>JBBGZY010001091.1:1942500-2542500 GCA_037952925.1 Lithobates clamitans
CATTTGGGGAGCATTTATAATAATTACAAAACACCAGCCTAATGCTCATTAACGCGAGTCTAACGCCCATACTAATGCTATAGGAGCGTTTGTTAAGCATTAGAAATGTAGTCATGTGTGAACAGTCCCATAGATTGAGCAGGGTCCTCCCAACCTGTGTGTTATAACTGTACTGTCTCTTTATTTTGTAAAGGCTTGTGTTCGCTGCTGGGGAGGAAGAGGGGAAGATCCATTTGTTTAGGCTTTCAAAAAAAATGATTAGGCTCAGTGATGGCAAGATCGAATGCTCAGAATTTCTATACGAAATGTTTAAACAAAATTCAACAAGTGTATGGCCAGCTTAGCTTAGTTCTCTGAAGCACTGCCATACACAACAGAAACTTGGAAGATTACCACTTTGTGATGGAGGGCAGAGATCTCCTATATTTCCTTCAGATAAAGGTTCCAGACAAGAAGGGAAAGCTTAGGGCTTGCATTCTTCTTGGATATTTTACTGGTATGAGATGGCATGGCCACATTCTGCCCCTCCAGACAGATGGTGTCCGTTCAGCTGATGCCTGCTTAACTACACGCTGTTGGCATAGTGTTCCCAGTTGGGCCTTTACTACAATACAAGCTCTACAAATTGCACTTGGTGGGTGCAGAGGCAATAATGCACACAGTCCAACAACCAGAAGTAGGAAACCCATGGACTGGAAGCATGGAGCACACTGTACCGCTGTGTACACAATATCATTTTGTGGGTGCTGTGTTTGGGAATGGACACACTATCCTTTCCATTGATGTTTTCTGAAATTCTCATTATCCTCTTGGGAATTTGGACTCCACTGGCTACATGTTTGTTTCAGGCCAGTGACTCATTAGGTAATGAAGTAAGGATGAAGGTGACTGTCCCTGAGATTGTAACTAAAGGGAAACCTATATGTAAAATGATGTGCTCCTAATTATGAGCCCTGGCTTCAGTAGTCAATTGCCCAGGACAAGAATTTTATTCTGCTGGAAGTGGTCAGGTTGGTGCACAGCATACTTGCACATTATGACCGACTATAGGCTTCATGTACACGGGACGTTTCTCAACCTCTCCTGAACGCTGGAACATCACAGCTAGTAATCCACGTTTAACAACTTAAGGACCGGGCCTCTTAGAATACCCTTAGAACACCCTAGAGAATAAAATGGCGGTCGTTGCAATACTTTCTGTCACACCGTATTTGCACAACGGTCTTACAAGCGCACTTTGTATTTTTAAAAAAAAATAAAACATTTTGAATTAAAAAAATAAGACAACAGTAAAAATAGCCCAAATAATTGTGTGTGTGTGTGTGTGTGTGTTTTTGGTTTTTTTTTTTTTTTTATGTCACGCCAAATTGATACCCAACATGTCACGTTTCAAAATTGCGCTCATGGAATGGCGACAAACTTTTACCCTTAAAAATCTCCATAGGCGACATTAACAAAATTCTACAGGTTGCATGTTTTGCGTTAGAGGAGGTCTAGGGCTAGAATTATTGCTCTTGCTTTACCGATCGCCGCGATACCTCACATGTGTGGTTTGAACACCGTTTTTCATATGCGGGCGCTACTCGCATATGCGTTCGCTTCTGCATGCAAGCTCGGTGGGACAGGGCGCGTTTAAAACAAAAAAAAAAAAAATTATTTATTTTTTTTTTACGCGTCCTGTCCCGCCGAGCTTGCATGCAGAAGTGAACGATTTTTAAGGGTAAAAGTTTGTCGCCATTCCATGAGCGGGCGCAATTTTGAAACGTGACATGTTGGGTATCAATTTGGCGTAACAACATTTATTATAATTTTTTTTTTTTTAAAAAGTCACTTTTTTTTTTTATTCCTATTACAAGGAATGTAAACATCCCTTGTAATAGAAAAAAAAGCATGGCAGGACCTCCTTTTAAATATGAGATCTGGGGTCAAAAAGACCTAATTTCTCTTATCTACACTAAATGCAATAAAAGAAAAAAAAAATTGTCAATAAAAAAAAATCAAGCAAAAAAAAAAAAAGGCCCTTTTTTACGAGCTATGGGCAGAAGTGACCTTTTGACGTCGCTTCCGCCCTGCAGTGTCATGGAGACGGGTGGGGGTCATCTTCCCCTCACTTGTCTCCATGCACAGACACGGGACGGATCCGATTGACTCTTTTACTGCTGACAGCTCCGGTAAGCGGCAGAGGGCACCGGATCGTGGCGGAAGGGGGCCCTCTCCCGCCGCCGATAAGTGATCTCGCGGCGAATCCGTCACAGAGACCACTTTTATCTTGTACAGCTTGCTGCTGCCATAACGATACCGTCCTCAAAGTAAGGACGTACATCGGTGTGCGGCGGTCCTGAAGTGGTTTTAAACGTGTGTGTGTGTGTGTGTGTGTTTAGTAGCGTTTACAAGCCATATTTGCGTTCAGAAGTGTTTTATCAAAGATAACCTCAGGAGACCCTCCCAAATGATTAGAAAGCACTAAAAACAAGTATTAAATATTTCAGCCATTCTGTGAGAGGGCTTTCACAATGGAGAGGCAGCAGCGGCACTTTCGGGTCGGTTTGCAGGCGCTATTAGCGCAATAGCGCCTGCAAACCGCTCCAGTGTGAAAGGGCCCTTAGTTTTCTGGCAGAAGAAACTGATCAATTTGTATTTTAAGAAAAGGCCCTACCTGCTTGCAAATTTTAATTTTAAGCGTTTCTTCTGCTTTTCTTTTCCAATCTAATTATGGAAGATGTAAGCATACAAAAGTGAAACCGTAAACTACAAGAAAAATTCTAGAGTACAATGGCATAATAGTCTGGCATATAAAAAGTTAGGGCTGTAACCATGTTACCTGAATATTAAATATCATGCTCATCAAAGAGAGTCCACTGGACCCGGAGGTCAGCCTCTCCGAAGGTAAGGGGTCAACCCGACTTTTAATTAGCAATGCCATCAGACCCATTTAAACTGATTACGCTCTTGGGCAGGGAATATGGTCCATGGCTCTTCCCAAACGGTCAAGAGACCATGCAGAAGAAGGTAATGGAGAAGAGGAGGAAGTGAAAGATGAGGAAAAACGAAAGGTAAGAGAAAGCGGTGCGCACCCTCCTACAGCTCTAAAATGTTCAATGGGATCCTGATGAGGTGGTCCCTGTTGGGTAAGCGATCCAAGGATCCCAAGTTGTTTCAAATCTGGGCATCTTACCCCGCAGAATCGTAGAGAGACCTTCTTTGAGCATTATCCAGGACAGTTCGGCCTTTAAAAGATCCTAGGGTATTGTGGAAGATGTCCAAGATCTTGCTATGGTAATTCTGGCCGCCATAGTATTTTCTATTGGATGCTGGGTGGGTGGTCTTGGGGCTCCCTCCATGGACTGACCAGCTCCCCTTTTTTTTTTTTTTTTTTTTACACTTAGTGTCGCTTTCATTAATGGGTATGTGTTGTGCAGCATAGTATACGGTAGGAGAAGTAAGACTTTCATTGCAGCAGAAGCCGTAGGGTTGGGGGGAGGGTCAGGGTCTGGAACAAGGAGGACTACAGCTGGATCCCCTGGGAGACTCATGCTGATGGGATAGATGAGAAAATGCTGTTTTATACTTGGAAGTGCATATGTGTCAGACGGTACAGTCGAGGAACTTTTAGTTTTCCTGACCTGCTATGCTTGCTTAATCTTAGAAAAAGCTTATGATTGAGCCTGGTGCGTCCCCTTTAACTTGCATGTGTATCATGTGTCAGCAGAGCTCAGATCATCAACAAGAGCGTTATTCCCTACGCTTCATTTTAATCTAATTAGATAATAAGACATATGGTCATAATTTACATTAGCATGTACAATGTGCAGCCATGTTTGCCAAAAGGCAGATTGCTGCAGCCAAGAATACTGAAGGAAAATTCCAGCAAAGGGGAACAAACAGAAATCTCCTTATTTTCATAACCTCGTATTTGGGTTTCAGGTGCAGAATAAAGTCCAGCTTGTACTGTACAAGGAACCGCATCGTTTACCTGGCCACAGTACTGTAGAGTCAACTATTCTTTTGACTTAAATAGTAAATGTTCTCCAAATTCTAAAAAATGTAATTTACTAGAAAGTTCGTACACTTATATATTTTAAAACATGCAGGGATATATATCTCTCTATCTATCTCTTATATATATATATATATATATATATATATATATATATATATATATATATATATATATATATATATATATATATATATATATATATATATATATATATATATATATATATATATATATATATATATATACATACATACATACATACATACATACATACATACATACATACATACATACATACATACATACATACATACATACATACATACATACATACAATTTGTGCTTACTGGTATTTTAATGTGATTGCACTGAATGCCTGCTTCGCTCCCCAGTCTACCCCTTTTGTGGTTCTGGTCTAATGGGGCGTACACACGGTCGGACTTTTCCGCTACAAAAGTCCGACAAACTTTCGACGGACTTTCTAACGAACTGACTTGCCTACATACGATCACACAAAAGTCCGACAGATTCGTACGTGATGACGTACACCAGACTAAAATAAGGAAGTTGATAGCCAATAGCTGCCCTAGCGCCTGTTTTTGTCCGTCGGACTAGCATACAGATAAGCGGATTTCTGGGTCCGGCGGAGTTACGACGTAAAGATTTGAAGCGTGTTCCAAATATAAAGTCCGTCAGATTTGCGACTGGAAAAGTCAGCTGAAAGTCCAGGGAAGCCCACCCACGATCGGATTGTCCGCCAGATTTGGTCTGTCGGCGTCCGTCGGACTTATGTAGCCGAAAAGTCCGACCGTAGATTGCTATAAAACAGTTTGACCATTCTGTAAAGTGGCATTTAATCCAAAAAGCAAGTGTGTGTGTGTTTGTTTGTTTGTTTGTGCTATCATCCGCATACAGAAGTGGAAGGGACAATGTAAGTTGGTGGTTGTAAAGGCTGAAGGTTTTTAAAAAAACAAAAACAAAAAAAACTTCTTCAGTGTGCAGCTCCCCCCGTAATACTTGGCCGATCTCGATTCAGCGACGTGCACAAGACCTGAGGCTCTCCGGGGTCTCTCCCTCCTGATTGGCTGAAATGTAATTCACAGCCAGTGAGGGGGGTGGGGCTAAGCTGGAGCCGGCTAGGGAGTGAGCATGCTAGAGTGCCCCCATTGCAAACTGCTTGCTATGGGGTGCTCGACAAGGTGCGGGGCCCAGAGCTCCAGCGGGGGACCCGGGAAGAGGCGGATCGGGCTTGCTCTGTGTTAAGCCACTGCACAGAGCAGTTAAGGTTGTTGTTGTTGTTGTTGTTGTTGTTGTTGTTGTTGTTATTATTGTTATTTTAACCATGTGTGTTTTAGTAGAGGTTGACCGATATATCGGCCGATATTTGGCCATTTTTGATAAATTGGCATCGGCCGATTATCAAAATTAGGCCGATATTTAACATTAACCACCGTTCCTCTTCCCTTCTCCACACTCAGCGCGGCACTTGATGCTAGAGTGTGTGAAGCTGACATGTAACAGAGAGGAGAGAGAGAGGGAGCGATCTGTCAGAATTCAGGTTGATGTCGGGTGGGCGGGACCTGGCCGCTATCAAACACTAGCCAATGGGATGGGATCTGGGCGGGCCGCTACGTGTATGTGGCCCCGCCCCTTTTCTTAAGCAGCCCAATTATCTGCTGCTGTTTGATAGCTGCTGGGTCCCGCCCACCCCAACATTAATCTCAATTCTGACATCTCCTCTCTGTTGTCAGTTTCACACAGTTACTCGGCTCAGTGTGAAACGTGCCAATCAGTGCCTGCCAGTGCCACCGCCAATCAGTATCACCTGCCAGTTCCAAACCAGTGCCACCTGCCAGTGCCAATTAGTGCCACCTGCCTAACACAACCAGTGCCATCTGAACTGAGGACATTAAGTGTGTGGTAGAGTGACAGGAGCAAGCAGGGAGGAGTGGAGTGGGTGAGGTCGTGTGTGTGTGTTGGTTTTTTTTGTTTTTTTGTTTTTTTATCGGCCACAAAAATCTGCATCATATATCGACCATCGGCCGCCCCAATTTCTAAATATCGGCATCGGCCATAGAAAAACCCATATCAGTTGACCTCTAGTGTTTAGTATCACTTTTAAGCCTAGTACACACAGGCAGTTTTTTAATTCAACCTAGCGGGCTGAGTTGTAGAAAAAAACAAACACAAACAAAACAGGAGCTTGCTGTACTAACTGTGATGTTAGTACATCAACCTCCCTGCTGTGTTATGGTGTTTGGACAGGGAGACTGCTCCCCTCCCATTAAACACTGGTCAGAGCTTGCAGCCATTGGCATGTTGGTTTTACAGCATGCTCGTTGGACAGAAACCAGTCATGAGAGGGCCTCTGTCGGACGAGGAGCTGTATACATGGGCCGAAAATTGTCCAGCAACTGCCAACCTGACCGTTTTTTGGCTGATTTTTCAGCCCACGTGTACCCAGCACTAAGGTGATATTTACAACAATTTGTCTGTGATGGTAGAGCATGTGCAGAGTTACCCTGGTCATTCCAAATTACCACTAATGCTGTGCCTAGGTAAACATTTAGGCCACTTTAACGCCGAGCAACTTTACAGGCGTTTTGGCGCTAAAACTGGTGCCTGTAAAGCGCCTCTCCTGTCACCCCAGTGTGAAGGCCTGAGTGCTTTCACACTGGTGCGGTGTGCTTGCGGGATGTTAAAAAGAAAAAAAAAAGTCCTGCAAGAAGCATCTATGGGGAGGAGAGGTGTATGCACCGCTCCTCCATTACCCATTGGAATGCATGAGCAGCACTTTCAAAGTGCTTTGGCAGCGGTGCTACACCGGCACTTTTAACCCCTTCTTCGGCCGCTAGCGGGGGTTAAAAGCACCGCTAAAACTAGCCTTACACACATGGTTACATACGTACAATGTACAGAACAGATGTGTGAATGGTCCATCTGTATAACTTAGAGATCTGAATGCAGCATATTGTACGTGAGCCCTTCTTGTTGAGACAAACAGAGCGTGTTTCTGGTTTATATAGATAACAAGGCTGGGAGCCAAAAGTAAAGAACTATCAGTTTGATTTCTGAAGTCCTCTTCTTCATGGAGCAGGAAACAGGCACATTTGTCCTTTTTTAATACGTTTTCCTGCACGTAATAAAAGTGGTTTCCTTTCCCATGATAACAGAAGGATACCTTGACCAGAGCAAGTCATGCTGCTCCAGGAGCATTCCGGGACATGAGCACCGACGGTAGGCATGGAGATGGCTTTACATCTGTCTATGGTTTGCTGGCCAGTCTGTGTCCACAAAACCCTGCCTGCAGATTATACTCTCCTCTTTGACTAGGAAGACATTTTTGACTTTGTGACAATTTTTGGTGAATCGTGAATGAAAGTGATTAGGGTTTAAGAGATAAACGCAGCCATAGAAAACGCCATATCATGGGCCCATACCCAATCCTTGTCTCACATGCTGTCACTATTCACATGTTGTGGCCTTTTTATACCTACATGTAATCTAAAAAGGATGTTTCATTTACTGGTAGATGCTGGAGTCAAACTGCCTGACCAGTCTAGTTCTGTACTGCGGTGTACAGCACTGGCCAAAAGTTTTGAGAAGACAAATATACATTTTTTTTTTTTTTTTTTTTTTCTCAGTCAGCTGCTTGTCTTTAGATCCTTTTTGTCAGATCTCACTAAGGTATACTGAAGTATAATTACCAGCATTTCATAAGTGTCAAAGACTTTTATTGACAATTACATTAAGTTTATGCAAAGAGTCGATATTTGCATTGTTGACCCTTCTTTTTCAAGACCTCTGAAATTTACCCTGGCATGCTGTCAATCAACTTCTGAGCCACATCCTGACTGGTGGCAGCCCATTCTTACATAATCAATGCTTGGAGTTTGCCAGAATTTGTGCAGTTCTTTTTGTCCACCCGCCTTTTGAGGATTGACCATGTTCTTTATAGGATTAAGGTGTGGGGAGTTTCCTGGCCATGGACCCAAAATTTTGGTGGGTGTGTGGTTTTTTTTTTTTTTTTTTTTTACCCAAGCCACTTGGTTATCACTTTTGCCTTTATGGCAAGGTACTCCATCATGCTGGAAAAGTCATTGTTCATCGCCAAACTGTTCTTGGGTAGTTGGAAGAAGTTGCTCTCAGAGGATGTTTTTGTACCATTCTTTATTCATGGCTGTGTTCTTAGGCAAAATTGTGAGTGGGCCCACTGCCTTGGCTGAGAAGCAACCCCACACGTGAATGGTCTCAGGGTGCTTTACTGTTGGCATGACACAGGACTGATGGTAGCACTTGCTTTTTCTTCTTCTCCAGACAAGGTTTTTTCCAGATGCCCCAAACAATTGGAAAGGGTATTCTTCAGAGAAAATGACTTTACCCCAGTCCTCAGCAGTCCAATCCTTGTACATTTTGCAGAATATCAGTCTATTCCTGATGTTTTTCCTGGAGAGAAGTGGCTTCTTTGCTGCCCTTCTTGACACCAGGCCATCCTCAAAGTCTTCTCCTCACTGTGCGTGTGGATGTACTCACACCTGCTTGCTGCCATTCCTGAGCAAGCTCTGCACGGGTGGTGCCCCGATCCCGCAGCTGAATCAACTGTTGGAGGCGGTCCTGGAGCTTGCTTGACTTTCTTGTGCGACCTGAAGCCTTCTTCACAAATGCTATGGAAATGTTTTTTCTGGGATTAAGTTAATTTTCGTGACACAGAAGGACATTGCAATTCATCTAATCACTCTTCATAATATTCTGGAGTATGTGCAGATTGCCATCATAAAAACTGAGCAGCAGACTTTTGTGTCATTTTAAAAACGTTTGGCCACGGCTATACACAGGTACTGTGGCCATTACAGATCCATCTCTCTTGGATTTTATTTTTCAGTTAGAGAATACTACAGAAGGGGCTGCAAATGTGGCCTGGAACACCCAAACTCCAGACTTCACTTATTACTAAAAAAATAACTTTGGTAGACTGGCCCTTTAAAGTCCATCTCCAGCTAAAACGTTTATTTTCATTTTGGAAAAAGGAAAGGGATAGAACTTCTGGCAATGGTCTTCATTGTTGTCCTTGATTATCCCATCTGGTGACCTCCATTTCTTGTATAAGCAGGGACAGGAAGTGAGAGAAAATTTCTCCTTTGGGGGTTGTAGAAAGCAATAAAAGCCAGACATTTTTTAACTCTTCTATATTCTATCCCAAACAAAAAAAATGTGCTGTCCATGGTAATCAAATTCCATCCAATTTCTAAAGTTTGAAAACAAAAGGAAACATTTTGGTTAGGGACATACTTGCTAGTTTTTCTTTTTATGGTCCTTTTTGGAAAATGCAATTTGGCCATTTAGAGTGTAGATCTATAGGGTCATACCTTACACTTAAAGAATATGTAAACCCAACATTTCGTATTCCTGATATGAGCCTGCTGTACCATGTACTAGTATGAGAAAGTCTCCTGTTTTCTTTGTATTGCTTAATTTTGTGTAAAATCCCTGGTGTTCCTGCCAGTCCCTCTGCCTTCCTATTTAAAAACTGACCACACTAGGCAGGAGAACACACTGTAGTCAGTTCTCTAGCTATGCTGGGAGCTCAGCCTGCTCTCTGCCAATGATTAGATTTGTCCTGACACATCCACCCCCAACCCCCCCCCCCCGCTTTACACAGCCATTTACTGGGAAGATCAGCCTGCTGCTGCTATTGAAAATGTGTTTTTTTTTTTTTTTTTTTGTTTTTTTTTTGTTTTTTTTAATTATATATTTATACACACGTTTTGCCTTTTTCATTTTCCATTTTAAAAAGGGTTGCACCAGTGTTTTATGCCCACAAGGCTATACTGCTCAAATGGAAATCCCCTATTGGCACTTTCTCCCGATTATTTTTTAAAGCTATGGTTAACACAGCAATACCGCTGTATAAGTTCACACATGAATCTAGGGGTGCTTCTGGGGAAATTCATCAACACATGGGATATCTGGGACACCTCCGTGGGGACAAACCCCTCTGGGGATGCGCCCCCCCCCCCCCCCGATTTTTTTTATCTTTTACTGACCTATTGAAGGCATCTATAGTGTAGTGCGGATTGGGTGGTGCCCTTTTTTTGTTTACGCCTATACCAATGAGCGGTTTTCATATCTGACATTTTGGTTGCCAAGTGAATAGTTGATAGTTTTGTTCTTTATTTTATGTCTGTTTTATCATATAAGCCTGGGTATGCCCAATAGGCTTTGTTTTGTACTTTAACCTCAAAATACTTTAATAAAGATTATCTTTAAGAAAAAAAATAAATGGGGTTGCACTGATATTGGTATCGGTGCCGATACCAAGCATTTACATAAGTACTTGTGCAAATGCTTTGATGCTTAATCCGATACCTCGTAATGAAGGGTGTCGCTCCCGGAAGTCAGTGGGCTTAGAGGGAGTCACACTGGCAGCAGTGACGTGGGGCACAGCTACTATTTTCCTAATGCTAGGTTTCTGTCAGAATCGGCGACCTGTCACTTTGAAGTGACGTCCCGTCAGAACACTGTGTGCGACGCCCATCTTGGTACACCCTGCACTCGGCTGCAAGAAGGCGGCAGCAGACATCTTGTTACACCCAGCCCATATAGTTGGTGAACTATATGGGCTGGATGCAACCAGATGTCCACTCGCTGCCGCCTTCTGGCTGCAGGCTTCCTGCAGCCGAGTGCAGGGTGTACCAAGTTGGGCGTCGCAGTATTCTGACGGGATGTCCCTTCCATTGCCGAATATGACAGGTCGCCGATTCTGACGGGAACAGGTCTGTCCTGCTAGCAGAATTGAATCATTTTAAATAGAAGTTGTCTTCTTATGCCAGCCAATTGCCCATCAGTGCCACTTTTCAGTGCCTGCCCATCAATGCCACCTATCATTGCCCATAAGTGCTGCCCATCAGTTCCCATCAGTGCTGCATATTAATGCCACGGTCACATGACTTTAAAAAAAAAGTATTGGTAATCAGTATCAGTACTTGTGCTCTGTCTTAAAGTAGTATCGATGCAACCCTAATTTTAAACAGAATGGGTTGTTTTACAAGGTGATCGTTTACAATCCCTTTAACTCCTTCAGATCCGTGCTATAGCCGAATGACGGCTACAGCGTGGATCTGCTTTGCTGTGAGTGTCAATAAACATCCTCCCCTTTACAGGCTGGCTGTGCCCCCTTGCAGGGCGCACACGGCGTGTGCTTTGATCTCCTGAGTCAATGAGACTCGGGTGATCACAGATCGGAGTAAGGGGTCGATCCCGACCCCCTTACCACGTGATCAGCTGTCAGCCAATGACAGCTGATCACGTGATGTGAACAGAGGATTGGTAATCTGCCCACCAGTGCCGCCCCCTCAGCATACATCATTGAAGGAGAAAAATTACCTGTTTGCAAAATGTATTAACAACAAAATATAAAACTTTTTTTTTTTTTGTATATTTTTTTATTTTCTCGGTCCTTTTTTTTTTTTTTTTTTTTTTTTACACACAAAATTCAAAACCCCAGAGGTGATCAAATACCATCAAAAGAAAACTCTATTTGTGGGGAAAAAAATGATAAAAATTTCATTTGGGTACAGTGTTGAATGACCGCAATTGTCGTCCAAACAGTGACAGCGCTAAAAGCTGAAAATTCCTCTGGGCAGGAGGGGGGTTTTTAGGTGCCCAGTAAGCAAGTGGTTAAACAGTACATTTGTACAGAGAGCAGCACAATAGCTTAGTGGTTAGCATTATTGCATGCAATGGGGATCTTGGCTCAAATCTCTCAGCCAGGACATTTTTCTGCACATCAGACATGGTGCCAAGAGAGCTTGCCCATAGGATTACCCAGATATGGCTAAACAGATATGTACATACATGTATAAAGATCTTTACCTCAGGCCTCAAAATAAGGAAAACTGTGAAGGAAAGGGGGACAGTCCCTACAACAGAGGGAACTATTGCCATGGGTGGTGTAGGAATGTTGTGTTTTTCAAGACCTTTTTTTCTCTATCTGAAGGATTGACGGTTCATACATTTTCTGGTGTGAGATGGGGTGCTTTAAGAACTCTTGCATCAATCCCTAACTTGTCCTGCAGAGATGTTTTCAGATGGGCTCATTGTTGAACACCCCCCCCCCCCCATATTTTATTGTTTACAGTATTTTTGTGTCTTGTATTTTTATCATTTAATATGCGGTACTATTGTGATTTGTTTCATGTTTTCCATTCTGGCTTATGTGAGTTTTCCTTGGTGATGCATCCTATAAAGAAAGCTGTCATTTCATATTTGATGCATTTTTATATCCAAGTTTTCTGACTGGCTACTTTTCTCTCTCCAGCTGCTTTTATTGGGGATATTGCCCTGGATGAGGAGGATTTGGCTCTCTTCAAGATAGATCGTGTTGTGGACTTAAGGAACCGAACAATTTCTACAGGTGACTTTCTGTAAAATGTCATGTTTTTTTCTATATATTAAGAAAACTGCAGCTCCCCCCCCCCCCCCCCTTCTTTTTTTTTTTTTTTTTTTTTTTCATCCAGGATTGATGCATATGTTGTCTTCTTTCATAATGGCTACAATAAGCCAATAATCAGTAAGCTCAAGACCAAATGCTGATTTATTTTTGAACAGATAGGATAACTAAAGCAACCTCAACCTCTTCGTACTTCCTCCTCCTCAAATGATGCTTCAGCCTCTCACCAAATGTACAGACAAAACTTTCGTTTTTTTCATTGTTTATGGATAGAGTGGAGGATTGGAACCCATGTTCTATTTCAATTAGCTTCCCTGCTCTGGGGATACATTCTCAGATTGTCAGTGTCATCAAAGCAGAAAGTGATGGGAAATTCCAAAATGTAACAGTTGTCACCAGAATAGGGAAAGTGATGAAGATCTTCCAGTTAGTATGCTTGTTCCAGGGAAAAATTGGCCAAGATGCAGGTTTCCTTCATTTTGTAGAGCTTTCCTGTCTCAGTTGAGATTCCAGGACAGAAAGCGAAGAAAAGTCTCAATGGAACACAGGGCAAAGAAATAAACTGACAGGGGTTTTAATGTTTTCATAATCCTATACAAAACTATGAATAAACCTTGTACCTATACATATACTTTATGATGGCCCTACATTTTACTCTCCTTTTGAGTCTACCAACAAATATATAATACAAAGGCCTGTCCGATTGGATACAAATAAAATGGACTGTTATGCCGTGTACACACGAGCAGAATGTCTGACAGAAAAAGACTGACGGAAGCTTTTCATCGTATATTCTGATCAAGTGTATGCCTCATCAAATCAAACTTTTTTTCTAAAAAAAAAATAAAAAAAAAAAAATCTGACGGACCTAGAAATAGAACATGTTCTAAATATTTCCAACGGAACCAATTCCTATTGGGAAAACCATTCGTCTGTATGCTGTTCCGACGGACCAAAAAGGACCCATGCTCTGAAGCAAGTACGAGACGGAAGCTATTGGCTACTGGCTATTGAACTTCCTTTTTTCTAGTCCCGTTGTACGTCACCGCCTTCTGGACGGTCAGACTTTGCTTTGACCGTGTGTAGGCAAGACCACTTGAATAGAATTCCGTCGGGGAAACCTTCGGAGTTTATTCCGACAGCAAAAACGGTAATCGGTCATGTGTACAGGGCATTAGGCTAGGTTCTTATATTTTGAAGTTAGAGCTAAAGGAGATTGCTGTATAATCAACAGATTCCTTCACTGCTGCTAAACAGCATGGATGGAGAAATGTGCACTGCAGGCTTTTGTATTTAAAAGCCAAGTTCACTTAAATGTGTGGTATGTATGTGTGGTGGTTTTTTTTTTTTTTTTTTTTTTTTCCCCTGAAAAAAAAAAAAAAATTACAGATTTTATTTTTTTTTCTTCTTACGAGCCAGCAGTGCATTGGAGATTCAGCAGATTGCAGGTGAAATGTCATGCTCCTGCGGACACTCAGTATAGCTCATCAGCACCCTCACAGTTCATTGAAAACTACAAGCCGTGGTCACTGATGGGACTTGAAGTTAATTTATTTACAGATCTGTATGAATAAAAGAAGCGAATGTGCGGGAGGAGTCCCCCTCAGCTGTGCTGCTTTTAAAGTGTGGCAGCGGGTGCGAGGAAAGGATGCCCTGCCTGCTGTCACGGGGTGGGGGGGACCTGGAAATGCAGGGAGAGGTGTACATTAACATGTTACACCCTAAATATGGATGTAACGTGTTACTAAAGGGGAACTTGGTCTTTTAAAAGAAAAAAAAATTAAGAATAAGTAGAAGGGGCTTTATTGGCCTTCAGTGAGCTCCTTGTGCTGTGTCTTCATTTAGTAGACCTCTTCCTCCTCCGCTTTTCCCTCTTCACCCCCACAATCCCAATCTTCCGGTGCTGGTGTCAAGAGTGCCCAACTATCCCTTCTTTTTTTTTTTCCTAGCTTCTCCATTCATATAAGCCAGTACTGCAGTATCTAATGAATGGAGGTTTGGCGGATGATTGAAAGGTCCACCCCCTTCATTCATTGATCAGGTTTCATTCATAGAATCTGTAGTAATGGCTTCTATGAATGGAGCAGCTGGGAGGCACAGTCGTACGCTCTTGATGAATGCCTGTGACCGCACCTTAGTTCTATTAACCGTCGCTGCATCTGAAGATTGTGACAGTTTAGTCCTTTTTGTTTAGCTTTAGTTAGTCTTTCTTCCACAATGTGTACAAAAGGAATATGGTGCAGCTCCAATGGTGTAAGTGGTGGATCTGAGGGCAAAGATCTGGAGAAACCTAGGAATAGCTGCTTTAGGACATTGTCATTCTGGCGATTTGTGTAGTGGGTATAGAGCTGCTCTCCCCTGTGTTTCTCTTGCTAGGAAGAAAATGCATTGCAGTCAGGTGGTTGCTCACTTCGAAAGCAGCTGAATTTTTGGAAGGTTTGGAGCTAGTCCTATTATCCAATGCTGCTGCCGGTGATCATGGCACACAAGCGATTTGTAGCCAGCTACATCAGTAACTCTGTAGCTAGACACAAATCCAGAGAAAACAGAGTATTGGAACTGTTACACATCTCTTTTACAAAGTTGCTAGTGAGACATGGCCCTAATTACATTTTATCTCTGGCAGATACAGTTTTTTGAAGTAGAAGGATTTATAGTGGAGCAAACTAACCCAATGCTCTAGCATTAGTTTAAGGCCTCATGCACACTGGGTGTCAAACGCCACTTTTAGGGTGTTTGACATTTGTTTGCCTCTAAACTACCCTCCATGAAAGCCTATATGTCCCTCCACACATAGGGGTTTATAGGTAGAAAAAAATCACTTGCGCATTTGGAAGGGAAGAGGAGCGTTTGGGCAGAAATAAAATGCACATAAATGTGCATTAATGGCAAACGCATTTAGGCATTTTTGCACATTAATGCATTATAATGGGCAGAATAAATGAATATTCTGACCAATAGCATGCATTAACTCCAAATAGGTGAACGTGTGTAAATGTGGCTTTAGGCACTTAAGTTTTTAAGAAAAAGAAAGACACCTTTCCTCCCCTGGAGCAAAGGTGTCAATGGGAAGACAAAAACCTGCTGTGTGCATGAGACCTGACTTGTGGCAATGACAAATCCTCAGCAACGCTAGAGAGTAAATTATTAGCTACAAATCACTATTGCTCGCAACAAGAAAAGCCAAAGATTTAAGCTGCATTCACATCTGAGCGTTTCAAAGTCACGTGTTTTTACTGCGTTTTTGAATGTGAAAGGCAGAAAAACGCCTGTAATCTGCCCCAAAGAAGCTCATGTTCTTTTTTTTGAGTTTGGGGCATTTTTCAGGCATTCTTGCTTCAGGTGACAAAAATGCTCAGATGTGAACAGGTGCTATTGAAATGAATAGAATTTTGCTTCTTGGGAGTTTTTAAGAGCGTTTTTATGAGCTGAAAACGCTCAGGTGTGAATATAAGACTGCTTTCACACCGAGGCGCTACAAATAGCGTCTGTAAAGAGTCTCTCCTTTCACTCCAGTGTGAAAGCCCGAGTGCTTTCACACTGGAGCGGTGCGCTTGCAGGATGGGGAAAAAAGTTCTGTAAGCAGCATCTTTGCAGCGCTGTAGGAGCGGTGTATACACTGCTCCCAAAGCGCCCCTGCCCATTGAAATCAATGGGCAGCGCCGCCAATTTTCGGCTGCTTACAGGGGTTAAAAACGGCCGAATAGTGCCGCTAAAAATAGTGGTGCTTTACTGCCAACACCCCAGTGTGAAAGCCCTCATATGCCCCGTACACATGGTCGGATTTTCAGACGGGGAATGTTCGATGGGAGCTTGTTGTTGGAAAGTTCCACGCATGCTCGGAATCGAGCAGAAGAGCCACACTGGCTGTTGAACTTCATTTTTCTCGGCTCATTGTACGTCACCGCGTTCTTGACGTTCTTGACGTTCGGAATTTCCGACAAGATTTGTGTGACTGTGTGCATACAAGACAAGTTTGAGCCAACATCCGTCGGAAAAAATCCATGGATTTTGTTGTTGGAATGTCCGATTTGTGTGTACAGAGCATAAGACTCGCTTAACACTGTGAGACCCCAAGTCGCATGACATGTGAAGTCCCATTTTAGTCAATGAGAGCTGTCTTAATTGGCACTAAAGTTGCTCCAAATTTAAAAAAGATTCATGTACTACTTCAAGGCAACTTCTATCCGACTTGTGCCCTTAAACTTTAATGGACGTTTCCTCCAAGTTGGGTTCTCATTTTAATTGTTGTGATTTTGGATCTGGCATTAAAGGAAGATTACACAGGCCTTCCCTGAAGTTGCTTCACAGTTGCACGATTTTCAGGTCACGGCAGAGTGAACTGAGCCTCAGTCCTGATTTAAAAAACTTGCAAGCGGAAAGGATTTTTTATTGCAGAAGAGACATACTATTTCTTCTCTGCAATAAAAGCTTCTTGCCTTTTTTTTTTTTGTTTTTATTTTTTTATTCTCCTTTCTTGCATACCCGTTTCCTTGTTTTTAGTGTTACAGCTCTGTGTACGTTCTCGGCACACATCAGTGCTGGTGTCGTGCCGAGAAAGTTCCCTCGGCGGATAAGGACCCCCCCTGTGCTGCGCAGGCGCAGCGCTTGCGCAGTACGAACGACTAGGAGCTGCCGAAAATAGCCGAAGATGAAAAACTTCAATCAGCTGTACAGGGCGCCTGCGCCCTGGGTCCAGGTTGAAGCCCCACCATCCAAGTGGACCTAGAGGGAGAATAAAAGTGCCGAGCGAAGCGAGGCCATGCCTGAAGCGTGGTAAGCGAAGCGAGCCCGCAAGGGGCCCTCTTACAGGCGCCGTGTACAGCTGATTTCTATTCGGCTATTTCCACCGGCTCCTACTGCGCAAGCGCTGCGCCTGTGCAGTAGATGGGGGTCCTTATCCGCCGAGGGGAACTTTCTCGGCAGAACACCGGGATGAATTAACTCCAGTGTGCATGTGCTGGAGTTGCATCATCCCACCCTGGCCAATCAAGATGGCTGAAGATCCCGAACCTGAAGGAAGCCCGGGAGAAGATGACTGCACTGTCGATTTAAGCGTACAGACCTTGCCTCGCTGGAGGGAGGTTCTGTAGTAAGCCAGTTCTTGTCTAAGCATTAGTGTATAATGAGCTATAGAAGGTAGCCCAAATCACTATGTAGGAATATGTGCTGGACACTCTCTACTCATAAAGTAAGATTTTCCTAATATTCCAGATTTAACCAATTGGTTAGCAGAATTTGTATGCATATGATGTAGCATGCCTTTTTTGTTTTAAAACTTAAATCACTGCAGAAGATTATACAACCAAAATAATCCACATGGATTTTATTTGGTGGCTGCCTTTTATCCATATTTTCATATATATTGTGACATTGTTATAAAGTAATATTGTGGTTTTTTTTGTTTTTTGTTTTTTGTTTTTGGCTTTATTTTGTGTTTTAAAATGCAGGGTGCGCCACATTATACATACATTTTGGTCTCCCTTTGTTGACCCTTGGATGTTTTAGGTGCACTCAACAATTTCCCTTATTTTTGCCTATTTTTATGTTGTATGACAAATTTCTTTGGTTTAAAATGAGTTAACAGGTGGGCAGGACAAACAGAGGGGTAGCTAATTGGTTAAAACGCAAGCATTAACAAAATCCTGTTTTCTTGCTGGGTATGGTCAGCTCCACCCGAGTGTATTGCCAGAGAAGGGTGTATCATTCTTCAGTTCCTTCTAAAGTAGGATGGTAAGCATGTAAATGCTGCTGGATCTCCTTGGTGTATCCAGCAATTGGCTAACAGGTGGCCAGGAGTTCGTTTTTTCAGGTGCAATGAATGCTGGGACTTGTAGAGCACAGGATAGTACTTTCTGTGTATGCAGCTACTAGTAGTAAAACACACCTGTCGCTAACGTGCGCAATTTACCCCTTTCATCACCGACCTAGGACCCCATACACACTATTAGATTGTCTGCAGCTTTTTGTCTTCAGATTTACCAAAACCATATAATGAGGTCAACCCTTAAGAGTTTCAATTTGTATGCAATCAGGCAGGCCCTTGCACTACATGGTTTTGGTAAATCTGAAGACGAAAATCTAATGGTGTGTATGGGGCTTAATGGGTAAATCGATGGCGACAGCAGCCAGATTTCATGTAGAATTGATTAGGACAGATGTAATGCCTCCCTATTGGTCGGGGGGGGGGGGGATGCTTGTCACATTAAAGGATCAGCTGGTAGGATTGCAGTGTGGAGGGGAGAATGCAAGCTCAGCTTGGAACAGGAAAAGGCAAGCTTGGCATATAACTTCTATATCTCCAAATTTACAGACCATTTTGACATGCAGATTTTACTCAATGCTTAGGAATTTGTCATCAAATGCTCATTTTGAATTGGTGGCCAGGTATGTGACTGGTTTTGGCCACATGCACACGGGCGTATGAATTTATGCTCTGAAATACTGCTAGAAGTTGGCAGAAGAAATGCCTCTAATCGCACGTTTATGTTTGTTTACAGGCGTATGGCATTTAGAATTGAGTGTAAACTCATTTTTTTGGCTAGAATATTTATCTATTCTATTCACTAGAATATTCATGTATTCCAACCACTAGAATAAATGTAAAGGCATCAGCATGCATGTGCATTCACACGTACATTACGGTAATAGCAACCTATTCCCCCCCCCCCCCCCCCCCCCCAATCTCTGGGATCATCTTTTTATTTACATTTTCCCACCGGGTGCTCCCGTTATTTTGTTTGCGGTTTGATGCGCTCTCTGTATCAGATGTAGAGTGGCTCCTATTGCCAGCCCAGGCTCAGACCAGTTGGTGGATTCCTGCAAGGTGTAAAACCAAAATTTGCATTGCTTGTACTCTGATACACCAGTTCTGGGATGTGACTAATGCCTCATTATGTAAAGTGTCTTTGTACTGTGAATTTTTCTTATGAACGGTACTTGAGTCCGTTACTTGAGTTTTGAAAACTCAATAAAACTTTATTCAAATTACTTTATTCTAACTACGCTCATAAGCTCCTCTGCAAACGCAGCTTTGGGGCATTTTCTTATCGCGCTCTTCTGAAAAACGCTCCTCCTAAACGTTGCTCTTAATACATGGATCTGAGCGCCCAGTGTGCATGGCCACATAGGTAACACTGAACTGAGTTTAAAGGCAAAAAAAATGAACTTTACTCTCTAAAAGCGGCTTTTTTTACTCCCGTGTGCATGAGGCCTAACAATTTCTTTTCTTTTTTTTTTTTTACAACTTTATTGAATAAGCCCTTTATTTTCCTGCACCCCCCTGAAACCACGAGACCCAAGCTGCTCCTTATTTCCTTATAACGTTTTCTTCCTTCCTATGGTATCTTGCTCACCTAATAACCTTCTTTTTTTTTTATAAAATTTTTTCTGCTGAATAAATCATATTTTATCGGAGTTCTTGATACCTCATCCTGTTGTTCTCATTGCTTTCCTGTTTTGATAAGGAGTCATGGAAATCTTAGTCATGCCACAAATGTACACCTACACTCCGGCCTACGGTGGGATTTTCTGTGATTCTCATAACCTAGCTCTTTGACACGAGAGCTTTTCCTGGGCCAGCTGGTCAGCTGTGGTTGGGCAGGGGGTGGATTTGTTTTGTTTGCATTTTTTAGAAATCCTATATTTTCATGGACGGATGTTGTGATGATGTCTGTGTTGCGCCAGTTTTGCAAGCTTGGAGCCCAGAAGAAATCGTAATTCTCTATCTAAATTTTGTAGTAATTGGGCCTGTAAAGGATGAAATTCTTTTATAACATTATGTCTAAGGATATTCACAGTAATATGTAGATTCAGCCCTAGTGCATGTGGGAGCTGTAAACTGACGACCATATTACATCACCATACATCCAGTGACAACTAGTCATACACACATCATTAGCAAATTTGAATACCATTTCAATGGCAGCAGAATGAAGTGTCCACATTTCTGTCTTTTCCAGAACAGATTAATTGCACATAATACATTGTTTGATATGTCAATACAATATGTATAAAACTGGGGTCTACTTTGTGAAATCCCTAAATTTTTCAACGTCCGTCTGCACAAAACTTTTACTGTCGTGTTTTTTTTTTCCTATTAATTTACCTAGTTGAATTGCCCGTAGCACTTGGCCAGGTTTTGCTATTGGAGTGGGACCTCTGTTGGGTATTGCTCACTCCCTTGGGAAGATTTCCCTGTGGTCATCGGGTTAGGGAATCATTTCAGCAGGTACATATAGGTTCATAAAACGTCTTTTTTTCTGTGTGGGCAAGGTTAAAGTGGAACTAAACTTGTCTCCCCTCAGTGGTGCCAACGTCTTCATGTGGTCTTCTTCCAGGTTTGGGCTTTTTGGTTTTCTTGCTTGGGAGTTCGTTCATTCTGGCACTAAGGTGCAGCTAAAAATGAATGCAAGCAATCGCGTACGTTTCTTATTGGGGTTGGTGTACTAAAGGCAATTAGACTGTGCACTTTACAAAGTGCAAGTTCAGTTGATTAAGGCTACTTCCACACTGAGGGGCTTTACAGGCATTTTAGTGCTAAAAATAGCGCCTGCAAAGCGCCTCTCCTCTCACTCCAGTGTGAAAGCCCGAGTGCTTTCACGCTGGAGCGGTGTGCTTGCGGGACGTTAGAAAAATTATTATTAACCCCTTCTTCGGCTGTCAGCGGGGGTTTAAAGCATCCCACTAGAGACTGTAAAGCACTGCTAAAAATAGCGACGCTTTACCGCCAACACCTCCCACCGACTCAGTGTGAAAGTTCCCTTAGAGCAGTGGTTCTCAACCCTGTCCTCAAGTACCCCAAACCAGCCAGGTTTACAGGTTTTCCTTTGTGTTGCACATAGCTTGGTATTTTGGATAGCTATTTTTTTTATCTAGGAGAAATTCCCAAAACATGGCCTGTTGGGGGTACTTGAGGACAAGGTTGAGAACCACTGATTTAGAGCTTAGTAAATGAGCAGAAGCTCTGCTGACTTCCATTATCCAATTGTGTGCAAGCAAAAATTTTGTTTTTTCCTTGCACGTGATTGGGTATTCTTTGCAAAGTGAAGCCTTATTTTCTTAACTGCAGTCTATTTGCCTTTAGTAGATCAACCACATAGCATCTTCTGCAATTAGGGTTGCTTGCTTTCATTTTTCCTTTCTAACACGGCCCATTGCTCAGTTCTCACAGCCCCCCCCCCCCCTGTACCCCAACGTCCACTGGCGGGAGCGACTGGCTCAGGCTCTCAGTGCCTCGTTGAGAGTGTGAGCCAGGTTGCCAGTCCAGGCACCTGGCTCGGTCTGTGACATCAGCCGACAGCGGGCTTCAGCCTGCTGTCTGTTGAAAACGGGTCACGGGAGTGCAAAACAAATTGCCCTCCTGTGATCCATAGGTGAAGTTCAGCCAAATGAGCTTTGAAAGTACTTCTCCTTTTTAAGAACCAGTTCTTACTGTGGACTGATTTTTCCTCACTACTTGTATGGTAACTGGGACAGGAGATGAGGGACACGGCAGCAAAATAGAGATTCTAGCTTTTCTGACTCATTCCGTAAATGCAACAAAAATAATACTGTAAAAATGTGGCTGAAGTTCTACTTTTTGCAAATCTATCCTAATATGGCCTACTTACTCCTATAGTACATTACACACAGACCACCAATGCATGGCCTTATAGTGGCAATTAGTAGTGGAAGTAATTTAGCATCGCTTGTCATTTAAACACGTACATTAGGAAAACCTGATGAGTACAGTACTTGGATGTATACATCAATTGAACTTCTTCTTTTCTTTCTTTTTTTTTTTTTTTTCTTTTTTTCTCTTTTTTTCTTTTTCTAAATTTTTAGATGGAATTGCAGGTGTCGTTTTGTTAAAGTCACAAAGTTATTAAAGTGGTATTAAACCCAAAAAACATTTTATTATATTGCAGCTCATCAATTCTTCAATGTGATGGCTGCATTTGTTTGTGTGGTGTGTTTTTTTTTTTTTTTTTTCCCTTCTTTCTTTTATTTTCACCTGGTGATCTGGCCAGTAAGTCTGTGCTTTTTCAGCAGAACAAGCTGTCCTGCAAATCCTAACATTTTAGGGCGTTGAGACAAACCATTTAACACTGACAGATGTGCTAAAAAATTATCAGCTTTCATTTTTTGTTTATGTAAAACCTTTATCCCAGAATAAAAAAAAAAAAAGTTGCTGTAGCTGCAGATAAGCTGAAGTTTGATAATGCTGCTGTGCAAAGGTGCCTCCTGTGGTTTTTCATCCAGAGTGAGGGCACTCTAATACAGCTGTGTTAAAGCTGTGAAAACAAATGCAGCTGTCACATCTAATGATTGGTAAGCTGCAATAGATTACAATATATTATATTTTTGGGTTTGATATGGCTTTATAGTTCTCTGGATGAAATGATAGTAATAAATGTCATTGAGTTCTAGTGATAGGTCACTGCAGACCATCTGAACAGAAATGTGCAATTTCTGAAATGTTAATCCCACACTCTGCCTCTATCTGCATCTCACCCCACTCAATCTCTGCTTACATCGCATTCCTGCTTTTTATGGTTGGCTTTTTCCACGACTGCGTTCCCTGACACCCCCCCCCCCCCCTTCCCTAAACTCCATGCTTCTGTCATGTACATTCCTCCCATTTTCCTTTTTTATGTATATTCAGATTCATATTTTTAACTGTGTATAGGTCTGCTTAGTTTACTTGAACTGCTAAGCATTTTATTGGCTTTACTGCTTCTCCCTTTTTATTTATTTTTGCTTTCTTTCATCACTCCTTTTCTAAGTGGGGCTTGGCCATTTTTATATACCAGGTTACCTTACAGTACTGAGAGAACGTAAAAAACAATTCTGTGTGGGCAGTATTCCTGACCTTAGTGCTTCACGGTCATACTGATGAGCATTAAAGTAGAAGCAAAGACAAAATACAATCGCCCATCTTTTAAACATTGTCTTTGCACTGCTATTTATTACTAAGTGTCATTTCTGTCTGCCGCTTTGTTCCTCTATCAGCATGAGTCACTTCTGACAAGTTTTTCCTGACACCGAGAGAAAAATGGTGACGGAACTGATTGACAGCCTTTCAGCTTTGTTGTGTGAAGGGGGGGGTGTCCATCCCCTCCGCTCCAATCAGCGCTCAGAGCTCTTTTCACTGAGCTCTGCAGATTGTGACTTCAGCTTTCCGCCCCCTTTCTTATTTTTGAACTCTCAGACAAGCTTTATAAATTCAGGACTTTGAACAGATGTAGAGAAGACTGTAGATAGACAGGTACATGTTATGTAGGAGGATTTGTTTCATTTCTGTGCATCACCTGAGGATAGTCCCTTCACTGGGTGTATATGTAAAGGGTTTACAACCACTTTAACAATAAGCATGTAAGAATAAGACCTCTTTGTAACTGAATTAACATTTCTCTCCAGTATACTATTAAACATTTTTTTTTTTTCTCTAAACCAGGTGTCTCCAGACTTTCTAAACAAAGGGGCAGTTTACTGCTCTTCAGACTTTAGAGGGGCTGGTGTTCTATGGATTTGTGCCCTCCGTCAAAGTAGCTGCGCATGCGCAGAATGGAAGGGCACTAAAGCTGATTTGCCAATCAGCTGGAGTGACGTCACCATAGCGCATGCGCACATCGTAGGAGGGTGTTTGCGACGGGAGATAACCATTTCATGGGCACAATTGAAAGCTATGCAAAGGGTGGAGGGACACCGTAGATGTCAGATTGTGACTTGCTGTAAACTCGCGGCACAACAGCGAGGCACAATATGACAAATACGGTGTTCCTCCGCTGTTTGCATAGCATTAAATTGTGCCCGAGAAATGGTATCTGTATGTGCTATGGTGACGTCACTCCAGCTGATCAGGAATTCAGCCGGAGTGCCGTTCCTGTTCTGCGCATGCGTAGGCACATATCGACAGAACACCGGTTTGTGGCCAGCATGAATAGAACATTTTTCTGGCTTCAGTGGGGGTAAACTATGCCCCATCTTTGATAATGGGGGGGGGGTGGTGCCTCATTATTGATGTCAGTGGCAATAATTATGCCCTATTTTTGTTGTCAGAGGGCACAATAGTGTATCATATCAGTGGGATGAATAGTGACCCAAGGGCTGGATAAGGGCAACCAAGGGCCCGCATCTGGCCCCTGGGCTGCAGTTTAGAGACCCCTGCTCTGAACGATCACACCAATTCAATTCAAACTGAGAAGGGTAGCCAACCATATTTTAAGTCTTTTGTGGTTTCAGAGGCTTAAAGCACTTTTAAAATAGTTTTTTAAAAGACACTTTTGTGTTCTTGGCTTCCACCACACCCAGGTACAAATATTCACAAAGTACATCTTCCTAAACATAGCCGCAAATGCCACAAAGGCTTGTAATAAAACACACAGCAGCTTCACTGTAATTATATGGAAGGTAGGAGCAGCAGTCGGGGATGACTTCTATGGATTTACGTAGGAGAAGGAAGTTAACATTGAACTTGCCGGGAATGGTTTGACAGATTTTATACTATTAGACAGACTATTGATATACCAGAATTTTTAAGTAGTACTTGTTAAGTGTCTTGTCCCCTTTTTAAAAATGCCAGCTGACTAGTTCTTCTGCTGATGATCCGGCTTTTTATGGAAACCTGTCATTGGAAAAAAAAAAACCACGAAGGCTGCCTTTTCTAAGCTCTCATTCTGAAAGTTTTTAGTTGCTTGGCAGTCATGATGATCCTTTTGCTTCAAAACTTTGTATGACCAACCTAGAACAAATATGCAGATCTGAATTTCTGACTTTCCTTATACTTTTTCAAGGTTATTAAGTCAGGAACAGTGGTTCAGCATGACAGCCAGCAAACTTGCATTTTAAGGAGGTGTGTTCAGCAATGTCAATGGCTCAAAAATGCTAATGGTTCAGGCAACTGGCATTTTTGGAAGGAGAGCTTATTCATGGCAGACTTTGTCCTGACTGGTTTCCCTAAACCAGTGTTTCTCAACTCCAGTCCTCAAGGCGCCCCAACAGGTCATGTTTTTAGGATTTTCCTCAGATGAAACGACTGTGGTAATTTTGAAGGCAGTGAAACTGATCAAATGGAAAGCCTGAAAACATGACATGTTTGGGGCACCTTGTGGGCTGGAGTTGAGAAACACTGCCCTAAACTCCTGGCTGTCCATAGGCCATTTATAAACAGCCTGGAGTTTAAGTGGTTAAAACAAGCTCATGGCTATGTATGCAGCTGTGGGCTTGGTACCATTTTTTTCAGTTGGTGATTGGCTTGCACTCAGTAATCCCTTTTTGATTTACTGTGAAGGAATGCCAAACCCCCGCCACTGCTGTTGGGGTCCCAGGGACTGCATTGAAATCTGTCAGCATGGAAGCAGGAGGAGCTTGGGGAACATTATTTGCCCAAACTCCTCTAATGCACAAACCCAAAAACAATTGGCATTTAGTTACTTCAGCTGCTGTGACCATGGAGGCAGCTAATTGGCACAATCTGTGCTTGATTAGCTGCAGTGGAAGCAGGGGAGACCTCGGGGATCTAAGAAACCCCTAATATCTGCATGAAGAGGACTTGTCATCTGGCCATGGTATTGCATAGGGGGCCTGTTGGCCCCTTTTTGTGTTCGCAGTGAAGTTAATTAAATGCACACATGGGTGCACCGCTGTATGTAAACACTGCGTCGAAGTGAGAGTAATGAGTCTAGCACTATAGTTGAATTTAGATAAACTCTAAATCAGGGTGTCCATAAGGGATCGACCGATTTATCGGAAAGGCCGATTATCGACGGCCAATATCAGCATTTTCTGAAAAAAAAAAATCGCTATCGGTCCCAAACTAGACCGATTTTTACCGGGGTGATGCATGCAGCTGTTGCAACCAAAAACGTGATATATGTATTTTATTTGATAGATCATCACAAAGTGGTACATAATTGTGAAGTGGAGGAAAATGATAAGTGTGTGTGTGTGTGTGTGTGTGTGTGTGTGTGTGTATGTATGTTCAATTTTGGTCTCATCTGCTCAGAGCACCTTCTTTGCTTTGTCTCCCACATGGCTTCTTGCAAACGTGATTTCTTATGGCCTTCTTTCAACAACTGCTTTCTTCTTGCCACTCTTCCATAAAGGCCAGATTTGTGGAGTGAACAACTAATAGGTGTCCTGTGGAGAGATTTCTCCCACCTGAGCTGTGGATCTCTGCAGCTCCAGAGTTAACATAGGCCTCTTGGCTGCTTCTCTGATTTAATGTTCTCCTTGCCTGTCGGTTCAGGTGGACGGCCATGTCTTGGTAGGTTTTCAGTTGTGCCATTCTTTTTCCATTTTCAGATGATGGATTGAACAGTGCTCTGTGAGATGTTCAAATCTTTGGATGTTTTAAATTAATCCTGCTTTTAAACTTTTTCACAACGTTATCCCTGACCTATCTAGTGTGTTCCTTGGCTTTCGTGATGCTGTTTGTTCACTAATTGAATGTGAGGTTAATCTGCTCAATACGACCACATCCCTTGGAATTGTAGAAGACCGCAGTACAAATAAAATTGTTCACTAAGGTTCTCTAACAAACCTCTGAGAGTTTCACAGAACAGCTGTATTTATACTGAGATTGAATTACACACAGGTGGACTCTATTAAGTGATTTCTGAAGGCAATTGGTTCCACTAGATTTCAGTTAGAGATATCTCAGAGTAAAGGTGGCTGAATACAAATGCATGCCACACTTTTCACAAGTATTTGTAAAAAATTTTGAAAACCATTTATCATTTTCTTTCATTTTCTTTCCACTTCACAATTATGTGCCACTTTGTGTTGGTCTATCACATAAAATCTCAACAAAATACATTTATCATTTGGTTGTAACATGATGACAAAGTGTGGAAAATTTCAAGGGGTATGAATATTTTTTTCAAGGCACTGTATCCTTTAAATCCTTTCATTCAATTCTTAAATTTACATTGTATAAAGCAACCTTTCTCAACCAGGGTTTAGTGCAGGACTGTACAAATTATTATTATAGAATTTAGGAGCCAGTTTGTCCAATACAGGAATCTGCTCCACTGACAATAACTGGAGAACCTCCAAGGTTAGACACCTGCTGTGATTTATAAGGTGCATTGGCTACCTGGCTAATTGGATTGGTCTAGTCCAGTAGTTCTCAACCTGGGGTCGGGACACCCTCGGGGGTCAAATGACGATTTGCCAGGGGTCACCAAATCCTGGAGCCCGCGCCACTCTCCCAGCCTGTTTGCGGCTGCCCAGCAGGGCTGTCTGTGAAGCCTGTGGCCACCCAGCTGGGCTGTTCCTGGAGCCCACGGCCGCCCACTCAGCCTCTTTTCAGCCACCCATTCAGTTCACGGCATGGTTGGGGAGCAGAGATTAGAGGTCAGCTGACTGGTGTGGAATGTGAAGTGGGAGGGGCTGGAGGAGACCCCATCTCCTGATTTTCGCATAGGTGTCACTGCTACGAGACACCACAGAGCTGGAGACGCAGTGAAGCTGGAGACAACACTGCCTGTGATTAGAGTTGCCATTAAAAGTCCCCACTACAGTTCTCGGATCAGCAGATGACCTTGATCAAGAGCACCCAAGTTGTCTGATCAGAACTCCCCCCAGCGCTGCCACTGATCTCACCCCCCCCCCCACCAGAACTGCCACTCATCCCAACTCCCCCACCCCCACCAGGAATAAAAATAGAGAATACATGGAAGGGAGAGGAAAAGAGGGGTAGTAACAAAGAAAAAGGAAGAGAAAGAATAAGAGAAAGAACAAGAAAGATGTCTAGAGAGAGGGATGGGGAAAAAAACAAGAAATTAGGATAGAGAAAGAAAGGAGAACAAAGAGAAAAAGAGTGGTACATCCTAAAATGTACCAGAAGGGTTTTTAATACTAATACGAGTGGAAGGGACTCGGAGAGCACTAAGTGTCCGTGGGTTAGGGGTGCAAATTACTTGTCTTGCCTTGGGTGCTGACAACCCACGCTACGAAAATAATTTTACTGTTGGGGGTCCCCACAACTTGGGAAATTTTATCAAGGGGTCACGGCAGTAGAAAGGTTGAGAACCACTGGTCTAGTCCCTTGCTAGAGGTTGCTCGGGGTTTCTTGAGTAATGAGCGCTAACAAATTGATCTCCCATCTTCAATGCGTACCAATGTGCAGGGGTCATTTCCCACTGACCTTTTTAATGTAAGCGGTCATATCTACAATGATCACTAGTTCAAGGGGGCTTATTCCCACTAATTGCCAATAAAAAGGGGCATTTCTCCACTGACCACTAATGTATGAGGACACGTTTCCACAGTCTGTTTCTTTATTTTTCATTTATTTTCTATTATTCTTTGTATAGAGTCAATAAGTGTAAAAGTATTGACTTGCAAATTCCAGTCATGTAAATTTATTTTTATTCCCTTTTTTATTCAAAACTTTAACAGCTTACTGATCTTGCTATTGTACCGTGAAATGTATGTAGAATACATTTTTAGCAGGATTTCCCTGAGACCGCACAAGTATTTCAAGGGTTCTTCTAGGGTGAAGAGGTTGAGAGAGACTGGTATAAAGTCTTTATTTTTGTACCATTCAGCATAAGCGTAGAGTGATGTAAAATCCCACATCATGTGTGTGCGCTCAGTCTTCTTTGCAGACCGTTTGGCAGATATTGTCTGGGATTCTGTATTGTGTGTCTACCATTATTATGGCCAGGACATTAAACCCACGGTATGAATAACGCATACAAAGGAGGGACAACTGTTTGCTTAGGCCCTTACAAGACTGCGCCTGATGTAAACTGCAAAGGAGTTCATGATGGATACTGCATGGTTGCTCGGCAACCTAAACGAGAATTATGTGAGGTTCAGTTCATGTGCTTGTACTGGGCCTCAAGACAGAGTGCTTAGTATTTAATCCCCGGGCCTGTGACTTGTATTGGCGTCACCCTGGTATTTGAAGGTACTGTGAGGCGAAAATGGGAGTGATGGAGATATTTAAAGTTACCAGTCACCAAAGAGAACTTGGTTTTTATTAAGTTGTTGTTGGGGGTTTCTTTTCTTTTTTCTTTTTTTTTCTTTTGTTCTTAAAAAAAAAACAAAAAAAAACTGGTATTGCCATATCTAGAAGAGCATACTTTAGAGTTTATGAAATATTGGCATACATTCTTTCTTGGTTGGTTACCAGCTTACAGTTTAAAGTGTGTTCAGTTACTTGCAGGTAGCCATGTATAGTTGGCATCTAATGGTGTCTGATACCTTATAGGGGTCCTAAGGCATGAAGATCAGCTTGACCCCAGTGAAGCTACACAGATTTTATTTTATTTTTTTTCATACTGTAAGATAGCGGGCCCAAGGTCACCAGCCAGCTGCTTCTGAAAGTAAATGGTCTTTAGTAAGGTCTCAAAAACATGGACACACAAAAGGCTATCTTCAGCAAAATAAAGGCGAAACGGTCCAAAGTGCAGGTATAATGAACACAGAAAATGTCTCACCAATCCCATGCTTGGGGTTCCCAGCTGTTTTGGGGTGCAAGACAAGCCTCAGAAGCTCAGCAAACTGAGTCAGTCTCCAGATAGTCCAAGCATGTTCACTGCTGTGAACCACTTCACACTACCTCACATGCTGATTCCCTCCTGCTGCCTTTCAAAGCTCCATTGCCAGTGGGTGAACGCTTTCAGGACCCAGTAATCTGGGTTTGGAGGGTTTTTCCCACATACAATCTCTCCGAACCTCCAAATTCCTGGTCCCAAATAAGGACTTACGAATCCAGAAAGTACTGTAAATCATTCCTCTCCTCTTTGACCGGAATATTACCATGTGAGTGAGTGAGAACCCCCCCCCCCCAGTACTAAAAATGTCTATTGAACTCACCCTTAAAGCGACCACAACCCAAATAGTGGGGAAATAAACCTCCCCTCCAGGACCAATCCCTGAACACTGACCACAGAGAGTCACACGCTTGGCATCTCTGCCATTCATAAGACCGCCTTGTATTTTTTTTCAATGAAGGCAAGTTTTTCTTTGCATGAGTTGGCGATTGTGACATTACTGCCCTTTTCTCTCCACACCGTCCAATCAGCGGACACCTTGTATTCATTGAAAAAAATATACAAGTGTTCTTTGAACCCAGTTCACGGCTATCACTATATGTAGCTTTGACGACTACGGTGATATTCAGCATCCTCAGCAGCCCTCCACATATCTGGTATGCATACTTACATTGAGTAAATTGGCCAATGTGAATATGCAAAAAATATAATTACTGCAGTTCAGCTTTAAAGTTGAAGTCCAGGGATAGGCAAAATTCTACCCTTGCAGTGGGGTGCAAGGGTTAATGGCTTGTTTACTGTATGCCTAAGGGGCCTCAAAAAAGCAATTTTATTTCTCCAACCCTCTCACAGGCTGCCTCCAGGCTTCAGTCCCTACAGCCTCTTCTCCCCTATGTCCCCATGGTTGCAGGTCATTTGATGTCATCAAGTCCAGTGCAGGGTATAGAGGATACCGAAGGATGGTTCACAAGCTAGGGGGTAGAAAAGAGTGCACAAACAAAGCTGCTGTTCTTGGTCCTCTAGACCTAAATTAGTATTTTACCCTTGCAGTGTAAGGGCAGCCCATTACAAGGGAGGATTTTTATTTTCTCCTGAGATGGGCTTTAAAAGAGAAGTTTGGGATGTTGGAAAAAAAAAACATGCTCGCCCAGGTGGATGCAGGATTGATCCACCTGTTGGCTCTGCACTGACAAATGAGCGATCAGACTGCTGATCGCTCAGTTCTCAGCACTATGGAGCATTGATCTGGGAGGGAAGCAGATGGCTTGAGCCCTCTGTGGCTCACTGAGCCGGCTGCTGGTCCAGGGTTCTGGGTGGATCCCGACCATTTCATCTGGATCTTTTCAGAGCCTGAACTGGCTCTGTGACATCAGCAGGCTTAAGCCCACTGTCAGCTGAAAATGGGTCACAAGAGTATAACTTTGGCTATACTTCTCCTCCTTTTTTAAAGGTGTACATCAAACGGTCAACACAGCGAGGCAGGTGACCACTTTCTCTGCAAGAGTTGGAGATGACAACACTGTATTCCTATCGCTAACTTATTGATTAAACAGTTAAACATCCAAACCCAGGTTTTGGGCTATATTTGAACGGGTTTTTTGCTACGTAACAATTCACAAGCTACAGGTTATATAATATCTATGTAATGAAAAGGATTGAGAGACGTAGACATTGAAAGTGGACAGCAAAGGCTCATAAAGGGAGGGAGGGTAAATTCCTGCCAAAAGGATTATCTTTTAAGTGTTTATTATAGAAAAAGGATAGTGCTGACAGACAGAAATTTGTGTCCTGAATCAGCACTGTAAAGGAGGACAAGATTTCCTCAAGTGGCGCCAACGAGAGAAGAAACGGATATACGGTATATATAATCTCCCCAAGGCAATAATTGTTGATGGCCAGGACGATATAGGAGCAGAATATCATCTGTACAAAATTGGTAAAAAAAAAACTGTTTTACAATAGTATCGCCTGCATTAAGTATAGGGAACGCTAATTTTTTAGGTGTATCTAAAGGCAAATTTTTTTTTATTTGGATAGAGTAGAAAAAAATAGGCCCAATGATTGGCTTCGCCATTGGTTTGCAGCATTCTGGACTAATAACATTATTATTATTATTATTATTATTATTATTATTATTATTATTATTATTATTATTATACAGGATTTATATAGCGCCGACAGTTTACGCAGCGCTTTACAACATTAGGGTAGACAGTACAATACGATTCAATACAGGAGGAAGGCCCTGCTCGTTAGAGCTTACAATCCATTCATATTCCTTTTCTGATTTAAATTTTCTGCACCTAGTAAAGTAAATATATCACAAACCTGAGCATGTGATAACAATGCTTTGAAGTCGAGAAGGATGGGTCAAGCCTTCCTATTGGTTAGTGGAGCCGCTTATTACCAGCATGGTCATTAACCACTTCAGCCTTGGAAGGTTGTACCCACTTCCTGACAGGCCATTTTTTGCGATACGGCACTGCGTCACTTTAACTGACAATTGCGCGGTCGTGCAACACTGTACCCAAATGAAATTGATGTGTTTTTTTTTTTCCCCCCACATATAGAGCTTTCGTTTGGTGGTATTTGACCTCTCCGGTTTTAATTTTTTGCAGTTGCACTATAAACAACACCGATCACAAAAAAAGTAAAAAAACTAATGTCTTCATCAATTTAGGCCAATATGTATTCTGCTACATATATTTGGTAAAAAAAAATCCCATTGGGCGTATATTGATTGGTTTGTGCAAAAAATTAGAGCTTTAAACTATGGGATAGATTTAGGGACTTTTATTCATTTTATTTTTTTTACTAGTAATGGCACTGATCTGCGATTTTATTTATTTTTTGTGGACTGGGACATTGCAGCGGACAAGTCTGACCCCAAGTGACATTTTTTTGGTGACCAGTGACACCAATACAGTGATCAGTGCTATATGAATGGAACTGGCAGGGAAGGTGTTAACACTAGGAGGGGCATTCAAGGAGGTAAATGTGTAAAAAAAATTTTAAAAATGACTTGAAATCCCCCTTTTTTTTTTTTTTTTTTTTTTTTTTCTATTTGGACCAAATGCACCTCCCTTGGTGCCTGTTGAGATTCTTGTGGCAGGCAAGGAAATCTGTAATCTGGTTAAGGGAAAAGCTAACGCAACACCTTCCCTGCAAACCCTTTGAAATGAATGTCTACTCCGTTTTTTTTCTGTAGTTGTAGAAAAACCAACAAGTGCCCTTCCTATTATTCCGACAGCTGCTGTACAGATTGCCACAGTTTTAATACCTACATGTTACACAATTACCGTATATACTCGAGTATAAGTCGTTCCGAGTATAAGTCGAGGCCCTAATTTACCACACAAAAAATGGGAAAAACTTATTGACCCGAGTATAAGACGAGGGTGAGAAATGCACAGCTACTGTAAGTGGAAAAGAGGGTCAACAATGCCCATTTGCAGCATCACTGTGCCCATTTGCAGCATCACTGTGCCCATTTGCATGCCTCACTGTGCCCATTTGCAGCCATAGGTCCCCTGAACTTCAAACTCGGTAGTTAAGGGTTCCTAGATGCCCCCTGAGCTGCAGCCAAAATTTGGGGTCTCTGAACCCAAAGGGTCCCGAAATGACATTGTTGCAGATAGACACAGTTGACCGAATTTGGGGCCCGTATCTTGGGGCCACTTAGTGCTAAGAACCCCAAATTTGGTGTGCAAACCCAGTGGAAATAGCACCAAAAAATTTCCAAAGCCAGGGTTTCTAGCACCAAGTGGCCCCGAGATACAGGGCCCCAAAAAATCAGTTCAGAAAATGTCAAGCACTTTTCTGCAGCAGAGAATGACATTTTCCGAACCAGTTTTGGGGCCCCGTATCTCAGGGCCACTTGGTGCTAGGAACTTCGCTTTGGATATGTTATGGTACCAGTTCCACTGGGTTTGCACACCAAATTTGGGGTTCCTAGCACCAAGTGGCCCTGAGATATGGGGCCCCAAAGTTGGTACAGAAAATGTCAAGCACTTTTCTGCAGCAGAGAATGACATTTTCCGAACCGATTTTGGGGCCCCATATCTCGGGGCCACTTAGTGCTAGGAACTTCGCTTTGGATATGTTGTGGTACCAGGTCCACTGGGTTTGCATACCAAATTTGGGGTTTCTAGCACCAAGTGGCCCTGAGATACGGGGCCCCAAAGTTGGTTCGGGAAATGAAATTTTTTGCTGCAGAAAAGTGCTTGACTCGAGTATAAGTCGAGGGGGGCACTTTCAGCACAAAAAAATGTGCTGAAAAATTCGACTTCTACTCGAGTATATACGGTATTCTAAAACCCATATTGTTTCCATTACTAGACTACAACACTCATTTTTGTAACGGTTGCTATTAACCTTGTCTTAGTAGCTACAAAACGCACATTGTTGCCACAAGTTATTTTATATTATGAAGATACATCTAGGTTCTCACAGCTCATGTTTGTACCTGCAATAGCTTTATGTATTTTTTTTTTTCTTCTGGCAAATCTAAAAAATTGAGGGAAAAAAACATAAGTATCATCAAAGAGAAGAAAGGGTGCCACTCACCAATCCATTCCATTAGTATGTAGATGAATGTGGCCTCAGCCAGAGTCGCTTCTGCAATGTTCCCCTGACATGTTTCGCCCTGCTCACCAGGGCTTTGTCAGAGAGGTGGGCCAACCTCTGACCAGGGCGAAACAATTTAATATTCCTGACAATAGAATGCTCATATGCTTCTAAACCCAATACGCCTATAAACGTGTAAAAATACGACATTGGAGGATGTAGATTGCAGGAATCAGTAGATTTGAGATTCACATTGTGGCTAAACGCCCATGTAAATGTAGCCTTACTGTTGTATGTATTCAGTGAGGGGAAAAAAAAGTATTTGATCCCCTGCTGATTTTGTACGTTTGCCCACTGACAAATGATCAGTCTATAATTTTAATGGTAGGTCTATTTTACCAGTGTAGGATGGAATAACAACAAAATATCCAGTCAATTTAACTTGGTTTCCTATGGATGTAGTTCCATAAAATGCACAGATGTGAACGGACCAGGGACTTTTTTTTTTTTTCTGGTTTTTGGTTCCATAGACTTCAATAGATCAAAAGCATTTATTGAAAAACGCAAAATGCACCTGCAATATGAAAACTGTGACCTGCATAGGTATGAACCAGGCCTATAACTGCATTCAAGATATTTATTTTGGAGAGACTTTGAAGGGCTTTTTTTGTGTTGAATTTTTGCATGAACACTAAACTTTGTTCAATACTAGCACTGCTTTTTTTTTTTTTTTTTTTTTTTTTTTTTTTTTAATTTAGTACACTTTTGAACTTATATGAGAGTCAAATTTGGTGCATAGCTGCTGGTAACCTCACATTTTCATAAAATTTTGTTGGTAATATTTTTGTTTTAGGTCTGTGTTTGGGACATTGCACACATGAAAAACCACTGTAGCAGCTCACAAGAGACATAATTTATAGTGAAGAATTGGTGCCTTTGTAAAGTTCTTATTGCTGCCTCTAAAGAGGGTAATCCACTTCACTTTGTAGAGGTTTTCTCACACTTTCTCCCCTTTGTGGATGCAGAAAGTGAAGGGTAATCTCCCTAACATGGTACAGACAGCAAAAAATAAACTGCCTGAGTAGGGGATGGTCAAAACTCTTATCAAACACACAAATTGCAGGGATGAATGCTTACATTAATATAGCAATGTATGATATAATTGTGAGGAATGTAGGTAACAAATTCGTTATATTATTTAAATAGTATATAGTGATCAAGAGTGTAAATAGAGCGTGTGTGTGTGTGTTGTGTTTTTTTTTTTTTTTTTTTTTTTTTCTTTTCCCCATCAATCCGTTTAATTGGTTTACTTTTGTACCTCTTATACCAAGCTGCAAGTCCTTGTGCCGCTTTGTCAGATGTCTCTGCTTCGCCTGAGAGTCACACTTGTTCTGAGGAATTTTCTAATGGGTCTGACAAGGTATTCCTGGATGTCCGTTTTCTTGAAAGGGCCTTGAAGTGGTCTGATGAAAGCCCTCATTGGGTTATCTGGAAAATACACAAGCTATGTCCATTGACTTCCTCTCTGTCTGAAGAGCAAAAGCTCTACTAGATATTCTGCGGCCTGCCAAACTTCAGTCCTTGTTACGAAGTATAATGAAATTGTCCTTCCCAACATGTTAATGGAATTTCCACTAAAGTCTATTTATCTAATTCTTCCTCGAGCCTCTTTGGTTTAAAAAGTGCAAATCTCTTCAGAATTCGGTAAATTACACTAAAGTCTGCCAACCTGTTTCAAATGTCCTGTCTGTTTTCTGGAATGATGGTATGTTGGCGCGTTTAAGAAGCCATGTGGTTCACATACCTGCTTCTAAGCTTTCTCCTGTTCAGTAATCTTTCCCAGACTAGTATTCAATCAATGTGCTGAACATGTTACTTTTATCTCCTGCTTTTGTTCTACTTTGATCACATAAAATAGTTGCCTAGACTCTAGCAAGGACAGTTAAAGACTACTGATAATGGTAGGGTTTGTGGTATGTAATTTATGATGTTAAAACGTTATTTATTTAAAGCCAAAGTGCAGCCAAAATCAAAAATCAGCACAAGGGACATAACTTAGTCAGGAAGATGTCCTTTGTATTGCGTCCTCTGCTGTAAGTAGTAATCTTCCTGCGTCTTAGCCCCATTGGTGTAATCTTCTGGTGCAATAGGGGTTAATAGAACTAAGGGGATGTCATAGGCTGTCATCAAAAGAGCCTGACTTTGCCCACCCTTTTCACCCAGTTGCTTCATTTACCAAAGCTGTACTATAGCTTCTATGAGGAGTACAGGCAGATGATTACTGCTAACAGAAGAGGAATCCGCACAAGGGACACAACCCATTGACTGTAAGTTATGCCCCGTGTGTGTTTTTTTTTTTGTTTTGTTTTTGTTTGTTTTTTCTCCTGTTTTTGACTGCACTTAGACTACTTAGACTTAACGTGTATCCTTCTCCTTCTTTTTATTTTATTTTATTGTAAAATTTTAATTTTATAGACATGTAGCCAGGTGCTTGACTGAAAATTTAAAGTGATTTGATGAAAGGCTCGTGGTGTGTGTTTGTGTGTGTGTTTTTTTTTTTTTTTTTTTTTTTTTTTTTTAATATATAACAAACATGTCATACTTAACTCCTCTATGCAGTTGGTTTTGCACAGAGCAGCCTGCATCCTCCTCTTCTCAGGTCCCTCTTTGCTGCTCCTAGCCCCTCCCTCCTTTTGAGTGCCCCTCAGCCAGCAGTTTGCTACAGGGGGCACTTAAGCCAAGTCAGAGCTCCGTGTATCGATTCAGACATGGAGCCCCGACCTGGCATTGCCCCTTCTCTCCCCTGATTGACTGACTTTGACAGCCGAGGGAGCCAATGGCGCCGCTGCTCTGTCTCAGCCAATCAGGAGAAGTGTCCTGGATGGCTGAAGGGATCGTGGACATCACTGGAGAGAGAAGGGGGCTCAGGTAGGTAATTAGGGGGGCGCTGCTACGCACAGGTTTTCTATCTTCATGCATTAAGATGAAAAACCTGCCTTTACAACTCCTTTGGGAGTGAGAAATACTAGCTGCATCTGCTCCCTGGACCTGCTGCGTTGCCTTTCTAAATTGGCTATGTCAGCAGAAGGATTGGAAAGAGCTACATTTTCTCAGGTTGTACATGATAGAGCTTCCTCTTGCCCTAAGGGAAACCGGAGAGTGCACATCACTGTCCAGTGTGCACCATCGCTGCTGCAATTTGGTGGCCTGAGCAGAACCTCGAGTGCTGAGTTTGGGGTGCTGGCAGTTAGTCACCTGGGTGCAGAGCAGAGAGTAGACAAATAGCTATGTGTGACTGGATGGTGAGCTGCAATATCACTGGGAATAGTGACCTGCTGCTGTGGGGAGCTACTATCCGCTGCTAGAGAGGCTGAGCCATTTAGGAACTGACCATACAACCATCTAGTAGCCTTATTGTTGCCTGCAGGCTTGACTGGGACTTTTCTTGCATGTGCCAAAGGTACAACTGGTCCCCAACACTAGCCAACCAAAGAGTTAGGACTAAAGACTGTCTCTTTACAGCTGCTACTTAGGGAGTTTCACCTATTGCTTATGCTAAGAGGTACCTCTCAGGGGACATTGCACCATATCCGAGTCATTCTTCTAGAGTGCAATCTAGACTAGTTGGTCTTCTTATTCGTATTGCTTTTAATGCTTACATGTGCTGTTTATTGCTGACTTTGCTGATACATGAGTTAATCCCAGTCTAGTGGCACAGAACTCTATTTTAAGTTACCTTGGTATAGTGATTATACTGTCTAGTTAACTCTGTCTGAACTTACCTTCTGTGTACATTTGTGTTCAAACCACCATTTATTTTAACCCGTACCAATACATTGAGTCCATGTACCACTAAATGTTCTTGTCTATTTCCTGGCTAATTCACAGCCGAGTTAAATGTATCTACAGTTGTATCCTTATAAGTACTTGCAGAAACTTTTATTCAACCAGGTGTGTAAAAGGATTGAGGTTGTTCCTGGAGCTGAGGCACAGAACAGAGAACCCAAATTACCAAGTGGCTCTTGCGCCACACTACTGATATAATTTTATCATCTAGATTACCCTTTACCCAGGCTTTCTCAACCATTTTACCCCAGAAGAACCCTTTAAAACAATTTTCTGGTGTCTGGAATCCCTTACTAAAACCAATTCATCTGGTTTCAATGGGGACAATGCCCCTTACATTGGTGGTCCAATAAGAAATCCAACTCTTATGCCCCGTACACACGGTCGGACTTTGTTCGGACATTCCGACAACAAAATCCTAGGATTTTTTCCGACGAATGTTGGCTCAAACTTGTCTTGCATACACACGGTCACACAAAGTTGTCGGAAAATCCGATCGTTCTGAACGCGGTGACGTAAAACACGTATGTCAGGACTATAAACGGGGCAGTGGCCAATAGCTTTCATCTCTTTATTTATTCTGAGCATGCGTGGCACTTTGTCCGTCGGATTTGTGTACACACGATCGGAATTTCCGACAACGGATTTTGTTGTCGGAAAATTTTATATCCTTCTCTCAAACTTTGTGTGTCGGAAAATCCGATGGAAAATGTGTGATGGAGCATACACACGGTCGGAATTTCCGACAACAAGGTCCTATCACACATTTTCCGTCGGAAAATCCGATCGTGTGTATAGGGCATTACAGTAGTGGTCAGAATGCCTGCCTTAGACAGTTTAAAAGATCATGGATGTCATGTTGCTTGCTTTGTCAAATAACATTGTTCCTGGAAGCACCATCAAATGGGAGATCAATCAGCCACAGCACAAGGAACCCCTTGCAACCTCTGGAGGAACCTTAGGGTTCCACAAAATCCTGGTTGAGAATGGCTGGTTTTTTTAAATTCTAAAATTTGAACATACAAGCTCAAAGTTCAACCAAACCAGTTTTTGTATCATTGATTCAATGACAGTCCTACTAATGTGTACATAGTAGGGGCAGTTGTAGCAGAGATCAGTTAACCTAGCTGTATGTTTTGGGGACGTGTTAGAGAGTAAGCACATATGCAAACTCCATGCAGTTAGCTTCTATGGTGAGAATCAAACCCAGGACCCAGAGTAGTAAGGTAAAATGTAGGCCAATTGGGCAAAATCGTGTACCCTTTTTTTTTTTTTTTTTTTCCCTCAAATTTTGAGATCGTTCCCCCAAAACTCACTAAAGCAGAAAGAAAGTGACCAATGACATTCGGCAAGAGAAGTATACTTAAATATTCGACAGTTGTTTTGTCCTGTGTAGGTGAAAAGGCAGATCAGTGATAATTCCATAGGAAATGTGCAGAACAGAGTGTTCTGGACCTGGAAATCGTGTCCTGATAAGCAGGGTCATTGTGGAATGACAAGCATGTACACAAACACAGAGGCTCCCTCCCTGTTTGCTTACTCAGCAGCAAAACAAAGTGACAGTGTCTTCCCATCTGCTTGTCACAGCCAGATTTGTGTTTGGCAACATCCATGGTGGCGTGGCCCTGCTGATGAATATGTGAGCGACCAATCCTTTTCATGTTCCCTTGCGAGCGCAAAATTGCTGTGTGTGGTTTATTTATTTTTTTGCATGCAACTGCTGGTAAATGTGTTAGCAACTGAAGCAGGGTCAAAAGCAGGAAAAGTGTCAGTTTTTCAATACCAGTTACATTTCATCTAGGGGGGCTCCAAACTTTCTGAACAAATGGCCAGTTTACTGTCCTTTAGACTTTGAGAGGGCTGGACTGTGGGAATTTGGAGTAGAAAATGCCCCATCAATGGTATTAGTAGAAGGAATAGTGCCCCATCATTGGTGTCTTTGGGAGGGATAGTGGCCCACTGTTGGTACCAGGGGAATAAATAATGCCCCATCATTGGTGTCAGTGGGAAGAATAGGGCCCTGCAGTTGGTGTCAGTGGGAGGAATAGTGCCCCATCATCGGTGTCAGTGGGTTAAATAGTACCCTCTTGTTGGAGTCAGTGGTAGGAATTGGGCCTTGTGTCAGTGGGAGAAATGGTGTCCCAAGGGCCTGATGAAGACATACAAAAGGCCACATCTGGCCCCTGGGCCGCAGTTTGGAGACCACTAATCTGATCTAGACTTAAGGCATCTGTTAGGAGTAATAGACATGTTTCTTTACACATCGGTCCTACAAAAGGACTTGTTTACCACATTGCTTTGGTGGTGAGACCTTTGAATTTGACCTATGTATTGTTACCCCTCTCCAACACTACCTGGAGGTATCGAAGTTGGATTTACCAAAAGCTGCATTATGATGGTCACGGTTTGTAAAGTCTTTAGCATGACTTCCTCTGTCTCCCTCACTGTGACAATGATTAGGCCTGCTGAACCGGCCCCCAAGCATTGAGCATCACATTAGGGCAGCGTGCACATAGGGGTGAGGGTGCTTTTTACTCTGAGGAATGTACAGAAAGGGGATTCTCCGGTGTCCATTTAAAATAGATGGGGATATAAAAAAAAAACATACATGCATACATACATAATCTCTCCTATTCTATTTTATATTCTCTGCTACTCTACTTATACAGTATATATTATAGATGAGATGTAAAAGCAACTTATCTCATTCTTTCCTCTTCTGTTCCCCAGTATCCAGACCTTCAAGGAATGGCACATTGTCAAGGACGGGACGCCATGCACGTACAGACAGAAGAGTCTCCCGTGGCAGGCGAGCTGCAACCTCTCGACCAGAACGCGTGTGGCCACATGGGATTATTCCTTATGTTGTCAGTGGAAATTTCACAGGTCTCTCAATGACTTTACCTTAAAATAAAAGCCCTCACCTCTTTTATCCCTTTAAGCTTTTTATACCCTTTTGGCATTCTTTGGATTCGTTTTGATCCATTTTTTTAAATTCCATAAAACTTACAAAGGCCTCATTGTCCCATTTTTTTATTATCTTTTTAATATCTTAACCTTCTATGTCACAGGCAGTCAGAAGGCAATATTTCGGCAAGCGATGCGCCACTGGGAGAAGCATACTTGTGTCACGTTTCTAGAGAGAACCGATGAGGACAGTTACATTGTTTTCACATATAGGCCTTGCGGGTAATGTAGCATTTCACATCTAGATCAAAATTCTGTGTGGTTTTAATTTTTTTTGTTTGTTTTCAGAGTACTCTTTCTTCTGTTCCTCTTAAATTGTCATCTTGCATGCAGGTGCTGCTCCTACGTTGGGCGTCGTGGAGGAGGACCTCAAGCAATTTCTATAGGAAAGAACTGTGACAAGTTCGGCATTGTGGTTCATGAGTTGGGTCACGTCATTGGATTCTGGCATGAACATACAAGACCGGACCGGGATCATCACGTCACCATCATTCGCGATAACATCCAACCGGGTACTTGAGAAGATGGTCCCCAGGGCCCAGGGCTTTTTTGTGGGCTTTGGTAGCTGGTATTGGCAAGTAAAAAATAAAAAGACAGCTCCAGTTCTGAAAGATATCATGTGTGCATTTAGTACTATTAAATCTTAAAATAAATGGGCACAGATGGGTTTACATAAACTGTGTTGATTATACATACATTATGTAGGTTTACTTTGAAAACCTTTTAAATTTGTCCCCTTGTTTAGTCTTCTAGAATTTCTGTGACTTTTTGAAGACTAACGGTTGCTGTCCTGTGCATCTGACGCAGCACCATAACCTAAATACACACATGTAGAAATGATTTGTGAAAAGGCAGCAACTGTCAATCCTCATGGGAGCTTGTTAGTTCTGACTTCCAGCTCTGGTGTTGTCAGTAGATATGCTTAAGAAGGCTGAAATTTTTATGCACAGCCAAAACTATTTTAGTTCTGGATTGAGTAGGAAAGTATTACAACCCCAGCTGGGTTTCTACTGCTTTTTGGGGCTCTCCTAAGCCAGCCATAGACTAATCGAATCTTAACCTGTTAAAGTGGTGTTCCGGCCGAAATTATACTTTTTAAATAAAAATACCCCTATAATACACAAGCTTAATGTAGTCTAGTAAAGGTACTCTGTAAACTAAGGTCTGTTTTGTTAGTTTATAGCAGTAGTTTGTTATTTTATAAACTTACAGCAGGCCGTGGCCATCTTAAGTGTGGGCATCTGAAGCCAGACTGTATTTCTTCCTGGATCTCATCCTTGCAGATCTCGCACATGCTCAGTGCAGCACAAGCAGTGTAATAGGTTTCAGGTCAGGTTTCCATAGCAACGGCAGTTTCAGAGGAAGTTGCCACCCCTTCCCAGAAGGCATTGCAAACAGGAAATTATGCGATGGGCCGCGGCCAGGGAGGAGGAAGTGAAAAATGAATACAGCAGATATACAGTAGGTGCTGAGGAAAAAAATAAAAAAATATCCAATTTGTTTACAGTGCACAGTTTAGTGAGGGATGCTGAAGAGTTGTAAAAGTGGGTGGAACTCCACTTTAAGCAGGGAGCAGATTCGAACCATATATGAGCATCCTGATTGTACCCTAGTTGATCTCTTGGGTGCAACCAGCCTGACGGATTTTCTTGCGATTTTATTACCAGCGGCTTTAGCTGCAAGCAATAATCATGGTGTCTACTCCCGCCCAGGACAGTTCCCCCGCCGGAGAGCACAAAAGCTCCACGGGAGGTATTTCCCACCCCCCCACCAACACTGACTGTGTTGATGGGGGAGTAGAGCGACTTTCTTTCCTGCAACAGTCTATGGCTGACCTTTTTAGAGAGATTTCCAAGCACATGCTGTCTTCTGACAATAGTTTTCATGATCAAGTAAGGAAAAATCTCCAGCACCAACAAAGACAGAAATAAAAAATGTTAGTAGCATGGAGGAGGGCTAGATCCCTGTCTGCTTTTTATTGCTGTCACTTGGACAGTGAATGGAAATCTCTCTATCAGAGCCTTGGTTGGCAGTGAAAACCCAACAGAGATTCTCATCCTTTGCCACTCCACTCAAAACAAAAAAAAAGTTTTGGGCAGAACATAAGCTTTAAATATAAAAGTTTCTAAGTAAGCATGCACAACTGTAATGTTTAAAAAAAATAAAAAAGCCCATTTTGCATATTTCTAGCCATAAATGGCTTTGATTAAAATGTCTTCCCAACAGTTATTGAAATTGTCAGAATGTGGGAAAGTACTTTGAGTCTCATCATGCAGATTTGGAGTTAGGACTTTACTCTGACATTCCTGATCTGCATGCTTCTTTCAGGTCAGTTCCTAAGAACAGAATTCAGAAATACACAGTAAATGTAGCATTTGCAGAAGATCAGATATCAGAACAGTCTGACCATAGATTTGAAAAATATTCAAGCACGGAAATTGAGAATATAGGGTAAATGTATGGCCTAGACTCCTCGAGGGTGTGTCCAAGTAGTGTGGCTACATCTTGGCAGTTCAGAATTCCAGAGGAGCCCTGTGTTTTATATCTGATTGACTGTTATTTCCTCAGGACAGGAGTATAACTTCCTGAAAATGGAGCCAGAAGAGGTGGAATCTTTGGGAGAGACCTATGATTTTGACAGCATAATGCATTATGCCAAGAATACTTTCTCTAGGTAAGGGAATATTTGGAATTCATGAGCCATAGTGTCTTTGCCAATTACTATGTTTCCACTTGATGGATCACAACCGTCTTGACAGAACACTGGCAGATTGCTCATTAAACCTTTTGTAATAAAGCTGTTCATGGCCTGTGGCTGTATTGTTGTTTTTTCATGCATTCTTTGTTTTTTTGTTTTTTTTCTTTAACAGAGGGATTTTCCTTGACACAATTCTACCTAAATATGAAGTAAATGGAGTTAAGCCATCGATAGGACAGAGGACGAGACTTAGTGTTGGGGATATTGCACAGGCTAGGAAGCTCTATCAGTGTACAGGTAATGGGGTTTGCTACAATTTATTTTTATACTAGCTATATGTTAGTATATTGCTGTGTATATTAAGCTGCCGTTATTTAAAGAGAATGCTGTCAAATAAGCTGTAAAAGCGAATACCTGGTAGAGAATGTTGTGTATTGGTTGACATGCTGGTATGTAGGAAATGATGTGTGCACTAAGCTATATTAGTGGTGACTAATCTCATAAAAACTGTGCTTACGGTTTTAATGGTTTGCCTGGAATTTTGTATATACCATAATGTTCCCTATCAGTGTAATATACAGGAAACATGGTGTGCATTTGTATACTGGATTGTATTGTACAAATAATGCAGCATGCGCTTTGTTGATGTACAGGGAATAATTTGTGCACTGGACTCTGGTACTATACAAGGACTAGGGTGTGTAGTGGGTTTTAGAAAGTGCTTTTTGTACAGGAGTTACTGATTTATTTAAAGAAAGTGCCATGTGTTCTTATCTGTCACTTTCCGCCTGTTGCTGGCTATGCAGATGCTATGTATACGTACTTTCCTAAAAGTAAAGGGGATGCTGCGTGTACTCTGCGTGTGTCTGTATATATGGAATGCTGTCTGCTATATTGGTGTGAAGCGGAAGCTCTGTGTTCTCAGTCATATTGGAGTGCAGGGAAGGCTCTGTGTACTGGATTCTATTGGTGTCCAGGGAATGCTCTGTGTATTGAATTCTGTTATGCAGGGTGTGAGAGAGAGAGATATAGGATTCTATTGGTGTACTTGAAATGATCTGTGTACTGGATTCTATTAGTGTGCAGGAAATTGTGTACTTGATTCTGTTAGTGTCCAGGGAATGATCTATGTACTGGATTCTGTTAATGTGCAAGAAAAGATCTATGTACTGAATTCTATCGGTGTGCAGGAAATGCTGTGTACTTGGTTCTGTTGGTGTACTGGGAAATCTCTGTGTACTGGGTTCTACTGGGTTGTGTGCTGAGAATTTTGTGTATACTTCACTCTATTGGTTTGCAGGGGATGCTCTGTGTCCTGGGATCTATTGATGTGCAGGAAATGTATGTTTTTGGGCTCTACTGGTGTGCAGGGAATGTTGTATGTATTGGGATCTAAGGGTGTGCAGGGAATGGTGTTTGTATTGAGATCTATCGGTATGCAGGGAATGGTGTATGTATTGGTATGCATGAAATGTTGTGCGTTTTGGGCTCTATTAGTATGTATGGAATGATGTGTGTGTGTGTGTGTACTGGGTGCTGTTGATGTGCAGGTAATATTCTGTTTCTACTAAAATGCAGGGAGTGCTGATGGAGTTGGGTACAGCTAATATTCAGTTCTCTGGGCTCTATCTGTATATAGGGAATACTGTGTACAGGACTTTTTTGGTGTTCAAAGAATGCTGCAATGTAATTGTTGTGCACATTTAGCTCTGTAGCGTGCAGTAAATTGTCTGTGCCGTTTTATTTTCCAGATTATGCAGAAGGGTTGATATGTATTTGGCTCAGGAAATGCTGTGTGTACTAAGCTGTGTGAACCGAGTCTTGTTCTTGGCCTTTCCTTTCTAATTGACTTGCTCCGATCTTTCTCTCTCTTTCTCACACTCGTCAGTTGGAGAGCTGTACATCTTGTCCCTCTTTCACCATCCTCGTGTAAGTGAACCTTTCCCAGTTTCCCTGACAACCGCAGGAAGCATTTGTTTGCAATGGTCATCAGCTGTGTGTAGAAATGTCAATACAGTGTTACTCAAAAGCACAGAGCTTTGTCTGTAACCACCTCATTTCCAAGAGGAATGTAGCCCACTGCTATATTAACTCTGCCGTGTCCTAGCCTGAGCACAAACAGGTTGTATTCAGCTGGCACAGATCTTCCAGAACTGCTTTTTCTTGGAATACCACAATGCGTACCAGATGTCCACTCACGTGTGTGCTGCCATTGTCCCATAATGCTTTGCTGTAGCTCTGTCGTTTTTCTCTTGTTACAAAACTAGCTGTTGTCATGCTAAACCATTTCATTTTAGCAGGACAAATGGAAAATGCTTATTACTTAAGATTTAAAAAATAATTTAATCCCACCCAAGGGCTAGACAAGTCTCGGGAGTCAAGACATGGCTGATGATGGCTAAGCTGTTTATGCTGTAGTAATGAAGTGGAGGCTTACATTGCCTTTGCTAAAACAGAAACACAAAAAAGTGCAGATAAAAACTTTTTATAGGTGAAAGAGGTAAAAATACATTAACAATAAAGTGACTTTAAATGGGCATATCCCCAGGACGGACCTCTCCACTAGTAAACCAGGTCACACCAATCGATGCTGAAGACACTTGCTAGGTAGCCAGCCTAGAGGAGAGATACCAGAAAAGAACATGCACTAACAGAACAAGCGCCAGACCAAAGGATAAAATCCAAATTCATATATTGGTTTATACTAGTTTTTACAATCACATGCCTGGCCTGAAGGTTTCCAGACTCTTGCAGAGGAGGGGTCATTGGTGGGTGGATGGGGGGAATAATCCCCCTTTCCCCCACCAGGCTCCTCCCTGTATTCCCTTTCTTTCTACCCCTTTTTTTCTTTCCCTTTTTTTGTTTTTTTTTTGTTTTCTTCTTTCTTTCTTTCTGTGGTCAGACTAATAGACTATTAGTTCTGAGGCCAGCTGGATTGTCAGCTTTCTAGGCGCTCCTATCCACCAATAGTTTTACATGCTCTCGATGTTTCCATTTGTGAACCACTCTTTCCTTAGCTTCTGGACTTCTTCCTGCCCTCTTCCTCTTGTTTCAAGACTTCAGGTCAAGACATATTTTGTATGGTTTAAGAACTCTTTTTGACTTTCTCGATGGCCTTTGAAATCCCGGCCATAGAGACATAGCCCTTGTTGAGGTCTTTGGACTTCACATGCTTTCATTATAAGTTATGTAATTGCAAATGGATGTTACTAATGCTTGTAGTTACTATGCCTTTATGAACTGTCAGGCCTTTGGGCCGATGGATCTGCATCCTTTCAAATAAAGTACTTTGTGAAATATCAAAAAAAAAAATTGTCAGAGAAATATCCCTTTTTTTACCTTGAATGGATTTGAAATATAGCTTTCTCTATGTATCTATGAAAGGAAGCTAATTGCTAAATCAGGAGAGTCACTGGCCGGCAGTATCAGTGTGAGCAATCAAGATCAAGGTCCTTGAATGCTCCGGCAGATACTGCTTTCCAGTGACTTTTCTGGTCCAGCAAATGGCTTCACTACATGGAATCGCACAGGAAAGCTATATTTTGAGGTTCTTATTTGAAAGTGGAAGTCCAAGCTCTAACTAAGCATAACTCCTCTCCCTCCCTCTTCTAACTTCTCTTCTACCTACCCTGTAGAAGAAAGATTCATATACTTGCCTATTCTCAGAGCGTTGTGGTCAAGTCACATGCTCTCCCTAGCAGATGACTTCAGGGGAGAGGAGAGAGCTCTGAAAATGGATGGAATCCCTGGGTGGTGAAGTTACTATGTCTTGCTAAGGGGCATCCATTGTCGGCTGTCCCTCCCTGAAGCCGCTGCTGGGAGCCGATCGCGAGACTGGATTAGAGTAACCGGAGAGTATGCAAGTATAAGCATCTTCCTTCTACAGGGTAGTTAGAATAGGAGGGGAGTTGGAGCCATTTTAATCTTAGTTGGTTAGAGCATGGATTTCAACTTTAACTGAAGCCCTAAGAGTCCTTTCACACTGTCGGCACCCGGGCGTTGGCGGTAAAGCGACGCTATTTTTAGCGCTGCTTTACTGACGTTTTAGCGGCGCTATTCGGCTGCTAGTAGGGCGATTTTAACACCCGCTAGCGTCCGAAAAAGGGTTAAATCTGCTTGCCAAACGCCGCTGCAGCGGCGATATGGCGGCGCTGCCCATTGATTTCAATGGGCAGGGACGCTTTAGGAGCGGCGTATTCACCGCTCCTACAGCACTGCAAAGTAGCTGCTTGCAAGACTTTTTGTGACGCCCTGCCAGCGCAGCACCCCAGTGTGAAAGCACTCAGGCTTTCACACTTGGATTGCAGCTGAGGCTTTTTTCAGGCGCTATTTTTAGCGCTTAAGTGCCTGAAAAACGTCTCCAGTGTGAAAGATGTCGAAGGGCACTTTCACGTGGGTGGACCGATCTGATCCTGTCCGCCAAAAACGGATGGATAGGGATCCATTCTCCATCCGTCTGGTGGATCAGATGGCAGTTGGCTGTAAACAGACAGGCTGTAGAGGAGACTGAGCTGTGTCAGTGCGCTCTGCATAAGCTGAGTGGGCACAGACCAGCCATCCGGCTGCTCAGCAGGGATCAGAGAACAAATTCCCCGTTGAGCTGGTGGACTCCAACCCTGAGTGTAAAGGGCCTAATGCGGAGGAAGAGGGGATGGTTATCTGATCACTGAAATGCATTGACTGTTTTTAGTATAAAGGAATATGGACTCATATCATTTCTGCTAACAGCTCTCATTTTGCAGACTACCTAGCAAGAGTGTTTCCAGCATCTGTTGGTGTGATTTGGTTGGGGGTGGTGGTATTCCTGATGATATGCCCTGGTCAAGTCGCTTTATTGTACATGCAATTTTACCTCTTATCTATTAAAACAGTAGGCTCCATGCACACTGTTATTTTTCATTAGCTGATAATAGCATTTTTGTTCCAGCTTTTACTAGCATTTAAGTAGCTTTTAGAAGCTTTGAGGAGCAGTAGCATTTTATCAGCTTTTTTGCAGTACATGGGTAGAGGGGGGGTTAAAAACTCTGGCTGTAGCATTTAGAAGCAGTTAGGAGTGTTTAGGACCATTTAGCATTTTTTTTTTCTGCTGGAAAAACGCTCCAATAAACTCTGTCGTGTGTGTGTGTGTTTGTTTTTTTGTGTTTGTTTGTTTTTTTTTTTTGGTTTTTTTTTTCTGCTCCTAGATGCTGAAGCTCAAAAAATGCTAATAGCCTAAAGTAGTGTGCATGGACACATAGGATAACACTATTTAGCTCCTAGAAGCGGTTATTAGCATTTTTCTGCTCCTAGGAGAGACCTTTACCTTTTGTACCAATGAAACCTGTTCACATTCAAACATTTTACGCATTTCCTGGCTTTTAGAAAATTGCTGATGGTTCTGCGATTCACTAAGCAGCTTGCAACATGACTGGAAGCATTAAAAAAAAAAATTCACAACTGTCTTGTTAAATTGTTTCCTTGGTTCTCTTCAGTGTGACCCCTCTGCTTTGGCAATGCAGGGGGTAGCAACAGGTTCACTCTAATGTTGGCTGCTTTCAAAGTGAATACTGCCTTCTCTTTTCTCCTCACCACTGTTTACAGTTGCTGGGAGCAAAAAAAAAAAAAAAAATGTATAGGGCGACATTGGATCACCTCTATAGCTTCCATGTGTTAAGGCAAGAGGTCTCTGGGAGAGTATGTAATCAGTGATTTGACTTACCAGTAGACCAAGAGGACTCTAAAAACCTGGGTATCTCCTGAGTTTCCCAGAGAAATTGACAGCTATGGGAAACGGCCCTCAGCCTTGTATGAACTCCAAGTTGTGTAAAGCTTAAACAGGACTGTTTCTCACCCACACGGTTGGAACAGAGCAGCAGGAGAGTAAAGGGACGGTATTCGGAAATAGGCTGGTATAGAGGCCAAAAGGCGAAGAACAGGTTCAGTTAAAGAACAATTTTTTTAAAATCGGTTCTACAGTAGAAATATTTTGTGCGTCAGCTGATTAATACTCTGGCAACAGATTTAAGGATCAGACAGTTCTAAGCAAGCCAGAAGATTTCTAGTACTTCTTTGCCTCTGGGACACTCTAGGTTGTTTATCATCTTATTATCTCAAACAGCAGTCAGATTTTTGTGTTACTAATCTTATGTGATGTGATGGTACTTTACCATTTACGGAGAACCGTTCTGAAGCTAGTCCTTACCAATTATTAATTTTTCTAAAAACAAACCTGTTGTATGTAGGATACGGTTTCTGATCATTTATTTTAAAAATGTTATTTGTCTGGCAGACATTGTGATTCAATGGCTTCTGTATTTCTAAAGTTCTGCTCTGCGTTTTCTTGTCTCCGTACATGGTTGTTCTCAGGTCAGTGGCTTAGAAAGTAATAAAGCCAGAACAGGCAAGCAACTAGCATAGTCAGTAGGACAGTCATAAGAGTCCCCTCCACATTCATGTCAGAGTACAGGTTTCCTAGCCTATACTTTTTTTTTTTTTTTTTTTTTTTTTTTTTAAATAAGTGGGCTACCATTGTTGACTTCCTGAAAATCCTGCCCGGATATACCTATTTTTAACACTTTGCCCTGCTGATTTGCAAATGTATACAGCATTTGAAGTCCGAGTACCTGAACCAGCATTGAACTCAAAGGATCCTTGTATGGGGCCCAGACAATTAACATCTTTGGGAAGCGAGATCAGCAAAAGACCATGTATTTCCTTTATAATTAATTTATTTTAAATAGACTGGCAGTGTCGCCCAAACCCAACATTTCTCAGCCGTGGTACTTTGTGCATATTTCCAGATGTCCAGGTAAAAGCCCAGCTTTCATTGGCAGAGCTTAAAAGAAGCATGTTCTGTAAAGAGGTGTGAAGAACATGCAGTATTGGCGGCAGCCAAGTACTGGAAGGAAAAATATTACTGGCAGTGGCCATAGTCTGATTCAAACTATGAAAGTCCTGCTGTCGTATTGGTAGAAATGGGCTATAGAGCGCTTACTGAAGACCCTTTTAATAAATGGACCGGTAATTGGCTGAATCTGCACAGAGTCCTAACCCATGTTGGGCATGGTAAATAGGACATGACACTGTAGCATTTCCATACAAAAAAAAAATAAAAATCGCTGTTATAGGCCTGGGGGCAATCGCATCTAAGTGACCTATTGTATTAGAATAGTGGGCTGTTTGCAGTGACGGTGTTATAGAACAGACTGTGGAAGTGGAAGATTTAGTAGTATGTGTAGCATTGTGGTTCACATGCTCAAATAACATCACTTAAATTTATAAGGGGGAAGCATTAATAAGCGGAATAAATAATTGGCTCTTTTTAGCAGTGATATTAAGGCAGAACAAAAGCCTTTACAAGGAACTCAGGATGCCAATCACTAATACCCATCAACAGTTGGGTATTAAAGGTTCCAGGGCTATACATACTCAAGGATGGGTTGCTTCCTCTATCATGGACTTGCTACTACATCAACCTGCTACCTCTCCAGCTTAAAAATAGCGAATTTTTACCCATGTTTAGAGGGCCCTATAGAGGGGAAATAATGATTCCCATCTGAAGGTCACCAACTCTGGTTGACTCTAGCCTAGAGTTCCTCTCACCTTGCTGCTCCTTGCATTTTAAAGTGTTTACCTTTTATAGGAAAACACTGGACACCCTCCCAACCTCCCCATTCCCTGCTGTATTTGCCTCCGGGTTTACCTCCACAGCTACTCCGGAGGTCCAGGAATTTGAAATCCCTACTCTTCTCCCTCAGTGCTTCCAGGATGAACCAGAGGGATTCTAATTGTCACACCATCCTATTGAAAGGTGGGGAGGGTGTCTGGTGTCAGGTTACCTTTTTTACATTTCTTCTATAAAGGTGAACTAACACTTTAGAAATTAACACTCTGCACTTTCCCCTTTCGTCTTTCAGGACAGCCACCATGAGAGATAGTCTCCTCCTCTTCCTCTAGGAAACACTGCGCCAGCCCATAAATTCTCACTTCCCCCTGCCAGACCCCAGTATTAGTGTTTCCTCCGGTGGGGAGACACTGTGCAAGGAACCAGGCCATTCAGTCAGGGGACTGTGGCTGTTTGTTTTTTGTTTGGAGCCTGTAATGGGAGCAGGGGCTTCCTAGGGGCATGGGGGGGACTTACCCCTCGTTTGGTTGCCACCACTTCCTTGCTGAGCGCAGCTTCAGGCTGTGGGGGTTCCCTATCGCGGCTACAGGGCTGCAGCAGGCTGGCGTCCGCCCTTCCTGTATACTTTACAGGCCGCTCTCTTTTTGGAACTAGGCGGGCCGGACGACGGGCGACGTCATTTCCGGCGGAGGGGCGGGGGCTTGCCTTTGACCCGTGGCTTCCGGTTCCGGGTCGCGGCGCTGATAGGGAAGCCAGGCACAAGCTGGAGACGAGTCTGGGACGCGCACAGGCAGCGGAGGACTCGGTAGTAGCAACCACCTGCATGTCATGTCGGAAGCGGATGCTCAGCCAACGGACACTACCTCCAGCCTTCCTAAGGTAAGAGTGCCTTGGGGAAGAGTACTCTTTACCTAGGATTGTCCCTCCATGTATGGTTCCTGTCATGGGGGGGCAGGTACCCTGGGTGGTCAGGGGAGGGAGGCTCAGATCCCCATAGGTTAAGGAGGGTCTAGTGCACTCCCAGGGTTGTATCCTTGTTTTTTAAAAAAAAAAAAAAAAAAAAAAAGAAAAGTGACAAAATGTTTGTTTTTTCCTTTCATGTATTTCAGAAAGCTACAGAAAAGTCTAAGTCTACCCATAGCTCTAAGAGGAGGTGTGCCTCTTGCAGGGACACATTAGGGGAGGCATGGACAAAGGTCTTGTGTAGGGAGTGCATAGACTCCCTTGTTAAAGAGAGGGACTCTGAACAGGAGTCAGGACTTGCAGCCTCAGTAAAGGAGCTCTCGTCCACCTTTTCTTCATTTAAAGCCTTATTTGAAAGGTTTCAACCTCCCATTAGTCCAGCTCCCCAGGATACAACCCCGCCTCATGCGCAGGGCTCTGCTCCTGCCCAACCTGCAACTTCAGTTAGGGCAGAGGAAGCTCCAGGGCCTTCCGGAGTGGAACTAAGACAGCCAGATAGTTCCTCCTCCGATTCCCAGGATGGTTCAGAGGGGGAGGACCAGGACGGGGAGTCCAGGAGATCCTCCAGATATAAATTATCCCTAGAGGAGGTAGAGGACCTCTTAGGGGCTATTTATACAACCCTCGGTATCCAGGAGGACAGGAAACCCCTGACCCTTCATGACCAGATGTACAGGGGCTTGGGGGAACAAAGGAGAAAGGTTTTTCCAGTTCACGAAGTACTGGTTGAAACTATCAAAAAGGAGTGGCAAGATCCTGAAAGGAAACCCTTTTTTTCTAGATCCTTAAAAAGGAGATTTCCGTTTTCGGATGACCCTACATCTATCTGGAATAAAAATCCCAAGTTAGATGCTGCCTTCTCCCAGGTTTCCAGACACACAGACCTGGCATTTGAGGACATGGGGGCCCTGGTGGATGTCATGGATAAGAGAATAGACTCTCTCCTTAAAAAGACGTGGGATTCAACAGTTGGTAACTTGAAACCTGAGTTGGCTGTCACAGTAGTGGCTCGCAATCTGGAGCACTGGCTCTCCAAGATTCAAGAGCATATTGAGGCTGGAACGGCAAAAGAAACCATTCTGTCTTCTTTCCCTACGATTCTGCGGGGTATCGCCTACATAGCTGATGCCTCGGCAGAATCAGTACGTATGTCGGCCAGATCAGCGGCTCTGGCCAATTCGGCCAGGAGAGCCCTCTGGCTAAAAACTTGGCCGGGCGATAGCGCCTCTAAAGTCAAATTGTGTGGCATACCGTTAACGGGAGACCTTCTCTTCGGCCCAGGCTTAGAGACTGTCTTGGACCGCACAGCAGACAGGAAGAAATCCTTCCCGGTTAAACGGAAAACCCCTGCACCTACAAAGAAGGGGTTTCGTCCGCAAAAGCGCAGAGAGACTCCAAAGCCGGAAGGGCAAAAGAAGTTTTGGGGTCAGAAGGGCAAGGGCAAAAGAGGGGCGATTTTTCGCCCTCCTGAGCAGCCCCGTAAAAGTCAATGACTCCCCAACCAGGGTGGGGGGAAGACTGGGGGCCTTCCTCCCACAGTGGGAGGCAATATCCCCCAATCGCTTTATCCTAGGGATTATAAGAAGGGGGTACCATATCGATTTCACAAATCCTCCTCCACGGAGATTTCTGGTCACGCACCTACCCAGGTGTACGGCAAAAGCCGAGGCTCTGTTGGAAGCATTAAGGGATCTGGTAGATCAGAATGTGGTTCTCAGAGTTCCAAAGGCCGAGGAGGGAGAAGGGTTTTATTCACACATCTTCGTAGTGAAGAAACCTACAGGAAAATTCAGACTGATTCTGAATTTAAAGCCCTTGAACAGGTCTGTGACATACAGGAGATTCCGTATGGAAACAATTTTCACAGTCAGAACACTGTTGCCCCGCAACTGCTTTATGGTATCCCTGGACCTAAAGGACGCATATCTACACGTCCCCATAACAGAAGCCTCGCAGAGGTTTCTCCGGCTAGCGGTAGATGTAGGTGGAACAACGGTACATCTACAGTTTCAGGCGCTGCCTTTCGGGCTATCCTCCTCGCCCCGCATCTTCACCAAGGTCTTGGCGGAGGTGATGGCCTTTCTTCGGCTCCAGGGAATATCAGTGATAGCTTACCTGGACGACCTGCTCCTGTTTGCAGCGTGTCCACTGCAGTTAGTCAGGGATCTAGAACTCACAAAGAGGGTTCTTACAGGTCTAGGGTGGCTAATGAACTTGGAGAAATCCAGTTTGATTCCTTCCCAGCGCATTACGTACTTGGGCTACCTGCTGGACTCAACGCTACTGAAAGTGTTTCTTCCAACAGAAAAAGTACAAAAACTGGACAGGGCAGTGGCTGGTCTCCAGTGCAGCAGTCGGGTCTCCATAAGAGTTCTGATGTCGGCCCTGGGACTTTTGACCGCTACCCTCCCAGCAGTGCAATGGGCAGGTCTGCACTTTCGTCCCTTACAGTCCTTTGTCCTAAAGGTGTGGGATCACAGCCAGAGAAATCTGGACACCTTGGTTCAGGTCCCACCCCAAGTAAAGAGATCCCTCTGGTGGTGGAGGAGGGTCTCAAACTTGTCGCAGGGTCGTCTGTGGTTCATCCCAGTTTCTCAGGTGGTAACCACAGACGCAAGCGGCAAAGGTTGGGGGGCGCATCTGGGTTCCCTTGTAGCACAGGGCACCTGGGAGGGGGACGAACTCAGGTCGTCCAATTGGAAGGAGCTGAGAGCAATCGGGCTAGCGCTCAGGTTCTTCAAAAAGGAGCTACAGGGCCACCATGTTCAGGTGCAGTCGGACAACTCGTCCACCGTAGCTTATGTAAACAAACAGGGCGGCACGAAAAGCGGAGTCCTGTTGACATTGGCCTCAGACATTCTGAGCTGGGCCGAGACTCACACTCTCTCACTCTCAGCAGTCTTCCTGAGAGGAGAAAAGAATGTGATAGCAGACTTTCTCAGCCGAACCAAACTGAGAGAGGGCGATTGGATCCTCAACCAGGAGGTTTTCAATCTCATCTCAGAGAAGTGGGGTCCTCCAGAGGTAGATCTGTTCGCGTCAAGAAGCAACGCGAAAGCTCCTTGTTTTTTCTCCCTGAACAGAGGGGAGGGAGCCCGAGGGGTCGACGCATTGATCCAGGACTGGCATTTCAGAATCTGCTATGCCTTCCCGCCCCCAGCGTTATTACCAGCAGTCCTCAGGAAGTTCCAGATGGAGAACACGTGCCTGATTCTGGTAGCACCACATTGGCCAAAGAGGGCTTGGTTCTCAGTACTCAAGCAGCTAGCGGTCGAACCTCCCTTATTCCTGCCACCTCGAGAGGATCTCCTCTCACAGGGCCCAGTCCTCTGTCCACAGGTTCACCAGTGGCAGTTAGCGGCCTGGCTACTGAGGAGGGAATGCTAAGAGCTAGGGGTTTTTCTGAGAGATTAATCTCCACCCTCCTCAATAGCAGGAAGAAGGAAACACGCCAGATATATAAAAAGGTCTGGGTACGTTTCAATGAATGGTGTGCAGAAGGTTCCTTTGCGGTACATAGTCCCACAGCTGTGTTGGAATTCCTTCAGTGCGGGGCAGACAGGGGTTTATCCATAAGTACCCTTAAAGGTCAGGTATCAGCACTCAGTGCTTATTTAGAAAAGCATCTGGCCACCAACCCATGGGTGGTCAGATTCTTTAGGGCTCTGTCCAGACAAAGACCGGTTCAAGGCCCTCCCTTTCCCAAGTGGGACCTATCGTTAGTTTTGCAGGGTCTGACGGGAATCCCCTTTGAACCTTTAGAGGAATGTCTACTAAAGGATCTTACGTTAAAAACAGTTTTTTTGGTAGCAGTGACAACTGCCAGGAGGGTCAGTGAGATTGAGGCCTTATCTATTAGACCTCCTTTTTGCGTTATTTTTCCAGATCGGATCATTTTTAAGACCGATCCAGCATTTTTACCTAAGGTTGCTTCTGGTTTCCACAGAAGTCAGGAGGTAGTTTTACCCTCATTTTGTCCCAACCCCTCGGGGGAGAGGGAATTAAGATTTCATTCTTTGGATGTAAGGAGATGTATCCTTCAGCACATAGAGCTGACCAAGAGGTTTAGAAAGGCAGACTCTTTATTTGTTTTGTTTTCTGGGGCCAGAAAAGGATGCAAAGCGTCTCGACGCACTATTGCCAGATGGCTCAGAGTAGCCATTGGCCAGGCCTATACATTGGCAGGGAAGGAAATCCCAATGGGTATAAGAGCACACTCTACTAGAGCTATGGCAGCTTCGCAGGCAGAGAAGGCTGGAGCAACGCCAGAGCAAATATGCAGGGCGGCAACATGGTCCAGCTACTCCACTTTTGTAAAGCACTATAGAGTGGACCTGGTGTCGGCTAGTGAGCAAGCCTTTGGGCGAAAGGTATTGCAAGCTGTAGTCCCACCCTAAACTGGTAAGTGCTCGTTTATCCTCTCATGGTGGCTGTCCTGAAAGACGAAAGGGGAAAATTAGAGTTACGTACCGGTAACGTCTTTTCCAGTAGTCTTTCAGGACAGCCCTAGTTACCCACCCGAAATTTTTGGGGGGTCTTATAAAAGACCAGAACGCAGCATGATAATGATGTGGAATAGTATGTTATTAATGTGTTCTTGTGTCTCCCCAGCTGACCGGAGGTAATCTCGGAATATACTGAGGTCTGGCAGGGGGAAGTGAGAATTTATGGGCTGGCGCAGTGTTTCCTAGAGGAAGAGGAGGAGACTATCTCTCATGGTGGCTGTCCTGAAAGACTACTGGAAAAGACGTTACCGGTACGTAACTCTAATTTTTCAACCTCTGTCAACCATTTTTCTCCAGTTATATCCATTGGCTTTTAAAATTGTCTATAGTGTGTTACAAGTAATACAAGTCCACACTAGTGATTGTCTCAGAAATAAACTGTTAACTGAAAAATCTCTTTTCCAAAGGCAAGCATAATATCTGGTCAAACTGGTGGCAAACAGGGGAAAGTTGTGACAAACATCAAAGAATGTGACGTCGGATGCTTGCTTTCTTAGGCCTCATACTTTCATTTACTGATAAGTTATTTCTTGTCTGCAAACTGAGGGATACTTAAAACCCCGAGAAGAAAACTGTTAAAGACACCATTTTTTCCCCAGTGACTATATAGTTTGCTTTCAAATGAATTACTTGTCAGAAAACTTGACAGACCCCACTGTCAAAAAATAAAACAATAATTCTGATCACTTTTTATTACTGTCACAAGGAATTTAAACATCCCTTATGACAGTAATAGGTTGTGACAGGTACTGTTCATGGAGGGATCAGGGTCTAAAATCCCTTTTTTGCACTTTAAAGTATTCAGGTCACCAAAAACAGCGATTCTGAATACTGTCATTTTTTAAAAATTGGCACCATTGGTAGCCGAGTAAACCGGAAGTCATGTCGCTTCCGTGTTTTTACATAGGCAACTGGAAAAAAGCCATTTCCGGCTTTGTTTCAGTCTCACTCTAGTCAGCGGAGGCGCCCGATTGTGGCGGAAGGTGGGGACGTCCCCTCCTGCTCCTTCGGATAACAGCCGAGCGGCTTTTAGCCACATTGGTTGTTATCCCTAAAGAGCCGACTGCCCACTCTAAAAAACGGTACCAGGGTAATGCCTGCAGGCATCCTCCTCCTGGTATAACCCCTTAAAGCCGAGGCTGTGTGTGTGTGTGTGTGTGTGTGTGCGCGCTAAGGGGTTAAGCTCCTGCGATTGCTGGACCAGAGGGCGAACACCACTAAAGCCTAAGTTTACCCTAAATTAAAAACAGAAAAATTGGCACAATAGACATAACTTACATTTAGTATGATGTGTCCCTTGTCCCTGATTCTGCATGTTTTAGGAAAAAATATTCATCTGTCCAAGTCACCCCCCCCCCCCCCCCCCCGGGCCACCATATTCTTCTGGTGTGGCAGGGATTATTACAATAAGGTGCAATCGGGAGCGCTCGAGAGCTTGACTATGCCCAGCTTTTCCTGGCAGATTCGCCGTTCATAGAAGTAGTTACTACATCTTCTATGAATGACACAGGATCTTCGGATGGAGAATGAGTGGATAATAGTTCGGACCCCAACATTCATAGATCTGGTGTTCTTCTTCATAGAAGCTGTATTGGGGTTCATGTATAGTAAAATGGTTCAGAAAGGCTAGTCTACAGGCTCCAATTCTGGATTTTTTTTTTTTTTTTTTTTTTTTTAATTTTATGGGCGGTGGAGATGTATTAGAACCTAGTTTTTATTGCTGTCTGTGCCCCTGTTGGGGAGATTCACCCTCTCTATTTGTCCTGTTTAACCTTATTGAAAGTGAAAGTAAAAGAGAATCCCAAATTTTGGGTTGTTCCCAGAAAAGTAATAGAAGGGGAATCTTCCAATGGGGAAACTAGTTCTAGTGTTCTTTGGGGGCCTCATTGGATTCCCTTATTTTTCAGGGATTTCCTGTCACTCTGTTTTGGCTATGGGACAGGAAGTGAAGGTAAAACTCCCCAACGGGACACAGATGGCAAAAAAAACTGAAAGGGGTTAGAACCCTCCCTTACTCTATCCAAAATGGGGGAGAAAAAGGATGTTTTGCCTACTTTAAGTGCCTGTGTTTTCTGTCACCCCCGAATCAAACTTCTGGTAAAATATCAAAAGTAACTGATAGTAATAACTTTTATAGTTAAGGTGCATTGTAAATAGATATTTTTCCTCCATTACTTTTTTTATCTTGACAAAATCTATCTGCAGAAATCTTCACTCCTAACAGACTATGTACTAGTGTAGTAGGCTGCACACCAAGGGAAAGTTTTTTTTTTTTTATATAGTTTTAAGGCTAGTGCAGGACTTTTGGGAAGTAAGCCAATGAGTATCTACAGTGGATATAAAAAGTCTACACGCTCTTTCCTATGAAGAAAAACGTCCAAGCCCAACTAAATTTTGGAAAAACATCTGAAGTCTCCCAAAAGCTTGTGGGAAATTGTGTTGTGGTCTGGTGAAACCAAGGTTGAACTTTTTGGACATAATTTTGGACACTGCACATCACCAAAAGAACACAATACCCACCGTGAAGCATGGTGGTGACAGCATCATGCTTCAGGGCTGTTTTTCTTCAGCTTTAAGGAACAGGGGCCTTAGTCAAGGTAGAGGGAATATTGAACAGTTCCAAATACCAGTCAATATTGGCACAAAACCTTCAGGCTTCTGCTAGAAAGCTGAAAATGAAAAGGAACTTCATCTTTCAGCATGACAATGAACCAAAGCATATGTCCAAATCACCAAGGGAATGGCTTCACCAGAAGAAGATTAAAGCTTTGGAATGGCTGAGCCAGAGCCCAGACCTGAATCCGATTTGAAAACATGTGGGGTGGTCTGAAGAGAGCTGTGCACAGAAGACGCCCTCGCAATCTGACAGATTTGGAATGTTTTTTGCAAAAAATGGGCAAATATTCAGTCACCTTTAAAGTCAGGATGTGCCATGTTGATAGACTCATACCCAAAAAGACTGAGTGCTGTAACCAGATTAAAAAGTTGCTTCAACAAAATATTAGTTTAAGGGTGTGCACACTTATGCAACCGTATTATTGTAGTTTCTTAATTTTTATTTCCCTCCACCTAAAAGATTTCAGTTTGTTGTTCAACTTTTTTTTACAGTTTATAGGTCACATTAAAGGTGGAAAAAAGGCCTGAAATGATTTATCTTTTATATATATATATATATATATTATAATATAATTTTTTTTTTTTTGTTTGTTTTACATCACAGAAACCTGACATTTTAATAGGGGTGTGAAGACTTTTTATATCCACTGTACATGTTAGAAGGAAGCAGGGATTTATTTTGTTTTTAGCATTCTCATTTGCTAGAGCGATTTTCATCAGAACCTATACCAAGCATCTTCACTTCCCATATTCAGATAACCTCAGAACATCTGTGTGACATCTGGTGATCACATGATTGTGACATCATGAGTGGAGAGACACCGCAGGAGGGTGGGGAGGAGAGGGCAATACCGCAGGGAATGTGTAATTAGGCGGTCAGTGGAACTGTCGGCCACCTTGTCTACTGTTTTCTTTTTGCAGGAAAATCCTCTGATCCTAGTTTAACTTCCAGACTGTTTGTTTTTACATTTCAAAACTGAAAGCTGTCAATAGTTTTGCATTGAAAGTTCTGCCAGTTCTTAAATCTTACTAACCTAAAGCTACAATGTCTACTTGTGGTTTGAAAGCAATTTGTTAAAGGAAAAGTATATAAAGAAATACAGAAGCTGCTGTTGCTGACATATGTACCGATGAAATGGATCATACTGGAACCTGATTGGTTGCTGTGATTTATTGTCCTTTTTCACATCTTTGTACAGTTTTATGAAACCAGTCCCTGGGTTCTTAGTCTTTGGTCAGCCATTCATACATGCTAGCAGTTAGAGAAAGGGAAAAAAATCAAATCTAATGTAGCAATATGTTGCCACAAACGTAAGGCACTTTAAAGTATCATAGTCTGTTCTTCAGTGTATTATGGAACTAAATGACTTTGCACTTTTAATAAATTGAATGCTTATGAAATGCACATATCTGGTAAAATAGACACACTTAATGATATTATCAACATCAGTGACTACATCCAACTTTTTTTGCAATGAAATGCAAGACCACAGCAAAATTAGATGTATAATGGGGAAAAGTCGACAGGCAGATTAATATAATATGAGGAATGGTATAAAAACTAGGCTTCTAAAGGACTTGGAGGCACATGTTTACAGAGGTCCGTAGCGGTCATTAATTGGTCTGGGAATAGCGATAACCCTCGATTCTTCCTAGCTGTACCTCAATCCCGCTTACCCTCCGATCATTTCCATCCCCTAAAACTAAAAACCTAAGTCATTCTCTGTTACAAAAGAAAAAAAAATGAACCCACGCTTGATGTCACCGTAATCAATGAGACTGCAGCAACCTCTATATGAATACAAGATATGTGCATACAAAAAAAACTGTGCTGCCCCTTTTACATTTTCAAAGTTCTAGAAAAATTCAATTCATTTATATACAGTGCGTATGTGCAATAAATATCAAAAATTCATGCATTATAAAATAAAAATTCATCCAACTTTAAAATGCTTTTCTGTGCAATGATTCATAAAGTGCTTCTGTGCATATCGAACCATTAGTCGACAAACGCATCAGAAATCATAAAGTGCAAAAATTATCAATGCTCATAAATGAATGTGAGTCCATCCACTGTAGAAAATATAAAACTGACAGCTGCCGTGATCTCTATCTTGGACTGCACTTCTTTGTGAATGGTCCCCACCACCAATACAAAGCAATTACCAAAAGATTAACCTTCAAATCATAAGCAGTTAACCAAGCATATGTATCCGGAAATTCTCAGCAAAAAACTGTCTGCACCTCCCACAGGATGGCCCTAGCACACCTAACTCCAATGTGTCGCCACAGATACAGTGCTGGTATCACTCCAGCAAACAAACAATAAACCATGGCCCAATATCTTTAAAACGGTGAGTTTATTAAATGTGTGTTACAAAGTCGGATCAAAGCATGTAACGCAGATATAACAGCAGCCTGCGCAATGACGTCACGAATGGGCTCCACCCTACGTGTTTCATGGCAACTCACGTCTTCCCCCTGAATTAATATTTTTTATTATGTATTACTTTTTCTATATTTATTGCTGGCAAGCACGATTATACATGCTTATCTGTGGCAGCTGCTCCCCCACCCCCCTCCCATTTCTTGTCCTGGTCTCGCAGGGACAAGTCGTGAGAGAAAATCCCCTCCAGTTGAGGGGATAAAACTGTTCATAAATATTAGATCTTCTATACTGTGTTCGAAACTGTAAAAAAAAATGTGGCTGGAGATGGGCTATAAGCCATTGCTGAATGTGTAGTTTTTCTATGTGTTCATGGTATTCGTGTGATAATTTGTAATTGTCACCTCTTAATTACTTTATCGCCTTAACTCTCTTATTTCCACAGCTTGCGGGGAGACTTTACAGGACAGTCAGGGCAATTTCTCATCTCCAGGTTACCCAAATGGCTATTCTGCTTATGTGCACTGTGTGTGGAGGCTTTCTGTAACCCCAGGGGAGAAGGTATGTATCTAGCTGAATATGATCTGGTTAATTATCTTCATAACAGTATCTGGTTGATAAGAGCTGCCTCTGCACAATGCAGTCCTGAGCACAGTACATCAGGCCATCACACCATGAGGCTCCTGTTGCACCACACCAGGCTTTTGTCTGCTCAGCACTATTCTGCCTCCAGCTGACACTTCTCTCAACTGGGTAGCTAATTCCCTCAGGGTTTCACAGGCCTTTTTAACCCACAGCAAGCCATGTCTTTGAGTGGAGAGAGAGTTATGGGGTAGGCTGCCGAATCGATCTATCATGCAATGGCTTTTCAAAGGGTCAAATAGGTTCTGAATCCTTGTACTTATCTGGTATTTTTACTTTTTTTCAGGAGTATAGTCATCCCACTTCCTTTGTGTCACAAGGGAGGAATTTTCTGCAGCCATATATGAGCTATGTGGTCAGCTCTCACAGGTCCTCACTAGCTTATATATGCCTGTAACATTCTCCTTCCTTCCTCCCTCCTTCTCTTTTGAGGGAGGATGAAGCATTGGAGGAAATCTTCTTCAGGATGAGGAAGAGGTGGAAGCTGTGGATCAGGAATCGTCTTGAGTCAGCCCTTCCAGGAGAAATCTAAGTGTCCTTGGCTGCCTTGGGCACAAAAGACCATAATTGGTTTCCTGGCTGATGTAGTATCTATTAAGTTACCACTGCCAGAATGCTCTTCCCCTTAAGGCATTGGTTTTGGGTCCTGGCAGTCATCAAAATCCTCCAAATTCTGTTTAGTGCACCCTCACTAGCAAGAGATTATGTACGCCAATTGAACGCACCCACAGAAGGCGTCTTTACCACCAAATCAATTTTGTTCCCCGCTAACCCGTTGAAGAGGAATGCAAGAAACTGGGTTCTTGCCTAAAAAAGACCTGGCTATCCTGGTGGGGGAGGTCAGTCTTTAAAACGCCTCAGACCAGAGGTTGGAGGCATTTTTTTTAAGGTGTCCTCTTTTAGTAGGAGTGACTATGCAGCCTCTGGTAGCTGCAGTCGGCGTTTGCCAAACCCTAAAGTCTGTGAATTGTATGCTTTAGTTAATCGAATCAGACCCGCAGGATCCTGCTATTTGGCAGCTTCTGGGAGATTTTCCAATAGCCTTAAGATTATTGGTGGATGCCTTGGAAGATTCCATAAAGCAGCTTTGTCTATCCACATTAGAAGGGTCCCATAGCTCAAGTATTGGTAATCTTTTTGGACCGTCTTTGGATGTCTTAATTCAGAAGGTGACCGTGGGGAAGAGCCGTATGTCCAGTGACTTAACAGCTGGGGTTTCGCGGCTTTCTGTCTCCATATTTTATACGCTCAGGGGAAATTTTGGATCCAGAAAAAAAAAAATTCTCTAGTCATCTTCCAGGACGGCACACCTGAAGTAGGCCTGCCGTCCTGGAAGATTTCCTAGAAAGACAGTTACCGGTAAGTAACTAGTACTTTTCTCTAGTCATCTTCCAGGACGGCAGGCCTACTTCAGGTGTGCCGTCCTGGAAGATTTCCTAGAAAGACAGTTACCGGTAAGTAACTAGTACTTTTTTCTTTGTGTCCAAAGGCGGTTTTCCTTTGTGATTAAATTTGATGTCCCTAGGGGGTCATTGCACCTGTGCTGACAGCGGAGTGGTCTCGCAGCTTCTATTCCACATCAACTGACACATCAACTGACTTAATCTGCGTTTTGTTCACTGTGGCTGTTCAATAAAAGGAATACATTTTTAAGAGCAACAACCGGAGTGCAGATTAATTTTTTTCACATGCACCCCCTATGCACAGGCCGCCACGGACAGTGAGGTATCGCCACCATCAGTTTGTGTCATTGACTTTTGGCCCATCCATGGCCCCAAAGCATTTACCAAGCTTTTGGATTTGATTTTGTGTTGTTGACAATCCCAGGTATGCCTGTTGTGGATGACCTACTTCTCAGGGAGCAATCATCTCAGAAACTGACATCAAATGTCTAGCAGACAAGGCAGATCCTAGAATAGGTTGGTTGGCCCTGATTCTGGCACAGCATCTGGAGTATTTAGGCTTAGTCCTCGACATAGCACAGTTGAAAGTACTGCTTCCACAGCAGAAATGCCTTTCTCTTCAGTTCCAGATTGAGTCCTTGAGGTTGTTGAAGTCCCTTGATTCAGGGCTGCATGAAAGTGCTGGGAGAATGGACCCTTCACCCAGAGATGTTAAGCGATTGGTGTTGGGGACACCAGATGTGGATCTCTTGGTGTGCAGATTCAAAAACAAATTTGACTGGTTTGTGTCCCAAGCCAGGGATCCTCTAGCATTTGCGGTGGATGCCCTGGTGACCCCTTAAGATTCACTTTCCCTGATCTATGCCTTCTTTTCACTGCAACTGCTCCCTTGCCTATTGTGCAGAATAAAGGTGGAGGGATTCTGATCACACCATCTTGGCCAAGAAGAATGTGGTATGTAGACCTTGTAAATCTCTTGGCAGATGAGCAGTTGACTCTTCCCGATTGGCCAGGCATGCTGTAAATCCTGCTTTACAGTCGCTGGCTTTGAAGGCATGGCTGTTGAAACCCAAGTCCTGAGGAATAGGGGAGTTTCTAACACTGTAATCCCTACCCTTCTTAAAGCTAGAAAGTCGGCCTCCAGGAAAGTTGTATAATCGTACATGGAAGGGTTATTTCACATAGTGTGACGTGCAGTTTTTGACTTTTCTCCAGTGTGGTGTTGAGGTTTCTTTTGGCTTTTGAGTACCATATCTCGGATTTGGCCATTCTATTTCAGAGACTTATCACTTCTCACTCCTTGGTTAGTCTTTTTGTGCAGGGTGTCAGTGATTATTCCACCTATGCAGTTTCCCTTGTCTCAATGGGACCTTAACTTGGTCTGGTCTGTTTTGCAGTTTTCTTCTTTAAAACTCTCCCAAAGAAATTCCCTTGTCGCTCTTTACGTGAGATTTTTATTTTTAGCTGCCATAACCTCGGCTTGTAAGGTCTTGGATTTTGCTGTGCTTTCCTGCAAGGAACCCTACCTGGTTCTTCCGCAGAAGAAGGTGATGTTAAGACCTCTGTCCTCTTTCCTACCTAAGTTTCTTTGTTGAACCTGAATCAGGACATTTTGATGCCATCTTTTTGTACTAATCCTAAGGAAAAGGTACTCCACTCTTTGGATAATGTTAAAGTTTATCTGAAGTATGCAGCTTTAAATCCCTGTTTGTTCTGCCTGAGGTCACTGACTCAGGCTGCTTCCCAATCAACTGTTTTTAGGTGGATTCGTCAGCTCATTTATCAGACCTGTGGTATCAAGGGCAAGGTCCCTCCTTTTCTGGTCAATGCCCAATCCACAATGAGTGTCAGTGCTTTCTGAGCTACCGAGTCTTCTCTTCACACATTTATAGAGTTCCACCAGGTAGATTATGATTCTCTGGAATGATTGTTTTTGGCGAAAGGTTTTGTAGGCAGCTTTTTAGTGAGGTTCCCCCTCTTCTGTTTTGATTTTTCCTCCTAGATTGTAAGCTCTAATGAGCAGGGCCCTCTGATTTCCCCCCCTGTATTGATTTGTATTGGTGTACTGTCTGCCCTCATGTTGTAAACGCTGCGCAAACTTTTGGGGCTATATATTTATTATTAATAATAATTTTTGGGTATTGTTGCTGTGTTGCCGAACCATCACATGCCAAGCGGTCATGAATATTCACTCCTCTGTCTGCGTGGTTTTCTTCCTGGTACTCCGGTTTCCTCCCACACTATAAATACATGCTGGTAGGTTATCGGCTCCTGCCTAAATTTGGTCTAGCATGTGTTGGGGACCATAGATTGTAAATTCCTTGAGGACAGGGACTGATGTGAATGAACAATATATGTGTAAACCTCTGCATAAATATATTGCTAATCCCTTTAAATACCTCCTAATCAATAAAATAATACAGCTAAGGCAAAAATTGTAAATTGCCTGCTCTTTTATGCTAGTTTTCCTAAATGCAACCCAAATCTGAAACACTAATTTTGCATTGTACAGAAGCAGCTCCCCATATTTTTTTCCTAAAGATCTGTTTAGTTTTCCTTGCCATCATATGTACCATAATAAAAGTTCACTCTCTCATTACAACCCCTCTGTAGATAATGCTGAACTTTACCTCTTTGGATGTGTATCGCAGCCGCCTCTGCTGGTATGACTACATCGAGGTCAGAGACGGACATTGGAAAAAAGCTCCTCTCATTGGTACTTTCCTTTGTTCTGTAATAGCAGCTGTTTTTTTTATTCTGAAAAAGTTTTAAATAGAACTGTACATTTATAATTGCTGCTTCTTTTATTAGGACGTTACTGTGGAGAAAAGATCCCTGAGCCCATTATATCCAGTGATAGTCGTTTGTGGATTGAGTTCCGAAGCAGCAGCAACTATGTGGGGAAGGGATTCCATGCTGTGTATGAAGGTAAGTGGGAAAGTGGCCAGTGATTGCAATCCAGGAATAAGGAATTGGGCACTTTTAAAACAGCTCAGTTAAACACTGGTCTAAAAATAATTACTTACAGTAAGCATTAAGAAAGCTTTCTTAATTCTGCTTTATTTTTTTACAGATTCATCAACATGCTAATGACAGTTTTAAATAAAAACTTTCTGCTTACATTCCATACCTTATTTTAGACCCAGTGATGTCATCATTAGATCTCACTGACTCTCAATGTAATGCAGGCAGACCATGGCCAATTGAGGGGCGGCCTGCAGGCCTCATAGATTCCTGAAAACATCACAGCACACTGCTTCAATACTCCTTTCAAGAGCCCTCAGTGCAAACAGTGGGCAGGTATTTGGAAGAAGTTATGCAAGTATCAAAATGCCTTCATGGGCAGTTGTCAATTTAAAGGCGTTCTAGGCAGACTGTATTTGCATGCACACACCACCTTAGGCAATGCTGGTCCTCCATGAAGAAGTAAAATCCAATGAATGGAATGGGTGTGCTAAAGACAGCTGTGCTAGGGAGGAAAAAGATAGATGATACTGGATGTCCTCCAGCCAGGAAATGGGACAGGTTCTGTCTGACTTCCTGCAACTTCTAATGCATACTATGAGAACCTCAAAGTGTATAGTGATATGAGTAAGCAATTCAAGCACAGTATAGGAGCCTGTACAACTGTGCAAGACTGAAGGTAAGGCTGGAGTTCAGCTATAAAGCATCCCTCAGCTTCAGTCAGGGAATGGTGAACAGAACTAAACCTGTGTGTCTATGCCGCGTAAAGCCACAGGTTCTCTAGCCTCCGTCACTTCCAACAGCCAAACATACTTTTTTTTTTTTTTTTTTTTCTTCTTCCTTGGCTCCCTAATATTCCATTCAGTGCCTGAATGTAAACAATTTGGTGCTGTTGGATGTGGTTGGGTCCTCTTCCCTCTTGGCTGAGGTGTTTACTAGTCATGCAAACTGTTTGACCCTAATTACCAAGGTATTTGCAGACCGTGATTGCAAAGGCCATAAGCATGTTCTGCACCCTCTCCTGCAGGTTCTTTGTCTGATTACCCTGCAGCCTTAGCAGGTTCTGAGCCATTGGATTGTCTGATTCAAAATCACTGGAATCTTCCTCATATGAGCTTATTGAAGAGTCGCAGTCTACTGTTATCACTTCACGTTGAAGACCGTTTCCGCTCTTACTCATGCAGTGAGCACCACTTTGAAACCAAAGGATTAGCCTGTTGCTTCTATCTGCATGCGGTTTCCAGCCTTGGGTCATTTAGGACCCTAAAGCACCTTTTTTGCTTTTATTTTTTTATTTTTTGCAAACCATTTCTGTGCAAACTAAGCTCCCCTCTAAGCACTTGTTAGCCTTGTATCTGTTTGGTACAAATTTTATTAAAAGGTGGTTCGTTCCCTCTGTGTATCTGGACATGTCTTACCTTAACAAGGTGATTTAATGTTCCAGTGGAGGATGTACCTGCTTTTAAGGACCTTACCGATAAGTGATTGGAAGTTCTTATCAGAACTCTGTTCTAACTTATGGGTCAGATCCTATCTGACTGGGCCACCTTCCTGCCATTACTCGATTTGAAATATCGAAGGAGGCAAGCATAAAATAGTTTGCTGAACAGCAGCTACATCTATTTGCAGCCACTGTTCAGACATTTTGACAACCTGTAGGTCCGACTGTCATAATACAATAGCTGCAATGGGAGATCCATACATCACGCTATAGCGTAGGTGGAGGAATCTGTATGTATTTAGCCAATTTAAGGAGCGGACTGCAAAGTAGTGGCTTACAAACTCCATGTTTCATTTCCTGGCCCTCTGCCCTGCTCTCTTGGGCCTTGTGGACTAAGGTGTCTTAGCTCTGCCCTCCTTTTGCAAATGCCGAGAGTTGTTACTTCAGCCTGCTCACTATTACAAAACCCAAAGAGTGCATTTCAACATTTGGTCCATGAATTAGATAGAATCCGCAAGATGTGTCATTGCCCCTCCTTCATCAGGGAGACTTTAATGCTTCTGTGGACATGAAAGATGCTTACTTGGGTGCCCACCTCTTTCTAGCACATCAGTACTTTCTGAAGTTTGCTAAAGAACCATTGCAATTCAAATTTGTGTACCTGCCACTCGCCCTTTCATAGCACCTTCGATGTTCACCTAGGTGTTTGCCCTGTTGCCCCTATGGCATCCTCATTATGGGATACCTAAACAACCACCTGTTGAGAGAACAGTCAGTGTGGGCTCTGGCAGACCATGTTTCTCTGACTGTTCAGACCTTACAGTGGTTTAGGCGGATCCTAAAACTTCAGAAATCATTGCTAAAATCAACATATTGATTGAAGCATGTAGAGTAGGTCTGGTCCTGGACATGTCTTAGGCGATAGTGTTCCTTCGCCAGGAGACACTTAAGACATCCAGCCTTGGGTGCGGACTCTTCGATTCAGAAGTCCTTCAACTCCCCCTAATCTGCATGAGATTATTGGCGCTGACTTTATCCTGCATTTGCCCTCCTTTCTTTCCAGATTTCTGCAATGCAAAGTTCTGTCACAGTGGGACCCATTGATGCCAAGGACCAGGCTCGGTAGCTCAGGAATCCAGCTCTGGAGCTGGAGGAAGTAATTTTTTTTTTTTTCTTTTCTTTTTTTTGATTCTCACAGCTAATGCCAATCTTCCACATCATCCTTCTTTTTTTTTTTTTTTTTTTTTTTTCTGACAAAACATGAAAAATTTACTAGCGGAGCACTTTTTTTTTTTTTTTTTTTTTTTTACTGGCAACCTGAGAAATTGGAGAACTATTGAGAAATAACAGTGAATATTTGAACAGTATAAACATGATATAGAAACACTGACAATACCTGTAACAAAGTAATTTGCTTGATGTACACTTAAAAACTCAACACAGCATGAAATTATCAGCCCCTGATATTTACTGGCAGTTGTAAAAAAAATCACTGATTTTTACAAACTGTCAGTAAATTTACTGGTGGTTGGCAACCCTGGGCTGGAGAGGAGTTCTGCACACCCAGTCGGTGCGGGCAACTTGTTTGAAAGAACCTTCACTCCCAATAAATTTCTTGGAGCTTGCGGATATTCCTTCAGTACTGGACTAACTTGTTGAAGGGCCATCTAATCCACATTCAATCAAAGCCACAGCGTAAATCGACTGTCATGAAGAAACCAGAAGTCTTGCTGCGGTAAGAGGTAGATCAGTTCCTGTCTTGGGCTTAACTTCTTCATGTTCTAGCCTTGTCAACCATGTACGTTCCATGTGTTGACAATACGCAGGTGGATTTCCTCAGTCAACTTCGTCTGGACAATGGAAGATGCTAGATAGACCTTGTGTCCTTAAGGTTCAACAGACACTGGATAGGTTTGTATCTAGGTGCACGGATCCTTTAGCTGATATGCTGGCTTTATGGGATCAGTTTGCCCTGGTCTATGCCTACCCCAAAGCCCCCACTTCTCTGTTGGATCAAGATAGGGGGCGTTCAGTAACCCGTATCTGTGTCCATGCACCCGTTCCTGTATACCTGTGTCAAATTTGGCTGTGCAAATGAGCCTGCCATATTCAAGCAGCAATAGGGAGCAATATACATACTATGTGTGGCTTATTTTATTGGAAGCCAACGCTATTCATTTTTAAGGTTATATTGTCAATTTTTTATATCTTTGTATAATTAACTATTTTTCTAATAATATAATTTGTATTCCTTTTCTGGTACCTATAAAGTCCGCTCCAACATTCCTCCTTTTTCATTAGCAATTTCATATGGATGTGGTGCCCCCTTGGCCCTTTTTTTTATCTATGTGCAAATGAGCCATTCAAGCCAATGCATGTTCATTCACTTTATATGGATGCCTGCATGCAGCTCAGCGATAATGCAAAAAGTAAACAAGAGGTTGTTCATACTGCATGGGGCTGTGTGAATGAGCCCATATGATGCATCTCGTCAGTATTAACTCAACCGTTTTTGTTTCTTTGAGGCCCTTCTTTAATAGTTTTTACATTTTGATCCTGCCAGTGGACTGGTTAATCTTTCTACTTTAACATGCTGACAATGCTGTTCTGTCTGCAATGAAATCTCATGGCTAGGTTGTCGCACTCTGAGATAGAGAAGTTTTGTATAGACAGTAGTTTTAAATGGACTGCTTTAGCCATGATACTTTTGTCTTTATCTTTTTTTTTTTTTTTTTTTTTTTTTTTTGCAGCTCTGTGTGGAGGAGAGATGAAGAAGGATAATGGTCACATACAATCTCCAAATTATCCAGATGATTACAGACCCAACAAGTCCTGTGTGTGGAAGTTGCGAGTGTCTGAAGGTTTCAATATCGGAGTTACTTTCCAGTCTTTTGAGGTCAGAGACAAATGGAGCATGCACTGGAGTGGAATAGTCCTGTATCATTTTTTTTTTTTAATCATTTTCTGTATCATCTGTTTTGCCCTTTCTTCGCTTTCTCAGTTTTTTGGTTTTTGTTCTTTTACTCTCTTGGGCTCTTTACCTTTTCTCTGTTTTGCGTCCTTTCTCATACGATTTCGTTTTCACTTGCGTTTTTGTCTCTGACTTTCACTTTGTCTCAACAGCCAAATGTACCTAATATTGACAGCTTGTTGCTTTTAAGCCATGTCTGTTGATATCAGTGGAAGTATGCAATGTGTATTCATTCAAGGGCTTTCTGATTTCTACATTAATCTGTTCACGCTTTTTTCCAACTCCTCCCCCTTTTATTTATTTATATTTAATTCTTAAATGGGGATATACAAAGTTTCAACTAAATTATTTTTGCCACTGGTGACAGGTCACAGAAGTTGAAACTCTCATTTCCCTATTTTTTTCTATTTGATTGTTAACCATTAAAAGCCACCTTAATTTCCTTCCCAATTGACTCCAATGCATTTCATCAAAATGGCAAAATTTTATGGATTGGGAAATGAAAATCACAGTGAACAGTAGTGATAAAAACTCCTCTATTCTTCAGATTGAGCGCCATGACAGCTGCGCATATGATTATCTGGAGATTCGGGATGGTAATACTGAATTCAGCCCTCTAATTGGCCGTTTCTGCGGCTATGACAAGCCAGATGACCTGAAGAGCTCCAGCAATCAGCTTTGGGTTAAGTTTGTGTCTGATGGATCCATCAACAAGGCAGGCTTCTCCATCCATTTCTTCAAAGGTCAGTAAAACTAAGGCCTCACACCAAGGGTACCGTGTGACCACAGAACACACATAATCTTGCATTACACGATGACTGTATTTGAAAAATCACTGTCTCAGCATATCAGTTAGGTACCAAATTACCATATTTGTGAATTATAAACTGTCACCTGTAAGATCTGTCTTTGCTTAAAGTAAATCCGTTAGAAAAAATGTTAAAAATAAAATGATTGCGCATTGAGAGCAAAATAAGCAGCCAACACGTCACTAGACATAGAGTGCAAAATGGAAATATAAGACAAAAGTGTGGCGCTAAGTGAGCAAGTGAATAACGTGTGAACCTGATAAGGTAAAATAGGCAGTGCAAAATTGGATGTGAACAAAACCAAAACGTAAAAGTCCAAAGTTAATATTAAACATCTATGGAAAGTGCATTAGAGGTCAGAATAAAGTGAAAAGGTCTTTCTTGGATAATCCGGAATGAATCTTGAAAATACAGTCAAAATGGTAAAGTATTCACGCTTACAAGATTCCATGATTTAATGGTAAAAAAGGGGGTTTACAGCAAATGCGAAGAAACGAGTATAAGCAACGATTCCAAGAGCATACATCAGTTTCCAGGAGGTGGCGCTTGCTTCCGTCCCTGATCCATGGCGAGATGGAGATGGGATGGCGGTTGCTATGCAAAACCTGCTGGAGTAAAGGTGACCTGGACGGTTCGTAGCCCAAAGGGAAGCCTTCTGAGGGGGATGGAGAACCACTGGGTCTGAACCGGCGGGTCGGGACCCTGGCCTTCTGGCCTGGATTGGGGTGGCTCTAGCTCCGGACAGTTATTCGGGAGAGAACGCTGGCTCCCCTTTCCCCCTGGGGGAGCGGCCAGTATTTCCCGAATGTAATTAGGTAGGAGGGACTGAACGACGGTGAGGCCTGATGGTAAAGGGCTCTCACCAAGCTTCCAGAACTCCATGCCTTCCTGCCTGGGGTGGGGGCTGCTGTGGTCTGGGCTGGTGGCCAGGGTTGGTCTTTGAAAGCCTATGGAGTAGTGCCCCTGCAGTGGCAGTCCAGGGGTGCCATAAAATCACTGAGTGGCAGTCACTTTAATTTGAGGCACCACGGTCACTGCACTATAGAACATGCTTTTTTACCACCTGCCTCTTGGGCCAGGCCTTTTTGGCTAGGACCAGAGGAATTTTTTATTCCTGGCCAGAGGGCCTGGTCATTGTTTTACACAATGGACACCTTTTTCACTCTCCTCTCCGCTATCCCTTTCCCACTTTCTTTTATTTTCTTTTTTGTTTGAATGTTTGTCACGTCTTGTACACGTTTGTTTCACTGTGACGAGTAAGGACGGATCCTCGGACCAGCCCTGAAAGTCTTGGGAAGGGGTGGACATGGCCTTCTGGCTTCATTCGCCCTAACTCATGGGGTCTCCCTTCTGGGGAGCCCCACCTAGTACTTGGGTGGGTTCTTTTTCGGCAGACCCTCCAGAGAACGGGGTCTGTCTGGTTTCGGCCAGATAGACCATTGTAAAGAACCTTTGTCCCCGTCTGGAGCCTAACGCCCCGGGGGATCAGGGCATTGGCACGTCTGTGTACCCGTTGCACTTGTTTGTGACCACTCTGTGTGTGCACATTTTTTTGGCACCGGGTGAAGTTTTTTGGGTGTGTTATGCACGCCATAGGCTTTCAAAAAAAAAAAAAGATTCCAAGAGCATCACCAGATGCGTTTCGTCCTATTGGACATCATCAATAGGACGAAACTCCTTCAGGTGATACTCTTGGAATCGTTGCTTATACTCCTTTTTATTTAAAAGCTGTTTTTTCGGATTTACTGTAATTGTAAACCCCCTTTTTTTTTTTTTTTTTTTTTTTTTTTTTTTAAACCATTAAACGCCAAACAGTATTCCACTATGTGCGGATCATTTGTTTTTCATGCGCACCATTTGATGTGATTCATCGCATGTTTTTGAGTCCATCATGGATACCTGACAGTCTTCAACATTGGGTGGAACCCTTCTTAACGTTTTTCCAGTGGTGGGAGTTCCTGTTTAAGGTTATTCCCTCAAGAGTGGCTGTTTGACCCACGTGCTTCCATCGAATCTAGTAAGCATGAACACTTTACCATTTTGACTGTATTTTTAAGATTCATTCCGGATTATCCAAGAAAGACCATTTCAATTTATTCTGATCTCTAATGGACTTTCCATAGATGTTTATTATTCACTTTGGACTTTTATGTTTTTGGTTTTGTTCATTCAATTATGCACTGCCTATTTTACGTTATCAGGTTTATAAGTTATGCACTTGCTTACTTAGAGCCACACTTGTCTTTTAAACTGGTTCGAAGCCTGGTCATTTGAAATGGGCATATGATCAAAAAAAATACCTTCATTGAAAACTGCATATTTAAACATTTAGTAGATCCAGAGATGTATGCTGAATTTATATGTAAGTGTTTGGGTTTTTTTTTTTTTTTTTTGGCCCAACCCTTGTCACCTCTCAAGCCATTGGTAACTTGAAGTGAATGGTGGACACATTTAACTAATCTGGAACTCGACTCAGGTAATGCAGTGTCATTTCGGTGACTGGAGGAAACGTTATGTAGTGTGTCTGTATCCCCACATAAGCCCATCATCTGGTTAGTTTAGAAAGGTCAAACATATTACTCCAAAAGCTGAAATTTATACTCATGTCATGGTTACCCCAGTCAGCAGTCCAAAAAGAAACATGACCTGGGTAGAGAGCACAGTCCCTTCCAAGGGGGCTAAATAGACCTGTGGGGCACTCATGGGATGCATGCGCTGTGGGATATGCACGTATTTCATTAGGGGTAGTTGGTGCTTGCACAGTAGGGCCACTGCCTTTCATTGCTCAGCCGGCTGGCACATGTGCAGCGGGAGCTGCTAGCTCCGTCTGGCTCCTGTCCTTTTGAGATCTGGCACTGTGCCCAGCAGACTCGTACAAATTGGGGTCAAGCACAGTGTCGCTGAGCCCCTACTGCGCTTGTTCTAGCCAGGCACAGCACCAGACCTCAGAATGACAGGAGCCTCTGGTATAGGAACCCCTAATGTGCATGTGCCAGTGGCGTACAGCACTAGCAGCCCTACTGCTGTACACAGGGTGTGCTCCTGAGGGGAAAAAAGCATTATAAGGTAACGATTGGAAGTTGCATACACAGCATATGTCTGTGTTTCAGTGCACTGTAGGTGTGGGTTTGGGAGGAAATACCTTGCATTGCAATTGTACATCTATATTGCTGTATTACATGGTGTAAATAAGCCCTAAGTATTTAGCTGTGACTTTTTAATTAAAGTACATATGACGGCTAGTGGTACAGGGAGTAGTAGTACACAGTAGTGTAGCTCTTGCACAAGCTGTGGAACAATTTGTAGCGATTTATGGTTCTATTACAGATGCTAAAGATGTGTCTATATGCCTGGAATTTTGCTTGAATAGTTAAAAGACCCCAGTGAATTCTTGTGGTTTACGCCAGAATCTCTGGCCACCACTGTGGCTCAGCCCCATGAAGTAACCCAATGACAGAGTCTGGGGTGATGTCATCATGGTGAACCAGGAGAAGTTCTCATCACAGGGTGGAAACCCAGTCATGATGCCGTAGAGTTCATTTTATAAGGAAGGCAGCATGAGTGACTAAATGCACTTTTGTACTGTGTCTGCTTTCATCATTAACATTATGTATTCCTGTGGCAGCTGTTGGATTGATAGATTTTTCCATAGTTCACTGCCCAGTAAATGTGCGCTTGTAAAAATACCAAGATAGGTCGTGGTATTATGTTCTAGAAAAAGTTCCCTGAGAGAAGTAGTAGATTGACCAGGCTTTTTGTTATCAGTATTGGCTGTACTTGTACAAGAGGAGGAAGCTAATGCATCTTGCATGATGCAACCAATAAATTCTATCTAGTAGCTTTTAGGGACCGAATCAGACTGATGTTTGCAAAAAAGACACATTGGGGCTCTTTTTTACTAAAGTATTTTAGGGTGTTCACACAATAGAATGTAAATAATGATGGTTTAATTCAGACATTACTAACTGAGCAACTTACAAGTATTTCTAAAACAGGTAAAAGGAAATTATGTCTGAAGATAAGATCTAGTGATTTATTTTTTTTTTCCTCCGAATATAAAAAAAACTTTTTTTTTTTTTTTTTAATTTATTTATTTTTTCCTTAAGTGGCACTGGATCAGATGTTAATATGAGACAATTGACTTATACTGCTGCCTTTTGGATGACCCTGGCAAACAAATTTAAAATGCTAGCCAATCGGATATAACCCCTACCCACGATGCGTTAGTTTTTTGCTAGTATCCCAATACTGGCTACACGCGATTTAAATATGGCTAACATTCGAACAGTGTGTACAACTACCTGTCTGACAGAAGGCGGTCCAATGTCTAGATTGTGTCGAAGGGACATGCTGGGAAACCAGCAGCCAATGGCTGTGAGTGCAAAGTGTGTTCTAGGCGGGGGAAAGTGTTGCAGCCCCCCCCCCCCCTGCCAGAACGCAGTAGCACAGCGGGAAGATCACCGCACTAACATCGCATAGTTAGTACAGTGACCGCTCAAATTTTTTTTTTTCTTTAAAGCCCGCTGGGTTGAATGAAAAAAACAAAAAACTTGGTGTGTACCTGGCTTAAGAGGAGAAAACTTTACCCTATTTCACTATACCTTTTTACTTCTAGCAATTTTTTTTTTTCTCATTTCCTTTATTGACCACGCTACTTGAACTATTTCTATTGTCTTCAGGTGTTTTACTGCTTCATTTAACTTTTGGTGGACTGTTATTTGGTTATTTTTTTATTGTTTTAGGCCCACGGTTCTTAAGTACACTGTTTTTTCTCTGAGTTGTTGCTGACCTAATACATAGCTTCAGGTTTCAGTTTTTTGGTGCTCTGCCTTTACTGATAGGTTCCCTGCTTTGATGGGCCCCCTGCTTTGATTGGCCCTTCATCTAGCTTCAAAATTAGGCTTGGTTCTTTTTAGCCTATGTGTAGTATAAATTTCATGGTGCTTAGATTTCTCTGTGGCTTACCAACCCCTCAGTTGGATTGTTTTTGGATATTCCAATTGTCTGATACAGTGGCGGAACTATAGGGGTCGCTGCAGTCGCACTTGCGACTGGGCCCTGCCATTCTGCCGCTGTGGGGGGGCCCAAGACCCAGCATCTACCCCTGCACCTCTGGTTTGCTGTTTAGAATGCAGTGGGGGGAGGTGGAAGGCAGCGATCGGCAGCTCTATTGTGCCTGTGAGCGGTGGGATCTCCCTGGAGCTTGTAGTTCTCTCTTCCCGAGTGTCAGTGTATACAGTGACCCGGGCAGGTATCAGTTTCACTTTCAGTGAGACGCTTTGCTTGTACACTGCTGCTGATACATGCCCAGGTCAGAGGCCCCTCCCCTCTCCACTGTATACACTCGGGAGAAGAACTACAACCCTCATGGAGATCCCCTGCCTGTGGACACCATAGAGCTGCCGATCGCCGCCTCCCACCTCCACCAGCCAGGTACATGGTGAACCTCCTTGAAGGAGAGGAGGGGGGGGGTCAGCTGTCTGGGGACCCTGATGTTAGGGGGGCTCCCTGGGGACCCTGATGTTAGGGGGGCTCCCTGGGGACCCTGATGTAAGGGGAGGCTCTCTGGGGACCCTGATGTAAGGGGAGGCTCTCTGGGGACCCTGATGTAAGGGGAGGCTCTCTGGGGACCCTGATGTAAGGGGAGGCTCTCTGGGGACCCTGATGTAAGGGGAGGCTCTCTGGGGACCCTGATGTAAGGGGAGGCTCTCTGGGGACCCTGATGTAAGGGGAGGCTCTCTGGGGACCCTGATGTAAGGGGAGGCTCTCTGGGGACCCTGATGTAAGGGGAGGCTCTCTGGGGACCCTGATGTAAGGGGAGGCTCTCTGGGGACCCTGATGTAAGGGGAGGCTCTCTGGGGACCCTGATGTATGTATGTATGTATGTATGTATGTATGTATATATATATATATATATATTTGCCGTCAAATCTTTTTGTTGGAGTTGATTAGGGTCGCAGGTCTTGCCCCTCTGTGTTTGTGATCTAATCCTTTGTTGCTTTCTCCAAAACTAAAGCATGGTGCGAGGGGAAGGGATACCCGATTTGGCTAATGACCCTTTTGTTTGCCAGTGTCCAGTTCCACCTTTAGGCCCCTTTAACATGGGCCATCTGATCTGGTCCACCTATTCATTTTTTAGGTGGATCTGATAGGACCCGCCTGTCTTCTCTATGGACAATCGGATTTAAACAGACTTGTGTCCTTTTACACCTGACTTCCTCTAAAACCAATCCGGCAAAAACTAAGGAGATCTGTCCCCCTCCATCTGGCTGAATCGGAGGGCAGTCGGGTGTAAATTACTAGCTGCTCCATTAGATCCGACTGTCCATAGAGCAGAGTGGGCTGTGTCTGTGTCCGCGCTACATAAGCGGAGTGAGCGCGGACCTGTCATCCGGTTGCTCTGATCAGGCATCAACTTAAAGATCCCCTGCTGAGAAACTGCGCCCAGCCCGTGTGAAGCGGGTCTAAAAGGCACTAGTATGATCCAATGGTCTCTGATTTATATCTGATCCTGTGTCCCTTAATAAAAACAGAAAAGTGGTCATGGGACTTTAAATGAGGTGGGTCACAGGGTAAATGATTTTATTATGACTTTAAAAAATAGGCAAAAATAATTATACATCCATCCACAATAAAAAACATACATATACAGTATAGAAAATGCATGTACAGTATAGCAAGGCATTACACACATGATATTCATGGGATGTCCTAATAAAATATATGATGTATCATCATATATTTTATTAGGATATCCCATGAATATCGTGTGTAATGCCTTGCTATACTGTACATGCAGACCACTTTTCTGTTTTTATTTGCATAATTAGGGATGGAGCTGGGTTACGGTGCATGCCTCAGATAATTTTCTCTTTGCTGCTGTGTCCCTTAATGAGCACCAAGAAACTTTTTTTTTTTTGCGATTGAGTACAAAGGTCCTGGTTTTTTTTTTTTTTTTTTCCCCTGTTCATTTGAAACCTAGTTTTTATGAATTTTTTTTCCTAAGCTACCAGTATAATTTTCACACACTTTCCAGAGAGAGGCTTGACTCCCCACTCTTTAGAAAGCTCAGGCCAATTGGGCAAACCTGCCAGGCTGTCACTTCTATAACCTATTAATCTAACCTGTAGTGCTCCGGAAACCCTTATCGTGTAGTAAGGCTCTGTTTCCACTACTAGTTGTAATGCGACTTGACACATGTGAAGTCGCATGACAAGTCAGAATCCATGTATTTCAATGGTCCCCGTTCTAATTGGTGCGACTCAAGTCACAGCGACTCCAAAAAAGGTTCTTGTACTAATTTGTTCCGACTTCGGTGCAACTTGTCCTCCCTTGGTTCTCACCAGTCGTATGACATTGCATCAAAAATCGCATTGCAAAGTCGCACTGTCAATCGCGGGACTTTGTGGTCGCAATAATGGAAACCGAGCCTAAATGGTTATTTGTAAAGCAAAACTTGTTCACACATAGCAACAAATAGAAAACGTGTTTAAGAACTCATCATAAACAATTATGAGTCTGTCATAGAAGCACCATGCTTATCTCATGTTATTATCAGCACTTGCAGGGTGAAAGGTTAGTTTCTTCATCTGCAATATTGGGGAATCTGACAAATGGCAAATAATCAATTAGCTGATCACTTTGAAGAAAAGCCTCATCTGGGATGAGGAGGAGATCTGTTTACCCTTGAAGCTAATGTAATCCAACACCAGCCCCAACAATTGTGTCCAGTTGTGATTGTTTAATTTGTGTACCATGCAAAAATGCGTCCTTTTTCCAAGGGAATGATAATCAGATATTTACTAACAGGATGAAAACATTTCCTGATTATCCATTTCAGTCACCAATGAAGAAGGGTTAGAACATTAGTAGGGTTTGGGAGAGTTGCCTTCGGAAAGGGGAAGTGAGGGTAAGTTTCTCATTGGAGGTACCGGTTTCAAAGGTGGTTGTTGGTGAGATTTACCTTTTTACTTTGCAGAGGATTTCCTCACATCCTGTTGTGTCTCTGGGGTAGGGAGTGAGAGCAAATCTTTGCACTGGCCAGCAAAAGAAAACTTGACCGAATCTTGGATTAACTCTCAATCCTGTCCTTCTCCTAAAACACATTTTGATTTCTTCTGCAGAGGTGGATGAATGTTCCCGTCCTCATAAAGGTGGCTGTGAGCAGCGCTGTGTGAACACACTGGGCAGTTATAAGTGTGCATGTGAGCCAGGGTACGAGCTGGCGCCAGACAAGAAGTCTTGTGAAGGTGAGCTGTATATGTGAGGTATATATTCCCTACAGTAGATGTGAACCTTTAATGAAGAACGGTTCCCTAAAGCACTGTGTAAACAATTAACAACTTTTTTTTTTTATCCTTTGTGCTAATCTTCTGCAACCACTTAATGGCAAAATATATAAACTCAGAATCGCCTGGAAGCATGCTTTGTTTCACTTCTGAGTTTTATTCCCATCTACATAAACCTTAATTTTTATCAGTGGTCTCCAAACTGCGGCCTGGGGGCCATATGTGTCCCTTTGCATGCCCTTATCGGACGCTTGGGGCACTATTCCACCAACTGACACCAATGATGGGGCACCATTCCCCCTGCTGACCCCATCAATGGGCCTCTATTCTTCCAATTGATGCACACAAACGGGCACTATTCCTCCCAATAAAACCAATAATGCAGTGATGCCGGGGCATTTTCTACTTCCACTGGCCACAACCCAGCCCCCTAAAGGCTGAAGGACAGTAAACTGGCACTTTGCTTTAAAATTTTGGAGACCCCTGATCTAGATCATTGCTTTTCCGAAGTGTTTTTGGTGCCACTGTACCCCTTTCAGTTCTGTATACCTTTTTCAGCTGCCTGCGGAGGTTTCCTGACCAAACTGAATGGATCCATTACTAGCCCGGGGTGGCCGAAGGAGTACCCACCCAATAAGAATTGTATCTGGCAGCTGGTGGCACCCACTCAGTTCCGCATCTCTTTGAAGTTTGACAAGTTTGAGACTGAAGGCAATGATGTAAGTCCTAGTCTACAGTCCCCATGTTTTCCCCATGCGTCTAAATATTTCTTTACGGTGTACAAATCTTCACTTCTCACTTTTTAGAATTCACTTTCTACAGTGACTCTGAAATAAAATAAACCCAGATATGTGCTAATTTTTCTCACATGCTACACCATCTGTTGAGACCTTTAGTATATATTTCATAAAACTGTCTAGCATTAAAGGAGTTCAGCTCAACACAAGATGACTTGCACATCAGGTATTTAAAGTCATACTAAACACAAAACCAAAAATGTAATGTATTACAGCTTACCAATTGTTAGATGTGGTGTTTGCATTAGTTGTCTTGTCTTGACTTTTTTTTTTCTCTGTTTTCACCTGGTGATCTGCCCAGTAACACACCTCCCGCATTAGAGTGCCCCCACTCTGGATGAACAAGCACAGGGGGCACCTTTTGGACAGCATCATTTAGTCTGGAAGGAGGGGGAGTGTTAGATGCACCAGATTTAATTACACTAACACATTGAAACCAAACTCCAACTAAAACCCTGTTAGCAGTTACCTTTTAGGATAAAGGTCTTTTATAAATGAAAGCTGATCATTGTAAGCACCCCTGTCACTAATAAATGATTTGTCGCGTCCCTGTAACTGCAAGAGAGCTTGTTCTTTTGAAAAAACATCAGACTTACTGGCCAGATCACCAGATGAAAATAGAAGGAAGAAAGCCTAAAAAGACTAATGCTGTCATAACATCTAAGCATTGGTAAGCTGCAATATGTTTTAAATTTGTTTCTATTAAATTAGTAAATGATTTCAGTTGATAATATCAATACCACCTCCCTTAATGTATAGGAAAAATAGAGAGGTAGAGTTCCTGGGATTTTAGAGGCGTTGAGAGTAGTATGGACGACAATATTGTTAAAACTATTACATTTATTGAAAAATCATCTAAAAGAGTTTGGGGTAACCCCCTAAAAACATAGATTTCAGCAGACCATATTGATGGATACCAACCCCATGATAGTAAAGCCCCCCCCTTTATCATTAGTATGGTTATGCAAAACAAGAATAAAACTGTTCAAGATGTGTACAACCAAAGAAAGGTAGATGGGGTCACTGCAATGCTTTAACCCAACGTGTTTCACATTAATTGCTTCCTCAGGGGTACATGGGGTGCTCTCAAGGGGGTGGTTTACTATTTGGAGGTGCTTTAATATAATGGGGTTGGTGTCCATCAATATGGTCTGCCGAAATCTGTTTTTAGGGAATTACCCCAAACTCTTTTAGATTATTTTTTTTAATAAATGTGTTTTTACAATATTGTTGTCCGTATTACTCTGTTGGAAGGTCTCAACGCCTCTAAAATCCCACTCTACTCATCTATTTTTCCTATACATTAAGGGATGTTGTGTTGATATCAACTGAACTAATTTACCATTTATTTAATGCAGTATTAAACCCATAATAAAACATTTACTATATTGCAGCTTACCAAAGCTTAGATGGTATTGCTGCATTGCTCTGATAGGTCTCAACACCTCTAAAATAATGCTTTAATTCTAACTCTATGTGTTTAAAAGTTGGCATGCCTTATTTAAGTGGGATGCATTTTACCAGGGCCACCATTAGAAATCATAGGACCCCTGTGGTGTCTCCCATTCCCAAAGCCTGGTGTCTCCTCATGCACTGCTGTAAGCACAATAGTGGGGTGATACCCCATCTGCCTCTGTGCACCCAGTCTATCAATCCTTGCCTGTGGTATAACCCCATGTGCCCCACTCCTGGAGAGGGCTATTTAAAAAAAAAAAAAAAGACTTCCTTGAGTACCAAAGAGTTTGCGCCTTCTGCAGTTCTTGGGAAAATTTCACCCTATAAGGCACCAGTAATTGTGCTGGGAAGTGTCCAAAAGGACGTTACTCAACATGTAGCTCCCTTTCCTCCACTGCCAACTGATCATGGAGGTAGGGGAGGGAAGGAAAAGGTATGCTCAGAGTACTTTTGAACAACATTTGTCAAATCACCCAATGTACTGAGAACGTTTGTATGAATGTACATATGAATATTCATAGGAACATTAATTTGAGAATCTGCTAGTGTATGCCTACCTTCAGACTGATGCTGCACTGTTCCCTTGCACTACTGAAATGACGCTAGGCAGACTTTTCCAGAGCTTTTTTTTATGGAGGGGGGGGGGATTGGCTGATCAGCTGTGAAGGATTTTCCTGGCCGACAATGGTAGTTACGCCTTGATAAGCCTGGTGCCGGGAGCGCCTGCTCAATTCATAGACTTGGGCGCTTCCCTATGTATGCGTTTGCATCTGGAAAGGAATGTTTCTTTGCACTCAGATGCTTTATGTACATCCAAACACTAATCTAAAATCTGTGGGCAGCTGAGGAGTCAACACTTCCTAGTATCTCCACTGTGTACAACGAGGCACAGAGGAGATGCCAAGTCTTTGAAAAAAAACTCAGCAATTAGGTGCAGCTGCCCAAAATAAAACAAGGGAGTTGAGTAAGGGGTTAATCTCTTTATTTTATGAATCTTCTTCTCCTCTCTTCCATTACTGTCACATATCTCATATTCCATATTTGGCCTTATCTCTCTCTCACAACTGCCCAGGTTTGCAAATATGATTACGTGGAGATTCGCAGCGGTTTGACAGCCGATGCTAAACTGCTTGGGACATTTTGCGGAGCAGAGCTCCCCCCAGTGATCACTTCTCAGTACAACAACATGCGTATAGAGTTCAAATCTGACAACACCGTGTCCAAGAAAGGATTTCGGGCCACATACTACTCAGGTGAGCCTCTTCTCTGCATGCTCATCTTCTGTCTTCTGTGCCTGAATATTGTGGGTGGTGGGGGCGGGGGGGTTTAGAAGGTGCACCAAGGAAAACTTGAATGACTTTTTTAGCATGATGACCATACCATCCTGGTCATAATCTGCATTGCTCTGTGATTTCATTACCTCTCTACTGACCTTGCTACTGCATCAGGGTGACAAGCTGTTAAATTTTCACCTATGTCTTATTTTGTTCAGTGGGGGAAATATCAAGATCAGATTTCCCAATAATGCTGCCATGGTTATAGCAGTGCAGGTTTTCCTAGTTCTGACTGGCCTCAGAGCAATACCAAGTGCTACCATAAACTTGAAAGGTCAGCGAAAGAGAGCAGCAGTAGTAACCAAAGCAAGTTTTTAAGTCTGTAGGGTAGCTGCCTGTCTTCCACCATAACAATAAGACACTTGAGCCACCTAAAAACGGCCAGATCATGCAAATGTCATCTTATGTCTGTGAGGTGCATTTGGTTTAAGCTTCCCTTAGCTATTAGTGATTTAGAACGGATAAAGCAGAAACGTGCATGCTTGTATCAGCCAAATCTGTTTGTATAGATCCAGCAAAGCTGACTATATCTTGGAGGAACAGTAGTGATTTCCCAACAGAATTCATGCCAGATTACCAATTCCTTAATGCTTCTTTGAGGTCTGTTGGCCCGCAGTCCCTTTTTAGACTGGGTTCACACCAGTGCGAATTTGATGTGGATTCCTCCAATCCAATTCGCAATAGCTGGAGCTTTTGACTGGCTCTCCATGGAGCCGGTTCACATATCTCTGCAGCAGGCCCAATGGGTTTTGCACAAAAACGCTATACGTCTTTTGGTCAGTTTCAGGTCAATTCAGCCCAAAATTCGGGCTGAAATCAGTCCTGAAACGGTGAACCAGGATTCACCAGACCCCTGCTGTGAGATAGATGCAGCAATGGTGTGAACCCAGCCTGAGACTGCCTAACGGTTTCTATTTTTTTTTTTTTGACTGCCATCAGCTGCCGAAGGCGATGACATCAAGTGCCTGTGTAGCTTAAGTGAGCATTTACCAATGACCAGACTGACCTCACATGGTGGCCGTTTACAGGGTTACAGAACATGGACAGACTTCCATGTAAGTCTCTGGAGGAACTTTAACTTTACAGAGGTTGAATGCTAACAGATGTTCACATGTAACTAAATGTGTTTAAGGAAAATTCCCCTTTTGGGTCATTTTTGTTAGTGGTGGATGGGTGGCTTTAGTAAATGGAAAATGTGGGTCTTTTAAAAGGTAGCATTCAAATTTTAAGGGTTTATGTTTAGCTGGTCTTATTTCAAGACCGCATGTACTGTTCGGGGTCTATTATTGAGGAAATCTGATCTGCAGGACATAGGTATCCATACAAGCATGGTGTTATAAGGAAAATGTAACGTGTACTGTACACGTCTGCACCTTGCTCTAGAGACAAGCAAATCAATTCAGGTCACTTTACTGTACTTTCATCTGAGATTTTATACTTGCATTCCAGAGGTCACTGTGGCTGTGCGTCAGTTTGCTTGTCTGTAGTGCATTCAAGACTCAGACACTGAAAATACTGATATCTCTTGTCGTGTAAGAAAATTGTTCTTGTTCGCTGCAACCAGTCCTGTTTTTTATACTTTTTTTTTTTTTTTTTTTGTTTTTTTTTTTTTGTTTCCACCATGACTAGAAAATGCCACTGGCAAGTGGATTGGTTGCAGAGGGCAATTGGAACACACTTCTTTCAAATAATTTTAATATATGAACTATAATATTTAATGAGATGAATGAAACCTCAATCAGAAGCTTTTGAGGTGATGGTCATTTAGGAACCACAAGGGACTTGATCGGGTCAATTTTAATACAGCCTAGACTGTGTAGTATTACAGCGATCCCAACCTTCTCATAGTAAAGTAATAATATATATTGGTAAATTTAGTTTGTGGATCAACCCGGTCCCATCCCTTGAATGGTTGCATGCAGGGCTTGGCATTTACGCTGCATGATGTCCTTTTCTTTGCACGATTATGCCTCAGCTTCTGGCTCCCAGCTCTGCATCATGGATCAGAACGAGGAAACTGTTACACTCCCCTCCCCTGTCCCCGGCTCACTCCTTTCTTTGTCTGTCCCCCATCCCTCTCTCTGTGTATCTTCTTTTTTCTCTTTCCTACTTTTTCTCAATCCTCTTATCTTCTCTTATACTGCTGGTCTACTTCACAATTCCTTCTCCTCCTTCGTGCAACCATCTATCTCCGTCACTTCACTCTCCTCTTCATTCCTCTACTCCCTCTTTCCTTTGTGTTCTGCCCTTCCCTCTACTCTCCCCTCTCTTCCACCTTCTCTCATTACAGAGATGAAGAACAAACAGAAGTTATTACAGCTGCAAAAAATGAACCAGCAGCCTCAACAGCCGAAAAAGGCTTTACCTCGGAACCGTCCCCGAATGAGAACGAGGACAACGAAAAAGACTCGCTCCCCTTAATGAAAGCCCCCGTCCTAACTTTAACCCCCATCAACTCCATATAACTCATTCTCCTTCCTCTTAACCCAGTCCGACTCCTCATTCTGTCTCCCATCTTTTATCCGTCCAGCTTACATGTCGTACAGTGCATTTCTTCCCAGCGGATTTGGGAAAACACACCCACTGCTGACATTTGGGATTGGTGGGGTTTTTGCCTTGGCAAACAACTGTTACCTTGATCATTTTTGTTATTTTAGTAAATAAATATCTATTTTTATTGTTTTTTAACCGGATGTATCATATCCTTAGTGCCTATAGTATATGGGGGAATTTTGGTTTGAAAGCTTTCAAGGGGCCGTATACTAGAAGGTATCTCATTGACTTCAATTTGGAGATGTCTTCATACTGTTGCCTGTGCACCCAAAGAAAATGTGTTTTTCACCCAAGGTTCTAATTTTGTTTTTTTGTTTTTGTGTTTTGTTTTTTTACTCAAATGAATGAGTTAGGATTATTCCCTTTTCATGGCAAAAGAGAATTTTCCTTAAAGTAGAACTAAAGGCAAAACTTTTGATTTTTTTTTTTTTTTTTTTTTTTTTTTTTGGCTAGAGTAGGGGAGGTTGTACGCCATTAGGGAGATTGCCCTTTACTTCCTGTCCCATAGACAAAACAGAAAATGAGACAGTTTCTCTAAAATGAGGGAATCCATGTTTTTGCCCAGCGACACTAAAACCAACCCCCCCCCCCCCCCCCCGATAGATTTCCCTTCTAGCCATGTTCTGATGACAACCCAACATGGATGTTGTTCACAACATTGGGATAATCTTTTGTTCTCAGTGATAAAGGTAACAGAATGAAAAGAGGGGTGAATCTCCTTAACGGGTACATATAGCAATAAGGAAAGTCCCTCTCCACACTATCCAAATCTTCTTCAAAAAAAGATTTGCTTTTAGTTATACTTTAACAAGTTTTGTCATGATAAAGCTACAGATGTCACCATGATATTTTTTATTTTATTTTATTTTTTATTTGTGTGCATGCTTCAGAGCTATGATTCTTATTGCTTCTGCATTACTTTGTTAGCCACAGACCAGGATCAAACTTACAGGTCATGAGTTCTGTGTTTTCAGGTCTGTTGCACACTTAATAGTAATGTATTGAGCGGTGAGGTACCTGGAGCTAACACCTGGCGGTTCAGGATTTATTCAGCAAAAAAATAGTATTTCAGATATGTGTAAAGGCTGGTGAAGAGCATTTTAATTTTGTATATCTTTTTTTGGATCCAGCAACAAGATTGCCCTGCTGAAGTTCCTAGCTCTGCTGTCATCCCCCAATATGAATTTAGTTGAAATGCCCATCAAGGAGAGTTTGTCTTCCTGCTTATTGACAATGAAAATAGTTGGTGCTGGGAACTCGGATGCTGAACGAAACCTCCAATTTGGATAGGCCACCATTTTAAATAAGATGCAGAGCTTTTTCAGGCAGGCTTAAAATGAACCTAGGGCCAGGCTAGATACATATCCTTAGCAGAGGATAGCAAAGGTAAAGTAGCTTTAAATCAAGCCTCCACTGACCTCCTATAGCTGCATACTCAGTAGAGCAATTCTTTATAAATTTTATTAAATTATCCCTGAAGTCCTTTCAGCTGTTTTCTCATCAGCTTGGCTCCCCCATCCCAGAATTTCTTCTCAGTTTTTGAGAGATTAGAAGGCTGCCAAGTCGCTGACAAGAGGGGAAGTCGGATGGGCTGAGCTGCTGAGAGAAAGACTTCACTGCTGGGCAATTTGGGGATGAAGCACTGGAAATTGGGCTGTGTAGGCTGATGACACTTCACTCTATGGGAGGTTCACTACAAAATGTTAAGGGGAAGTCAGAGTGATTGTGGCTGACACATGCTGACTGAATATCTCCCATCACTGAATCCCCCCCAGTTCCTCAAACTGCTTGGTGCTCCCTTTGTCTTTCTCAGGTAATTGCACTGCTGGTATAAGGGTGGTGGGTACAACAATTGTCTTCTCCTTCTCACTCCTTTTTTTTTTTTTTTCCTTTCTTCTCTATTCTCCACGGTGATCACTCCCTTGTCCCCTGTGTTACAGATAAAGATGAGTGTTCTCGGGATAATGGGGGTTGTCAACACGAGTGCACCAACACTCAGGGCAGCTATTCCTGCCACTGCCGGAGCGGTTTCACCCTGCATGAGAACAAGCATGACTGCAAAGAGGGTAATCTAGCCTCACATGTGTGTTTACGTTATGTATGTTGTCCACTCTGTGCACTCCTGTTGGAATTTACAACCTCATTGGTTTTCACTAGTGCCAGCCATTTGCAGATGAGCAGAACATTGTCATAAGTGGATGTGAGTTGTGCCATAAAGGGATTTTTGTTGCCAATGACTGTCTTAAAACTAAACTAAGCCCATCAGTTTAACTGTTTCCCAAAACAGTTACACACAGGCATGCCTGTGAATGTTAATTGTCACAATTACTTGTCATCTCATTCAGATTGTCAAGCCATCAAATTACTGCTGTCATAACTAATCAGATGTGCAGCACCATGGCAACTCCAGGTCTAACAGAGGCTAAGATGGCAACTTTTTTGTCTGTAAAGGTAAAGAGGGTTTAGTTCCACTTTTAAATTAAACATGGCAAGAAAGAATAGATGCTGGTCACCCAATAACTGAGCCTTCGGTAGGGAATCAACCATGCTATGGAACATCCACAGATACTTTTTGTGTCTCTAATGTCAATAGGACATCTACCTCCTAACATTCAGTGATGACCCACACTTCAGCGTAAGGAGTAATCCGTTTTTGTTCCATCAAGCCAAAAAAAAAAATTCTCAAGACAATGCAGGATCTTTTTATTGGGTCTCATTTACACTGCATATATTCACAGCAACAGACATATGTATTTTGTCTCCTTATTGATGGGTTTCAATATTTCTATACATATTTTTACACACCCTTCATCCTTGGGTCATTTCCCTACCATGGGTGTCCAACCTGAGGCTCTCCACCTGTTGCAGAGCTACAAATCTCAGGAGGCACTTGATTACTGTGTACAAAGTGTATTATCTCACTGCCATGCCTAATGGCACTAAACATGGAGAAAGGCTGAGGTATTCCTTTAATCTGGAGCTCCATCTAAGTTTTTTTTTTTTCAGTTTTGAACAGGGTGGGAAGGTTTCTGTCATTGCTGGGGGAAATTTTCCTTTCTCCTCCCTTCTGCCCTACCGGAAGTGACCTGAGAGTCCTTCTCCCATCTGGCCAACGGGAAAAGAGTATTTTGAGATGCAGCAATAAAAACCTGAACCAAGTCCTAAGCTTTGAATGGAGTTTCACTTTAATAACAGAAGTTCTTTTTTGCTGGGGCTTTTTTAAATGCAAAACTGTGCTTTTTTTGGTTCAGTAGACTTCAATGGAGAAGCTGTAGAACAGCATGTAGTGCGTTTTTACCACGATTCTGCCGGGATTTGTGTTTTACATTTTTGAATCTGCTCAACGACAAATTTGCCCGAAAAAACCCCCATTTAAAAATGCAAATCATGGTAAACACCGCAGAAACGCTCAAAAGCAAACTGCATATGTGTGAATGAAGCCTAAACTACTATGGAGATGAAGAGAGGAAAATCTGTTGAAAGTCCTGTCCTAGTGTGACAACCATGGTTCCCTCCGTTAGAATGTTGTCACTCAAGGGCGGGCAGTGTGCCATCCTCATGATTAGCTGGTAAAAAAAGGCTAAAAATGAAAACTGATGCATCCACCGCATCGATTGTCTGGTAAGCTACAACATATTACATTTTTTTTTTCTTGGGTTTAAATGGCTTTAACTGCCTTCCAGGGTCTTTCTTTCCTTGCTTATCAGGGCTAACTTTGTTTTCCTCATTTCAGCTGGTTGTAACCACAAAGTGATGGCCAGTAATCAAAACATCTCCAGCCCTAACTGGCCAGACTCCTATCCAAGTAAGAAGGAGTGCACATGGCAAGTGACAGCCACAGCAGGACATAGAGTCAAAATGGTAAGGCATGAGCCACTTACACCCTCCTAAGTTGATCAAATTGAAGCCCAATATATCATTTGTCTCCGGAAAAAAAAATTGAAAGTGATTCCATCCAGATGTATGGAGCATATGGTATCCCTCTGTTCTCAGGAAATCTTACTTTGGTGTTAACTCTTTTTGCTCTTGCCATGATGTATATATTACTTACACAGTTCAAAGACAAGCATCAACTGTATTTATTATATCCATTATACTATTGGGATCATTTTCTAATGCAACCAGCAGAGTACATAGTGGTGTATAAAAATGACTGCTACCAAAAAAGGCAGATGGCTGCTAACACTACAACGTTACAAAGTTGTGTAAAGCTGTGTATATATAAAAAAGTGCAGCGCTAAGAAAATTGTGCATGTAAATGAAATACATTGTTGTACATTTTTTGCACATTGTCCTTGCCCTTAGCACTGCCTACCGTTTTCCAGGCTGGGTGGTAAAAAAAAATCTGATCACTCAAGATTGGCTGTTTTTGGAGGTTCTGGGTTAGGGTGGTTAAACCTGAATTAAACATACAAGCCATCGGGTAGGTATTACATAAAGTATAGTCAGCAATGAATTCCACAGTGATACAAACAATGTAACCAGCAGCATACAATGACCTTAATGTGCTGAATCTCCAACCCTATCCCACAACTCGGTATAATTGCTTTTTTTTTCTTTTCTTTTTTTAACAGTAGAAAACAATCAGTTCAACAACCCCCTTAGGAGAAGTATGTGTAACCAATCCTCCCCTTTTCCGTGAAGGGCAGAACCCCACACCCCCCCTCCCTAGGGGTTTCAACATTTGTTTTAGAAACCAATGGGCAATTGGAAAAGACTTTACATATCCTTCCATGTCCTAACTTGAGTATTCATTTGTCCAAGCATTGTGCTCATACTCCTGCCTTCTGGCTGAACTCTGTCATTGGGATTACGCTCCTAGGTATATCTGCCACTCTAGTTCCCTTCTTCCTCCAGTGTATTCTTGCGGGTCCACCCATCTAAACCATACCTTCCTGAATTTCATGGCAGCACCCCTGGCCTCATATGTTATCCTATATAAAAGTTAGGGCTGAAACAACTAATCGATTATGTAATTAATCGATTACTATTTTCATAATCGATTAATCGGCCAGTAACATAATGGGGTAAAAAAGCTAAAATTAGCCCTATATAGTACAAAAAGAGCAAATAATCTCTACTGTAAATATTACTTTCACTGTTGCACAGTAAAAAAACTATTTTTTTTTTTTAACTCCATTATGTTACTAAATGTCTTAGGCCTGGTTCCCACCTATGTGTTTTTTGGTGCTTTTTTCAGAAATGCGCTACAGTTCATTTAACGTTCACATCTGTTTTTTTCAGCTGCTGTGTATTTGGAAAGGGTCAAGGACCTTTTTCAATGCAAAACGGTGCTTTTTTGGTTCAATATACTTCAACGGAGAAGCTGCAGAAAAGCATGTAATATTACAGTTTTGTTTGAAAATCTGCAAAACAGTCTAGAATTTTTTTCTTTCTTTAAATAAAAAAAATTGATCTGAGTCCAGATTCAACCTCTAATAGTATATAGAGTATATCTCTTCTGTCTGTCATTCTCAGAGAGGATTAAAGATTTTACTCCCTAACCGTATAGTTGGTTATTTATATTTACCCCTGCGTATAAAGATATTTAGGAATAAATTGCCTTTTTTAAACTTTTACATATTAACTAAATTATACACCACACTTTTTTTCAAGGTTATTAACCAATTAATCGATTAATCGAAACAATAATCGGCCAACTAATCGATTATGAAAATAATCGTTAGTTGCAGCCCTAATAAAAGTACATACGCATTTACTACTTTTACCCACATCCCCATTGTCAGCTGCTGTCCATAGATCCAGCGCCGGGCTCTAAGTTTTCTTACTCCAAAGTATAAAATCCTAAGGAACAGTTTAGTGTATACATTCATCTCCTCCTGGTCAAAGACCCCCAGTAGACAGCGTAAGGGTGAACATATATTAGGTAGTCCAAAGTTATCCAAGATAAATTCAGTCACTTGAGACCATAACAGTCTTATTCTGGGGCATTCCCAGACCATATGGATGAAAGTCCCCTTCCGCCCCCATACATTTATAACAGACTGCAGAGTCCCTCCTATGCATTCTGTATTATCTAGTTGGTGTCTAGTACATCTGGTGACGGTATTGAAGTTGAATCATCTTATCCGTGGAAGAGATGACAGATGCAAGATATGTATCCAGAGCTTCCTGCCATAACTCCTCAGACAGCTCAGGTACAATAGTCACCCACCTAGCCCTGGCCTTGGATATCAACCCTGGGTTCCCAGGACCCATTGCCCTATAGTATCTAGAGATTTGTTTAGTTGGATCCGGGTCAATTAGAACCTTCTCCAGCTCCGTATTCTGTACTTGAAACGCATTGTTTTCAAACTGAGCCACCGCCGCATGACGGAACTGAACATAGCAAAAATGCCACGTCCTGGGTATTCCAAATTGTTCCCTCAATTGTGTAAAAGTGGACAATGTGTCCTGGCATATATGATGCAGATACTTTTATACCATACTTTGCCCATACCTGTCCGCCTGTTAATTTTAAAAACTCCAAGGATTTATTACACCACAAAGGGTTATTTGGAGATAGCCGTAAGGACCCATCCTTCATCCGTTGGGGACCAAGATGTAATATTTCACCAGGAAGCCCCATGACTGACCCCACCTTCCTCCTCGGGATCCCTTTCCTGTAGACCATATTTAGTGGGGGTTTCTTACGAGGTGGCAACCGCCGCTTCCAACAAAGTAATGGCATCGGGTGTCTGGGGAAAAAGTTACCAGTGTAAAAAAACAGTTGTGCAGTGTTGCCAACCCCCTGGAGTGAAATTTGCTGGTAGGATGCCAAAATTTACAAACGACACCAATATTTTACTGGCAAAAACACATGAAAATTACTGGCAGAGCCGCATTGCAGACCCTTTACCGGCGCTGCAAAAAAAAGTACCCAAAATTACTGTTTTCAGTGCTAAACAGTGCAAGTATAAATATTTGAACTATAAACACATAGCTAGTGCTATTAGCAATGTGTTTAAGTTAAACAAAAGTCAAACATATTTCTCTATTGACATGAAGGTCAGGTTACTATAACTCAGACAGCACTGGGTTCCCCTCTTACAGTGAAAGGGAACTCTTATGTAAAGGGGAACACTGCAGATCATGATATAAGAGGGACCACTGATGTAAGGGGAGGCTCTGGTGACCAGAGACCACCTTATATCAGAGACCAATGCATTCCCTTTACATCAGAGTTCTCACTTATATCAGGATCTGCAGCATTACCCTTTCACTGTAAGGGGCAATCCTACAGACTTCGATGTAAAGGGGAATGCCAGGAACTCTGATGTGGGGGGGCACTCTGGTGATTAGAGCAGAGTGAATACACCAAGGTAAGGGGCTCTGGTTTTCCTATGGTCTCCTCTCCACAGTCCACACATGTCTGACTTCTCCCAAGACCCCCGTGATCCCGGCGGGGCTCCCACTCATAACTCCTTTCCCGACTCCCCCTCAGACTGCAGACATGATGTAGGAAATGGCCAGAGGCTGCAGACAGGACACAGGAACAGGAGATGGTAAGGGGCTGCGGGCAGGGGATGGTCAGGGGCTGCGGACATGGTAGTTTCCTCCACTGTCCCCCTTCATATTACTATACCTGTCCTCACATGTCAGTGACAGTATCCGCTTTCTGTCACTCACTGTGACTGTGTCCCTTTCATCTCTCCAGTCAGGCACAGTGTCCTCTACCGGGCCAGCTTCACCCCCCCCCCCCCCCCCAGTAATGTCCTCCTGTGGTCTGTCACGTGGCTGCTCTCTGCACCATTGTGCTCCCCCTGCTAAACTGCCAAGAACGAGTGCCGGCTTCCATTGAAAAATGGCACCAGGCGGCGACATTACATTACTGCGCATGCCCCGCCCAGCCGAGCTTGTACTATCTTTCCCGAGTCCTGCAGGCTTTGGAACGGCGCATGCACAGTTGCATGGCCGGCCCGCAGCAATCACGGGCACCCTGAAAATGGGGTGAAATGTACAGGCTGCCCATAAATTAACGGGCGGTTGGCAACACTGCAATTGTGATGTAAAAAAATAGCGGCGCAAGTCCAAAAGGGCTAACCACCCATTGTAACTGGTAATTTTAGAACAGCTAGAGAGACACACTGGAGGCTCATGATCCCCACAGAAATCCTACTATAATAGTCAATGGTTCTGAAAATCTGAAGTGCCACAAAGACTGGGCAGTTCGAGAGGATATAGAGAAATTTAGGGAGAAAAATCATCTTAAACAAATTTATGCGTCCCATCAATGTGATCGGCAAATTCTGCCATTTCTGTACCGTCTCTCTAAAAGCCCTGAAAATTGGTGACCGATTAGTCTCCAGAAGCCGTGAAATAGGGAGCTGTACCACAACCCCTAAATATTTGAAAGAAGTAGACAAAGGAATGGGACATTCAGATGGGCGAACCACTGCATCTGTAGGAAAAAGGGATGATTTCGTCCAATTAATTCGAAATCCGGAGTAATCTCCAAATTGCTGAATCGGCCTGAAGATACAAAAGCATGTCATCTGCATTGAGTGACACCCATTCTTCAAACTCTCTAATTCGCAGACCTGACAGGAGTAGATCTCAGCTTTACTGCCAGGGGCTCTATGGCCAGAGCAAACGGGGGGGCGATAGTGGGCACCCCTGCCTAGTTCCCCTGGATATAGGAAAGGGATCCAAGATAATGCCATTAACCCGCAGTCTGACCAGCAGGTCTGTGTACAACAGCCGCATCCAGAAGATGACAGGTCCAAAGCCATAGGATTCTAAAAGGCTGAACAAGTATGCCATCTCTGAGTCAAAAGCCTTTTTTGTATCTAGAGAAGCTACTACTCTTGTCCCGGAGTTGTCATATACTGTCTGGAGGTTCACAAAGAGTCTCCTAATGTTCATCTGTGCACATCTCCCCTGGATAAATCCCTTCTGATCCCCATCCACCAATTTTAGGATAACTGTTTGTAGCCTCCCTGCAATTTTAGCCAGAATTTTGGTATCCACATTCATCAGCGAGATCAGGCGATAGGAGTTACACTCCCGAGGGTCCTTTCCACCTTTAGGAATCAGAACGACCAGCGCTTCCCTCAGAGGGTGGCTACCTACCATCCAACCTAGCCGCATTAAACACTCGCAGCAGGCAAGGGGCCATACTATAGCCAAAGGTGCAGTACCACTCCGAGGGGAGACCATCAAGACCTTGAGATTTCCGAGGTACAAACAAGGATATCGACTCCTCCACAGTGATATCTGCTTCTAAATCAGCACTGTCTTCATTTGTCAACATAGGCAGTTCAATATCAGCTAGGTAGATCTCTAATGCCTCTTTCTCCCCACCCCCACCCCCCCGCAGCAGCACAGGACACATAGTTATAGAATTAAGCAAAGATATCTAGAATGGCAGCCGAATCACAGATCTCAGTCCTGCCTTGCCTGTCATATATGCTTTTAATCTACACAGGGACGAATTCTGGCCTTGCCAGGTACACCAGGAGCCTGCTATTGTCCCTGAACTCAAAGATGCGCCTCCGCTGTGCAAGTCTACGGTTCGGTTTGGTCAGTCAAAACAGCACGGTATTCCCTGGTTCTTACCTGTAATGTCAGCAGTCTCTCTAGTGGGTCCCCTAACATTCTGCTAATGCTAGCGACACTCCTGTCTCCCTCTCCTGCACTGTAGAGGCCAACTGTTTTTTGAACCCGTTCACTTCCACTATGAACACCCCCCTCAGAGTGGCCTTAAAGGCCTCCCATTGGAGAAGATGAGACCCAGTATTTCCATCTTTAGCCCAGAAGTGTTTAATAGCCTCAGTACACTTATTCCTCTTGGAGCCAACTAGCCTCCATCCGCCAGTGACGGATCCCCGGCTTTGGCCCCAGATTGTGCTCCAGCAACATGAGAGAATGGTCAGACAGGGCTCTAGGTAGGTAGGACACCCCCCTTGACCAGCTCCATACCTTACCCCTCTGCCAGGATAGTGTCTAGTGCATTTCAGAATAACAGGAGTACTCCTTAGTATCAGGATGGTGAAAGCGCCAGACATCCCTAAACTCGTGTGTAGACAGCCATCCTGCCAGAGGGGCTAGTGCCCCAGATGGCGCACCCAGCCGATCCATGGCTAAGTCCGCCACTGCTTTGAAGTAAATATCTTCGCTTCCGCCGTCTCATACATGGCCCGTAGCATGTCATCCAGATAGGATAGCAAAAAGGGAGGAGGCACATATAGATTCACAAACGTCATGTACCTATTCAGCACCTGCACCACCAGTATAACAAATCTCCCTTTTAACATCAGTCTTTAAAGAGGAAGTAAACCCTGATGTGTTTTGCTTCCTCATTTTCTCCTTGCAAACCCTGCAAATTAAAAGCATAATGGGGTAGTATGCATCGCATACTACCCCATTTTTGTGACGCTTGCCTGCAAATGAATATAGCATCTCAATCAGGTTGCTGACCTTCCAGGGAAAAACAGAACAATGGTTGTGAATCCCAGGCTGAATGTTACTCAGGGGAAAAAATGTCAAAAAAAAAAAAGGAGAAGAAAAAAATCTATGTCCAGGGGAGAGAAAAGAAAACAGCAGGCACTTTCAACGCCCCCTTTCCCCCAGCCTATTGCTTCCTCATAGATTGTTAGAGGGGGAGGAGAAGATGCTCCAGCCCACGGGCGACCGTGGGCATCCAGCCATTCTGAAGCTTCAGTAGGAGTGGTGAAAAGGTAGACTTTCCCATTTTCCGCAATACGCAGTTTAGCAGGATATAACATACTGTAGATCAAGTTAGGATCCCTAAGACGCTTATTTATTGGTTGAAATGAGACCCTCTGCTTCTAAGTTGGAGCTGAGAAGTCAGAATAAATGGACATTCGGCAGCCATTAAACTCCATCTCAGGGCCAGTCCTAGCTTCCTTCAGAATATTCTCCCGGTCACGGAAGTGTAATACCTTTGCTATCATAGATCTGGGAGGTGCTCCCTTTGGCGGAGCTTGGCCCGGGACACGGTGCGCCCTTTCAATAGCAAACATTTTGATCTTCCTCCTCCACCCCCCTGCCAGCTCTGACTATGTGGCCATTCGATCTGTCCAGGGATCTCATATTCCCTCTGGGGTCTGAGACTCACCCAGTCCGGTGGAGGAAACGCTGGCTGTGAATTCTCCACAGATCTCTGGAGCGGCAGCCATTCCTCCCGGTCGCCAGTGCCATTTTAAGAGCCCCAGCACACATCCCTAGCAGCTCGGCTCCAAAATCGGGCGCTGCTAACAGGATCAGGTAAGGATCAAAAGCCTGCAGACAGAGCTCTGTCCCCGCACTCCTCACATGCTGTGCTCCATCTCCGCCCTATACTCTAGTCTTACCTTCAGGAGTTGTACAGGCTCCTCCCTGTGCCGAAATGCTTATGCTGACTTTACTGAGTAGGAGGTGTCAGGAGCGCCGCCGAGGCACTCCAGAAGAGGAGGATCGGGGCTGCTCTGTACAAAACCCTTGCACAGAGCAGTTAAGTATAACATGTATGTTACTTAGTGTTTGAAGTTTTTTTTTTTTTTTTTTTTTTTCCCCTAAGTATTCTGACCTTTTCCCCTGTACTGTGTTGAAGCACCTCTGGCAGCCATTACAGCCTCAAGTATTTTTGGGCTTGATGCGACAAGCTTTGCACACCTGGATTGGGGGATTTTGTGCCATTCTACTTTGCAAATCCGCTTAAGCTCAGTCAGGTTGGATAGGGATCTTTAGTGGACAGACATTTTCAGGTCTCTCCAGAGCTGTTCAGTAGGGTTCAAGTCAGGGCTCTGGCTGGGCTACTCTAGGACATTGACAGAGTTGTCCCTATGTCGCTCCTGTGTTGTCTTTGCTGTGTGCTTAGGATTGTTGTCATGTTGGAAGGTGAACCTTCAGCCTAGTCTGAGGCCCTAAATGCTGTGGAACAGGTTTTCGTTGAAGATATCTCTGTACTTTGCTTCATTAAGCTTTCCCTTAACCCTGACCAGTCTCCCAGTCCCTGCTGCTGAAAAACACCCTCACAGCATGATGCTGCCACCACCATGTTTTACTGTTGGGATGGTATTGGGTAGGTGAGGAATGATACCCAGTTTCCTCCAGACAGAAGGTTTAGAATTGAGGCCAAACAGTTCAGTCTTGGATTCATCAGACCAAAGTGTCAGTCCTTCAGGAACTTTTTTTGCAAACTCCAAGCAGACTTTCATGTGTTTTGCACTGAGAGGCTTCCAAGTAGCCACTCTGCCATTAATCTTAGATCGGGGGGGGGGGGGCTACATGGATGGTTTTCCTTCTGGAACTTTGTCCCATCTCTACACAGGATCTCTGAAGTTCAATCAGTGACCATCGGATTCTTGGTCACCTCTTAATAAGGCCCTTCTCCCCCGATTGCTCAGTTTGGCCAGGTGACCAGCTCTTAAGAGTCCTGGTTGTGCCAAACGTCTTCCTTTTGAGAATTGTGGAGGCCACTGTGCTCTCGGGAACCTTCAGTGCAGCAGATTTTTTGTAGCCTTCCCCAGATCTGTGCCTTGCAATAATCCTGTCTCTGAGCTTTGCAAGCAGTTCCTTTTTGACCTCAGGGCTTTTGCTGTGATATAGTATGCATTGTCAGCTGTGAGGCCTTTTATAGAGAGCTGTATGCCTTTTCTAAATCATGTCCAATCAATTTGTGTAATTTACAATAGGTGGACTCCATATCTTGACAAAATTTAAGAGAAATGGGAAGTACCTGAGCTAAATTTCAAGTGTTGCAAAGGGTCTGAATACTTATGCCAATGTGATTTTTTTTTTTTTTTTCCTTTATACATTTGCAGACATTTTGAAAATGTAGTTTTCACTTTGTCTTTGTGGGGTGCTGAGTGTAGATGATGAATGAGAAAAAAAATGAATCTAAGCAATTGTTGTATTAGGCTACAACAAAGTGAAGGGGGTCTGCATACTATATGAATGCACTGTACATAGGAACTATGTATTTAAAGTGCAAAGCTCTTTTATATCACCTAAGAACTCATTTTATGCATCTCCGCTTCATGCAGAACTTTTTCCTTTTTTTTTTTCCAGGTGGTGAAGGAGGTAGATCTGGAATCCCATCAGGAATGTATTTATGATCATGTTGAGGTTTATGCTGGCACTGATGCTCAGTCTCCTGTCTTAAAACGGTTATGTGGCAGTAAAGTCCCAGAGCCCATCATTGCCCCAGGGAGCAGCATGTTTGTGAAATTTGTATCTGACAATTCCGTGCAGAAAAAGGGATTCCTGGCAGAGCTGACAACAGGTGAGTAGCATCGACAAGATAATTGATAATTTTTTGGCTTAATATCATTAGAAAAGCCGCCTCTTACTTGAATTTAGGTTTATTAGGGTTTTGACACAGTGATCAAAATCATTACAGCATTGCAGACATTGTTTGCTAGTCACTCTATACCTGTCCAGAGGAATTGTAATATGCTTTCAAATGTAAGCAGCAGAACTAAGGTCCATTTTCCACAATTGCCAGGCTCAGTCTCTGCGATGGAGTGAATTTTGTAGGTTCAGTAGCGTCCTTTTTTATAATGAACTGCTTCAAACTGTGCGGTGCCAGTTAGGGTTCTTGGGTAAAGTATATGGAGGTCCATCAGAGAAACTCATTATGAGGCCATTTCTGGTGCATTTGCATAAAACTGACCATTCCCATTACGAGGGGCATTGCTAAGTCTACAAAAGATCTGGGGCTAGAGCCCATAGCAGCGAAGTTAAGTCATACGCTTGGGCAGATACACGTATGTGTGTGTGTGTATATGTGTATATGTGTATGTGTGTGTATATATGTATATGTGTATATATATATATGTATGTATGTGTGTATTTTTAGTGTAAATATACAGATAGGCTGGTGTATATACTGTACAGAGGCTGGGTAGTTCAGTTTCCCCCTCCCCCATGGTCTGCACTCACCTGCTCAGGAGCTCCCGTGTAAGAAAGTTCCTCCTGTCTCTGATATGGGCAGAGCAAGGGAGGAGATGCACTCTCTCACACATTGATCTCCTGGCTCCGGCTGTCAGTGAAGCACGGAGTGCAGACTCGGTGAGCGTGCCACGGCTGTGTGGGACAGCGCTATGTCAGGCAGCCCGGGACACTCTCACGGTAGGGCTGGCCCTGGACTCGGGGCTATGGGTCCCAGATTCATGGCTCCAGCCTCAATAGCCACCCCCTAGTGATGCCACTGCTCATTACTATCTGATCTGTTAGGTTTACCAAAACTGTAATTTTAAGGTCATCAATAACACATATCTAAACCTAAAATCAAAAATGTAATGTATTGCAACTTACCAGTCCTTAGCTATGGTAGTTGTATTATTAGTTTTCTTTTTTCAGACTAGGAATATTTTCAGCAAGTACAGAAAATAACCGTTGGTCTTGCCAGACATAAAGTGTTCTTGTCACTTTTGTGAGCTGAACAGGAATGCAAACATCTTTTGTGTCTTCTGTAAACTACTAATCTCCTCAGTCCACCATGAAATAGATATGTGCAAAAGCAGGCAAGCTTGAAGACAACCTTGGCTTGCTCCACAGATACAGTGGAGATGTACAGTAAGTGTGTTATCGGCAAGATTACTAATTGGAAGTAAAGGGTAAGAGCTGGAAAAAAAGATCTAAGGAGTGACTAATTTTTTTTACGTGAATACGTTCTCAGCTGCATAAGAGCTTGTGGGAGGAGAAACAGCAGTACACTAATCTTCCCAATGAAAGACTACAGAGGGGATGAATCGGCACAAGTCTGATCATTGAAGGGGAGCAGGCTGAGTTCCCAGCATAGCTAGAGAACTGACCACGGTGTTCTCTCCTGCTTAGCATGGTCAGTTTATAATAGGAAAGCAGAGCGATTGGCAGGAACACGAGTGATTTCACACAAAGGAAGAAATACAAAGAACAGGTGACTTTCTCATACAAGTATATGGTACAGCAGGGGCATATATCGGGAATATGAAATGCTGGGGTTACAAACACTTTAAATGTGTTTAAATTTTTGTTTTTGGGTTTACATGTGCTTTAACACCCGCTTTTAATTTCTTCCAATAAGGCAGGCTATTGCACTACCTAGATCTAAAGATGACACTACAATCAGATTTTTACATATTTAGTCAGAATAGGGGCTCATTCCCACCTATGTGTGCATTGCAGGGAGAATGGCAACATGCACAAATAGATGTGAACAGGCCCAAATCTTTTCCCTTTTTAAAATGGTTCTAAAGTCTAATTTTTTTTTTACCTTAATTCATTCCTTGCATTAGGCTGGGTTAACACATATATGGATGCGGTTTGGAGTCTGGTGTGTTTCTGTTCACAGGTTAAGGGGCAAATATTTTCCTGGATTTGCACCTTTACCGGACCCAAAAACTCACAGTACCATTTTCAAAACTGCACTGTGGCTGCCCCGCACATGTGTCAAACGGCTCCATTGAAAGCCAGTCGCATTCACATGCGTTTACAAGCACATGCAATTCACATATATGTGAACCCAGCCTTAGGGTAAAAAAAAAAGTCCTGCTAATCGTGCCCCCTCCCTAAAGACCTACCTGACTCCTACACCGATCTAGCACTGTCCTGTATGCAGCACTGCTACTCCCTCTTCTTGGTCTAACAAGAGACACTGAGAGCAGTGGGAGACATATGCTCCTGCTGCTGTCAGTCAAATCCTGTGAGACTGGAGCAGGGGACGTGGCTGAACTGTGCTGTGTGTGTCTATAGATTCACTCAGCCCAGCCCTGGAGCGCACACGTAGGAAGGAGACTGGCGGCTGGGGAATAAAAGAGGAGGCAAGCCACCGCTCTGTGTAATGTTGCACAGTGCAGGCAAGTATGATCTTTTATACTTAAAATAAAAGCGTTAATATCACTGTAAAAACATACTAAACTGCAGTGTATAATTGAGAACCAGGCACATAAAATAGAATGGCGTTTCTACTTGAAATGCATTTCTAGGCAGTATAATTTGCGTTATTTTGCTTAAGAAAAATAGACACATGACTAGGCCACAAGAGTAGAATATAGAGTACATAATGTAAACTAGCACTCGGGATTATACATTTCCCAGTTAGCCGGAGAACACCGTATAAATCCCTACGAAGGGCCTTTGTATTAACCAAGGCATAAGGAAAACTAGGCTGGGCTATTCAGCCTGTTGTTTTAATATACTATAGTAACAATGATTTTTTTTTTTTTTTAAGTCCTGAAAAAACTGGCAAAACCCTTTTTGTGCTTTTAGCTTTGTCCAGGGGCTCCCCCACAACCCCAACTGGTCTGCTAATTGATCTCGACTCAGTAGTCCAGAGCATTTGGAATGTGCCAACTTTCTTCAGCTAGGATGCACGGCGACACAGAGTCTGCAGTTAATAAAAAGTCTTTGCATTGTGAGTTTTCTGCCAAGCTGGAGAAAACGTGAGAAGTGCTGGATGTCTTGGGCCACCAGAGCAGTGACCAATTAACAGAATTGCAAAGGGAAAGGCGGGATACCCCTGCCTACCGCCAACACTAAGGCACAGGAGGCATTATCCGTTTCTTTTATTTAATTGAGAAAAACTTTAACCCATCCTGTTAATTCCCACAACGTTTTTCAGTAAGCTCTTGATGTTGACACTTGCTGGGGACCTTTGATGTCCAGCATTTATTACCATCACCAAAAATACTTGTCTTCTTATTGAATGGGTTCCGGGTTTCTCTTAAACAGATATTTTCCCTGTCCCTGTTAGTGGATTTCTAATATTAGGTATAGACTAAAACAAAAACTACAGGGAACTATGTAGAGGAGGAGGAACCATGTAATTGTTAGGCCGATTCCACTTCGTTCAGTGATCCCATGATGTGGAATCTGTTGCTCTGGTGTCCAGAGGTGGTTATTCCCAGACTCATCCCAACCTTATCTATGTAATCCGGTCATGTGTCGATTCGGCAAACTGCTAAAAAGACAGATGAAATGCATGTAAAGGAACTGTTTTGCCTACTAAAGGATTTGTATTTCTGTACACCCAGTCTTGACATTACATTCTGCCACACTGCACAGCCCTATCTGGCAGGGGAGGAGACCTGCTAGATAGGGCTGTGCATTTTTCTCTTCTGTAATTCGTAGACACTTACAGGTCTCCTGCGCCCCACTCTGTGACTGGATAGTAAAAGGAGAAATGCCAAACTGATCAGTTTAGCTCTCTCTCCTCCTCCCCCATGTTTCTTGTACTGCAGCACAGCCAATTGGCTTCTTGTACTGCTTCTCCCTTCCCCACTTTGAGCCCTGCTGTACAGATACTGCATGAGGCTGATACCAGATAAACCTATTTTATTGTGTCGCTTTTATTCAATAACTCACATTTTAAGGGTGTATTAATACATTTAGATTTGCTTAAACGTGTCCCCCTTTTTTTTTATATCTGCCTGGAGTTCATCTTTAACAAGACAGAGGAATTCTGTGAGGGTAATGACTCAGCAACTGATATCTATTGCCCAAAGAGCAGTGAGAAGACTAGATTAGATATTTCACCAAAAATGGATAAGAATGTTGCCATCATCCCTAATGTAAAATTGCTCATTGAGGTTCCTCCCATAGGAAAACTGGGACTTTAAAGGCAACTGGATATTATAGAAAAAACAAAGCATTTAAAATTAAATATATTTTTTAATCAATACTTTAAAAAACAGTAGTCGGTGCATGGGATTGTTGCAACTGACTCATTAATAACAGTAACATAGAAAATTAAATAGAATACAAAATAACAAATATAGTCTCCTAAAGAATATCTACAAGGACAATGCAAGTATAAATATACAAAGTTTGGTCTCCTCTTGAAAGAGAAAAGAAGCCCGACGCGTTTCAGAAGTTTGTCCTTTCTTCAGGGGCTTGTTAAATAGACAGGTGTGCATCTATAAGAAAAAACAATCATCAGGGTTGTACAATGCAAGGACAGGAGATAAGAGGAGCATCGGTGAGATAAAGAAGACAAGTTGATCATAAACCCAAAAAAAAAGGGGGGAGGGGAAAAAAGAGGGGGTAAAAATAAGAAAATAAAGATGATAACCTGATATAAAAAACCTGAACGTATTTGCTGATGAATGTTTGCTGGACAGAATTGGACAAGGATCTGATCCAGAAAGGAGAGTTGAGGTAATCCACTATGGTGGGGCAAAATGAGATGGCCTTTAGTAGGTATAGATTGTATATGGACCACGATGTGCAGTGTGGCACTATCATACGGGTTTCAAAATTTGCCTATGGTATACCTGTATGATCAGAAAAAACGAAAGTTTAAAAAGTATCATATATATAGACTTCCCTTCAAGGAGAAGAAAATTAATTATTTGGCATAAGCAGGTGTATTTAGTCTAAGTATTGAAAATAAATATTGGAACACTCAATTATATATAAATTTGTATGTTTAGTCTAAGATGGACCCATACACTTGATTTAAGAATCAAAATTCTAAATTAAAACAAACGAAAAAGAAAAGTGACCCACTCTTAAACGGGTCATGATTATGAAACCACAAAGTATCTCTGTGGAATGGATTATTACTTCATTGTGGTGTAGTAAGACTTCTACATAATTAGAGTCTATTGTTGTGTGTCCAAGTAAAACAGAGTATCGAGTGCCAATAGATTTAACAATTATCAAAAGGATATACTGATCGGGGTACATGCCAGTGGTTCCAGTAAAAAGAGATCACAATTCTATCATCATCACAACAGCAATCGGTCTGCATAATGACCGTGCTGATGCCTGGTTTTATATGAGTGTTTGTTTTTTGTTTTTTTGGGTTTGTTTATGATCAACTTGTCTTCATCTGACCGATGCTCCTCTTATCTCCTGTCCTTGCATTGTCCGACCCTGATGATTCGTTTTTCTGTCTCTTTATTAACAAGCCCCTGAAGAAAGGACAAACTCCTGAAACGCGTCGGACTTCTCTTTCAAGAGGAGACCAAACTTTGTATATTTATACTTGCATTCTCCTTGTAGATATTTTTTAGGAGACTATATTTGTTATTTTGTATTCTGATATTTCATTTTCTATGTTACTGTTGTTGTTAATGAGTCAGTTGCAACAATCCCATGCACTGACTACTGTTTTTTAAAGTATTGACTAAATAAAAATATATTGCATTTTAAATTAATCGTTTTTTCTATAATATCCAGTTGCCTTTTAAAGTCCCAATTTTCCTATGGGGGAACCTCAATGAGCAAAAGAGCAGTGAGAAGGTTCAAGGTGGAGTAACCTATAGCAACTAATCAGACTTCCCCTTTCATAGGTTTAGCACAGTCAGAACAAAGATTGCCGATTTGGTTGCTACAGGCCCTGCAAAACACGCTGACGATTTCCTCAATGAGTAAATAAGCCTCCATATGTTGCATATGGTGTTCAGGTTTTTTTGCTAAAGCTCAATATGTTTAGGATGCTTATATTTACAAGCACTAACACACAAGTGAATGGACGTAAAAATGTGCTGCTTCTCCTCACTGCCATTTAAAATCTGCGTTCAGGGGATTCTACAAGCTATCTCTGCTGATAGGGTGCTAAGAAGAAATCCACCGCACACCCGACAGATCACTGGATTCCATGCTTATTAGGAGGAAGGATATCCACAAGCTTGACATTGACAGCCCTTGTAAAGGACAGCCCCTTTGATGGATTTCACCTATAGGGTTTAGTCATAAGAGATGTAGAAACTAAACCCTGAGGGTGAAACACATTAGAGAGGCAGTTCTAGATGAGGGCTGTCAATGTCAGGATTGTTGGATATCCTTCCTAATAAATGTGGACACCAGTGATCCCTCTGATGTGCAGTGGCTTTCTCCTTAGCACATCACAAGTGAAGCTATGATATGACCTCAGGCTCATGTCTGAAACAGCTGTTGGTTGGGGAAAATGCCCAGGTTGCCAATTTGAGTGTTTTGGACTCCCTTTCTAACCTTACATCAGTGCCCATGGGACATGCTCTCTAGAGAATACACCAGCAGGCAACAGTAGATGGATATTTTAACTAGTACATTGGTATTGCTCTGTAGACTTATCTTACATAAAGTCACACACCACAAACTTGCCTCTAATATCTAGATATAGCCATTGACACCATAATGGTTTGATTTTCAGAGTGTGGAGGAACGCTGCAGGCAGAAGTTCGAACCAAGGATCTGTACTCCCATGCCAAGTTTGGAGATGATATACATCCATCCGCAACAGAGTGTATATGGCACATCGTGTCTGAGGGACAGTATGGAGTAGAGCTGGTCTTCCAGAGTTTTGAGCTGGAGGAGGAACAAGACTGTGGATATGATTATATAGAGCTGTATGATGGACCAACTGAGGGAGCCCCAAGGATGGGCCGATACTGTGGGTCAGGGGTATGTATGCTGTAACCTGATTTAATGTACACCATGTGTAACATCAGTGCATCGATATGTGCCTTTGCTTTTTAGTTCTAGTACAGATAGATCCTCTGTTCTTTCTATGACCAGGGGTTGGGAGACACAGTTTGCACAATTAAGTATTTTGTGATGCAGAAGTAGCCATATATTCGTATAAAAGTTGATGCTTTTGTGGAGAAGTAGGGCTTCACGTTAGTGAAATTTATAGTACAACTGTAAATGGTAACTATACATTTCATTTTTGTGAAGTTCCCTTTCGACAGTCCTTGGACATTGTGATTGGAGCAGTGCCAGACCATTATCTTGTATGAAATATTGCACGATAAGTCGTACCTATCTGTAGAAATACCCCCACCCCATGCTTCAAAAACATTAAGCCTAGTGTCACAAATGAACACACTTTAGATATGATTCCAAAATCTTAAACAGAGAAACTTGATTTGCCCATTTTCCTGCTTTGTGCTTAAAGTATTACTATACCCAGGACCCTGCATGCACTATATCTGGTCTCCCACAGTAGACACAAGATGGAATTACAATTATTTTAGTAAATCTAAACTGCTAAAACACCTTTTCTCATCAGCAGTATATAACAGTCTTTTGTTACTTCTATTAGGTCTGGTTAAAGCTTGTAGGAGCAGTTTTAATTTTCCTCTGACTGTCCTATAAGGCTGCAGGACCCTTGACCCTCTGTCTGGATAGTGCTGATTGGCTCTGTGCCGATCACATACACCCTCCCAAGAAAATAAAAACTCTCCAGCAATACACACCAATCTGAGCATGTGCAGAGTGCCCTCCAAGGCACTGTTCTATCAGGAGATGGATTAGGGACTTTGGAAGAGGAGGAGGATCAGAGAAGACAGGATCAAATAGCCTTTTTTTACACAATGCAGAGGATTAACCCATTAGTTTACACAGTGCGTATAACAAGCATGCTTTACTACATATACAGACTGATTTTATTGTTGTGGGTTTAGTAACACTTTAAGGGCAATGTAGTAATTTAAAATCCGCTTACCTGTCAGTGTGCAATTATTGGAACATTACTGTGCAAAATATTGTTGTGAACAGTAATCTGGTTAATTTTTACCTCAACACAAAGCACTAATTTCCTTTTGAGATTAATAAAGTAATCTGAAGCCACCACACCTGTACTGCACTGTGTGGCAGGCATGAAGGCGATTTTTATAAGGCTTTACCACTTGCTGACCATAGGACGTCCTCTGTTTGCATGGGTTATACCGGTATGACAGTTTTTAGCCAGCGATTCCCTTTCAGCAGAAGTGATTAGAGTGGCTGAACACTGAAAAAAAACCTGAAAAGTTTTGCATAACATAAAAATATAATTTATTTTTTTTAAAGCCCCCCCAGTCCCACCCGTGCTTATGCGCAAATGCAAACACATATGTTGCTCCCGCACGCATATGTAAACCAAGATCGCACCACACGTGAGGTATCACCATGAGCGTTAGGGAGACCAATAATAACTGTGACTCTAACGCTAATCTGGTAATCTGTAAAGGTGTTTTCAAGCATCGCCTATGGAGAATTTTAAGTACTGTAGTTTGGTGCCATTCTACGGGCAGACGCAATTTTAAAGGGTAACCTGTTAGGTATCCATTTACTCGGCGTAACATCATCTTTCATATTTTACAAAAAAATTAGGTATTACAGTATCTCACGAAAGTGAGTACACCCCTCACATTTTTGTAAATATTTTATTGTATCTTTTCATGTGACAACACTGAAGAAATTACACTTTGCTACAATGTAAAGTAGTGAGCAGTTTGTATAACAGTGTAAATTTGCTATCCCCTCAAAATAACTGAACACGAGTGTGAATGGGGAGCAGGTGTGTTAAATTTGGTCTCTCTCTCTCTCTCTCTCTCTCTCTCTCTCTCTCTCTCTCTCTCTCTCTCTCTCTCTCTCTCTCTCTCTCTCTCTCTCTCTCTCTCTCTCTCTCTCTCTCTCTCTCTCTCTCTCTCTCTCTCTCTCTCTCTCTCTCTCTCTCTCTCTCTCTCTCTCTCTCTCTCTCTCTCTCTCTCTCTCTCTCTCTCTCTCTCTCTCTCTCTCTCTCTCTCTCTCTCTCTCTCTCGTCACCGGAAGTTCAACATGGCACCTCATGGTAAAGAACTGATAAGAATTTGTTGCTCTACATAAAGATGGCCTTGACTATAAGAAGGTTGCTAAGACCCTGAAACAGAGCTGCAGCATGGTGGCCAAGACCATACAGCATTATAACAGGACAGATTCAACTCAGAACAGGCCTCACCATGGTTGACCAAAGAAGTTGAGTGCACGTGCTCAGCGTCATATCCAGAGGTTGTCTTTGGGAAAAAGATGTACAAGTTCTGCCAGCATTGCTGTTGAGGTTGAAGGGGTGGAGAGCCAGCCTGTCAGTGCTCAGACCATACGCCGCACACTGCATCAAATTGATCTGCATGGTTGTCGTCCCAGAAGGAAGCCTCTTCTAAAGATGATGCACAAGAGGGCCCGCAAACAGTTTGCTGAAGACAAGCGGGCTAAGGACATGGATTACTGGAAGCATGTCCTGTGGTCTGATGAGACCAAGATAAACTTATTTGGTTCAGATGGTGTCAAGCGTGTGTAGCGGCAACCAGGTGAGGAGTACAAAGACAAGTGTTTTGCCTACAGTCAAGCGTGGTGTTGGGGGTGTCATGGTCTGGGGCTGCATGAGTGCTGCCGGAACTGGGGGGCTACAGTTCATTGAGGGAACCATGTACTGTGACTTTCTGACATAGAGCATGATCCCCCTCCCTTCGGAGAATGGGCCGCAGGGAGTATTCCAACATAATGACCCCAAACACACCTCCAAGACGACCACTGCCTTGCTAAAGCAGCTGAGGGTAAAGGTGATGGACTGGCCAAGCATGTCTCCAGACCTTAACCCTATTGAGCATCTGTGGAACACCCTCAAACAGAAGGTGGAGGCGCGCAAGGTCTCTAACATCCACCAGCTCCGTGATGTCTTCATGGAGGAGTGGAAAAGGACTGTGAAGATCTGGTGAACTCCATACCCAAGAGGGTTAAGGCAGTGCTGGAAAATAATGGTGGCCACACAAAATATTGACACTTTGGGCCCAATTTGGACATTTTCACTTAGGGGTGTACTCACTTTTGTTGCCAGCGGTTTAGACATTAATGGCTGTGTGTTGAGTTATTTTGAGGGGACAGCAAATTTACATGGTTATACAAGCTGTACACTTACTACTTTATATTGTAGCAAAGTGTCATTTCTTCAGTGTTGTCACATGAAAAGATAGATTTACAAAAATGTGAGGGGTGTACTCACTTTTGTGAGATACTGAATACTGTGTTTGTGTGCAATAAAATGAAATTGTATTTTTTATTTTTTTTTTAATTGCATTTGAAAAACCACTGCGAAAATACTGTGTGACATAAAAAACTGCAACACTGATCATTTTATCCTATACGGCAGGGATAAGCAATTAGCGAACCTCTAGCTGTTGCAAAACTACAAGTTCCATCATGCCTCTGCCTCTGGGTGTCATGCTTGTGGCTGTCAGTCTTGCTATGCCTCATGGGACTTGTAGTTCTGCAACAGCTGGAGGTCCACTAATTGCATATCCTTGCTGTACGGCCTCTGCTAAATTATAGATATAGAGAGAGATATTATTCGTCAAGATTTATAAAGTGCCAACAGTTTACGCATCGCTTAGGGTACTAACTTGAGGGTAGACAGTACATATACAATACAGTAGGAATCAGAGGGCCCTGCTTCTTAAAGCTTACGTTCTAAGAATATAAATATATATATGTTTGGGGGTTCTAAGTAATTTTCAAGCAAAAAAAGATGATTTTTACATAGGAGAGAAGTGTCTGCTTGGCAAGTGGTTAAAAACACGGCTTAAATGCCACTTTACAAGCCAACTAGACCATGGAGATCCTCTGGGGTGTAGAAGATGACTGCCCAGATCACTTACATCAGCATCAATATTGTGAGATTGCAATACCAATAAGATAACCGCACAGGTCCAGCACTACTGTATGTTTCCACTTGCCTCGACTCAAACAATGTCCGCCTTCCCAACTATTTTCGGTGGGCTACTACAAAACTCGTTCCTCAGTGTTAAAGGGAACCGAACAGTGGCAGTTGTTCAACAGTCAAATCTTTCTAGTATGACATTGTTGCTTCTCCTTAGATGCAGCACAGTGGGAGAGTGTTTGCACGCTAGGACAGGAAGTGTGATGCTGGTAGGATTAGAAGATATAAAAAAAAAGTAAATATTGTAGCTGCCACATCTCTGGACTTCTAGGCTGCAGTGTATTACATGTTTGTTCTTGGACATTTGGAATCTGATATATTCCAAAATGTTTTTGTTGCCTAAAGGACACCTGTCATGATTGAAATGTGTGGACTGTCATTGTTGGCCGACGTCTGAAAATTGTCAAAATTCCTAGCTGTCTTTTAGCTCCTGTAGTTTCTAAATCACTGACCCAGAAAAGGCCTGCAGTAAGTGAAGTTATTAAAACCCTTGATGTGCACACTCAGATCAATGACTCGGAAAGTAGAAGTACTACTGCCACAACTGCATTTTTTAGGAGGTCAGCAGTTTGTTTTTTTTGTTTTTTATACCAGTTTTTTTTTTTTTCCCCCCATTGTATTCTCCTTAGTGTTAGTCATGACCCCCTTCTTCCTTCTAGAGAAAGGAGTTATGTGGAATTCACTGACTGCTGGGAGACTCCAGGAAAACCACTTTAGATCAATTCACTAGCATAACAAGAACATGCTTCAGATAAATTTACTAGAAGAACAAAAATATAATCTTGTATATCATGCTCAGTGCATTCCTATTACCTGAGTATAAAAGTAATTTTTCCTATCCTAGTAGAACAGAATGCCAGAATCTGGCCTGCATCATACATACATTTACAGAGTTATCCTTTAGATCTGTTATGCAAGTTATCGGATCACATTTATGTCATAGCAGATATAAAAGTGACACTGATCCATTTTTCCACATCCTATAATGGCTCAGTCTGTCCAGCAAAAATGTCACTTACATCGGTTAAGACCAGTGGCAGCTGCTCCATTTGGCAAGCCGCCCCCCTAATCCATGCCCCCTACCCCTAATCTACATGCAGGGCACTGGACACGTGGATTTCAATGGGGTGTTTTTTTTTTTTTGTTTTTTTTTGTTTTTTTGTAAGCACATGATTAGAGCCTGAGGCTCTAATTGGCTTCAAAATGGGTGGGCTTGGGGTGCAGAGCACTGCACCCAGAGACCACCCAGTTGTGACAATAGCTCCTCCTTCCGGCCAATCAGGAAGCGGGTCTTAGGACCCAATTTTGCTGAGAAGAGAAGCGCCCATATTGGCCGGGAGCAGAAGCAGGAGGGGGAAGCCGCTGAGTAATAAATGCAGGGGAAAGCTGCCGACGCCTGCAGCCTGGATGGGGTGAGTGCTGGGCTGGTGGGTGGACAGGCGAGCGATTGGGGGGGGGGGGGGGGTGTAAGACAAACTATAGAACAGTAATGGGTGCTTAAAATTGTCAGTTTTTATTCATACGGTTTAAATCTCTGCATCAACCACTTCAGCTCTGGAAGGTTTACTCCTCTTCATGACCAGGCCATTTTTTGCGATATGGCACGGAGTTACTTTTAAATGACAATTGTGCGGGTGTGCGCCGTTGTACCCAAATTTTTTAATTCCCCCCCCCCCCCCCCACAAATCGAGCTTTCTTTTGGTGGTATTTGACAGACAACACTGCTGTGTGATTTCACTATGGTGCTGCCAGCCTATTAAAGAAAGTGGAAAAATAACAGATTTACTAGCAGGATCAACAGGTTTACAAATGCTGGAATTTGGGAAAAGAAGACTTCTTGTAATGTTATTCCACTTAAACAATTACAGGTGATAAATAGAACACAAAATGCTTAAAACTGAACTCCAGCCAGCACTTCTTTTTTTTTTTTTTTAGTGGGGGGGGTCGTGTGGGAACCCCCCTGGGGGGGGGGGGGTTTATTTCTGCATTTTCTGTTACTGGGACAATAAGTGAGGGTCAGTTGCTATAGTAGAGCACAAACATCAACGACAAATATTCTTTTGTCACAAGATGTCATAAACCATTATCTGGTTCTGTCCTCTGGGAGGATTTCTTGTCCCAGGTGTCACCAGGATAAGAAGCGAGAAGTAATTTACCCAAAATGGATGCAACAACTAAGCTGTACGTAACTCTTCCTCATTCTATATTGAAACCTAGGAAAGAGTTTTGGCTGGGTTTTCCAGTAATTTACTACTCCTCTTATTAAAGCAATGTCATATTCAGAATTAGACTGGAGTCTTATAATATTAATATAGGCAACAGCTAAGTATTTTAATAATTTAATTTTTCATGGATGTGGAAACGGAGTTTCCTCTACTCAAGACATTTATATAATATTCTGGAAGTGAAATGTCAAATAGCAGTCCAGCTGCAGCTCTGTTTGATCGCCATGTAATTGCTCTTTTCATTTTGGTACAAGTAGTCTTTTGAGGTGCAGCGGTCTGCTGACACACTGGTTGTTTGCATACGCGAAATGAATGGTTACGTTTAAGGTCAGGAGACATAACAAGAAAGTGTTCTGTGGGCCCGGAGCTTCCAGGAAATTATTTAGGCAGCTTGTATAAAAAAATAGACACCTGGGTTTCCCATTAACGTACAGAGGGTAAGTCCTGTCCCTGTTCTAGACTCTGGAGATATATTCATGTGCTGTATGTCCTAAAATACAAGAGCATGCGTTTTCTTCAGTCAGGGTAGTCCTTCAGACCTCAAATATGGTGATTTCCAAGCATATATTAAATAGGAAACTGCCTAAATGATCCTTATGTTGAATATGCACACGTGTTTTTTTTTTTTTTTTTTTTGTTTTTTTATTTGTTTGTTTTTTTATAACTACTTGCCTACTTGTCACTTTCATTCCCTTCATACTTCTCTTTTTAAAGAACAATCCACTGACCCTGTGACATACAGGGTCCGTGTCAGGGACTACCCTTGTGCTGTGCAGCAAAGCCCTCCTGTATGGGACTGGGACCCATCTGTTCAATAGGGGGTCCCAGTTAGCATTAATTGTACAGGCATTTCCAAAAGTTCAGAGCCCTGCCCCTCACCCCCCCAGCAGCACTCCTCTCCCTCCTGCTGGTTGTCAGCTGCTGCCAGGGGGGGGGCATAGGGCGATTGGTTTCAGGGATTGAACCTCCACACACTGTTTGCTAAAGCTGGATACATACTATACAGCAATTGTTCAATTTCCTTTAGGTTTACCTTTAACTATGTAGTGCAAGGGCCTGCCTTATGCATACAAATGGAAAGTTTTTAGGTTTGACCTCCTAGTATATGGTTTTGGTAAATCCTAAAAAAAAAGCCGAAGGAAAATTGTATAGTGTGTATCCAGCTTTAGCATCAGTTTGTGAATGAACAGGGAGCCTCTGTACAGATCACTTCCTGTACGTTCATTGTGCAGGGTAAAGATTGGAGATCTGGGTCCTAAAACTGTCTCAAATGTGAGACATCGGGGTCTTTTTAGACCCCTAATATTTCACCAAAGCCCCCAACAGGGCTGTTTAAAAAAGATAACGAAGGACCCATTCACACAGGTACTTTGGCCACATGAATAAGTTGTTTGTTCTTACAGCTGGAGCTGTGTTCAGGGCCATAAAGCTACAATCACATACCCACCCAGGCTGTGCATGGCCCTGTTAGGTATGCTGTATGGGGTCCCATGATTTCTAACAGCAGAACTAGCATTGCATGCTTTGTTTCTTGAGCTCTGAGTGCAGCATTAAAGTTACCTGATGTTTATACATGCAGGGCAAAGAAACGGGTTGCTTTAATACATTTACGTACTCCCCCTACACTTCCTACCAACAGCATATACTCGCTCACCTTTCCTTTGCTCCCAGGCTGCTCCAGACACGGAGTAAGGAAAGGAATCCTTGTGTAAAGTCTGTCACATGCCCATCCATAGCTGGAAGTAACTGCCATTTTCCTTTCTCTTGACGGCTGTTCAGAGCTGAGGTGATGAAGGAAAAACTAGTACAAAGTGCAGAGCAGAGGGGAGTTGAAGACCTTGCAATAAAATTCAAGATGCACATGTTGGATCCTACCCATCGTACAAGCCACTCTATATTAGAAGGGCGAAAATGCACCTGTAAGGAAAAAGGTTAGAAGAGATAATTAATGTATGCCCCTCTTTCACATTGACGTAATGGTGTGATGTCGCTATCCTTCTAACAAGCTTACCGGGCAACACTGTGTACCCCTAATCTTGTGAGAAGACTCTTCAGCCCAGTCCTTAGAACATCTTCTTGTGAGATTTGGGAACCTCACTGTTCCTAGGATCTCGCCGGAAGGATATCGATGTTGCCTAGATGCCTCCTCTCCCATCCAGGGCAGTGCCGGAGGTGACGGCATGAAGTACCACCAAATTTTAGCCAAAAAAAAAAAAAACCTTGATCCAAAGTACACCACATTCCTTATTTTATTTGTTTTATTTTTATTTCCACAACCTTCTGTTCATGCCCCATGAGCTGTTGATCTAATTATAAACAAAGGTCCCCTGAGATCTCAGTTATTGCAAGAGTTAAAATGGTTGAGAGAGGCTGCTTTGGATACAAATATGCCATATCCCAGTGTTCAGGCCATAATATATGTGAGACAGGCATGATGTGTTCTGTTGTCATGGAGACAGAATCAGAACAGAAAAGAAATTCTGGCATCTGTTTACATTTGGGAAGGGTTCAGGGTAAAGCTGGAATGAGCAGTCTTTATTCTTTGTTATCCATCTTTTCTTTATGCCTAATTTGACATCTGTAACGAGTGAATCTGAGAGCCATATGCATGGACAGGGACATGTTTTTCATCGCAAACGATCACTTTCCTATATCTTATGTAGGATAGATAAAGTAAACAAAATCTGATTGGATGCTACGAAAGGATGCTTTTATATGCTATGGACAACCTTCCTTCTAGTATTTTCTCTGGTACAAGAGGCATATGTATTCTTACCTGTTGTGCTCTGTGTACTTCTTTCAGATCTGGGCAGTATTACAGAATTAAACTCCTGCAATTTACTTCTGTACAGGAACTTCCTGTAATAAGACCCGTCACTTCTGCTCTCTCTCCTTGTGCCAGGGTGACTGGTCTTGTCTCTGCCCCCTCCTGTAGTTTTCTGCAGACAGCCTGTAGTAGGTGGACCCATTCGGTCCCTCCCACATCTCTGCTCCTTCACAGGCTTTGTATAGTGATGAAAAAGATGAACACAAAGAGAAGCGGCGCAAAAGGGCTCATAATGTAATAGCTTAAAATAAAATGTGATAAAAAAAAATTAACAAAACACACCCACTAAGATAAGATCATGGGTGGCACGACAGTCAAAGAAGGCAATCCGCGGTTTCACCACAGGCTCTCCTGCCCTGCCAGGGGTTGAGTCCATGCCTCTTGAGCAGACGATTCGAAAGAACCACCATAAAGAATCCAGTCCAGAGCTTCATCAGCTGATAAGGTGGAGGTTCTCCCCATAATGCAATCCTGCTTCTTTTGAGGTCACTTGTGGAGGACGGGCACCAACTGATGGGCTCTGGACTAGGTTCTTCACAGTGGTTTCTTCGGATCTCCGGCACTGCCTCTCTCAAACTGTGGCTGCTTGGTGCTTATAGCCTGCTGGCCAGCGCCTGTAGAAAGACTGCAGATTGCCTTAACCTTTTGATTGTCATGCCACCTGTGATTTTATTTTTGTTAATATTTTTTATTTTATTATTAAATTTCGTTTAGTTGTGGTGCTTCTCTTTTGTGTGTTATATGAATCTGGGCACTCCCACTGCTCTCTAAGCATTGTGTTTCCAGTTGGTGTCAAGTGCAATACAAACTTGTTTAGAATCTGGGCTTACCTCCCAACTACATGTGTGTGACCCCTTTCACACAAGGCATGCTCCGCTTCCACGGAGTCCACCTCAGTCTGCCGGCTCAGCGGGAGATCAGTCCGTTGATCTCCGCTAAGCCGGCGGATGACAGGTCCCTCTCTGCTCACTGAGAGGGGAGGGGCTTGTCAGGCGCCGCTGCCGCCTAGGAAGGGATTGGATGAAAACGGACAGCATGTCTTTTTATCAGATCTCACACGATCCAATCCGCCAGCGACGGACATGGACGTAGGTCCATCCGTCTGCTTTTTGCGGATCGGACCGGGTCGGATGTCAGCAGACATGTCTCCGCTGACATCCGTCGCTCCATAGGCTAACATGGAGCGCCCGTTCATGTCCGCTGTCAAAACTGACAGGCGGACCTGAACGGTCCAATTGTGTGAAAGGGGCCTATGTTTTTGTACTGGTTTTGTAGAGTGTGTGTGTTTTGTGTGTGTTTTGTGTGTGTGTGTGTGTTTGTTTGTTTTTTTTTTTTTTCTTCCCAGTTACCTTCTAAGAGTTATCGTATCTCCTGTGTGGTGTTTTTTTTTTTTTTTGTTTTGGGTTTTTTTTTTAATCCACACCTCCCATATTTGCTCTCTGTAATGTGGTTAAGCACTACAGTGGGGATCGAAAGTTTGGGCACCCCAGGTAAAAATATGTATTATTGTGCATAACGAAGCCAAGGAAAGATGGAAAAATCTCCAAATGGCATCAAATTACAGATTAGACATTCTTGTAATATAATATGTCAAAAAAAGTTAGATTTCATTTCCATCATTTACACTTTCAAAATTACAGAAAACAAAAAAAATGGTGTCTGCAAAAGTTTAGGCACCCTGCAGAGTTAATATCTTGTACTGCCCCCTTTGGCAAGTATCACAGTTTGTAAACGCTTTTTGTAGCCAGCTAAGAGTCTTTCAATTCTTGTTTGAGGTATCTTTGCCCATTCTTCCTTACAAAAGTCTTCCAGTTCTTTGAGATTTCTGGGCTGTCTGTCATGCACTGCTCTTTTAAGGGCTTTCCATAGATTTGTAATAATGTTGAGGTCAGGAGATTGTGAAGGCCATGGCAAAACCTTCAGTTTACGCCTCTTGATGTAATCCCCCGTGGATTTTGAGGTGTGTTTAGGATCATTATCCATTTTGTAGAAGCCATCCTCTCTTTAACTTCAGCTTTTTCACAGATGACATCAAGTTACCATCCAAAATTTGCTGAAATTTTATTGAATCCATTTTTCCTTCTGCTCGTGAAATGTTCCCTGTGCCACTGGCTGCAATACAACCCCAATCCATGATTGATCCACCCCCATGCTTAACAGTTGGGCAGAGGTTCTTTTCAATAAATTCTGTGCCCTTTCTTCTCCAAACGTACCTTTGCTCATTCCGGACAAAAAGTTCTATTTTAAACTCATCGGTCCACAGAACTTGTTTCCAAAATGCCTCAGGCTTGTCTATATGTTCATTTGCAAAGTTCAAACGCTGATTTTTGTGGGGAGGACGTAGAAGAGGTTTTCTTCTGATGACTCTTCCATGAAGACCATATTTGTACAAGTATCTCTTTATAGTGGAATAGTGTACCACAACTCCAGTGTCTGCCAGATCCTTCTGGAGGGATCGTGCAGTCAAACGTGGGTTTTGAATTGCTTTTCTCACAATCCTGTGAGCTGTTCTGTCTGATATTTTTCTTGGTCTTCCAGATCTTGCTTTAACTTCCACTGTTCCTGATGACTGCCATTTCTTAATTACATTCCAAACAGAGGATATTGACATCTGAAAACGCTTTGCTATCTTCTTATAGCCTTCTCCAGCTTTGTGAGCGTCAACTATTTTCAGTTTCTGTTTTCTAGACAACTGCTTAGAAGAACCCATGGTGCTGATTGTTGGGGCAAGGTCAGATGAGTCTGACCATTTTAAAACCTTTGAGATTGACATCACCTGGTCTTCCCAGACGATGATTGAGAACAATCCATGACACTGGCAGGTCTCAGCTTTGCAAAGGGGGCAGTGCATGCTATAAATTCTGCAGGGTGCCCAAACTTTTGCAGACGCCATTTTTTTGTTTTCTGTAATTTTGAAAGTGTAAATGATGGAAATAAAATTTAACTTTTGACATATTATAAGAATGTCTAATCTGTAATTTGATGCCATTTGGAGATTTTTCCATCTTTCCTTGGCTTCGTATGCACATTAATACACATTTTTACCTGGGGTGCCCAAACTTTCGATCCCCACTGTATATGGAAACTTTTTGTTTAGATTTATCCTATGTACAGTGATGTCACCCATACTTTTACAACGTAATAACTAGTTTTGTCAAGGCATGAGATGCACACAAAGTAGATTTATATATTTTGTGGCTATTGGGAAATGTAGGAAAATAAGTGTTTTTTTGCCTGTAAAGTTTTTGGTGCCAAAGGATTTGTATTTTTCTCCATCTACTCCTGAGATGTACACAGCTCTGCCACACAACAAAGACAACCTGTCTGGCAGGATTGGAGACCTAATTTTTCTCTGTTGCAGAAAAACCATCTGTGCTGCAGCTCCCCCAGACCCCCCCCCCTTTTTTTTTTCTTATCTGAGCCCAATCCGGTTTTATCCAGCAATGTGCATGAGCGCAGTGGCTCCAGCCCCTGTCACTCTCTGCATTGGACAGATTGATAGCAGCAGCAATCCTGTGACATGGGCATGAACAGGACCGAGTTCCACTGTCTGTGTCAATGGACGCAGCAGCAGGACTTGGGAGAGAGCGCGCATGTGTGCCCCCAGGGAAAGCGGCTTTCTGTGGGAGCACCTGATGAAGAGGGGCCTGAAGCTCCGGCAGGGGACCCAAGAAGCAGAGGATCAGGGCTGCTCTGTGCAGAACCATTGGATAGAGAAAGTATAGGCATGTTTGTTGTTTTTATACAAAAAAAAATTGAACATTTACAAACACTTTGTTGCCACAGATGGCGAAACAAAATCTGACGGGTTAAAACCCTCCCTTGCTATATACAAAATGGGGAAAAAAGTTTTGCTTATAGTTCTACTTTAACACATAAGTACTGTGGCACAACTGATTGGATCTTTGTGCTGCTTCTCCCTGCTGCAGTCTGAGCTCTATTGTATAGGTACTGCAGGAAGAGTATACCGTGTCAGATTTAGCCACTAGTCATTGTTGTTGTGTTCTCCTGGCAGGGACAGTTATTACAGCCACTAGCAATAATCGCATAGAAAATCCGGCAGGCTACATTCAGCCTGCCCATACATTAGACCTGCACAATTAATCGTTGAAAAATCGTGATCTCGATTCAACCCCCCCCCCCACACACAATCATGATCCAGCATTTCCACGATTCATGCAAAAAGTTCCCTGCTCACAGCTGTCAAAAAAAAAAAAAAAAAAACAGCAGCCGGCAAGGTTTGTCAACAAAGCAGAGAGATAAAAATAAACATTGTATCTTTCAGTTCATTTACAGATCAAAGGGATGAACTTCGGTCTGCAAATGAGGTCAGTTTAGCCACTAAAAGGAGAAGTACAGCCAAAGCTTGTTTGGCTGTACTCCTGTCGATCGCAGAAGTGAAGTTCATTTTGCACTCCTGTGACACATTTTCAGTACGGCGTTCAATCGCTCGGTTCTCAATGTTATATGCGCCGGGCGACACATGCGGCATTGGACCGATGCTGCATCCAGCTAAGTAAGTATGAATCTAAAAAAAAAAGCCTTTTCTTTATCATACATCATGGGACACAGAGCCTTAAGTAATTATTTAATGGTATATAGGCACCTTCAGGTGTTGACACTAGTAAACCCAATCAAGGAAGTTTACCCCCCCATATAACCCCTCCTCCTTCCAGGAGCACATCAGTTTTTTTGCCAGTGTCTAAAGGTGTTGGTCACGACTGAAGATGTGCTCTCAGGAGCTCCGGGAGGGATCCATGCTGGATTTAAATAGCCTCCATAGACCAGATCCATCCAAAGTGCCATTGGGGCCTAAAGGGATGGTACTTGGGGCCTCCTATCCGAAGCACGAGGTATTGCCTGTAACGCCTCTTTGTAGGACTGGACCCCAGGAACCCAGGGCTTAGGTCTTGTTACATTAACTAAAGCTTTCCTGGTGGGGTGCTCTTTACAGGTCCAAGGCAGTTGGAACCCCGTTTTAGGGACCCAGTCCTTGAAGGTTTGCTACTCAGCCCGCCGTGATGGGTGAAGGTTGGATTGTTTGTTTGTGCAGCAAATCCTGTGGCGAGGATAAGGTAAGGGAAGAAACTTGGATATTAAAAACATATATGTATTGCTTCCATTAGGGAAAAAATGTCATGCCTTAAATCTCCATTAGAAGGGAGTCTATGCACATACCTTACTCTGTTTTCTTCACTGTAAGCTCAGTCCTTGTCTGGTTGCAGCAGCGTGTAGAGGGAGACTCTGCAAGGTAAGAGCTGCAAAAGTGGTTTCTTCTCCCTGATGGGACCACAGTGTTGGGGGGACAGCAATGCTGTACCCCCCTTACATTACCCCCCGCCACGGGGCAGGTGCGGGGGTCCCGCTAATACCGCTATGTGTTTTTACTGTGGCTGATTTCATTGTTGCTTGCTGCTGGATGGGTCCCTGCTCCCCTCCTACACACACCCCCACCCCCCCCCACCCCTCGTGAAAATGCCGTGCACAAGGCAGGAATATTTTTAAAAGTAAAAAGGGGCAGAATTTTTTCTCGGCAGGGGCCTTAACGCGATGCCGTGAACACCCATGAGGACACACGGCAGGCTAAAAACAAAATACAACACAGCTGTGACAGTCTCTCCTCAGCTGACGAGGAGAAAAGCATCCTGCAACACAAAAACACTCAAGAGCTTTGGGATGTGAGGGTTGCAAACTGGCATTCCTGATACAGGAACGATTATTTCAGCGATTTAAGTGCAATTTGTATAGTGCCTCTGTTTTTGTACTTAGGACTATGCCTACCAAAAAAAGACACCACATAAAGGTTTCACCCCCAGGTGCTAGGATCCCGAGTCGCATTTCCATGCTGTCATCCTCGCCTGAATTACCAGTTTTGGCAAGCCAGGGTGAGCCATTTGGAACAAATTGATGGTGCAGCTGCTTCTCACATCTCAGCCCCTGTATACGTGACTGAAGATGTCCTTTCCTCCTCCCTGCAGGGTCTGGAAGAAAGATTAGCACTTTTAATTACATCCACCATTCAGTTGGATAGGAAGCGTGCTAGATCCCCCTCCCTCACTTCAGAACCTTTGCAAGAGGAACAGTGGGCACAGGATGAGGTGTTGCCCTCAGTCGATCAGGAGGAAAGACTAACCGCTGATTATTCCTCTGCGGAGGAAACTACGGTAGATGAGCCTATTTTTCAGCCTCTCAAACCTGAGAAATTGCCGATATCGCTTTTACGGAGCTGGTTCGTTCTACTTTCATGCTACCCCTAACAGTCTCCTGAAAGTTCGGTTTCTTCCTTGGGTTCCTTAAAACCCTCTCAACCTTTGCATGCATTTCCTGCACATGCATTTCCTGCACATGCAATTACTAGAACAGCTTATTTTTGCTGAATAGGATCACCCGGATAAACATTTTCTCCCTCCTAAGAAAATTGCAATCCCCTAGAGGAAAAATTCTCCAAAAGATGGAAAATACCAGCAGTTGATGCTGCGTTTTCCAGTGTGACTAAAGGCCTAACTTGTCCAGTAGACAATGCACAGATGCTTAAGGATCCAACAGATAAGGAGTTGGAATCCCTGTTAAGATCCACTTTTTCCATGGCAGGTGCCATTATTCAGTATGCAGTCGCTGCAATAAGCGTCTGTCAATCCCTAAAGGACCAATTTAAACAGGCCCTTAGAGTGCTTCCTGCACAACGAGCTCTGGATTTGGCTGAACTACCAAAAGCATTATGCTTTGCCATAGATGCTATTAAAGATTCTATTCACCAGGCGTCCCGCCTTACGGTTAAGCTTGGGCATATGCGTAGAATCCCGTGGTTAAAGTTGATCAGCTGAAAGACCTCCTAACTGGGCTCCCTTTTCATGGGAAGCGACTATTTGGAGAAAACTTGGACAAATATATCCAAACAATTTCTAATGGTTAAAGTACTCTTTTGTCAGTCAAAAGAAAGTATAACTGCCCTTCATTTAAACGGGCTCTTTCCCCTATGCTAGGGGCTTCCGCCTCTAGGCAGGGGCGACTGTCTCCGCCGTCACACTCTAGAGGAAAATCTCAGAGTCAGACCCATGCTCAAAAGAAGGCCTGGGGTCGGAAACCTGCAAAGCAGAATCCTAAAGCCTCATCATGAAGAGGCAACCCCCCTCACCAAGGTGGAGGGAAAACTTCTGCAGTTTTCAGAAGTCTGGAAAACAAGAAATTCAGGACAGATGGGTCATCTCCACGGTAACGCTGGGGTACAAGCTGCAATTTCGGGACTTTCTACCGTCTCGCTTCCTGAAGTCAAGCGTTCCCAAAGATTCAGAGAAAAGACTATCTCTGTTTCAGGCACTAGACTGATTAATATCTCAAGGGGACCCCACAAAGGAGCAAGGTTTGGGGTTTTATTCAAACCTTTTTTATGGTACCGAAACCAAAGGGAGATGTCAGACCCATTCTAGATCTAAAAAAAAATCTAAATCAGTTCCTGAAGATCCACTCCTTTTGCATGGAGACGATCAGGTCAGTAGTTTCTATCCTTCTAGGAGCATCGATCAACATCAGGGATGCAGATCTGCATGTCCCTATATTTCCCGCTCATCAAAACTTCTGCAGTTCGAGTTAGAACAGCAGCATTTCCAGTTTGTAGCCTTGCGCTTTTGGGCTAGCCACAGCACCCTGGGTGTTCACCAAAGTGCTGGCCCCACCTCTAGCCAGCTTAAGGGCACAGGGCACAACAGTCGTAGCGTACCTAGACTATCTATTACTAATAGATCAATCGGCTCATTTGAAGCAAATCGTACGCACTACAACCGACTATCTGAAGAGTTGGGTTGGATTCTCAACCTAGAGAAATCTTCCTTAATACCGCTAAAAAAGCTGGAGTACTTGGGTCTGATCATAAACACAGCCCAGGGAAAGGTTTTTCTTGCCTCAGGCAAAGTTCAACTCCATAAGGGAGTTGGTGCGGATGGTCAGATCAAATGGCGATCCCTCCATTCGCCTTTTGCATGAGGTTGCTAGGAACCATGATGGCTTCATTCGAAGCAGTTCCCTATGCCCAGTTTCATTCAAGACTGTTGCAAAACAGTACCCTGTCTGCTTGGAACAAAACAATTCAAGCTTTAGACTTGCCAATGCAGCTGTCCCCAAGAGTGTCCCAAAGCCTCACTTGGTGGTCACTAACCCAGAATATGCTAAAAGGAAGATCTTTCAAACCAGTCATCTGGAAAGTGGTAACGATGGATGCCAGCCTTTCAGGCTGGGGAGCAGTACTAGAAAAGACAACTGTCCAGGGACAGTGGTCGAGAACCGAAAAGAACCTTGTCCATCAATATCCTAGAGATTCGGGCAGTACGTCTGGCTCTAAAGACCTGGACTTTCAGGTTACGGGATTGTCCTGTCAGGATTCAACCTGACAATGCCACAGCTGTGGCCTATATCAATCACCAAGGGGGCACCGACGGTCTCTCAGCGCAGAGAAAGGTGAACCATATTCTAACTTGGACAGAAAGGAATGTTCCATGCCTATCGGCAGTCTTCATTCCGGGAGTAGAGAATTGGCAGGCGGACTACTTGAGTCGCCAGCAGCTATTCCCAGCAGATTGGTCTCTTCACCCCGACATATTTTGGGCTGTTTGCCAAAGATGGGAGACTACAGACTTAAATCTTCTAGCGTCCAGATTCAACATGAAGTTAGTCAATTTTGTGGCCAGAACAGGGGATCCATTCGCATGCAGGACGGATGCGTTGGTGACCCCATGGGATCAGTTCTCACTGATCTATGCATTCCCCCCTATTCAGTTGTTGCCTCGACGACTTTGCAGGATCAAGCTGAGAAGAAAGCCGTTAATTCTGGTGGCACCAGCATGGCCCAGAAGGTCATAGTATGCAGAAATCGTAAAGATGGCAGTGGAAGGCCCATGGTCCCTCCCACTACGGCCAGATCTGCTCCCACAGGGACCGATATTGCATCTTACCTTACAGTCTCTAAATTTAATGGCTTGGCTATTGAAACCCACTTTCTGAAGAAACGTGGGCTTTCCGGGTCAGTTATCTCTACCCCGATTAGTGCAAGGAAGCCAGCTTCCAGAACTATAGAGTTTGGAGGGCTTATGTTTCCTGGTATGAATCCAAAGGTTGGCACCCTCGGAGATATATCATAGGCTGAATTCTTGCCTTTCTACAATTAGGGGTAGAAATGAAATTGGCCTTGAGTACTATTAAAGGCCAAGTCTGAGTTTATTGGTCTTATTTCAAAAGGCAACTTGCTACTCATTCTTAGTCTGGGGTTTTATACAAGGGGTGACCTGACCTATTCCGCCCGTCAAACCTACCTTGAACCCTTGGGACTTGAACTTAGTTTTGTCTGTTACAAAAAACAGCCATTTGAACCAATACAACATATTCCCCTAGTCCTTCTGACAGGGAAGTTGGTATTTTTGGTTGCTATATCCTCAGCAAGGAGGGTTTCAGAATTGGCTACTCTATTTTGTAAAGAACCATATTTGATTGTCATGGGGAGTTACGCCCTCGTCCAGACTTTTTTATCAAAAGTGGTTTCAGGTTTTCCAAAACCATGTTCCAGAGCAGTGAAAATCTATTTTAAGGCAACTGCTCAGATTCGTAAGACTGTCTTATTTATTCTGCCAGATGGTCCTAAAGGACAGGCAGCGTCGAAATACTGTCGCTAAGTGGATTTGACAAGTGATAATTCAAACTTATGATTTAAGGGGTAAGATTCCCCATTTCAAGTTAAGGCACACTGTACCAGGTCAGATAGTGCTTCTTGGGCAGTGCGTCACGAGGCCTCCATGGCTCAGATCTGTAAGGCCGCAACTTGGTCTGTGCATACATTCACAATATTTTATTAGGTGGATGTAAGGAGGTATGAGGATATCGCCTTCGGGGGCAGTGTGCTGCAGGCAGCAGTATAAGCCCAAGTCTGTGGGTACCCTGCGGGTTGTCTCTCCCTCCCCTCAAGTAGCATTGCTATGGGACGTCCCATTAAGTAATTACTTAAGGCTCTGTGGCCCATGATGTGCGATAAAGAAAATAGGATTTTTATTACAGCTTACCTGTAAATTCCTTTACTTGGAGTACATCATGGGACACAGAGGTCCCGCCCTCTTTTGGGATTAAGTATATTGCTTTGCTACAAAAACTGATGTGCTCCTGGGAGGAGGAGGGGGTTATATCGGAAGTAAACTTCCTTGATTGGGTTTACCAGTGTCAACACCTGAAGGTAGCCTATAACCCATTAAATAATTACTTAAGGCTCTGTGTCCCATGCTGTACTCCAAGAAAAGGATTTTGCAGGTAAGCTGTAATAAAAATCCTATTTTTTCTGACACGCAGTTATGTACTGGCCATCAGGACTACCGGGAGTTTCCTGGTGGACCGATGGCTCAGTGGGCCGGTTTCAGTGACAGGATCCTTTCATTCCGGGACAATACAGTGTCCCTGGATTACCCCCTGTGCCGATCTGATGCCCCCTAAAAAGGCCACCATCGCCGCTTTACCGACTGTCACTTGTTCTGGCCGGGCGGGCAGGCCGGCCGAGACCCGCCGTACGTTGTAGTTCCACAGCTGCTGGCTCACTGCCCGAAATGGTTGCCCCAGAATACAGAGCGGAGGAGGATTTAACTTCCTCCTCCGCGCGCGCCTAGTACTAAGCTCCACCCGCCTCCTCTGAGCTGGAGCTGAAACTAGTGGAGCCTGGAAGACATGTGCGGGACACCGTGCACAGGGAGCCGCCACGCCAACCTCCATTTCCTGGTTCTCATCTAACAGGTATAATGTCATCACACTTTCTTCCCCCACAGTCTCTCCACCATGTATAGTTCCAGCACTGCTGGAGAACTCTTTCTGTGAGTGGGGGTTCATTCTGTGAGTGAGGGATCTGATGGTAAAGGGGGGTTTTTTCTGTGAGTGGGGGATCTGATGGTAAAGGGGGGTATTTTCTGTGAGTGGAGGATCTGATGGTAAAGGGGGGTACTTTCTGTGAGTGGGGGATCTGATGGTAAAGGGGGTACTTTCTGTGAGTGGGGGATCTGATGGTAAAGGGGGTACTTTCTGTGAGTGGGGGATCTGATGGTAAAGGGGGTACTTTCTGTGAGTGGGGGATCTGATGGTAAAGGGGGTACTTTCTGTGAGTGGGGGATCTGATGGTAAAGGGGGTACTTTCTGTGAGTGGGGGATCTGATGGTAAAGGGGGTACTTTCTGTGAGTGGGGGATCTGATGGTAAAGGGGGTACTTTCTGTGAGTGGGGGATCTGATGGTAAAGGGGGTACTTTCTGTGAGTGGGGGATCTGATGGTAAAGGGGGGTTCTTTCAGTGAGTGGGGGATCTGATGGTAAAGGGGGGCTCATTCTGTAAAGGGGGGCTCTTTCTGTATGCATAGGACGACAGTGGCAGTCAGGGAGGTATCCAGTTGCCTTGGGGTGGGGGGGTGGTAAAATACACTGTTGCCTAAGTACAGAAAAATGCTTGCGCTGGGCTGTCCTCAGGAACATGGATCAGGCCAGAGTGGCCAGAGCCAGCTGTGCTGGAGCTGTCAGTGTCAGTTCACTGGGGGGCATGGCCGCCAGCTAGCCGTTGCACCCGGTTGCATTCTGGGAGTTGTAATCCACACGCTCAAGCTGCCAGGGGGGGTGAAGGCACTGCTGAGGTGAAAGACCCTGACACCCCCAGGGCCAGTTGACCCCAAATCTCATCTATCCAACCCTTCATTTACCCTGCCCCAGTGCCCACCCAGTACCTCAAAAAAGGCTTCAACACTGTGGGTCCTGCTGAAAGCTGGCCATGGCCTGTGGCCAGCTCCTTGCAGGGCCCACAGGTCCGTGGCCGGCTCCCAGCAGGACCCACGGGCCGCTTTGCAGGGCAATCCGGGGCGGGTGCACCTCGCGCAATTGCGTATAGTTTATATACTGTTTTTGTGCATGTCTGCAAAATGAAAGTGGGCCAGTCTAGAAGTCCAGGGCCAAATTTTTGTCAGTCCAGCCCTGCTGACACGTGTTGCTTACAAGTTGAAATCGGGGGTTTTTTTGCTACAAAATTGCTTAAAACCCCCAAATATTATATATATTTACCCTAGAGAATAAAATCGTGGTCGTTGCAATATTTTATGTTACACTGTATTTGAGCAGCGGTCTTTCAAACTGAATTTTTTGGGAACAAATACACTTTAATGAATTAAACAAAAAAACTAAACCGTAAAGTTAGCCCAATTTTTTTGTATAATGTGAAAAATGTTACGCTGAGAATCGTGATCTTTATTCTAAGCAAAAAAAAAAATGTGATTCTCGTTTTATCCAGAATCGTGCAGCTCTACCACACATGGTGCAAATCTCGGCTGGTTCCTGCTGAACCAGCCACGATTTGAACAGTCTATGGCATGGGTGCTCAAACAATAGCCCTTAAGTTGTTGCCGAACTACAATTCCCATCATGCCTCTGCCTTTGGGAATCATGCTTGTAACTATTAGCTTTGCAATGCCTCATGGGACTTGTAGTTCCGGAGGGCCACAGGTTGAGCAACCATGGTCTATGGCCAGCTTTAATGGTGTATTAATGAATACAAAGCTGAATTTGTGTCCCTTATCTCTGCCTTGAGGTTATATACAAATGCACCACTCCAAAAACCTGAATTGTGCATCTACAACGCAACTGATAACTGAAGTCCACTTTATTGTTGAATGTTTTTTGAATGTCCTCTGTTTAAAACCAGTTCATGATCAGTTACAATTTGTTCTCCACAGCCCCCGGAGGAGGTGTATTCTACAGGAGTATCTCTGACCGTCCGATTCCACTCTGATGACTCGATTAACAAAAAGGGATTTCACATCCGATACACCAGCACTAAATTTCAGGACACACTTCATGCCCGCAAGTGACACCCCGCCACTCTCTACCCCTCTGCCTTGTTGTTTTCCGGGACCAAGTCCACCTATACTGGGGACGATTCCTGACCTGCAGGACCCCAACCTCTGATTCTATGGATGTGAGGTGGCAAGCAGCACCACACAGGATAAAGGACTAGAAGATCCTCAGGGATATCTAAGAGCACAGACTTTTCACTGGCAGATGGACAGAAGTTTTTTCCTATATATGTCTTTTTACATATCTACATCAACATACATGACAAAGGCTCTGCCTGAACACACTAATCCTGTGCTGAGTGCTGGTTAGGGAACAACTTTTATCCTGTGAATTTAGCTTTTTGAATTTTTAAAGGGCCACTAAACTTAAACCCACAAGTTGCCTTTCATAAATAAGGCATACATAACATTCAGAGTCGTATGTGAGCCTTGATACAGTAACCACGCAGGAAGTTTCTCACGTTTTTTATTAAAGTTTTTAATGACCGCAAAATATTTCATATAAGAAGCTGCCTGTCAACAGGGTTCTTAAATGGAATTAATAAACCCAAACACCTTATTCAATAAACCGTGCAGGGATTAAAGTACAAAATGCAGTAGTCCACAAGAACCAACCCAAATTCACTTTACAGGCCAGGTATGGGTGGTTCACTTTGCACTTAGTGTTTTGCTTCCTACACAATTTTCTAGAATAAACCTGAAAAATCTGATTGTGTAGCAGAATACCACTCCACCTTCTTCTTATATTACCCGTTCTGTCTTTTCATTTCAATGCAGCTGCTGAAACAATCGCATATGGCTCTGTATATGTTACTAAGAGGTGCTTTATAGAACGTATTGGGGGCACATTTTTTTCTTAAATAATTTCAGAGCTATTTGTCGTGGGAAATTGCATTGAAATTTGTAATGCATGAAAGGGGCAAAAATTGATGGCAGTAAGCTATTTTCTCTCCTAGTTTGAATGTTATTCATTCAGAATAGTGAATCTGAAGACTATCAGATTATGGCCACTATGATCATAGGAAAAAAAAAATACTTATTTACTATGATCCTCAACTCCACCTTGTGGCCATCATGCAGTATTTTCCAGATTCACTCTGTTCTGTAAGAATATTCAACCTGGAGAGAAAATAGTTCAGTAACATTTTTTTTTTTGCCTCCTTTCGCACAGAATAAGGTATACATGCAGTTTCAAAGGATGAATAGCTCTGCATTTTTTTTTTTCTTCTATAAATTCACCCCTAAGTGTGTTTTTTTAGGTTTAGCGGTCCTTTAATTGTATTCTTTTTATGGCCAGTAAGATGGGTCTGGCTTTGAAGCTTTTCTATATAGTCCTGAAATGGGCACTTTTTTTTTTCTTACTTTTTTTAAACTATTTTTACTGACACCCGTTGTCTGTCTCGCCATTTTATTCAACCTTATACAACCCCCCCCCCCCCAATCTACCTTCAAGGCTTCTGTTTTTCTATAGGCATTTCTGTGCTTCAGCCAGTCTGGGTAAGAACAGGATTGTAGTCACTGAGCCATCCAGAAGCCCCACCTAACTCAGTGAGAGAGTCTGCTATGAATGTGTAAGCATTGGACTCATTAAAGATGGTCGCCACTGTGAATCTTGAGTGTCGGGCCGGTGCTGTGCTCACAGAATTCTGGCAATAGTGTAAAACCTACACCAGAAAAAAAAAATCTTAAGGTGAATGCACATGAGTGGAATGGCTGACTTTTTTTTTTTTCTTTTTTTGCGTATTCACATTTTAAAACACAACTGTATGAATGCCAAGTTTGCAATAAGTAGAGGCAATGGCAAGACTGTGTGGTATTTATGTACTTCATTGTCAGCGGTGACCTCTGCCTATTGCCATTTCCTGAGCACATTTTTTGTGTTTCCTGTTTTTTTTTTTTTTGTTTTTCTCTGGTCTACGAGGAGTGTGGCTGAGCTGTGAGACAGATTGATATGTCATTATATTCCACAAAGATGATGGTTCTATAACAGATCCTTGGTCCAGCAGTTTGGATCTGCGGGTGAGCTGTAGTGCGGAACAGGAAAAAAAAAGCAGACCTTGCCGGTTTCTGTACTTCACTGCAGCTCACCTTAAGTATGCTTTTTAGTGTGAAAGGGGCACATAGAAAACCGTTTTCTGTGTGCTCTTGCGAATATCTGTTTTTCTAGTGCAGAAAACTGTTGATCTGTTGGGCTCATTCAGACCTATTCTGTCTGACGCAGTATCTCTTGTGTTAACATGCATTGCGCTAAAGGGTTATTTCAACTTTTTAGAAAAGGTGAACTAATACTGTATACCCCCCTGTTTATTGCTGTACTTGCCTCCGTGAGTGATGAGCTGTCAGTGCCCATGCAGCCGGTCCAGCAGTCTGAGAATTTGGAATCCTTGCACTTCTCCCTCTTTTTTTTTTTTTTTTTCTGTAGCACTTCCGGAACAGATCAGAGCAATGCTCTGTTCCTGTGCTAACCAGTAAGAAAAGAGAGGGAGAAGAGCAGGAATTTAAATTTTTGCAACCACTGATATGACTGCATGGACATTGGCAGCTCATCGCCCACTGAAGTGGGTACGTCCGTGGGTGATGAAATTGTGAACTTACACTTTAAGACAGCCCTCTCCAAAGCACTGCAGTTGACCTAAAATCAAACCTGCATTATCAGGTAGTGCATTGACATGCATTAAGGTGAAATGCAACATAGGTGCTTTGGTTTAGTCTGTTGCATACCAAAGCATGTTAGTGCAAAAAAAAAAAAGTACTACTGCGGTACCATTCCAAATGAATGGAACTGCAGTATGTGTGTTGAGGTTAAGCAGGCTTAAAATAACATTACCACAATGCATAGGTCTGGTTGGGCCCTAAAGGCTAACTCCAGTCAAGATTTTATTATTATTATTTTTTTTTTTTTAACAATCCTTTTTTTTTTATTTTTTTTTTTAAGATTTCGATAAGTTTTAGATCTAGTAAAAGAGTGCACAATTCTATCAGGTATTTTTCTTGCCTGGCTCCAATGTGGTTCCTGTTCATGTGATGCTTTTAATAAGGAAAGGATGTCACCCTAACAGGAAGTTACAGGCAGTAATAGAATCTAACCCTTTATACAAGTGGGCTTTTGTTGTGGTCGGTGGCCCTGTTGGAGAGATTTCCCATTACTTCCTGTCTTGACAGGAAGTTGGTAAAATCTATACTGAGGAAAATACTGGGGCTGCCATTGTTGACCCCCTGAAAATGCTAGTGGCCTGGCTTTTAATGCTTTCTCAGTGACTGACTTGCAACAAATATGCAGAGTGAAGTCAGAACTGATCTTCATATCTGCCCCATGCCAGTGGATCAGACACCAATAATTCCGCATGACAGTCAGCAACCGACTGTTTCTAAAGGAGAGGTCAGCAGTAGCATTCTCCATACAGCTTAATATACATTTTATAATGAATTCTCAGTATTTTTAAAACCATATGTGGCATAAGGCAGATGTGACATCACCAAAGAATGGTGTCACAAGGAGATCAGTGCCTTTTTTGTTTTAAAGCACACCTGCTGTGAGATCAGTAGGAAGATGCCATTGCTGGTTTCTTTCTGAAAATGCTAGTTCTCTGGTTATATCTGGCTCCAGAACTTCCAGGCCCAGGGCATTTCCTTTGTCTGTACTGGATCCAGGTCAATGCCTGAGAAAGCACAGAAGACATTGCTTTAGTATGTCAGCGAGACAACCAGTATTTCAAAGTAGAGGTCAGCAGTGGCAGCCTCCATATTTCTCTCATGCCAGAGGTACCTGTACAACCTATGCAGAACTTGCCACTGAAGGTGGTCCAGCATTATGGCATAGATCAGGGGTCTTCAAACTGCGGCCCTCCAGGTGTTCAGGCACTACAATTCCCATCATTCCTAGTCATGTCTGTGAAGGTCAGAGTTTTACAATGCCTCATGGGATGTGTAGTTCTGCAACAGCTGGAAGGCCGTAGTTTGAGGATCCCTGGCATAGATAGTAGCACAAGCACCTTCCAGCGTTAGGGTGGCCATCACAGGCTGATCATTGGAATTCAACAAAACTGTAAGACACGGTGGAAACTTTTTTTTTTTTTGTAACCAGTTGCAGAACATATTTCCATGAAGAAAACAGAACCAAGCTTTTTGTACTTTTCGTGTCAAAGTTCAAAGACCGTGGCAGGTCTTGTCTTCAGACGATTCCTTCAAAGATGGGCAGATGTCTTGCTGGCTGTTGTTCTCTGTTAGACATCAGTCCTTTTATGAAAAGCTGAACAGCGAAGTGCAGACTACTTTTGGCTCAGGGAACCTGCATCGACCTTATAGGAACACAGTATCATATTAATTTAGTGCCACTTGCAGCTTACTGGCTTCTCACTCCTCTGTTAAACATGCAGCCATCAACTAAATAAAGCTTGTGTCTACATACAATCCAGATAGTTACTCAGTGAGTATAGTGTAGTCCTTTAAAGCTGAACTTCACTCTCTCAATCAACATTGACCATTTTTAAACCTTACGCTGCTAGCATTGATAGGAAAGTATATCATATTCAATTGTTTTGGTTATTGTTTTGTTTAGATCTCTTTAGTTGCTTAATGTCTTCTGGCCTGGGCCAAAATGATATAATACATCTCAAGGGTGTTTATGGGCATTTCTTTTTCTTTTGTCTGAAGGAGGGGAGGAGGGACTTTCTCAGCTAAGGACACCCTCCTACCTGCATGCCCGAGCTAAGGGCAGATGGATTCTCGGAAGTAAATACCACATCACTTATCTGCCTTTACTCAGAATGGCTGCAGCTATAATTGTTAGGGGGTGTTTTTCAAAGTGATTTCTCAACAAAAAGTATGGAGACGTGGATGGAGTGTGCTTTGACTATTAAAAATGTATTAAATGGCATTTCAGTTTGTGGGGCTCAGATACAGTTTTTTAGTTCCACTTTAAGTCCAGCTTGGCATTATGAAGTTTTATATGGACATTCTTTAAGACAGATGAAATAAATGGCTTTTGCATAGTGGACAACATTGTACCCAGTTACTATTTCAATTGTATAGTGAAAAAAACTTTATATAGTTGATTTTTGCACCTTTTGAGAACAGAGCGAGAAGCCAGTAAGCTGTGACTTACACTGAAATAATGAACTGACACGGTGTACCAGATACGGCTGCCCGGAACAAGAAGTAGGCAGCGCTTTACTGTTGGCCATAAAGTTAGCTTTTACCTTGTGGACAATTGTGTAGCTAGTACAAGTACCCAAATGGACTGCCAATGGATGTACATAGGTGCTATATACAGTGACTGTGTACTGCTGTAATATCAAAACGTGCTGTATTGGAAGAGGCCCTAGTAGGTGCCATTTGCCTTTCCCATGCTTGTAAGTATATGGTAATGGATGATAATGGTAGGTGTTGTGGATTTTTGTGAGTTCCATGTGCCCTCTACATGGTGATCCACAAAAGGTTCTGCCTCACATATTTGTACATCCAGTAGGTTCTGATATTCCAATGTGACCAGCCTTGAAAACATGGCAACATTTCACTGATGTACCTCCCATAAGTTACTTTGTACAGTGCTGCTTCTGTAACCACAGATAAGTATCATATAGTAGTCTGGTAATAAAAGTAAGTTGTCCTATTGTACACATTAACCATGATGTCATCATGCTGACCCATACAATGCTGACCTTTCACCTAGAAGCTTCATTCAATGCTCCCAAACCCCAGACACCAAGGATGTGACTATTTGCATGAGTGCAGGTCCAGGAGATGCTTTACTTTCTGTACCCCTAAAAAGTTTTCTAGCGTTACAGACTTTTGAAGCTACACAGCTCCATAACCCTTATATAATTCAAATTGGTCATGTAAATTTGAATTCCTTGTAGGTTTGTACAAAAAGCGGGTTAAAAGAGAGGCTGCTAACATTCCACAGTCCAGATTTGTATGGCATTTCCATGATCAGGATATATATCTATATAGATATATATAATATTATAGGGCCTGTAGAGTGACAATGCTATTGCAGTGTTTTTGGCTTAGTATGAAGAAAACCTAATTGAGTGGCTTCTTTTAGACAGTGCTTACCTATGGCGGTTATCAATGGTTGGTAAGCATTCAGGAGGGCAATCCTGCTGCCTCCTAATTGTCTGCTTTTATCTGAATGGGGTATTTTATTTAAAAAAAAAAATCACACTGAAATGGTGAGCTGAACGATTGGCTCATCATTGTGGTGCGCCCCCCTTGAACTCAATGGGCGAATGGTGGTGCCTGTCAAACTGCAGGCCAAGTTAAAAATGCCACAATCGCAAAGCTTTGTGGGGATAGCATGTGTAGAGCCCTGTAAGGCTGTAATGTTAGCATTTGTTTGGGTGGCAAAACCGTGTCTCGGCCACCTGTTTCTACTGGCTGCTGGTGTGAAAAAGCCATTACAGCAGCACACACAAGCTCCAGGAGTAGAGACGAGAGTAGTAAATCGACAGATGGTTCTTACCAATAAAGTTTTGCCTGAACTTCCACAGTGCCAGAAGATTCATTAGTTGTGAGCTACATAGTAGCTAGGTGCATTTGAAATTTTGCTGCAGTAATACCTGAGACGAACGTACATCTTATATATGACAGCTGTCAAGGTATGGAAGCCTTCCACAAAATGTGTTTAGCCCGACCATATTTTTAGCTTCTGCTATTGAAAACATTTGCCTCAATATTCATGTGCAGTTGGTGACACCTGAGAGCTGCAGGACTGCCATTAAGAGAAGCAGGTCAGTGCTTGTATTAATTTTTGATTTACATTTTGGCATGTGAAAATTATTTCTTTCATAGCACTAATTATGTGATTGTGTTTTTGCTCTGTGGTTAAAACCCTAGTACAGGCAAATTAAAAAATGACCCCTTGCAGAGGGGCTGGGCCCATACTGCAATGGTTAGTTGCTTGGTTTTTGTCTACTCCAACCTAAAAAGGAGATATAGTTACCTGATCCTCCACTACTTCCCGCAACTAGACCAGTCCGGGCATATTCTGTGCCCGCCCCGTGGTCTAGAGTGGTGTCCATAGCCCTACTCCTGGGCATGAGGATGCAAAGGGACAGTCTGCCACTGGATTGTGCTGGTGCAGCGGAGGATTAGGAAAGAAACAGAAGTTGCAGTTTCCAGGCTCCTGAAATATCTGGCCCTTGTACTAATATATTTGCAAGCTATACATGGAAATGTTAACAATAACAAACATTCATTAGATTATTTTATAATAAGCTGATCAATTCCATATGTGTAATTAAATATAAATTTAAAAATGACTAGAATTTCATTTTGAAGTAAATCAAAAATTTGGTATAAATCTTTTACATGTTAATATTTCTAAAATAGTTTTTAATCGTAAACCTTTTATGATCTGAGAACAGTCTCTCAGCTGTTCTCCTGCACTCTGACCCTGTAACACACATCCCTAATAGAGACTGCAAGTGGCTGTGCCAATGCACATGGCGCAGGTTTAGTTCTACATTGCGACTATCAGGAAGCCAGTACAGAGAAATAATCTGCAGCTGATGCTGGAGCTAGTGTACATAGACTGTAAGGCCGGCCATAGACTGAGAAAATGTCTTGACAGGGAAATCCCTCCTCCTGAGCTATTGTGTTGTTCAGGTGGGGAAGCTGTCCCCGCCGGGAGAACACAGTGATTTTTGCTAGTGGCTACAACAGCCGCTTACCATAATCGCATGCAAAATCTGCCAGGCTGGTTGTACCCAACCTGGCTGGATACATTCAGCCTGCCCATACTTGGTTTGAATCTCAGCCCGGTTCCTGCTGATCCAGCTAAGATTCAAACCGTCTATGGCTGCCTTAAGAGACTAGAGGCAATCAGGAACACTGAGATGCAAAATAATATGCAAAGAAGGTAAAAAAAAGTAAATTTTTTTTTTTTTTAAGTCATTTTTATGATGCATAGTGCTATAGCAAAATACATGTCCTCAATTGGGGTTTAGATCCGCTTTAAGCTTGTTAGCGGTATCTGCAAGTTAAGGGTGAAATAAATCACATTTTTGGGTGTGATCATTTAATTTCTTGGGTCTTATAATTTACTTCAGTTTACAAGTCATTTTGTGACAGTGTGCAAAAATTAGCCACATCAAATTTACCAGCACCAAAGTAATGAAATTGAAGTAGGTAGCTTACTGATGTGGAACGTGTGGCTAAAAACAAAGATTGGCAGAGCTATGCGATTTTTGTAAGGAAAAGCTTAGACAACAACAGTATCTTAAAGTGGAACTAAATCCATCAATTTAAACTAAACTCTAGTTTCAAAATGGTATTCAAGCATATATTAAAGTGGGAGTAAATTCCCTTGGTTAATTTTTTTTAACCTATAGGTAAGCCAATAATAAGGCTTACCTATATTTACAGTAAATATCTCCTAAATGTGCGCCGTTAAGGAAATACTTGTGAAGCCACCCGTGCCATCACCGGCGCATTCACTCTGAAGGAACGTCATACCCGTGCTACTTCTTCAGAGTCCTGTGCCATGAACAGCAGCTCCTATTCACATTTGTGGTTGCAATATCTTCGCGACTCGTCTAATCAGAGGACCGGAGCCCACCAACTCGGAAGGAAGACCAGGCAAAGATGGAAGCCCTGTTGGCGGTGACTGCGTGTTGCTGGAGGGCTTTTGTTTTAAGGCAAGTTTCACATAATATGCTAGTATGCAATGCATACTAGCATGTTTATAACTTTGCCTCTTGCTCATTCTAGAGATAGTGCACACTACAAATTTCATAGTCTGAGCTTTGCACATGACTACTAGGAAATTACGGTAGATGTTTAGGGAAGAAAAAAAACAAACAAAAATTATTTAATGAAAAATAGGTTACAGGGTTAAGTTGAGGATGTGTATAGATGAGCTCTGAAATCAAGTCAGAAAATGGCTGGCCTCATAATTGATCTGTTTGCAGTTGCCATGGTGCTGCATATTTGATCAGGATGGCAGCTTTCTTGACTGTAAAGGATAGGAGGGTTTAGTTCCACTTTAACTGACCCTCTCCCCTTGCCCAATTCTAGCTATACTTCATTGTACTTACTTTAGATAAGTGGGGGACCCAGTCCAGAAGCCACAACTACGTTGATCCTCGAAGACAAGAGGGCTGCTGGTAATGTGCATGCACAGCCTATTCTTTGTAGGCCCTAATGGAAAATAACCGCTGGGAGTACAGGATAGAATAGTTAGGTCAGTTATTTGCATGTACATGTATCCGTCAAGTTTAAAACAAAATGGTGGGATACATGTTCTGTGTATGAGGCTTTTTTGTATTTCATGTAGACCTCCCCTTTTTTTTTTTTTTTTTTAAGGAATGATCTGGCAACCCTATTCAGCACATATAATAACTCTTCAGTGGGAAATTGCTTGCCAAAACAGCTGTGTTTACTCAGGAAATCTATTATTCGCCTTCTCTGCCCTCTTTATATTGAGATTATGACGAAAGGGAATGGCACTCAGGTCATGGGTCTAGTCACTCTCACTACAACCCCAGCTATTCTTCTTTTACATAGCAGTCAAAGCACAACATTGCCATGGAAATTAATTTACTGTGATGGACATTTTAAAACCGCCTTCACTGAGAGTATATGTAGGGGGATGACGCTGATGGAAACAAACCACTCACAAGGCTAATGTTTAGGGTGGAAGCTTAAATACTTTTATTATGCATTGTTTGTGGTTTTATATTGAACCACTATAAATTTAATATTAAATGGGCATTAAACTAATAATGAAAAACATTCATTAATGGATATGTAAAAATACACTGAAGGGTAATTTCCCTCCTGTTTGTGGCTGTTGTAATGTCTTTTTTCGGGCTTTAGATGTATTGGTCAGGGGTCCCTCCAAACTTTTCAGTATGAGGGCCACATTGTATAGTTTACAATAATTCAGGGGCAAAAAAACAAAAACCCTTAACAGTTCAAATTAGACTGCCTTTTACGTCAAAGTCCCCATGAGAGTTCCTCTTAGATCAGGGTCCCCATTAGAGTTCCCCCTTACACTGATGTCCCTATCAAAATCGCCCTTTGCTACAGAGCCCACCACCCCAATTTATATCAGGGTCTCCATCAGAGTCTCCCGCCTCCAGGTATGGGTTCAGGTGGGGAGGTTTAAAGTAGAGACCAAAGGCAGCATCTGCTGACCTTAATCGTTAATCTGTGCACATTGAGAATACACCTCTGACCTAAGCTGTAGACCAGTTTGGAGACCCCTGATCTAAATGTTTGGATGTATTTGCATAATAAAATGAGCAATCTGGAACAATTTAAAATATGTTAAGCTAAAACTTTTTTTTTTCCAAATTTAGATTGGGAATATGGGGAAGGGGGGTTAAAACCTCTATCAAGTTATGTTTTGGGGTCTCTGTCCCACTGGAGAGATTTCCTTTCACTTCCCATCCTGTAGACGGAACAGGAAATCTCTACAAAGCGCAATGGAAAATTGAATTCTTGTCTGTGAGCGTGTTCATATAAGTATTTTTCCCCATTGGAAGATTTCTGTCACTTCTTACACTGGTGACAAATCAAAATTTTATAGATTTACCCTCACTTTCTATCTTGGTAACCAGAACGAATAGAGTTGTCGTCCCCCCCCCCCCCCCAACAAGGACACTAAAAACATACTATGGTATCATAGTGTGAATGAAGCTTTAGGGATTAGAAGGCTGATGGATTGCCCAGCCACTTTTGAAAAAGGAGAACAGAATGAACTGCTGAAATAAAAGTGAAAGTGCCTTCTGCTGTAAATGGAGGATCAATTACTCCACCGTGTCTTCCATCTGATGTAGTCCTGACTTCTAATCATCTAATCAACGTGCCTTACTTTTTGCAGCCACTGCTCTTTAAATGTATTTCCTAAACTGGGTAATAGTTATTGTGAGCTGTAATGGGCACCAATGATTCTGCCACTTCCATCGCCAACATGGCTCAGTACTGATTAGAAAATAAAAATACTGTTTTTCATGAGCCCTTATGCATTTTATTGTGCTCCGCTGTCCCAAAACATGGTAATGTACAAGGGTTCTTCAAAATGTTTTCGCACTTTAAGCTCTATTAGATATAAAAAAAGTGTGAAAACTTTTTGAATACCCCTCGTACATTTTTAAAGCATGTTGGTTCGCTTTCCTTATTACATTTTTTTTTCTTTTTTTCTTTTTTCTTTTTTTTTTTACAGAAGCAGCTGCTGCTTTCAGATGAACCACTGCATTCAGACTTGAGTGTCTTTACATTTTTGTATTTTTTGTTTGTTTTTTTTTGTTTGTTTGTTTTTTATAGTGTTTTTGTAGTGTGAGCATTTTTTAAAATTTTTAGCCAATGGAAAACTAGTTACTAGGTAAAAACATACACAATATGTGTGTTTTTTCATGTTTTTTGCAATCTTTCAGGCATACCCATTGAAGTTTATTTAGGCCAAAAACACTTGACGCTCAAAAGAGGATCATATTTATTTGGAGTGTCAAGCAACGCTACCTTTAGGTGAAACCAAGCCCAACTGATGGGATCTTGGATGTTGAGGGTTTTGGAGCGTCGAAACACTATGAAACGCTCAGGTGTGTGTATACGACCCAAGTGTGCCCATGTGATGTTGACCAATGTGTATTATTTAAAGCCACATGGCTTGGTCCTATAAAGCAATACAACCACAGCAAATATGATCAAACATAATCTGTATTTGTAAATGTAATTTTAAATATCACTTTGACATGGTGAGATAAAACAACTCAAAAAAGACCACAACATTACAAACACGTATACACTCAATATATGGCTTGGAATAGATTTTTTTTCTGCTTCTGTTTTAGCACACATTTCACTTTTTATTCCTTTTATTTATATCAAGTGATTGTCTGCTGCTTTTTTTTATTCTGGGATTTGTTGGTCCTTAAATCTCAGAACCCCTCTAAATAATCTGTTTACAAAGGACTAAATTTCAGCACTATCCTGCAGGACAGTTGTGTCCAGACTTCTCAGCTCTAAACATGCAATATAGGAGTGTGCAATTAAATGTTATACTGCAATGCAGAAAAAGACGACGTGTATGCATTTATATTCTTCAAAAAAATTCCTGTTTAGAGACTTTCATTACTGCACAGATTGTGGCAGGTTATGTATCAAGCTACCTAAAAAAAAAGATAAAACTACGAACTGGTTATATCAAGTCTAATTTACTAAAAGGACAAAGCTGGCAAAGCCAAACAATAGGGAATTTTGATTTTTGCCATGTTATTTAGGAAGTGAACCTTGGGAGATAGCCACTGTTCTCCTACAAGTTGCAGCACTAGTGTTCCTGCAGCTAGTGCCCTCTAGTGGTGGCATGAAATAATCCACTCACCTGCTTTCTCTTGGCTTGTTCAACAAGAATGAGATAAATGCCATCCAATCTAATAGAATTGGCTGACCAGTCTAGAAGGGAGGTTGAATTTTCCCAGCTAATCACTTGTTCTGTCAAAAGTGTGAATAAGGGACATCTGCTACCTCCATAAACATGAACTGATATCATGTCAGTCACCTGCTAGTTGGCTTCTCACGGCCATCTAATACCATATAAATCCTGTAAAGTAATAATAAAAATCTAATACATAGGGGGATTTAAAAGAGACTTGGTTCTTGAGACCCATAACAAGAGGCATACTGCTGACATTCCTTTGAAAATTATATTGATGTGGTTGGTTAAGTTGACCCTCTGGCTTTAGGGCATTCTAAGTGCTTGACCTGGACCTTGATAAATGCAGAAGAGTGGAGCCTAGTGTCTGGATTGTGCAAATCCACTACGCATGTGTGGGAGCTGCATTGTCATTGGCCACCCTATGGCGAAGGAAGAAGACCTGGTCAGCAGAAGAAGCTTCCGAGAAGATGGTATTGATTGTGTTGCTGGAGAAGGACAAACTCTCCAAGGCCAGTGTGCCATAATGTACAAATAAGCCATGCATCCTTGAACATTATGGCAAGTTCTCCCACTGCACCCTCAGCACTAAGTAGTTCTTTGAGTTGCTATTTTCTGTTTCTGGGTTTGTGAAGCTTATTCCCTTTACTAAGTAACTCATTCAGTACAGCTAATTTAATGCAAGTTTTGCACAGAAGAATTAAATACATTTCAAAAAGTAAGGTAAAGATTGTTGTATTTGTTGATAGGCTTCATCTTTACTACAATTCAAAAAGCTAACTAATACTGACAAAACACTTGTGTTCAGTAGTTCCAGGAACCACACTCTGTACATCTCTGAGACAGGGGCTAGTACCAGATAGAAGTATGGGATATCAGGCTGAAGGCCCGGATTCACTGTGAAGAGCATGCTGAATCTGTCTGTGAATGGATTTAAACTCATGCATAGTAAATTGGGTAGACTTTTTGTCTTCAGCTTACTTGTAATTCTTTCAAGATAGAATTCGCAGTTTATTGTTAAATGTTTTGTCCTTGTAGGAGTTGCTTTAGTATGCCTAGCAAAACCTCTTTCAGTTTTTTTTTTAATTATTATTACAACACCCAAGACAAACTGTGTTTCTTCACAATAGCCAATCAAATTCAAGCCTGGGCTAAAAATGACAGCTGGAAAATGAACATTTGAATCTCATTGTTGTGGAGGAATACACACAGTTCTTTGAGACACAATAATATAAGGGATAAGGTTTAGGTGACAAATCTCAGCTAGTGGTGGGTAATCATCTGCCTATTTATTTTACTCCTTTTGAGTCATCAGTGCTGATTTGCTATATCTGGTGAAACATTTTGGCACATGTCAAATCACTGATTCTGAAACCTGCTCTGTTCATTCTTCTGGCTATAGCGCATAGGGTAGCCCATTTGTTTTCAAGGGAAGAACCACTAAGCTGTACTTTTTAATTATTTCTCACGTCTGCATGTGGACTAGGTGTTCTGTGGGGATTGGTTTTGGAAATGCACTACTTACACTTTCAACACCATAAGCCACTAAACGAATAGTGCTGACAAACTACATGTGCCTCCCTAGCGCCCTCCAAAAATGTTGCACACCTTGCAGCTAGGGTCCTTCTTGGCGTTTGTTGTTGAAAGGCTCATTAACTGATGACCTTTGATCTCTGACAGTTGGCCCAAACCCAGGGGCACTGGGTCTGTGTAGAATATCTCAAGGATAAGATCCTGTGCATGCCAGTAACTGCCCTGTTCACCCCGGGTCAGGAAAGGGTTGTTCTCCGGGTCCAGCAGTGGTAACCGAGCACTACAGAAGAGATCTCCTTGAGAGCCTTGAGGTGCCAACACCAGAATAGCATAGTGATAGGCACTGTACATGCAATAGAAGTCGGCAAAGTAAAGATTTGTCCCCTCATTAAAGAGGTGCCTGGCGGGTACAGTGACTCTCCATCTCCCATAGGGTGAGTCATTTGGTGGCAGGCCTGTGTTAAATTCTGTATTGCAGCTGAAGAACACACCATGAAGGGTGCTGCTGATGGGTGATCCATGGCTCCCACTTTGGTCTTTTAAGGATGGAAGCATCAGGCCTCCCCACTTGTCCCTGTCAAATTTTAAAACAGAAATAATCAATACAAAATGTGTTACTGCGTACACTTTCAGGTATAAATGTACATTATGAACAGAGGTTCTGTAGTCCTTGTAGTAGTAACACTCATTAAATGAACAAAGCAATTTGTCTATGTGCACTTGGCCATATACAGCATTTATACTACTATATGGCCAAATGTCACACCTGACCATTACACCTATATGAGCTTGTAGGATGCCCCATGGGCTTTAATATTCTGTTGCCTAATGCCTACCCCCTCCTTTTCAGCTATAAATGTCCCAACTCTTTTGAGAAGGATTCCCATATAAGTTTGGTGTCTTCCTTTTGGAATTTATGCCCATTCAGCCAAAAATGCATTGCGGGGCTAGGTAATGCTGTGTTGACAAGAAGGCCTGGCTCACAATGGGCATTCCACTTCATCCCAAAGGTGTTCCGTAGTGTTAAGGTCAGGCCTGTATGCAGGCCACTCAAGTTCCTCCACACCAAACTTCTCAAGCTATGTCTTAATACATTTAGCTTAGTACACATGGGCTTGTATATGTTTAAAGAGAAAAGGGCCTTTGTTAAATTCTTACCCAAAAGGTTGGAATCTCAGAATTGTCTAAATTCCTTCTATCCAAGAGCATTATTGATACCCTTCAACTTCTAAGCGCAATCTAAAGGGGTGTCCACCCATACTTGTGACAATTTCGTGTAAATGAGATGATCTGGTATCCACAAACATTTTGCCATATAGTGTAAATTGGATGTAGGAGCTGAGCAATAAACCACCAGTGGTCCAATCAAAATTGGATTGTATTACATTTTTCCTAGATATTTGTAGTGTGAGTAGTACTTTTTAGGATTTCTATGTTATCAAATATGTAACTTTATTGCTATATTTACAGTTATGTTATTTATCAAGATATATATGTGCTCCGTTACATTTTAAAAACATCAGGCTGGTCATACATATTCGAAAAGGCCAATAAAGATTCTGTTTTTATTACTGTATAATATGTTTTAATTTTTTTTATGTGCCGTACATAGCAAAGGGTAAGGAGACCCTGTTGACAGACCATTCATTGTATGCATGTTATTTACCTGTAACCCCAACACCTTATTTAAACATTTAAAAGCCTCAAAACTGTGGAATGCCACCATCTTGGATGTGGTATCAGTAGCTCCAGTTATAGTCATATTACTTACCCCACTGCTGCTCCCCCAGTTATGTAGGGAGGGGAGGGGTGGGGAAATCAGACCATTAGTCCCAGAAGAGGGATGGGTCTGTTTGAAATGCAATGTGCTGGAAGCATGCTGGAGAGCTGAACAACTGCTGTTTATATACAGTGCAGTGGCTTGGGTCTCCATTGGCCCTGCACAGTGTTATAGAACCGCGTGCAGCCAGTAGTGATTTTCAATGGACAAGCTGTTAACAGAGGGGGTCATGGCTCTGAAGTTAGAGGAACTTCGCTCACCATCTACTTCCCCCCCCCCCTTCCATTCCCCCCCCCCCTTTTACCTTTCTTAACACATACATACTCGCATTCCCAGTGATCCAGGGGTGTTTTGTACAGATCCCACCATGCCACTGCTGTGTCCCACTCCACCATAATCATCCATAAAATCATCGGGAGGATGGCTGTCTCTTCCAGGTTCTTGCAGCTGGCAATGCAGAGGATCATTGGGGTACCGGCCGCAGGTACCAAGAAGAGACAGCAAGCTCCCAGATGATGCACCCTGGGGCATGCGCAGTAGAACACCCTTGACCTCCTGGGATGTGTGATGTGGGAACCCGATGTGCAGGCAATAGAAATGTCATTCTGGCCTAGGTTAGAATCTAGGAAGTGGAGAGTGAATTCCCACATAAGCTGTAATCTAGGAAGTGGAAAGCGAATTCCCACGTAGGCCATAATTTAGGCAGTGGAGGGCAAATTCCCAAATAGGCCATCATTTAGGAAATGGAGAGCGAATTCCCACATAGGCCAGAATCTAGGAAGTGGGGAGCGAATTCCCAGAAAACGTAATAAAAAAATTCATAATAAAAATGTATGTTGAGGAGGGGTAGGGGTGGAATGAGTTCTGCTTTAAGGTAAGTATTGGACAGCTGTGAGAAAGTTTAGTGACAGTTTAATTCAGTGTTTTTCAACCTTTTTTCAGTCAAGGTCCCTTTTTAAAATTATGGAAAGTCATCTCGAGGCACCCCATTTAAAAAAAGTTTTTAATTAGCTAATGTGACCCCAGTGCTGATGGAGATGGGCAGGACAGAGGTGAACAAGCATACTGTGCAGGAGCCCAATGTTGTTCTTCTCAACCGATGAGGTCATTGATTTGTTAGGACACCTGCGGCTACAAGGTTTTAATAGCGCACAATGAAAACCCTTTGTGTAACTAAAAGGCAGGCTTGATCCACCTGCTGGCTTGTATATAATTTTTGGGCAATTTTAAGGCATTTTGCTAAGTCACCCCAGGGTGCCTGGTCACCTTGAATGAAAGGCTAGTATAGATAATCTACCTATACAAGAAATTCTTCATTAACAAGGACTCAAATACAGGTGAGATTTGTAGTCCCTTAGCACGAGGTAAACCCCTTGTCAGCAGTTTCTTATTTTCCAAAGATTGTCTAGATTTTTTACAGAGATAGTAAAGTTGCCAAAATGGGTTCAATGTAATTCACTTCATCCACTAACTCTAATGGCCTTGGAATAGCTCACAGTGGTGTTGCTCAGAAAGCCCTGCCATGTTTGTTCCTGCTGGCTTTTCCAGGTTACATTCCTGTCCAAGGTCCCCAGTTCCTGCTTACAATGTTCAGTTTTAGCTAAGATGACTGCAAAGACCAATTGACCCAATATTTATAGATGAGAATATACTAAACTACTTATAGAAAATTTACCGCGTTTCCCCGAAAATAAGCCTGGGTCTTATATTTTGGCAACAAAAGACACAGTATGGCTTATTTTCGGGGTAGGTCTTACCATGTGTATGTGCTGTCTTCTCTCCCCCTCTCTCTCCCTGCCTGACAGGAATCCCCAGCGTGAACTGAGTTAAAATGCTTGTAAATCCTATAATCCACTTATCCACTTATAATCCACTAGTGTATAATGTACAATGTGTGTGTTTCTGTAATATAATTGTGCCAAATACCTTCATTATAGCGCCGCTCTGCGCTTCTGTGACCCGCCGGAGCTCTTTTCCCTGCAATTGTATTACACACACATTGTACGTTATATACTACTGTAATAGAGTGGATTATAGGATTTGACAAGCATTTTAAACTAGTGCTTATTTTCGAGGTAGGGCTTATATTGCAGCCCTCCTGGAAAATAATGCTAGGTCTTATTTTCGGGGAAACACGGTATAAGAACAAATGCATATATGCTCTCTACAGAGAGAACGCGGCTCACATGGTGCAATCATGCTGAAAAATTACATCATGGATGATGTGTAACATGTAGTAATTGAAAGAACCAATGAGATGGTGTTTTTTACTAGAAAACTGAAATCTGATTGGTTGGGATACATATTTGCCCATTAAAGATGCAATGCCTTATTGAAGAAGAGTTTTTGATTTAATAATTCTAGAAAGAATGCTGGTAGAATGATTGATCTGGTACCTGACATGCTGGAAATATTCTGCCGTCTGATTCCGGTAGAAGACCTGAAATGACAACATTCGGCCTGCAATCCCCTCTGCCTTCTCCTTCAACTGCTGTACCTGCTCCATGGCATAATCTGTTTGGGAATATGGAATACACAAATGTTAATGTTTTTGCTGCTTTAGGTTTTCATTTTGAATATATGATCTGACCGGTCTCTGTACTACAGTGGTATGAAGGATGTCTGTCATTTTACCTTGTATGAAAATATTTTGGCTCTATACTTGTAACATTTTGATGATGATATTTAGGAGACTATGAGAGTTGAGCGCTTAACCACTTGACCTCTGTAAGATTTACCCCCTTCATGACCTGGCCATTGTTTGCAATACAGCACTGCATTACTTTAACTGACAATTGCCCACAAATATAACTTTCTTTTGGTGGTATTTGATCACCACTGCATTATGTTTTTGCGCTATAAACAAACAACAAAAAAAATCAACAATTTAGAAAAAAAAAAAAAAGTAATATTCTTTGTTTTCTGCTATAAAACATATTGTTTATATTTTATATATTTAAAAAAAATAGAATTTCTTCATAAATTTAGGTCAATATGTATTCTACTACATATTTTTGGTAAAAAGTCCCAATAAGTGTATATTTGGTTTATTCAAAAGTTATAGCATCTACAAACAATGGTGTATATACAGTTGTGCTCATAAGTTTACATACCCTGGCAGGATTTGATTTCTTGCCCATTTTTTAGAGAATATGAATGATAACACAAAAACTTCTCTTTCACTCATGGTTAGTGTTTGGCTGAAGCCATTTATTATCAATCAACTGTGTTTACTCCTTTTAAATCATAATGACAACAGAAACTACCCGAATGACCCTGATCAAAAATTTACATACCCCAGTTCTTAATAACGTGTATTGCCCCCTTTAGCATCAATCACAGCTTGAAGTCTTTTGTGGTATTGGTGGAAGAGGCTCTTTATCTTCTCAGATGGTAAAGCTGCCCATTCCTCTTGGCAAAAAGCCTCCAGTTCCTGTAAATTCTTGGGCTGTCTTGCATGAACTGCACGTTTGAGATCTCCCCAGAGTGGCTCAATGATATTGAGGTTAGGAAACTGAGATGGCCACTCCATAACCTTCACTTTATTCTGCTGTAGCCAATGACAGGTCGACTTGGTCTTGTGTTTTTGGTTTATTGTCATGTTGGAATGTCCAAGTACGTCCCATGCGCAGCTTCCTGGCTGATGAATGCAAATGTTCTTCCAGCATTTTTTTTATAACATACTGCATTCATCTTGCCATCAATTTTTACTAAATTTCCTGTGCCGTTGTAGCTCATACATCCCCAAAACATCAGCGATCCACCTCCGTGTTTCACGATAGGAATGGTGTACCTTTCATCATAGGCCTTGTTGACTCCTCTCCAAATGTAGCGTTTGTGGTTGTGGCCAAAAAGTTACATTTTGCTCTCATCACTCCAAATGACTTTGTGCCAAAAGTTTGAGGCTTTTTTCTGTGCTGCTTGGCATATTGTAAGCGGGATACTTTGGCATTTGCATAGTAATGGCTTTCTTCTGGCGACTCGACCATGCAGCCCATCTTTCTTCAAGTGCCTCCTTATTATACATCTTGAAACAGCCACACCACATGTTTTCAGAGAGTCCTGTATTTCACCTGAAGTTATTTGTGGGTTTTTATTTGCATCCCGAACAATTTTCCTGGCAGTTGTGGCTGAAATTTTAGTTTTGTCTACCTGACCGTGGTTTGGTTTCAACAGAACCCTTCATTTTTCACTTCTTGATTAGAGTTTAAACACTGCTGATTGGCATCCTCAATTCCTTGGATATCCTTTTATATCCCTTTCCTGTTTTATACAGTTCAACTACCTATCCCCACAGATCCTTTGACAATTCTTTTGCTTTCCCCATGACTCAGAATGCAGAAAAGTCAGTGCAGCACTGGATGAAAGATGCAAGGGTCTGTCAGGAGTCCAGAAACTCATTGACCTTATACACACACACTAATTACAAGCAAATTGGAGGTAGAGCCCCACTTGTTAGGAAGAGGTACCTGGCAAAGAGGAAAAGAGAAGGTTTCCCCTTATAGGATATTTCTTCAGACAGCTTCTTGGAATTGTCTCCCACCATCAGCCAGGGCAACCCAGTAATCTGGAGACTTTCTCCAAGGGAAGGCATTCTGTAGTCTGTAAGCTCTTATTATATTGCTATTGTAAATTTTGTCTTTTTGACAGACATTACCTTTCAGCTCGAAGATCTGTGTAACCTATGACATGTGTGGTGCCAGTTCAGCAAACTACCTTATTTAGGTGATCATTCTATTTCTACAATATAAAATACCTGTTGGCTCCCCCTATTTTTTGGGGTACACTGGTTAAGCCCTGCCACACTGTTTAAATTAGGCCTGAACAATAGTTGGCATTATTTGGAACTACTGTTAGTGGTGGTTGTAAACCCTTGTTTACAACTTTATGTTACAGGGAAGCCTATATTAAGGCTTACCTGTAGCTAACAAGGATATCTCCTAAACCTGCATGGTTTGGGAGATATCCCTGTATTTGCATGTGCCAACATCATGCGGCACATGCACACTTAAGACAACTGAAGCAATGGCGCTATATGCCATTGCTTCAGTTGTACTGCGCCGTTCCCGCACGCATGCGCGGAGTGACGTCATCTCGTCAATCACAGCGCCGGAGCCGCGATACCCAGGAGTCACTCCGGGACAACATGTTGGAGGGGGAGACATCGCCCGATGCGGGGGCTTCAATCTGAGGTAAGTAATACATAATTAGCTAGTATGCTATGCATACTAGTTAATTATGCCTTTTGTCTTGCAGGGTTTTTTGTTTTTTCGTTTTTTTGCTGAGGGTTTACTTCCTCTTTAAGAAGTCGCAAAAAAACGTAGTATATATCACCTTGTACCTTATACTGCTGCCTGTCGGCAATTGGTTTTGTGATGCTGGAGGGAAAAAGAACCTGTAATGTAACAGCATGTATATCCCTTCTATGGGAGTACACACGTATAATGCAATTGTGTTAATTTTTATGCATGTTTGAACCATAACAATGTTTTTCAACCACTTCACACATTAACAAAAATTTACACTAATATGTTAAGAACACACAAAAACCATGTTAAAAGGCTAAGTCTTACCTGTAGGTACTGTGAATATCTCCTAAACTTGCACAAGTTAGGAGATATTCAGAGTGTATGCAGCCGATGACATCATCAGCGCATGCGATCTGAAGGTCCAGCTTACAGTGCCGGACCTTCAGAGTCCATGCTGGAAATGGTGGCTCCCATGCACATGCGTGGGAGTGATGTCATCGCAGCTCCGGCCAAACATATAGTCGGAGCTTGCGAACCCGGAAGACAGACAGGGAGAACATGTCAGCCCCCTCAGCTGTGACTTTACAGCGGTGGAGGGCTTCGTTCCAAGGTGAGTATTTCATAATGTGCTAGTATGTGATGCATATTAGCACATTGTGCCATTGCCTTGCAAGGGTTTTTTTTTGTTTGTTTTTTAACATTGCGGTTTACAACCACTTTTAAGGTTATAAATCCAAAATAAACTTTTCACTAGGTGTGGCATCATAGTGTATGTAGCGGGCACCTACTTTTAGGTAGGTGACCCTTCTTGGTAGTTTTCGTTCCAGGTAAATTTAGACAGGCTTGTGTCATTACATCAGGCCTGTCTGTTCTCAATTTCTATTTTGAGTGGCAGGTAGTTTGTATGCTAGTCTCGTCCAATCATTAATCTGCTTGGGAATACCCGGGACTCTCATATAAAAGGGGGTCACGCGGTGTCCGGGGAGGTTCGTTTGCAGTCCTGCTCTGAGGAGCAAGGAGGGCCAGCCTGGTCCCCGGAGGGGGTAGGGAGGTTTTCCCCTCCGGGGGACCCAACGGAGCTTTTCCCTTGCAGTAAAGGGGGAACGGAGAACTGGTCCTCCATGAAGGAACAGACGACATTTCACAGCATGTGATCGCTGGTGTCGTTGGCCGCCCCTGCGGGGAGGGGAGCGGGCCGCAAAGAAGAAGAGGAGCTAAGAATCTTTGCGGGAGAAGTAGCAACAAAGCGGAAGGAAATTGGGCAATCGATCGTTTGAGTGGCACATGAACTGTGAGTGAAAGCCCAAGGGAAACGCTACTACCAGAGACTGAGGGTTGTTAGTGCACAAGTCAGTGAGATGGGCAGTGATGGCCTATGACTTTGGGTTCAGCAATACCCTGGGGATTTCAATCAGTCAAGCGGGAAAAGTTATTCAGAGTGACTCTTCTTTAGCTCAACTTGGAAGTACCATGCAGATGGGAAGTAGTGGCAAACAGGTAGCGGTGAAGCTGCAAGCACATATATAGAGATACGGACAGTTCTTTAAAAGTCGCATAGATGAAGAAGTTATTCAGAGTGACTCTTTATCAACTTTTCTCTAAAAAAAATCTACTTCCAAATTCCCTGATTTGAGAGATCATTTGAAGATGATTTCTAAACTATCCGCAACTGATTATAGTATTCCTGCGAGATTCACTTAAAAGATGATAATGTAACAAAAGAGCATCTCAGAGGAAGTCCTTCTATCCCAGTTTGTGTTGTTGAATAAAGTAAGTGAAAAAGCACTAAGGACTGTGACTTGTAAATCTATGGGCTGCGAGGGTTGGGTGGTAGACGTGAATTACGGATATAACATTTAATTAGCCGCTCCTCCGGGAGTAGTGCGCTACATGTATATATATATACATATCTTATAGTATACAGTTTTCATAAGCAACTTGCAAACTTATTACTTGAAGATCCTGCCAGTAACATAATTTCCTTTTGCAGGCTGACAACATTGAACCACTGACTTTCAATTTGCAGCAGCATTGTCAGCCTGCTGTGTGGTCGCCTTTGGACTGCCTAGTGTGTGTTTGAAGGCAGCCCAACTGCCAACTGAAGAAACTCACACAGTTGACCGACAATGCTGTTGTAAATTGAAGCAATAAGTACTATTGCCATCATGGACTCTTTGTATAGGAAACTTTAACAAAAAATGATTTGCTATAAAAGCTGAACCTAGGGCACAACTAATATTGTCTAAATAAAAGCGCCATGCTTATTTCTACTTGAATCTTGAAGTCCCTTGTGTATTTCTTCTGGGTCTGTGCAGGAATTAGTAATGAGTTCAGGTATGTTTGGATCCTAGTCCAAACCCATCTGAGCGAACCTGCCAGGAAGCTGTCACTGTAGTGGGCCCATCATATGTGGCTGGGACATTGCCTGCCCCACAGCAGTGCATATACTGTACAATGGGCATGTGTACCTGAGTCTACGGGGAATGCCTTGGCTGCCTATGATTGGGCCAGTACAGTGACAGATTCCTTGCGGGCTCACCCAGGTGAGTTTGGACAAGGATCCAAACACGCCCAAGCTCATCACTAGCGGGAATCCTCCATGGAACAACTCATGAATTTTACCTCTGTGCAGGAGATTACTGTAATACTTTGAGATCACTGCTGCTCTCCCTATTTGTGCAGGGTGATTAGTCTTGTAACCGTCGGGTCCCTCCCACAGCTCTGCTTTCTGCACCAGTTATGTGCAGCACCGTGACAATGTCACTGCTAATTTTCTAAGGTCATACTGAGTTTGCAAAGGCATTTGATACACACAGAGTGTTTTTATATAGTTTGTGGCTGTTTGAGATTATATTTGATATTTGATTTGCATACAGCAAGGCATACTGAAAAGTGTATTTTTGGTTTATATATACTTTAAGTTTGGCTGATAAAAAAAAAAAAAATCCTTAAACTTTAATGTGCATGCAGGTGGATCCTAGAGAAATCTTCACTCCAGGGTTGTCTGTCCTATTCATGTCAAGTTATTTCACTGATTACACTGCCTGTAACACAATCTGTGAATAAGGGAGAGTCTGATCAGTCACCGGATTCTTTCCTCCATTCACAGATTGCGTTACAAACAGTGTGATCAGTGAAAAAACTTTTTTTAATGGAGGATGCAGGAAGGGGCATGTCCCTGTCGGACCATCAGTGCTTCTGTTCTACCCGAAGACATCAGGCTGTTAATCACTGCAGTGTTGGAAGCTCAGTGACAGGAAGAGGACAGGCATCTTTGCACAGAAGATTTCTCCAGGATCCAGCTGCCTGCACAATGTTGGGCATATTTCAATACAGATAAGTGATGTAACTAAAGCCATAGGGATTTTATTTATTTATTTATTTTTTAGCTATATTTCAACTACAAACATGTCAGGGGCATTGGTGTATAAGGGACTGTCTTTGGGAAAATACAAGGGATGCCATTGCTGTCGTATGTCTGAAAAACCCAACTGCTATTCACTTTTGTTAAAACACTGGCTTCAGTACACTGAATCTCTAACCCAACATAATTTGTTCCAGGTCATTGATTCAAAGTACTGGGTTTAGTATTGTGGAAAGAGAAAAATATCCTGGACGGCCGCACACCATAGAAGACATCTTTATTGATATGAAGAAATAAAATCCAAATGCAGTCACCTCATGTACAGGGAGGAACAGGAAAGATAGCTAACATGTTTCACGCCCCATCATGGCGCTTATTCATAGCTGAATGAATAAAGTTTGATCATGGGTATATATAGGGACTTCAGGTTTTGATAGCCAATCCAGAGATGGTCTCAAATAGAGACCTGCCCACATAATCAAACTCTAGACCGACACCCAAGAGATAGGAGACACCTGGGATATGAAGTTGAATTTTAAATCAAAATTTGAAGACAAGATAACATGACAATGTAATAATGCCTATAAAGGTCCACCAAACTAAAAAAGTTTACTAAGTGAACCAGTGCGCATATATATATATGTATATACATGCGCTAGACACATGATTATTTTTACTATTCGCATTATTCAACTTCTCCCATTGTGTACATCCATAACCTTGTGATGAAGACCATGATAAATACTAAAACAATATGAAACAATAGCAAAGTACAAAATAACAACACTAATTTTCAAATCATAAATGCTAAATAATCTCAAAGGAAAACTTGTGTATAAATGATGATAAACAAAATTCGTAAAAATGTAAAACATGCTGAAACCATACAAAAACGCAAAATCGCAAAATAACATGTACAAGAAATTGATGCGAAAATACCAATAATCCTATTCCCAGCACTATCAATAATGTCTTGGTAACTGCATATGTATACATATATACACATCATCCTGAAATATATAAACCTAATTACATTTGAAAATTGTGTAAATAAAACCTTGATTTTCGTTTAAAAATGATTATATATAAATCATTATTCCCACATAAATCCATGCACTCAAGAAAAACGCAAGCCCCATTCAACGATGTCTAGAATCCATTCATATTGGATACATAAACAAAAAATATATCTCAAATTTGCAACAAACGGCCAAGAGAAAAAAAAAAGAATAAAAAGACAAAAAATCGTCATCCAATGGGGAAGCATTTAAATGGTGCAAGGAAAAGGTGGGAAAATAGAGAGGGACCCTAAAGGAGTTACGCTAACATCTTTTTAATAGACTAGCTATATGTGCTAAATAACGTAAACTTCAGACGGTGGTCCAAAATTTATAGAGATCTATAAATATTACCTAGATGGCTATGCAAGGAACAGTAAACAAAGAGCAATGATCTCGTTGTACCTGTAACTGCTATGGGAAAGGTGGTCACGCTTATGATTTTCTCAGTTGAATCTCAAAGAACCCAAGAAAATCAACAGATAATGTGTGGATAGATGTGTAGAAGACATAGTCTCTCTATACTTGGTGCAATAACATGATTAAGATGATAATTTTGTTACAAAAGCTATAATTTAAACTTCCAGGCTCTAAGTAGATCACAAACAGCAATGGATCACCAAATATATATAAAATCGCAAAAAAATCACAAAAAAAAAAAAATCTCAAAAAAACGCACAAATCGCAAAAAGTCGCAGAATCACAAAATATCGCAAAAAATCGCAAAAAATAAAAAAAATCGAAAAAAATCGAAAAAAACATGGAAAAATACAAAAAATTGATAGCAAATCAGAAGAACAAAAAACAAAAAATCGAAGTGAAAGATGGCCACTGACAAATATAAACCAGGGAGCATTACGTCATATACTAAATAAATTTAGGCTAAGGTATCACGATAGACACACATGTATGTGAGATATTGTGGGAGTCAATGTGACCTAAATCAATCAATATGTTATTTGGATTCAATTGGGTATACACATGGGCATAACACGGTGCATATCTATTGATAAAAATGGGACACGTCCCATTCAAAATTGAGGCCGGTGGGACGTCTAGTATTTAAATTAAAAATCCACCGAACCTCTTGTTTGCACAATATGCCAAATTTGTCCCCACCTCTAGGAGGTTTAACAATTTTTTCAATGCCTTGAATGGTCAGGCTGGAAGTATCCTTGAAATGAATATCAACCCAATGGCGAGCAATGTTAGTGGCATGTTCCTTCTCTATATCATAGAGGTGATCGTAAAGACGATCCCTCAGTCTGCGAGTGGTCCTGCCAACATATTGAATAGAGCAAATGGTACATGTGATGACATAAACTATGTAACGCGTGTTACAATTGATGAAGGACTGTATTTTATATGATTTGCCTGTTGAAGTAGATGTGACAGTGTCACCCCCTTTTATGAAGGGACAATATGTGCAAGACCGACCACCGCATCTGTATGTTCCCTTAAACTGCAGCTAATGAGCAGTTTGTTTTTTGCTAATGTAAAGGCTAGGGGACAAAAGTCCACCTAAAGAAGGTGCTTTCCTTGATACCGTACGTATGCCTTTATTTAAGATTTGAGAATAGATATGATCGTTAGACAACACCGGCAGATATTTGGTAACTATTTTCTTTATTTTATGAAATTCAGCACTGTACGGAGTGGAAAATGTTGGAACAAAATGGGATTTTTCTGATCTATTCCGTCTACTGTGGTTACTGGGTTTGTCCATTAGCAAATTGGCCCGAGGTGTTTTATTTGCAATGGACAAAGCCCTATTGATAGCTGACCTGGGGTAACCCCTAGCTTCAAATCTAGCTGACATATGTATGGCCTCCTGTTCAAAATCTATTTGTCTAGTGCATAGTCTTTTCAGCCTTAGAAATTGGCCCACTGGAATACTTTTGATGGTATGGGTCGGATGGCTAGAGTCTGCACGTAGAAGAGTATTACCCGCAGTAGGCTTTCTATAGAGATTTGAAATGATTTCATTGTTGTCTCCTGTGAGCTTAACATCTAGAAACTCTATAGACTTTGGTTCATGTTGTCCTGTAAATTTTAAATTTAAAGCATTATCATTCATATACTCCAACCATTGATCTAAACAGATGTGTGGCTCAGAGACAATGAACAGGAGATCGTCTATATATCGACAATAGAATGCAGTGTCTTTTCGACGGGGACTTTCAGGTCCAAAAATGCGGGATCTCTCCCACCATCCCATATACAAATTGGCCAGGGATGGTGAGAACTTAGCTCCCATAGAGGCCCCGCACTTCTGGAGGTAAAAGTCCCCGTCGAACATAAAAAAGTTATGTGTAAGGAGATATTCCAGGCACATGATAATGAACTCCTGTGAAGCCAGAGAGAAGTGTCCTGATCTCTTTAAGAAGAAGGATACCGCCTGTAGACCCAGGGCATGTGGAATTGAAGAGTACAAGTTGGAAACATCACATGTTATCCAACTGTAATTTTCATTCCATGTTAAACCATTAAGTTTAGATAAAAGTTGTTTGGTGTCACGGAGGTGACCTGGCAGCTCCACTACCAATGGTTGCAGTTGCTGGTCCACCCAATGACCCAATCTCTCATTTAGTGAGTCTATGCCTGCCACGATCGGTCTCCCTGTGAGGGGAGTTAACCCTTTGTGTAGTTTAGGGAGATGGTGGAAAATTGGCATAACAGGAAACATAGGTATAAACATCTCCTTCTCTTTTTGTGTGAATAGACCCATTCGGACAGCTCGATCCAACAATGAGGAGAGCTCTGCCCTAAATGACTCAGTAGGGTCACCCCTTAATTTGCAATAGGTAGTGGTGTCCGATAGTTGTCGCATGGCCTCATCTCTGTATGTGGCCGCATTCATGACAACCACCGAACCCCCCTTGTCTGCACTTTTGATAACTATACTGTCATCTTTGTGTAAATTTTCAATAGACATTTTCTCATCAACAGATAAGTTATCAACTGATTTTTTTGAGATATTCCGTGCCAACAAGGTCAAATCCCTTTCAACCAGAGTCTGATATGTGTCCATGTCTTTGCCTCTAGAACTCACAGGATAAAAATCAGATTTAATCTTAAATGATACTGAACTGCAACAAACATCAATGTCATCCATATTAATATCTGATTCAATAACCAAGTCAGTGAGGTCCATTAAGGCGCACACATCTTTGAAAGACTGAGGAGAAGAAGAGGTAGACTCACCGATTGATGACTGGTCTGTTGGCAGGAGAATATCTGAATCTTCTGTTTCAGAAAAATAGTGTTTCTGTAGTGTTAATATCCGAGCCAGTTTATTCACATCCAGAATTGTTCCAAATAAATTGAAATGGTTAGAGGGGCAGAAGTTTAAACCCCTTGAAAGCAATGTAATGTCTGTGGCCGATAGCGGTCTATCAGATAAATTTACCACATTGAAACTCTGGGTTATTTCCGTCCTCGCAGCTGATAGCGACTCTCGCTTATTTTTTCGGTGTCTTTGACCTCCCCTCCTCGTTTTCCTTTTTTTCTTCTGGATCTCTTGTTTTGTCCCGTTCCGCCCGAGTTTAAAGACGATGTTTTATCTGTGTGTGTATAACCAGTAGCTGAATTGGTATCTGGGGATGAATCCGATCCTGTCAGTGCCATAGTATCATAGGCTGGTTCTTCCTCGGTGTCTGAAAAGCTCACCCGTTTTTTAGACGAGGATCTCCGCCGACGACCTGGATGGAATATTGGTTTCTTCCATATATAAACTTTGTCCGTGTCGTAATCGATTTGGTCTCTGATGCGTTTTTCTTTTTTGGTAGCAATGACACTCCTTTCCAATTTGTCCAATCTTTTATTAAGCTGGCCATCGAGATCTGAAAAGCCGGGTCTGTTTTGTTGTTCTGCAAGCTCTGAATTAGGACCTCTGAATTAGGACCATTTCACCTTGTATGCGATCCAGCTCTTTTTTCTTGGAGTCGATAATAATTTTCATTAATTTAAAAGAGCATGTGGAAAGGGTGTTGGTCCATTCTAGTTTGGATTCCTCATCGGAAAATTCAAATGTAGGGAATTTCTTAATACGAAGTCCTCGAGGAATTTGCTCCAACGTTAGATATTCAGTAAGAGAGTTAACATCCCAAAAGGCTTTGATTTCTTTGGCCATTAACCCTTCCAATCTTCTAAAAGTCCTTTTTAAAGTCAGGTCGCTAGTGTCTGTATTTTGCGATAGACTGATTCGCTGACTAGATCGGAGTGGGTTGTCAGATGGAGCCGTCAGGGTCCGACTAAAACCTGCATCCATATCAGAAGGGACTGCTGTAGATTCAGATAAAACAGATGCCATATCCATAGGGTAGTTGATGGTGCCGAGGCACTCTTGCTTCAAAGACTGGGTGTGAAAGAATGGAGAGCTGAGCAGGCAAGTAGAGAAAAGGCAAAGTCCAGGTGAAAATCATAAGCAAAAGATTGCCGCTCCAATCTCTCAAATCCGTATCAAGACACCCGCCCTAATGGAACTGTGAGTTCCATTAGGGCGGGTGTCTTGATACGGATTTGAGAGATTGGAGCGGCAATCTTTTGCTTACTGGGTTTAGTATGCCACCCATTTTTAACTCTGCTTTCCAGTTTCACACTCCCAATTGTCTGATTATTCTAGTTTACTTGTCATTTACCATTTTTTTCCTGGGCTATGGGCTGTCACAGGTCTTGCTACAGCTTTAAAATATTAAAATTGGACAGTAAAGTAAACTGTCATGAGAGAACTATAGGACTGCTATTGTTGCAAAGTTCATACTTCTCCAAACTTAGTGAGTCCTGCTCCGCCTGAAGGCACATGTACAGTCATGCAAATGAACATCTAAATGATTCAGCGAAGGATTGGGAGAAAGTGCTGTGGTCAGATGAGACCAAAATTGAGCTCTTTGGCATTACCTCAACTTGCTGTGTTTGGAGGAAGAAAAATGCTGACTATGAACATCATCCCTAATGTCAAGCAAGGAGGTGGAAACATTATGCTTTGGGGGCTGTTTCTCTGCTAAAGGTACAGGCCAACTTTGCCACATTGATGGGCCAATGTATTGTAAAATCTTGGATGAGAACCTTCTTTCCTCAGCCAAAACACTGAAGATAGATCGTGGATGGGTTCCCAGCATGACAATTACCCAAAACGTACAGCCAAGGCAACAAAGGAGTGGCTCAAGAAGAAGCACATTAATTACTTGCCGACCAGCTGCCGTTATACGGCGGCAGGTTGGCTCCCCTGCGCGAAACAGTGTAGCTGTACGCTTTTAAGGGCTCTAGGGGGTGCGCGCTCGTGGCGCGACCCTGGACCCGATGCACTTGGCCGGAGCCCGCAATGTCCGCCAGCCACCCACGATCGCTCCTTTAGAGAGCCAGAACAGGGATCTGTCAATGTAAACACACAGATCCCCTGTTCTGACAGGGAAGTAGAGAGAAATCTGCTGTTCCTAGTGATCAGGTACAGCAATCTCTCTCTACTCCCAGTCAGTACACTCCCCCCACCGTTAGAAACACCTCCCTAGGGAACACTTAACCCCTTGATCGCCCCCTAGTGTTAACCCCTTCCCAGCCAGTGACATTTATACAGTAAACAGTGGTTATTTTTAGCTCTGATCGCTGTATAAATGTCAACGGTCCCTCAAAAGTGTCCGATCTGTCTGCCGCAATGTCACAGTACCGCTAAAAATCGCTGATCACCGCCATTACTAGTTAAAAAAAAATATATATTAATAATAAAAATGCCATAAATATATCCCCTATTTTGTAGACTAACTTTTGCGCAAACCAATTAATATACACTTATTTTTGGTAAAAATAATCACAATATGTAGAAGAATACATATTTGCCTAAATTGATGAAGAAATTTGTTTGTTTTTTTTAAATTATTTTCTTTGGATATTTATTTTAGCAAAAAGTAAAAAATATTGTGTTTTTTCAAAAATGTTGCTTTTTTTTGTTTATAGCGCAAAAAATAAAAAACGGCAGAGGTGATCAAATACCACCAAAAGAAAGCTCTATTTGTGGGAAAAAAAGGACGTCCATTTTTTTGTGGTACAGTGTCGCACAGTGTGCAATTGTCAGTTAAATCGACGCAGTGTCGTATCGCAAAAAATGGCCTGGTCATTAAGGGGGAAAATCTTCCGGTCCTTAAGTGGTTAAGGTCATGGAGTGGCCTAGTCAGTCTCCAAACCTTAATCCTATAGAAAATTTATGGAGGGAGCTGAAACTTCAAGTTGCCAAGAGATAGCCAAGAAACCATAAGGATTTAGCGAAGATCTGTAAAGAAGAATGGAACAAAATCCCTCCTGAGATGTGTGAAAACCTGGTCACCAACTACAAGAACCATCTTACCTCTGTGCTTGTCAACAAGGGTTTCTCCACCAAGTACAAAGTAATGTTTTGCTTGGGGATCAAATACTTATTTTACTCACTGAACTGTAACCCAATGTATAACATTTGTATAATGTGTTTTTTCTGGATTTTTGCTTGCTATTCTGTCTCTATCATTTAAAATACACCTATGATAAAAATTATAGACCCTTCATTTCTTTGTAAGTGGACAGACTTACAAAATCTGCAGGGGATCAAATCATTATTTTCCCCACTGTATGTATGTATGTATATGTATATGTGTGTGTGTGTATGTATATGTGTATGTCATCAGCAATGTGTTTGTCTCTTACCCCCTGTACAGAAATGCAGTGTCTCACTCCACCCAGACACAGTGTACTCCCCGTCACTGCGTTTCACTGCAGTCTGCACAGCCAACGTGTACTCTGTCCGAGGGCTCAGGAACCAGTGACCACGCACTGTCATAGGCAGGACCACTGCTTTCGCCACCAGTTTGGTTGGCACATCCTTCATAAACAAAGACCACAAGGTAGACAATTAACAGTTACATTTATTATAGTTATCATGCAGGTGTTTTAGCTTTGTGAATTGAGTGGAGAAGGGTTAGAACCTTTGTCAGATTATAAATCATGTCTGTGACACCAGTGAGAATTTTCTGTTTCATTTTAAATGCCCAGTAATAGAATTTTTATGCAAAATTTTCGCAGACAGTAGGGCCAAAACTTGTAAAAAATGCTTTTTGTCCTGCAGGTTAAATGGCAGTGACCACAAATTTCTAGCTGAACAGCTCAGAATGCGCTTTGCCTACAGGGGTTCCTTGAGCTGATTGACCTCTCATTTCTGGGGCTAACGTCACTTGGCAAAGCCAACTTCAGAACACCAAGGATATTTTAGCTGTCTGTAAGGGTGGCCTTCTGGCCACCACTGTAAGGGGAGCATTCTTTCCACTGGCCGTCAATATAAGGCATCATTTTCCCACTGACTCCCAATTAACTGGTTTTATCAGGGGTTCCCCATCACCTAACAATTATCTAAAGGGTTCCTCCAGGCTGAGAAAGATTGGCCTATACATTCTCAGGCTTAAGAATTCTGTGCACCCACTGTGCTTGTTGGGGGGTGGCGGCTGCCTGGCACATGGCTTAAGCAAGCAGCCTCCTGGGCAATACAGGACTTTGCCCAACGGCTCTCTCCGATGTGTGGGTGGCGAGTGGAGACCGACCCCCGATCCACCCTCCTGACTGTGTGTATCACCCCCTCACTCACAGGGGTTCCAGACACTGGGCACCTTCTCCAGGCTGACAGCCAGGGGACATCAGCAGAACACACACTTATTTTTTCCATATACTAGGATGCTGGCCAATTAATACACTTAAGGGCCAAGATATTGTTGAAATAGCTTTACTGAACATTGTGCAACAAGTACAGTCTGGACAAGGCACAGCTCTTCATAGCATGGCTGAGCAATAGATCCTGACACAAGCCATCTAACTGATTACAGTTAACATGGGAAAATGATTGTGCTTGGACCCAGGTCCTAAGACTACTTTAACTTCCTCTAGCATGTCCTTTTCTGCCAAAAAGGGGAGGGGGGGGGGGTGGAGTGTTCGAGAAGGAAATGTGCTGTCTTTCTTCTCCTTCCTGCTTCCAGGCCCAACTGAACTCCAAGCCCTAAAACCACCCACCTAATGGGACTCCTTCCCACTCCTCCCTCGAAGGGAAGGATCTCACCTAAAGGGGCACTCCATATGCCTACATGCTTCATATGCAAGACCAGAGCAAACCAACGCAAGTGACCAGTAGATGTGATAGCCTCATATTGGATTGTGGTTATAAAAATAAATAATCCAAGCTGTAGTCAGACACTCACACCATGGTTCAGAAAATCCAATGAAGGCATATCCCAAGGCCTGGAAGAAAAAGATCTAGATGGTGCAAGTAACATTTGCTAATCTGCTATATATTTTATTTGAAATGTTTTTTTAATTGTTTTATTAGGAGCTCAAATGTTACTTGTACCAACTTGTGCTTAGATCTTTTTGCATGGTAATGAGATACAGTATCTCACAAAATAAGTACACCCCTCACATTTTTGTAAATATTTTATTGTATCTTTTCATGTGACAACACTGAAGAAATTACACTTTGCTACAATGTAAAGTAGTGAGAGGACAGCTTGTATAACAGTGTAAATTTGCTGTTCCCCAAAATAACTAACACACAGCCATTAATGTCTAAACCGCTGGCAACAAAAGTGAGTACACCCCTAAGTGAAAATGTCCAAATTGGGCCCAATTAGCCATTTTCCCTCCCCGGTGTTATGTGACTCATTAGTATTAGAAGGTCTCAGGTGTGAATGGGGAGCAGGTGTGTTAAATCTGGTGTTACTCACTCATAATGGTCACTGGAAGTTCAACATAGCACCTCGTGGCACAAAACTCTCTAAAGGATCTGAAAAAAAGGATTGTTGCTCTACATAAAGATGGCCTAGGCTATAAGAAGATTGCCAAGACCCTGAAACTGAGCTGCAGCATGATGGCCAAGACCGTACAGTGGTTTAACAGGACAGGTTCCACTCAGAACAGGCCTCACCATGGTCAACCAAAGAAGTTGAGTGCATGTCCTCAGCATCATATCCAGAGGTTGTCTTTGGGAAATAGACATGTGAGTGCTGCCAGAATTGCTGCAGAGGTTGAAGGGGTGGGGGGTCAGCCTGTCAGTGCTCAGACCATACACTGCACACTGCATCAAATTGGTCTGCATGGCTGTCGTCCCAGAAGGAAGCCTCTTCTAAAGATGATGCACAAGAAAGCCTGCAAACAGTTTGCTGAAGACAAGCAGACTAAAAACATGGATTACTGGAACCATGTCCTGTGGTCTGATGAGACCAAGAAAAAGTTATTTGGTTCAGATGGTGTCAAGTACGAAGACAAGTGTGTCTTGCCTACAGTCAAGCATGGTGGTGGTAGTGTCATGGTCTGGGGCTGCATGAGTGCAGCTGGCACTGGGGAGCTACAGTTCATTGAGGGAACCACGAATGCCAACATGTACTGTGACATACTGAAGCAGAGCATGATCCCCTCCCTTTGGAGACTGGGCCGCAGGGCAGTATTCCAACATAACGACCCCAAACACACCTCCAAGACAACCACTGTCTTGCTAAAGAAGCTGAGGGTAAAGGTGATGGACTGGCCAAGCAGGTCTCCAGACCTAAACCCTATTGAGCATCTGTGGGGCAACCTCAAACAGAAGGTGTAGGAGCGCAAGGTCTCTAACATCCACCAGCTCTATGATGTCGTCATGGAGGAGTAAAAAGAGGACTCCAGTGGCAACCTGTGAAGCTCTGGTGAACTCCATGCCCAAGAGGGTTAAGGCAGAGCTGGAAAATAATTGTGGCCACACACAATATTGACACTTTGGGCCCAATTTGGACATTTTCACTTAGGGGTGTACTCGCTTTTGTTGCCAGTGGTTTAGACATTAATGGCTGTGTGTTGAGTTATTTTGAGGGGACAGCAAATTTACACTGTTTTACAAGCTGTACACTCACTACTTTACATTGTAGTAAAGTGTCATTTCTTCAGTGTTGTCACATGAAAAGATATAATAAAATATTTACAAAAATGTGAGGGGTGTACTCACTTTTGTGAGATACTGTATATCTTCATTCTATTTTCTGAGCCATGGTTTGAGCGTTTGTCTGCAGCTTGGATGCAGGTTCCCGTTTGAGCCTATTACATTTGGTTGGTTGGTTTGGGTCTCGTGTATGAAGTGAGGTAACTCCAGAAAAAGGACTCATCCATACTTGTAATGGATTCTTCAGCCTGGGAGTGTAAAGGCTAAGGATATTTTGACCTCTTACTTTGTGGGGTCAAGTGATCCGATCATCTACAAAGTAGTGGTCATGGCAGCAGAACCTACTGGACAAAAAAGGATTTGTTACAAGTTTTGGACCTATTGTGTCTGAAAAATTTATATAAAAAGTGCAACATTTTAATACAGTGTATAAGTAAGACTATACATTGTATTCCTAATGTAAGCAGACACAAAGTGTTTCTGGAAATACCACAAACTTCTGCTTTAAGGTTTTAAATGCTATACGTCCCCATAGATGAGATTTCTTTTCTCGTATTGTTTTTCCTCCTTCATTTCATCTTATGTCTTACACATGTCAAACAGACAGGGGGTAGAGAAGTTTACTTCCTCTTCTGTCTTACTTCAAACAGTCAGGAAGTAATATCTTAAATGGGGATACAGACAGCCATTAAAAGTTGATAAGTTCTAACCCTGCTACACTGTATCAATACTTAAAAGCAAGTTTTTGCTGGAGTCGGGCTTTAATGCATCTGTATAGAAAGAAAGTGTTACTCACCCGATGTTTGAACTTGTTCTCTTTCTGCCCGCCTGTCTTATTCAGGTCTATGAAATAGTGAGTTACTCTCCTGGCATCATATGGTGGCATCTCCCAGGACACCCGGAAAGAGTCACAGGTTATGTCGCTAATCTGAATACCATGTGGAGCAGTAAGAGTAGGCTCCATGACTTGCGCTGGAAGATGGATAGCGAGGATGACAAGGTTTACAATACATGAAATATTGGGTGGCAAATATACAATGAGAGCACCTGTTCTTACAAAAGTTATGAAATCTCTTTTTAGTTAAGCTTATGTAATGAATACAAATCTCTGTATAATGAGTAGTACAAAGTCAGCGGCAGTTGAAATGGGACTTACAGACATGGATGAGCGAGTTTGGGGTGGAGGAATTTGACTGGCCTGCACAGAGTCCTGACCTCAACACCTTTGGGATGAATTAGAGCAGAAATTGTGAGGCAGGCCTCGTCGTCCAACATCTGTGCCTGACCTCACAAATGCACTTCTGGAAGAATGGTCAAAAATTCCCGTAGACACACTCCTAAAAGTTGTGGACAGCCTTCCCAGAAAAGTTAAAGCTGGTATAGCTGCAAAGGGTGGGCCAGCTCAATATTGAACCCTATGGACTAAGACTGGGATGCCAATAAAGTTCATGCGTGTGTAAAGGCAGGCGTCCCAATACTTTTGACAGTATAGTGTGTGTATATATGTTACATATTTGGACCCCAAATCAACTAGTATGATACCAACAAAAACAGAGAAAATGTCTCTTAAAGGTATATTGTAACCCAACTGCCAGTTTTTCTGCTTATGCAAAAATAATTATCCCTCATCATCCCTGCACAGCCCTACTGCACCTACACATCAAGCAGTATTCAACCTAAAGACCAAAATGGTATATATTGAAACTTAACAGTTAACAATGTAGAGACTGCATTAGTTATCTTTTTTCCATTATTTTCACCTGGTGAACCAGTCAGTAACACACTTCCTGTCGTAGGGTGTCCCAATTTTAGATGAAGGAGCAACAGACAGCTTTCAACAGCAGCACCATCGTCAGATTTGTTTGAACTTTGCTAACAAATTAAAGTGAAACTAGAGCCTTGTACACACGATCTGATTGTTGGCCAACAGAGCGTCAGACTTTTGTCCGAAGGGCGTGTGCCAGGAACTTGTCTTGCATACAAACAGTATGCAATTGTCGGCCAACAAACACGAACATAATGACGTACTAGACGTACTACGAGCCGATAAAGAGGAGGTTCAATTGTCAAACGCCACCCTTTGTGCTCCTTCTGCTAATTTTGTGTTCGTAGAAGTTTAGTGAGTGTTGATTCGCGCTTTTCAGTTCATACTTTTCAGTTAGTTTCTCAACAGCCATTCGTCAACCAGCCATGTTGCGGAATCGGAGGAGAGAACGTGCTATTATTGGCCTTGGAGTTATTGCTTTGACCCAAGTCCAGTCCAGGAACAGAAGGAGAAGGATTTCTTGGACCAAAAATTATTCCAGAGACCTGCTCAGCCATTATTCAACTCCTGCAGAAGGATTATATTCCGGTAAGTTTTTTCCTTTTAACATCCCATTTTATGTATTTAATGTTTGCTAATGTATTGTATTCATTTCTTGATTACTTAATTAACATTATTGTAATATGCTGTGAATGTCCTCTTTGTCCTCATGCATACTGTAAGCTTTTCCTGCTCCTTTTTTAGCCTACATGCATATTTTCCTTCACTAGCCTCCCGAGCATGCTATCCTGGGCCCATACACACCTAGCCTAGTAACCTAATAAAGTTTTTTGTTAGCTACATTTTTGTGCTTACCCTAAACGCCCCCTAAAATGTTATTGTTGTCCTCCAATTCAGGCAGAGTGCAAGAGGCCATTTTTTGGGGCCCAAACTCATTTGTAACCCTCCCCCCCCCCAAAATGCTAAGTCAACAGATACAAATACTCTATCTGCTGACTTTGCAAAACAATAAACACTATCCCTCTTTTGTGGTCATATTTTTGGATGAATTCACCAAGGCATGTAGTGCAAGGGCCTGCCTGATTACCTTCAAATTGTAATGTAGAAAGTTTGTGTCTGCTATTATCTTGATAGGTTATTTCTGAATGTCAAAATGTGCTGCAATTTGGACAGTATGTATCCATATTTTTTGATTATGACACTTCCTACCTGTCCACTGGGCTGCCAATAGTGTAAGTAAGGAGGGGCTCGCCAAAGTATCAAACATTATTTATGCAAACAGCTCTCATGGAAGTGGAGAGGGTTACTTGTCCAAAACATCTACCCATTACCTCCCCACGAACCATAACATTTTTAGAATGGGCTACCAGAGGGGGTGAGGAATCGGATAAGTTGACCTTACACTTTTGTCTTTAAATACTCATTTAAGTTTTATACTTATGTTGGCCAAGCATGTTTGTGTCAAATCTGCTTGCAATGTTATGTGCAGAAGTAGTTTTTTTTTTTTTTTTCAATCCACAATTTCCTTCCAACCCACAGCAATGGCAGGACATTGCAGCCCAGTTCCATCATCAGTGGGATTTTCCCAACTGTGGTGGTGCTATTGATGGAAAACATGTCTGGATTGTCCCACCACCCAACTCTGGCTCATATTATTTCAATTAAAAGGGCTTTTTGTAGCATAGTCCTGCTAGCTGTAGTATCTGCCACATATGAGTTCTTGTTTCTTGATGTTGGAAAGAACGGCCCCAACTCTGATGGAAGAGTCATTATGCAGACAGAGTTCTACAAGCGGCTCCAAAATGGCACCTTGAACTTGCCACCTGCTGAGGAGAATGTTGAGGGCCTTAGTTTTGTTTTTGTTGCAGATAAGGCCTTTGCTCTGGGGGAACATCTTATGAAGCTGTTTCCTATGAGGAACCTCACCCCAGAGAAGAGAATATTTAATTACAGGCTCTCTCGTGCCAGAAGGGTGGTTGAAAACGCCTTTGGCATTCTCTCCAGTCGGTTCAGGTTGTTTTTAACACCAATTAACCTGGCACTATACAAAATCAACCATGTGGTATTGTGCTGCTGTATACTCCATCATTTTTTATGGAGGAATGCTAGCAGCTACCTTGTCTCAGTGACAACTGATGCAGACCCTGCAGTGGCAGGCCCAGCTGAAGAGGCTGCAGCTCGGCCGTCTGTATGCATGATGACAGCTCTAGAAACTGGCCATGTTGGATTGCCCTCCCAAAATGCCAGAGATATACGTCAAAAATACCTTGATTATTTTGTGGGTAGAGGGGCAGTGTCTTGGCAGCAAATTGGAGATGATCCTGAATAATATTTTTATTTGATCATAAACTCTCATATTTTATTTGAACTACTGTTGTCTGTGTTTCTTATCTGTATAATATGTTCTCAAATGGCTTTTATTTTGGCCACTTGCTACAATAGTGCAAACATACCTTATTTGCTACATGAAGTGACAATTTCTTCATCAGCTAACTATTATGGTGTGCTGTGGGTCTGCTACACACACTGTTGTTCTTAATGGATCTAATGCATGAATTTCAAAAACATTATGGCTTTTCAACTCCTTTAATTTTTTTGGATGCCAAAAAATTGCCGGAGTTGGCCACATTTAAGAGCAAATTGTCACTGTAACTACAACAACTTAACAAATACACTGGTATTGAGCATTGAAATAATAAGCCACACATTGTTTAGTAAAAAACATTTTACAACACCAACATCTTGGTGTATAACATGTATGTTTGCCATTATTTTGCCTTTTTTGTGGCTAAACAGGCATGTTGGAAAACATAAGATACACATCCCCAACTCAGGAACTTACAAAGTTTGATTTTGGTAAAGTGAAGGCCAAATGAGACATTAGTACCACAAGACTGTGTGGATGTTGCCTTCCTCAGATGGGGTGATCTCACCCCTCTCAAAGCCAAAATTTGAAGCCACGTACACGTAGAGGCCTAACTATTAAATGTCCCTTATGATCCCGTCAAAAATGTGTGTAGTTCCAAACATGTTATTTTAGACACCCCCAAAACACATTGTGTGTCAACATATGCTATCTCCCATCACGGGGTAACAATGGATGCGTTTTGGGGGTGCAACCCCTTCCTCATAACTAAAGTAGGTCAGAGGAAGGAGTTGCACCCCGAAACACGTCCATTGATAGCCCATGATGGGACCTAGCACATGTTGACACAGTGTGTTTTGGGGCTTTAGCAAACTAGATGTGGGGAAAGACACACATTTTAGGCATGGGATCATGAGGAAAATAAGAATGTTAAGACACAATTTGTGGGCAGCTTCAAATTTTGGCTTAGCTTTTTTTAAAAACGCACAAAGGTTACAATTCACATTACTTAGGGCAGTGTTTCCCAACTCTCCTTCTCAAGATGCAAACCCAGGTCAGGATTTCTATATTTGTTGAATTTGGCACAGGTGATGTTTTCATTTTCAATGTTAGTAATTCACACAGTCGTTTTTAGACTGAGGAAAATACAGAAAACAGGACCTGGTGGTGCACCTAGAGGAGTGGAGTGGAGAAACACTGAGTTCGGACACTAAACTTTCTCATTTAAAAGTCTGAAAAACATGGTACATATTAAAAGTGCAAACAGGAGCCAACAAGTGGAACAAGAAACTTCCGACCAGGCAAGAGGAAATTAGAATTTGGCAAGTATGTCTACAAAATCACGTATTCTTTGCTGTAAAGCAGTGGCAGCCTCCTTTATTTGCTCCAGATCCTTCAGACAATGCAACCTATCTGCACTCATTCGGCCAGTTGTGCATCTTGGAAGATCATGACCTAGTAAGAAGACAAAAAAGTATTAAGGGAACAATGGTCAAGTGGCTGAGGTCCTACAGTGAGTTATGGTCAAGTTACTAGTCAAATTCAGGAAATACCTACCCAGTCTATTGTTGCTTGCAACCTGCTTGCCCTTCAGACACCTACACTACTAGGAATGTACACACTGCAACTACTCAGTAATCTTGGCCCTGGTGGCGGGGTCTCCAAAACTCGGGTACCTAGCAAAACTGCCAGCTCCTTCCACCCCTTTCTTCTCCATGCTAATGTTAAGGCACTACATACTTTGCTAAGGTGTTTCGCAAAGGTGCTAAGGTGAAGGTGTTTTGTTTGTTCAGATAAATACTCAACATGTATACACATTTGAAGCCAGTTTTCAAGAATACTTACTTGCACAAACAAGAGGCTCCCGAATACTTTCTTCCTCTTCAGGGTCGATTTGGCCCTCAGTGTGACTTGCGTCAGGGGATTTGAAGTCCACAACATACAGGTCTATGCTGGGTCCAGGAGTCAGATCCCATGCATCCAAACCAACATCCTGGGTAAGATGGCCACACTCACTTTCCTCTAAAAAGAAACAATACACCATTCATTAAGCCACCCCTAGTCCCATCTGTTTCTAGCTTCCATTTTGCTACATTAGTTGACCAACCTTGCACTTGGTCTGATGACAATGTTTGCTCCTGACTAGTGGACTCCACCATGCTGCACTGTTTTTTTTTTTTACAGTGAAAAATGCATAGAAAAGGGAAGGTGATGTCATTTTACAGAGGGCAAACACTGGACAAGTGTCAACATTGAAAAAGTCCTGCATTTGCCTCCTCACCCCTCTTGTCTCCTATGGGATAGGGGATATATGATGATTATTCTAGCAGGCATGACTATGTGTGACTGTGATCCCCGGGGCCTCACCTCTACCCATGTATACACTGGCAAGGCTGCAATTATGGGCACTGATGAACCAGGCAGCAACCAGTAAGTGTTCTTTACCCCTTAAGTTCTGCCTTAAGCCCATAGCCTTTGGTCCACCTAGAATCACCCCTGTCAGTGGCTAAATGAGTGTGTTTGAAGTTGTCACTTACGTTTTTTGGTGGGAAGATGGCCTTGTTGCCTCCCCTGTTGGGGCCCGAGCGAGGGTAGCCTCCCTTCGTCCCTTCTGGTGGCTTGGCTGTTGCCTCATTTTATGGTGCCTCCCTGTTGAAAGAAGAGAAAAAATTAGGTACAAAAATAAATAAATGTCAAAAAACAGAACCAAAAAGGAGTGTTCATATCTGCTTTCTATTTTACAACATCTTTAAAATAACAATTCAGACAAAGATTATAGAAAACATTATATATAATTCTCTTGAGCTACTTAGAGAAAGCACATATACAGACAGCTAATTTACACATATACCGTATTTATCGGCGTATAACACGCACCCCAATTTAGGAGGGAATTTTAAGGAAAAAAAACTTTTAGGAGGGAAGTTGAAGGGAAAAAAACTTACATTTAAATGCCCTTCATTGCAGCCTTGTCAGTGCAGCCTTGTCAGTGCAGCGATGTCAGTGCAGCGATGTCAGTGCAGCCTTCCCCAGTGCAGCCTTGTCAGCCTTGTCAGTGCAGCCTTCCCCAGTGCAGCCATGTCAGTGCAGCCTTGTCAGTGCAGCCTTCCCCAGTGCAGCCTTGTCAGTGCAGCCTTCCCCAGTGCAGCCTTGTCAGTGCAGCCTTTCCCCAGTGCAGCCTTCCCCAGTGCAGCCTTCGTCAGTGCAGCCTTTCCTCAGTGCAGCCTTTCCTCAGTGCAGCCTTCCCCAGTGCAGCCTTCCCCAGTGCAGCCTTGCCCCAGTGCAGCCTGGTATCCCCTGCCCCTGCTTCCAGGGCTTCAAAATCGCGGTCCGCGATTTGAAAATGGCGCCGCCGGCGCCGAAGTACAGAGAGCCGGTCCTCGGCTCTTTCCGGCGGCTCTCGTTTACTTTCGGTTTCACTCGTAGTCCGGAGCGGAGCTATCCGAGTAGGTTCGGATAGCTCCGCTCGGGACTACGAGTGGAGCCGAAAGTAAACGAGAGCCGCCGGAAAGAGCCGAGGACCGGCTCTCTGTACTTCGGCGCCGGCGGCGCCATTTTCAAATCGCGGACCGCGATTTTGACATTTTGACAGATCGGGATCGGCGGGGATCGGCGTATAACACGCACCTGCGACTTTCCCCTGATTTTAAGGGGAAAAAAGTGCGTGTTATACGCCGATAAATACGGTACATATTGGTTAAATACAAATATTTCTTACTTTTTTTGATGATCTTATGTATGGACTCCATCTGGTCTTGCTCACGGTGTTTGAGATCAGAACATCGTTTTCTGATTTGGTCCTTTGTTCATTGCACCGAACATTCGCCCTGCAAAACGGTAATGACCTTATCCAAAATGCTGTCCTTTTGGCTGTTGGGCCTTTCGTAATTGTGCAGCTTGCAGGCGTAGTCGTGCTTCTCTAGGATGCGCACCATCTCCACCATCTCACTCTTGCTCATGGGGGTTGCTTTGTGCCTCCTCTGAGCTCCACCACCGCAGGAATGCCTGTAATACTGATTCTGCCATGTTGTCCCTCCCAAATGTTCTGCCATGTGTGTCGCATGCAGAAGAGAGATGGTCATCCCCCAGCGTCATAACGCACTGAGAGCGGAGTTTGACGCATGAGCAGCTTATTTAAAGCCAGAACGCACGGTCGATGGAACGGCCGTAGGAACGATCTTGGAGAGAAGGACGTTCGCTTGCAAACCCAAGAAAAGAGCCATAAAACGAAGGGACAATTTGAATTTGGGGCATAGGTGGTTAGTGGCCTATACTGCTTAGATTAAGGCCTATATTGGGACCAGTTTATGAGTTAAACCAGACATTATGGTTTGTCTTGTGTTCTGACTTGCAGGCATCATATCATTTATCATGGTGGATAAATTTACTGCGCCTGATTTTTTTTTACCACAATTCATTGACCTGTACCGGGAGCTGTCCTGTCTCTGGAAGGTCAAGAGTCAAGGTTACTCCAATAAAATCTTGAGGAAGGCAGCGTTGGAGAAACTGCTTGAGTTGGTGAAGCCTTTGTACCCCAGGGCAGACATCAACTATGTCAAGAACAAAATTTCCAACCTGAGGAGTACTTTTAAAAGGGAGCACAACAAGGTCATGGACTCCGAGAGATCTGGAGCAGCAGCGGATGACCGATATGTCCCCAGGCTGTGGTAATACCACAGCCTGCGGTTTTTGACCGACCAGACAGAACCCAGGCCATCGCTGTCTACGCTCCCTTCGACATCTGCTGAGGCCACAGCTCCAGAGGTCCACACAGGTCCTGCTGCACAGGATGAAGATGTGGAGGAGCCCAGCTTGACCCAGGTATAGCATTGATAAACATATTTGTATCCAAAAATACAATGATGATAACTAGACTTTATTGTTCAAATATTTCTGCCTTAACAAAGTGGTTTTCATATCAATAGACAGTAGTGCCCAAAAATGATTTGAACAAGAATGAAAAATGATGGGATCAGAATGATAGTCTTTGCTATTTGTCCACATTCAATTTGAAACCGTGAGGAGATCAAAATTGTGTGTGATTGATGACCAAACCCTAAAAAAGATTCTAATTATCTCCCATTTTCATACACAGGAAAGTGTCAGTCAGGAGGAGCCCGTGGCTAGCAGCCAGACGGTGTCCCAGATCCCTCCCCTATGCCCTCCTGCTAAAAGGGCCAGGAAGAGGAGGAATTTGGATGAGGCCACAGCTTCCTTTCTCAGCCAGGCCACTACTGCCATCCGTACTGACCCAGATGAGTGTGAGGAATTTGGCGTGGTGACAGCCAATAGGGTAGGGGGGATGGCCGGTGACAGAGGAGAAGGTGCGAAGAGCTCATCCTGCAGCTCTTCAACAGGGGGGCGATGGGCGAGAGCTATGCCACCACCTACCTATGTGATTTTGTGGGCCCACATACACAACCTCCACAGCCAACCCACCCACCACAGAAGCATATTGGTTGAATAATGATTTTATTTTTTATATTTTCTATATTTTTGGATGCATAGAATGCACTCTTTGGTTAAGTTCTATTGGCAGATAGCATGTCTAATTTTATTTGTTTTCTTTTTTTAATGCACAATACAAAAATTGTGTAGAATAATACTTGGCTACGTGTTTTACTTCAAATGACAGTTTGGGAGTAGGCCAGTACATTTTCAAAAATACAATTTCAAATTAACAAGGGACATCAACAGAGTTGTATCTTTGAGATTAAAAACTACAGGATAATAGGGCTGTGGTAACTTGGCCAAAAAAAAACAAACAAGCATAATAATATTATTCTTGATATCACTAGAAAACTCCATCAGTATCACCAGCAAAGTAGGTTCATTATTATTCCATTAAAGAAGAAGAGAATTGTGCGCTGCATTTCGACAATTCATAATTTGCCGCATCACGAATGGTAAATCTCCATTGAAGACCGACCACTTCCGGCTCGTCTTTGCTTCCGAGCAGGCGTGTTTGTACTTTGGACTTTTGTGTGACGGACTTACACACGACAGACCGTTGTCCGCCGAAAATTTATCAGCCTGCCATCCATCATTTGTTGGCGAAAAGTTGGACAACAATTGTCTGAAGGAGCGTACTAACAGTCGGATTTTAGGCAAACAGTCTGTCATCACACAATTCCCTGCCGAAAATCCGATCGTGTGTACGAGGCTTTAGGGTTCAAATACTTAACTTATCTTTTTCCTGGGTTCTACCGGGTGCTGTTCTTTGGCCATTTAAATTGTCTGGCATGGGATGTCATCACTCCCGTGCTGAGCTACAGTTTTTTTTCCTATTGGGATACGGACTAATGCCCCGTACACACGGTCGGATTTTCCGATGGGAAAATGTCCGATCGGAGCGTGTTGTCGGAAATTCCGACCGTGTGTGGGCTCCATCGGACATTTTCCATCAGATTTTCCGACACACAAAGTTGGAGAGCAGGAGATAAAATTTTCCGACGACAAAATCCGTTGTCGGAAATTCCGATCGTGTGTACACAAATCCGACGGACAAAGTGCCACGCATGCTCAGAATAAATAAAGAGATGAAAGCTATTGGCCACTGCCCCGTTTATAGTCCCGACGTACGTGTTTTACGTCACCGCGTTTAGAACGATCGGATTTTCCGACAACTTTGTGCGACCGTGTGTAGACAAAACAAGTTTGAACCAACATCCGTCAGAAAAAATCCTAGGATTTTGTTGTCGGAATGTCCGAACAAAGTCCGTCCGTGTGTACGGGGCATAAGACTGGGATGCCTTTAAAGTTCATGTGCGTGTAGGCGTCCCAATACGTCAATACTTTTGACAGTATAGTATGTGTGTGTCTGTATATATATATACATATAAATAAATTATCATAAATAAATTATGCAAGCTCTTTTCAATATCAGTGTATAGTGAATACTAAATATTCAATGTTTCCCATTTTGGGGGTACTTTTCATACGAGAGTGTTTTTTATATACATAAATTAAGCTTTACCTTATTTCAGTTGCACAATTTTCCATTGTTTATCCCCTATTACAAATGTACTCTTGAGGGAAAGTGTTGATTAAGAAAGATATTCTATATATTTTTTTCTCCTTATTTTGCTAGTTATAACAGTGGGCACGTGACATATTATACCCAGATTCTTTTTTTTTTTTTTTTTTATGAAGTTGAATTTGCATTAACTGCTTTATTGGAACTCCCCCTTCCAATATCAACGGATCGGCAGCTGTGGCACATAACACATTTGTAATGAATCAATGAACATCAGCACAGCTCATGAATACCCGCTACAAAAGCTAAAGTGAAACTTTTCCTTCTATATTCTTATCTCTAAAGACATTGTGCCACTTGAAATATTTAATGAATTATTTAAAACCAAAAGACCAACAGTACAATAAAAAAGCCCCTTTCTTTCTGCACAATAAACTCAATGATTGTCCTCTTAACAATGCAGCCTGACAGTACTGTATTTATAAATGCATTTGACGCTGATATTTAAAATAAAAAGAATACCTGTTTAGATGCTAAACGATACTAACAATATGGCTTGATATACCCTGCTCTCATATAGTTTAAATGGGATACTTACATATGGGAATTAAATACTCTGTGTAAAGCAGTAAAGGTAACACAAACAGTTGGAAAAACTCACTGTCTTTGGTTAGGCAGATCGCATGCAAACAGGATAAAAGACTGAAAGGATAATGCAAACTGATGGAGCACCAGATAAAATTTGTAAAAGATTCCTCATTGCTTTAATGGTTTAACAATAAAACATTCATCAGGGCTATAAGAAAGTTTAAATAAAAATGTCAGTTTTGAAAGGACAATCCAATAATAGAGCACCATGTGTAGTAACTAACCACTTCAGCCCCTGAAGATTTGGCTGCTGAATGACCAGGCCATTTTTTGCAATGTCGTGTGACATTGCACCCAAAATAAATTGACATCCTTTTTTTCCCACAAATAGAGCTTTTTTTGGTGCTATTTGATCGCCTCTGCGGTTTTTATTTTTTGCGCTATAAACAAAAGAATAGGGACAATTTTTTTAAAAAACGCAATATTTTGTACTTTTTGCTATAATAAATATCCCCATTTTTTTTTTTTTAAAAGCACATTTCTTTCTGAGTTTAGGTCGATATGTATTCTTCTACATATTTTTGGTAAAAAAAATTGCAATAAGCGTATATTGATTGGTTTGCGCAAAAGCTATAGCGTCTACAAAATAGGGGATAGATTTATAGCATGTTTATTATTATTTGGTATTTTTTTAGTAGTAATGGCAGCTATCTGCGATTTTTATCAGGACTGCGACATTATGGCGGACACTTTTGACACATTTTTGGGACCATTGGCATTTATACAGCGATCTGCGCTATAAAAATGCACTTATTACTGTAAAAATGTCACTGGCAGGAAAGGGGTTAACACTAGGGGGCGATCAAGGGGTTAACTGTGTTCCCTATTTGTGTTTTTAACTGAAGGGGGAGGGGACTGACCTAGAGGAAGTGACGGATCGTGGTTCCTAGCTAATAGGAAGTCATGATCTGTCACGCCTCTCCTCACAGAACAGGCATTTGTGTGTTTACACACACACTTCTCTGTTCTGCCTCTCGTGCCTGCGATCGCTCATGGCTGGCGGTCATTGCAGCCGTCGGCCACGAGCGCGCCTGCTATCCCAATCCCGATTGTGTCGACCTGCCACAGTATGAGGGCAGCTGTCGGCAAGGGTTTAAAAAAAAAAAGAAATATATATATATAGATATATAGGTATAGAGAGAGAGAGAGAGACAAACTGTATAAGTAAACCTGAAATTACTTCATAATGTACATTCATAAAACTAAATGCATGATGATAATAATAATGATTATTTTGTTATTACTGAACTGATTTGGATTATAGGGATTATAGTTATTGAGAGACTCGGTTTGCTATAGCACTTCTCATAAAATACTTATTAAATATGTTGCTATGCTACAACAGTTTAACTAAGCATATGTGTAAAATCGTGCAGTAAAAAGCAAAAGTATGTCACTACTATGACTGGATTGTGGAAGCATGTTGAAACCAGATACATATTATGAATTCATTATTCAATACTCTAAAAAGGGATCTCCAAACATTTCAGTATGAGGGCCGTATTGTATATTTTACATATAATTGCAGGCTGGTAGAAAATCCCCATCAGGATCACTACTATATCTGGGTCCCTAATCAGAGTCCCCTTTACATCAGGGTTCCCATCAGAGCCCCCCTTACATCTGAAACAGGGACCATAGGCAGCCTCTGCTGACCCTAATCCTTAATCAGTGCACATTGAGGATATGCCACTGACCCTACCTGCGGACCATATGTGGCCCACAGGCTAAGGTCCCTGAGACCCCTGCTTTAAGCACTTGCCGACCGGCTCACACCGATATATGTTGGCAAAGTGGCACAGGTGTGCAAAACAACGTACTCGTACGACGCTGCGTCATCCGCAGCTAATGGGAAGCGATGTCCGCCGGTGGCCCACGACCGTGGCTTGGAGAGGCAGAACGGGGAGATGCCTACGTAAACAAGGCATTTCCCTGTTCTGCCTAGCAACATGACAGGGATCTACTGTTCCCAGTGACGTGGAGCAGTGATCTCTGTCATGTTCTAGTGAGCCCATCCCCCCTACAGTTAGAACATGCTGCGTAGTCACAATAAAAATCGCAGATCGCCGCCATTACATATAATAAAAAAATAATAATAAAAATGACATAAATCTTTCCCCTATTTTGTAGACGCGATAACTTTTGCGCAAATCAATCAATATACGCTTATTACATTTTTTTTTACCAAAAATATGTAGAATAATACATATTGGCCTAAACTGTGGAAGAAATTATTTTTTATATATATATTTTTTCCTTGGATATTTATTATAGCAAAAAGTAAAAAATTTTGCTTTTTTTTCAAAATTGTCGCTCTTTTTTTGTTTATAGCACAAAAAAAACACCACAGAGGTGATCAAATACCACCAAAAGAAAGCTCTATTTGTGGGAAGAAAAGGATGTAAATTTTGTTTGGGTCCAACGTTGCAGGACCGTGCAATTGTCGGTTAAAGCAGCGCAGTGCCGTAAGGAAAAAAGGGCTTGGTCAGGAAGGGGGTAAATCCTTCCGGGGCTGAAGTGGTTCAAACAATGTTGCAATTCTGCCAGCACCAAACCTGCTTAGTAATGGAAAATAAATAATTTTTATTATCACGTTGTATTTAGTTAGTTGGATATTTGTGGTCAACTTCTGTAAGATTGTATGGGGTAAGGGTTGCAAGAGTGTTGGGAGGAGTCACAAGACACTTTACAGCTTCTGTAAAATCAAAAAATCTCTTCTTTATCCAGTTTGGTGGTCTGTACAGTGACAGTAGCCTAGGGCAGCATGATGTCTAAAAAAAACCCTGTACAAAATGAAATCAGCTGTCCCTTCTAGCTTAGCACTAAAGTTTTAGGTGAAGCCTTTTATAATATTTTTAAACTTGTAATGGATGTATTCAATGATGTTCAGATGTAGTGATATCCAATCTACGATTCTCCTGGAATTAATGCCATGCTTACATGATTACATGTCCTGTACTGGAAGGATGTCACTAACTGCCATTACATTGATTGAACACTAAATCATTGATTGACTAAAAATAGTCACAAAATACCAGCTTGCTCTATCTATAGGAGGAAGGTCCACTGTCCAATCTGACGACATAAGCATTCTGGGTATTTTTGTGATTAGAAACCTTGCCAAGGTTAAAAGCTATACACTGGCTATACAAAGGTGGAAATTAATCTTTGCTTCATTATGTTGCGTTTTACTTTTAAAAAAGAGTGAATCCATGCACTAAAGCACATATGTCAAACACAAGGCTCGCAGGTCGAATCCAGCCCTCCGGGCCTTGTTATGTGGCCCTTGCACCCAGATTTGCATCCGGAACAAGGCAGTGCTCCATTCCGCCACCTCCAGCGTTCACGCTCCCCTCTGCTCCAACCAAAGCGAGGCAGAGCCATCTACACAGGGAGGTACTAGAGCCAAGCAAGGTAGGAAAGAGATGATAATAATACTAATAATAACAATACATTTAATTTATAGGCACTTTTCAGAACACCCAAGGTCACCTTACAAAGATAGCAACAGAGCAACAAAAAAGTAAATCAATAAATATACATTACATAACCATTAAATTGCAAAATACAAATCAATGAAGTCAAAGAGAGTATGCAAGTTTAAGAAGATGAATTTTGAGACGTGATTTGAAGATGGGTATGAAATCAATATTACGGATGCGAGGAAGCTTTGGGGAGTTGGGTTTGCACACTGTGCATAGCGCACCCCTAAACCCTGCACTCTGTACTCAGCACATCCCTAAATTCTGTATGTAATGCACTCCTGATTCCTGCACTCTGTATATAGCATAATCCTGAGTTCTGCACGCTGTACGTAATGCACTAGTGAACACAGCACTCTTTATATAGCGCCACCCAGATACAACTGGCCCTTTGAGGGCAACCCTACTGCTGATGCAGCCCATGATGAAACTGAGTTTGACACCCCTGCAAAGGATAGGCCAGGTGGAAAGTGCAATAAAAGTTGTCATAATAACACTGCAGTCCCATTTACAACCAGATCCCTTCTAGAGACCTATATGTTAATGAAATAATACACTTTCCTGAATGTACAGGCATGAGATGACATTCCTTTGAATGGATGTAGGGTGTACAAATCTCCCTTGAGTCCTCTCATTTATCAGAGGCCTAACCCAGTTCTTGCATGAAAAAGGTGCCAGATATTACATAGTACCACTTTTCTTGTATCCAAGAACACATTTTTAAATCCTTTCTATTTTCCTTTTTTCAAAAATATGTTTGTTAAAATACTGAATGTCATCTTAACATTTCCAGAGCGTGTGTCTGTACTACAGCACACCGCAGGATAGCACGAAGCACATATTTCAGTAAAAAAAAAAAATAGAACAGGAGTGAAGGGGCCCTTAGGGATGAAAACAACAATTTTCTCAGTGTAAAGTCAGTTCTTCTTTAGGAGTACTAGGTGTGTCCAAAAAGTAATGAGTATGATATTTAAAAAATTATTTTATTGAAAAATTTTACAATTGAACATTGTCTCCTTCAAAGTATGCACCTTGTGAGTGTATACAACGCTCCCAGCGATTTTTCCATTCTTCATAGCATCCCTGGAAGTCTTCAAGTGGTATGGCGTTCAGAGCGTGCATAGTGGCTGTTTGGACGTTATCCACACTACCAATATGGTATCCTTTCCCTTCTTCATCTTTGGGACTATGGAAAAGTCACAAGGAGCCAGGACGGGGCTGTAGGGTGGATGGGGAAGAACTGTGATGTGTTTTTCAGCCAATAACTGACAGCCAAAGCACTGTGATTCTGTGCATTGTTGTGATGAAGGATCCCAGTTGAAGCGATCTCAGGACGCACACAAAAAACTCTGTCTCAGGCGACCAAGAACTTCCAGATAAAACCTTTGATTCTCAGTTTGACCAGTAGGTACAAATTCCTAATGGACAATTCCCACGAATAAAAAAAAACAATGACCATTGATTTTACTTTTGTTTTGCTCGTTCGAGCTTTCTTGGGGTGAGGTGATGTGGGTGTGTACCATTCTGCATTGTGTTTCTTCGTCTGGGGATCATACTTAAACACCCAGGATTTATCTCCTGTGATCACTCGACTCAAAAAATATCAGGCTATTTCCAAATGGGCCTACAGGTTTGGCAAACGAGTTAACAGTGTGCCTTCTGATCAGGTGACAAGTTCTTTGGAACAAGGTTAGCACACACTTTTCTCATGTTCAAATCCCGAGTTATGACTTCATGAACTATTGACTTGGTATTTCCCATTTCCTCTGTAATAATTCTGATAGTGAGTGAGAACAGACCTCATTGCATCCACATTCTGTTCGGTTTTTGATGAAGAGGGGCGTCCTGATTGTTGTTCATCTTCAACACCTTCTCATCCTTCCTTGAAGGCCTTGTGCAATTGGTACACTTGTGCAAATGATAGCGCAGCTTATCAGTAAGCTTTCCTCATCATTTCCAAAGTTTCTGATGCACTTTTACCCAGTTTTACACAAAATTTAACCACTTCAGCCTCGGAAGAATTTACCTCCTTCCTGACCAGGCCATTTTATTGCGATACGGCCCTGCGCTGCTTTAACTCACAATTGCGCGGTCGAGCGACGCTGTACCCAAACAAGATTTACGTCCTTTTTTCCCATGAATAGAGCTTCCTTTTGGTGGCATTTGATTACCTGTGCGTTTTTTATTTTTTGTGCTATAAACAAAAGAAGAGTGACAATTTTGATAAAAAACACAATATCTTTTACTTTTTTGCTATAAATAAATATCCCAAATATTGCTCGGTTTAGGCCAATATGTATTCTTCTACATATTTTTGGTAAAAAAACCGCAATAAGCGTATATTGATTGGTTTGTGCAAAAGTTATAGCGTCTACAAATTAGGGGATAGATTTATGGCATTTTTATTATTATTTTTTTTTACTAGTAATGGCATTGATCAGGGATTTTTTTCGAGACTGCAATATTGCGGCGGACAAATTGGACACTTTTTACACATTTTTGGGACCAGTGACATTTATACAGCAATCAGTGCTATAAAAATGCACTGATTACTGTATAAATGTCACTGGCAGGGAAGGGGTTAACACTAGGGGGCGATCAAGGGGTTAATTGTGTTCCCTAGGTGTGTTCTAACTGGGTGGGGGATAGGATTGAGTAGGGGAGGAGAGAGATTGTTGTTCCTACTTAGTAGGAACACACGATCTGTCTCCTTCCCCCTGACAAAACCGCTCTGTCACAAGCGATCGCGGGTGCCAACCGGTCATCGCGCCCGCGGGGCACTCGCATCGGCTCCAGGGACACGAGTGCCTCCTACAGCGTGTTAAAGAGCCGACATACAGCTACGACAGCTCACCCAGGGGAGCCATCCTGCCGCGGTATAATTGCGACGGCTGGTCGGGAATCGGTTATTCACCTACTACTGTTCCAAACTCATTTGCAGAGCCCTTGTCAAGCGTAGGAACTTCATTCTCATTAAATTCTGTACACAACTTGTATGCTTATTAGAGGTACCGATGCAACATTGAGATTCCACAATTTGGAATCCTTGGAGAATAAAATTTAAGACAGCCACAGAGTATTTACAGGTAGGTAGTGTCCCTTGAATTTGACCTGAATGTAATGTTTTTTTCTTCCAGTTTTGATATACAGGCAATATCTTCAGAGGGATATTACATTTATAGAAGGATATTATTTTAATGGATTCAGGATTCTCGTCAAGCGGGGAATCAACACTCTTCCATTTGTTTAGTTTTCCCTCTTTTTTTTCTTCTTTTTCCTTTGGTAATGGGGAGGGTATAAAGAGAAAATATTTTCTTGCATTGTTGATATCAGTCCTGATAGAAAGATGAGATTTTTTATATACAGTGAGGAAAATAAATATTTTATCCCCTGCAGATTTGTAAGTTTGCCCACTTGCAAAAAAAATGAAGGGTTTATAATTTTTCTCAAAGGTGTATTTTAAATGATAGAGACAGAATATCAACCAAAAATCCAGAAAAAAACACATAATACAAATGTTACAAGACGTTTCTTGTAGTTGGTAACCAGGTTTCCAGGTTTGCACACATCCGAGGGATTTTGGTCCACTCTTCTTTACAGATCTTCACTAAATCCTAAAGGTTTCTTAGCTGTTGATTGACAACTCAACGTTTCTGCTCCCTCCATAAATTTTCTTTAGGATTAAGATCTGGAGACTGGCTAGGCCACTCCATGACATTAATGTGCTTCTTTTTGAGCCACTCCCAGGGTTGCCAACCGCCGGTAAATTTACTGACAGTTTGTAAAAATTAGTGATTTATTTACAACTGCCAGTAAATATGAGGGGCTGATCATTTCATGCTGTGTTAACTTTTTAGGTGTAAATCAAGCAAATTACTTTGTTATAGGTATTGTTGGTGTTTCCATATCATGTTTATACTGTTCAAATATTCACTGTGTTAGTTTTCAATAGGAGTTCTGTAATTTCTCGGGTTGCCAGTAAATGATGTGCTCCGCCAGTAAATTTTCCATGTTGGCAACCCTGGCCACTCCTCTGTTGCCTTTGCGGTATGTTTTGGGTCATTGTCATGTTGGGAGACTCATCCATGACCCAGCTTCAGTGTGGCTGAAGGTTCTCATCCAAGATTTTACAATAGATGGCCCTGTCCATTAGCCCCTCAATGCGGCAAAGTCGGCTTGTACCTTTAGCAGAGAAACAGCCCCAAAGCATAATGTTTCCACCTCCGTGCTTGACTGTAGTGATGGTTTTCTTAAGGTCATAATCAGCATTTTTCTTCCTCCAAACATGGCGAGTTGAGTTAATGCCAAAGAGCTCAATTTTGGTCTCATCTGACCACAGCAGTTTCTCCCAATCCTTCTCTGAATCATTTAGATGTTCATTGACAAACTTCAGGTGCAGGTGCAAGTGCTGCAGGATTTCAATCCATGGCGGTGTATTGTGTTACCAATGGTTTGTTTGGTGACTGTGGTCCCAACTGCCTTGAGATCATTCACAAGCTCCTCCCGTGTAGTGCTGGGCTGATCCCTTTACTTTTCCCATGATCATCCTTCTCACATGAGGCAAAATCATGCATGGAACTCCAGACCGAGAGTGATCGGTGGTTATTCTGTATTCTTCCATTTGCAAATAAACAGTTGCCTCCTTCTCACCAAGCTTCTTGCTGTTGGTCTTGTAGCCCATTCCAGCCTTGTGCAAAACTACATTCTTGTCCCTGACATCCTTTGACAGCTCTTTGGTCTTGCCCATGATGGTGAGTTTTGAATGAAAGAAAGATTCTGTGGACAGGTGCAGTGGTGGCTGGTGAAGTTTTAGGATGGGGGGGCGCTAGACCTCACCCTTCCTTTTTGACTCCCCCTCTTATAAGCCACACCCCTTATAGAATCCACCTACTCTGTCCCCTGTATTCCAATTGCTTCCACCCATAGTGTCAACAATATACAGCTCAGCATCACAGGACAGAGTATACAGCTCAGCCTTACAGATCAGGGTATACAGCTTAGCCTCACAGATCAGGGTATATAGCTCAGCCTCATAGATCAGGGTATACAGATCAGGGTACACAGCTCAGCATAACAGATCAGGGTATACAGCTCAGCATTACAGATCAGGGTATATAGCTCAGCCTCACGGATCAGGGTATACAGCTCAGCATTACGGATCAGGGTATATAGCTCAGCCTCACAGATCAGGATATATAGCTCAGCCTCACGGATGAGGGTATATAGCTCAGCCTCAAGGATCAGGGTATACAGCTCCGCATTGCAGATCAGGAAAATCTTGACCAGACTTTGCTGCTGCAGTGAAGTTCAAAGATCAGATAGTACTGCCTGGCAGAGGTGGCTGTATATCAAGATTGGTTATATAGGACTGTAGTTCCTGTGACAGTTGTGTGAGACACATCTCACAGCAATTGCACTCATATTTAGCCAATCTTGTGATACAGACTCCTCTGCTATGCAGTACTGCCTAATCTTTGATCTTTACCACAGCAGATATCATGGCATGGGGCAGGGCTTGGCTCTCTAGCTGTTGTGGTATTTGTAGTTCCACAATAACTGAAGAGTCACTGTCACAATCTGCGGAAATCTGCAAACAAGCATCACGCTTCATCCTCTGTGATAATTTCCTGCAGAGAAAAGAAAAACAGAACTATGGTTCTAAGAAGGGAAGGGTGTGATGTTTAATGCACAGGTGTACCTTTCTATTACATTTTTACATATATAAAAAAAGTCCTTGCCCAGGCTAAACTGAACTAACTCCCATCCTCAGCTGCTTACTAACCTTAGCCTCAGTGCTATGGCCTACTTCAGTGTTTAAAGCTTATTGAAATATCATCATTGCTGGTCACACAAAAGTGCCCATTGACTTGTATAGAGCCATATACAGAGGGTCTCCAGTCTCAGTATATAAACCCATTTAAGTAAATGAGGACTCCAGGATTACTGCAAGAATTAGTAAAAGATTATGTATAGGTACAGCTGTTCTTTAGAGCCAAATGTTTTACCCATCTTGGGTCAGGCAGAGTCTATTTAAGACCCCAGCTCCCGGGTTTGGTCTGCTTTATGTGTATGGTTAGTGTGGGGTAAGGTTCCCACCTGGTAGGTACAGTGCTTAGTGGCAGGGAAAGGTTCCTGAGAAGTAGGGAAATTGCAGAGACTATGCCATCTTCTCATAGGAAGCCTCCCATTTAGGTGTCGACCAGTCAGGCTGTATTCTTGCTCCTCGCTGCAGTAGTTGTCAGCATCAGTCCAGGATTTCAAACCTCTACTGCTGTTTGTAAGTGGCTCTTGTTGACTGTGCCTTCCCACTGGGCCATTTTGTACATTGTTGGAACTCTCAAAATGCACAGCTTTCATCTACCTGGACCCGTAAGTGTATTCTTTGCCACCGGTGTAACACGCTACACCCTATTCACAAGGAGGCACCAACCATAAGAAAAATATTGTCAGGATCACCAAAGCAGAGGTTCTCAATATTTTGTAAATTGTTCTCATAAATCCTACAGACACTGAAATAAACTATTTTTTTTCTTGGAATCTTTTAATTTGGACATGCAGTTTCCTTTTTCAAGGATAACGTGAATGGTCAGGGTTAGCATGAAAGGGAAACAGCAACTCAAGGCCCAGAAAGATGCCTTATCTAAACGCATTACTAGGCTGGCCAAAAGCCACTTGTACTTACTGACCTCTGACTCACTCGGAAACAAATACTAGATACTAATGCCAAAAGAGCGCTCCATAGAATCGATCAAAAATGTAAGTGGCAGGTAATAAACCCAGAAAATTATTGGCAATAATGCTAGGACACCAAAAACCTATGACATACACTGATTAGCCATAACTTCATGACCTTTGATAGGTTAAGTGAAAAACATTGATTATGTTAATACAAGGGCAGCTGAAATTTGTAGGCATGTTGTCCCTGAAGTTGATGTGTTGAAAGTAGAAAAATATGGGCATCACAGTTGGATGTGTATGGGGCCACATAGCTGAAGACCAGTCAGGGTACCCATTGTGACCCGTGTTCACAGCCAAAAGTGCCCACAATGGGCCCATGAGCATCAAAACTGGCCCACGGAGCAATGGAAGAATGTGTCCTGGTCTGAAGAATCACTTTTTATTTTACATTATGTGGATGGCCTGGTGTGTGTGTCACTTACCTGGGGAAGAGATAACACCAGGATGCAGTATGGGAAGAGGGCAAGCCAGCGGAGGCAGTGTAATGCTTTGGGCAATGTTCTGCTAGGAAATCTTGGGTCCTGCCATTCATGTGGATGTTACGTGACACGTACCACCTAGCTAAACATTGTTGCTGAACAAGTAAACCCCTTCATGAAAATGTTTTTCCCTGATAGCAGTGGCCTCTTTCAGCAGGGTAATGCACCCTGAAACACTGCAAAAATGGTTCAAGGTGTTGACTTGGCCTCCACATTCTCCAGATCTCAATCCAATCGAACATCTGTGGGATGTGCTGGAAAAACAAGTCCATTCCATGGAGGCCCCACCTCACAACTTACCATGCCTTGAAAGGTCAGGGCTGTTTTGGCAGCAAAAGGGGGGACCTACTCAATATTAGGTGGGTGGTCATAAAGTTATGGCTGGTGTGTGTATTTTTCTTGCATTAAAAATTATCGAGATGAAAAACACTTTTCCTCATAAGATATACAGTAGCAAGAACCTCTGTGCACTGTTATCATTGGCTAAACAATATTTGCCCAGGTGCGTTCTTTACTGTAACTCACAGCAGTTGAACAGACATCTCAAAGTACCTTTAGGGCTCTGAGATTGCAAATATTCCCTCTGATGAAATAAAAGCAATGGAGAGGAGACAGACATATGTGAGGAAGAGCTCCAGGTGGCCATACGAAATATGCTTAATGGCAAAAGCCAGAGTCCAGATGGATAAATAGTCAAAAACAGTCCTCACAGATTTGTGCAGAAACCAATAGTCAGATATTTATTCTGTGACTACACAGTGTGTCAAGAGGTTGCCAAGATACATGACCTATCAGAAAAGGTAAACAGATGAAGGCACACCCCACTAGACTCTTGAAAAAGGCTCCAGGCAGGGGTTTGCATGTAATTGCATATGGAGTGATTACCTGCAGTTAAGGGAAAATGATCACCCCTTGACACAAACTATTTGCAATTAAGGGTGATTATCTGTCTTTAACCACCTGTGAATCCATGTGCAGAAATCTGCTGAATTCTCGCCACAGCTGGTGTTAAAATGCCCTTTAATAAGACCTAGAAATTGACCTAAGAATGTAAATCTTTCTTGGAGACAGCTTCACATCACATGCTACAATAGACTATGATACATGACACGTTAACCATAGTAGAGTAAGGGCCTGTTGAACACTGGTCTTAAAAGTGAATTTTATGATGACTGTAAACCCTCTCACCCCTCCCTCAGGTTTCATTTGTCTTTGTGACTACATGTATTTTGTTTGAAGTTTTGTGCTTTCCCTGTTCATCCGGGTTGCCCAAAGCTGCAGAACTTATGAACCAGCTTAAGGTGGAACTTCGCTCTCTCAATCAATATTAACTATTTTTAATCCTTATGCTACTAGCTAGCATTAGTAAATACATATGAAAGTAACTTCCCGGTTTCTAGGTCTAGGCAAAGTATGTCATACATCTAGGGTTGCCACCTGTCCAGGATTCACCCCGACAGTCTGGGTTTTGAATCATGTGTTCGGGTTTCAGTCCACCTGAACACGGACGCATTATTCAGACAGGAATGTGGCTCGGAACATAGCTTGACAGGAGCGTGAGGGGGCACTATGTGCCAAGGTTGCCATCTCATCACTTTAAACCTGAACACATATCAATTACACAGGTTCTGTGGCTGATTAAGGTGGTAATTAAACTCACTTGGTGCCTTATCTGCATTAAATTAGCCTCAGAACCTGTGTAATTCATATGTGTTTAGGTTTAAAAAAATGAAGTGGCAACCCTACTATGTGCACCGCATTACTATTCTCTTTGGAGGGCCTAAAGGCATCCCAAGTCTGTTATATAGCTGTTATACAGCTATCAGTCGAACACTGAGTCGGCGGTCTTTTCGAACAATCTGACTGATTTTTTTTCTACATTTTCAAAACAAGAACACTTTAGCGGAGCACAAAAAATGTACTGTGCACCGCTAAAGTGTTCTTGTTTTGAAAATGTAGAAAAAAAATCAGATTGTTCGAAAAGACCACCGACTCAGTGTTCGACTGATAGCTGAATTTGTAAACATTGACAAAGACACCGCCTGGAAAATTTTGTGCGAGGATCTTAACATGACAAAAGTTTGTGCAAAGATGGTCCCAAGGGTTCTCACACCATAGGAAAAAAGAACTTCGTAAGGAATGTTGTGTTGACATTTTGCAGCAAATTGATGCAGATCCAAACCTGTTTCGTGAAGTAATCACTTGCGACAAAACCTGGATTTTTCAGTATTTGAACCCTTGAACATCCTCCATATTCGCCCAATTCAGCGCCATGCAACTTTTATCTTTTCCCAAAAGTTAAATCAGTGCTTAAAGGGACACATTTTGAGTCAGTTGATGCTGTAAAGAAGAAAACGACTGATGTGTTGAAACAGCTGACAGAAATTGATTTTCTCCATGCCTTCAACCAGTGGAAAACAAGACTGCAACAATGAATTAGTGCAAATGAGGAATATATTGAAGGGGACAAGCATTAAATTTGTAATGCATATAAATAAAGGTGAGTTTTTAAATCAATCTCGTTATTTAATAGACACACGTTGGATATTAACAGGAGTTTATTTTGAAAAAAAGGAAAAAACATTGCCAGGTGAAAAAGGGAAATGTCCTGGAAGTTGCACATTTCTGCAAAACCCCTGTGAGAAGATGTATGACAACAACACCCTGGGCTCCAACCAGGTCACGCCCCTAACAAGCTTCAAGACCTTGTGGAGCCTTGAGTGGAACCTGTAAATTTAGTTTGGGTAATTGTCAGGTTTTTACTCTAATAAAAACAAAAAAAAAGTTTTAGTTAAAGTTAAAGAAAAACATATAAATACACAAATAGCAGAGCATCCCTTATTAAGACAAAATAATGTATTTCAAAATTCTCAAGACAAAGATAAATAATTGTACATCTACAATTGTAGATAAATAGAAAATTGCTGCACTTTACTGATATTTCAAAATATTGCATTTACAGTCACCATCGGGTCACTTTACAATACTTTATCAATCACATACAGTGGACGATCCGAGTGCAGGCAGGTGCAGTCTATTTTCTCCACTGGAGGTAGTGCTCAGCCGCAGCGGCAGTGCCGAGAGGAGGAAGCAAAGAGAAACAAGGTTCCTCTATGATTCCCTGGGTCATTGGGGCAATGATCCGGTTGGATACTGACAGCTCATGTGACTCTGGTGGCCATCTTGGATCAGGCAGAGTCTATTTAAGACCCTGGCTCCTGAGTTTGGTGCTCATTTAGCATGTAGGTAGTGAAGGAACAGGCCACCTATCTGTCAGGGTCAGTAAAAGCAGCAGGAAAAGGTTCCAGAGGAAAAGGGAAAGAATAAGGATCAGCCACCTATTCTGAAAACCTCCCCGCTTGGGTTTGGGCTGGTCAGGCTGCATTCCTCCCCTCAAGACAGACAGTGTCTGTTTGGCTGAGATCTGCTCTGCTACAAACTGCTGTTGTTCAGTGAGCATTCCTGATTGAGCTGCCTTCCGCCAGGCTTGTTGTGAATCGTTGTATTCTGATTACAATACAAGTTCTTTCTATTTGCAACTGGATTGTGTGTGAGTTACCTCTGCCGCACCACACTGCACACTCCTGCACGCATCAGTCACATGTGAAAGCAGCATACAACATTTCACCCTAAGGCCTACATCTCTTTACACAGTTTCTCTTCTTCCCAGGGTCATTAGTACTCACTCAGAGGCTTTGGCTTGCCTTAGGCATATCTGTGTCCAGCTTACAACTCTTTGCCTGTAGTTCCTGGGACAAGTTTGCTGCAGTTACACCTCTGGCTTTAGTACACTTCTTCCAGATCTTCCAGGGAGATAGGCTCAGTTCAGAGAACAATTGTTCTGGCTTGAAAGCACTTTTGCAAACTAGCCACCACCATAAGAGACAGGATGACTACCGCCAACTCTTCTGAGTGTAGGACTATCTCAACCTGTCCTCCAGCCCTGTCCAGAGCCTCCACATAGCTGACTACATCTGCGTGCTGGTGGTTTATCTAGCTCCCAAGCCCTAACTGCACTAGAATCCTTCCAACCTAGCATATATATGTCCACTGACTCACTCATGACATCACTACAGGAGGGTGAAACACGTTAAAGGGGAGATCCCAAAGGTGGGGACTTCACAGTGATTGTTGTTTTTTATTTTTTTTTTGCAAATTCTATTTATTGATTTTGTAAAGTCATATAAAATAAAGCCTATTGGGCATACCCAGGCTTGCAACTAGTAAAGAAAAAAACACAAAAAAACAACCAACACCAAAAGAAGAGGAAAAAAAACTGTGACATGGCAACCAGGGCACTCAAGCACTTAATGAACCATACACGATAAGTCCAGCAAAACATAAAATGGGAAAGGAAGCTTCCAACATGACTACAGTATTCCCTTTCTAAAGAGAAGATGAATCTATCATAATAATATTATTGAGTTAACTTAGTAGAGGCAGTGGTAGTAGGTGTCCCATACCTTAGAAACTTTTTTTTTTAAGGCAGCCTCTAGATTCATAGGTGAATTTGTACAGCAGAATAGCTGTACAGAATAAGGCCTGGAGATAATGTTCAACATAGGCGGTAGGCCGGACATGACTGGGTTAGCAGGACAGCTGGTGGTGGTCAAGCCAAGCCCCTTCTTGATTTGAGTTAGCAAGGGTGGGGCAGGATGGGCAGGGTGGGGCCAAGGCAGGGGGAAAGGGGGTGGTTCTGATTCCCAAATTAATTTAGAGCTGGGACAGAGTGAAGAAGCAGCTTTGCCGCCCTCCCTCCCTTAGTGATTTGGTGGTTTTTCTTTTCCGATGTCTTTGCATTTTGTAAGGTCGCGTTTGTTTGCGGCATGTCAGGGATGGAATGAACAAAGTGGATGACTTATGGGGGCTATTATGTTGGAGGCTTATTTGTTCATTGTTCCATGTAGTAGCAGTGGCAGGGGTCTCAGGGTCTTGGAAGGCAGTGACGGTTTAAAGTAGGAAAAAGAGGGGTGGGGCCCATCACAGGTATGGGTGTTCCTACCTTGGTAAATTGAGCCAGTAATGGTTTTGAATGAGTTATTTGGCTGTATCGTGGGTGTCTTAATAGTGGTAGTCCTCGAGCTGGTGTCGTTACGGCTGAGGGCCTGGAAGTCTATTATGATGGTGATACAGCCAGTCGGTGGAAGATAAGTTGCCTTCCAGGATCTTAGACTTTATTAAACTTAATTTCTGTACTGCGACTGTGTTATTAATGTTTCAGATATTTAAATGAAGAAATGTATATATTTTGCGAAAAGTTGTATTTTTATTTGTTAATAAAATGGCTGCTATGGTAAACCCATAATGGGATATGGTGGTTGTCTGTTTATTTTATGGGGTGACATGGGTTGGTGTTGGGTAAAGGTTTAAGCAGCCAGAATATCTGCAAATACCTCAGTCATGACCAGGAGCTTCCAGAAGTCAAGTGTGGGGGCTGAGGGACATTTCCATCCAAGAAGTATAGCCTTACATGCATAAAACAATAATAAACCTAACAGTGTTCTCATGGCTCTGGTTGAGGCCAAGAGATGGACCAATCCTAAAATACATATATCAATAGTTAAGGGCACTGAGATGGTAGTTGTGGAGCATATGCACTGGGACACCTCCTCCCAAAAGGACCATATGACAGGACAGTCCCAAAAACCAAGTATAAAGGTGGCCAGATCCTCCGGGCAGCGCAAGAATCTAAAGGGTGTTGTAATATGTTGGCCGATTTATGTAGGATATTTTATATACATATATATATATACACACACATACAGTACAATATTGACATATTCACCAGGCCAGAATTCAGTTGATAATGGTTGAGTTGTCCAAGCCAACTCAATTTTAACATATTGAAAGGACAGCTGATTACCCTTTAATATGTTAATCTTATGCAAGTCTACCTAGGTATGTGAGGAATGGTCTGTTAATCTAACATTTGAACATTTCAAAGGGTACATTACAAGTAGAGTCTTTTCACCTTGATTAACAATAAGATCAAAAAGTATTTTGTGGTGACCTAGCAGAAACCCCCCCAATGTCAGAAAAGTATTTCAGGGGGACGATTCAAGCTGGCAGTCAGTCTTTTCATTCTCTATGAAAATGAGGGCCACAGATGGAATTCTGAAGGCTACTGTTCGTTGTCATATTTACTTTGTTGAATTTTGTCATCTGTTGGAAGGATTTTGTGAACTTTGTTCACCTGTGTTGGAAGTCAATAAATGCATTCTCTGGGAGAAGTGATTGCTGTGGGAAATGACTCACATTATAATAACTACGGTAATTAATCATCATCTACCCACTACTACATCACTACAGAGGTGTTCAGGGAAAATCATGGGTAGCCTTTGGGGAGTGAAATATATTCTATGAAGAATCTTGAATTGGATCAAACGATCTCGTGTAGAGACCAATTGCAACATGGGATAATCCCAAGTTATTGTTTGTTTCAATAAGTTGGGATCCATGTCATGCTCTCGGAGTGCAGAGAGTTCCATTCTGTTTGTTATGTTATTCTCCAGGACAAAATTCTATCTTTCTAGAAAACTGAAATAAACATTTGACCAGTTTTCCTTTTTAGTAGTGGCTAAAGATTAAGAACATCTCTGAATGCATTCTACTGAGCTGCTACAGGCATTGTAAACCTATTTTGGTGACACATTTTTCCTTATTATACATCAGACCTGAGAGAGATGGATAGAGACGGGGTGTATTTACTAATGGAAAAAAAGACTATGCAGCTGTACTAATTTCCCCCAGAGTTTAGTGAATGTGATGAAGCTTCACTTTGTAAAGAATACCCAATCAGATGCAAGGAAAATTTAAATAAACTGAATTTTTGCTTGCACATGATTGGATGATGGAAATCACCAGAGATTCACAACATTTACCAAGCTCTAGGCAATATGAGTGCAACTGCACTTGCAAAGTGCTCAGTCTATTTGCTTTTAGCAAATCCACCCAGAGAGGTTTGGGTTTGGGTTTGGGTTGGCAGTGAAAAGGATGTGACTCATGAAACAGAAAAATAATGCAGAACAAAATGCCTACAAAGTTTAGCTTTTGTGTAAAGGTGATGTAGCTTAAATTGCAGTGATTAATACATATCCTTCTTTCCTTATACTTTTCTGTAGTATCTGCTGTTCCTTTAAATTTGCTTTGCATAAAAATTTAAAGTGGATGTAAAGCCGATTTTTTTATATCATACTGTAGAGTATAAGATTTCCTATCATTTGAGCCCAGTCTTGCCACAAAGAGTTAATCCATCTCTGAGCAATCCTCTTATTGTTCAGTGAGATAAATCTTGACAAACTGAGAAAAACTTTGTCAAATACTCCCCCTTGCTGTGAGTGACAGGTGATTTACATATCTTTTGCTTCAGCCTAAGACAGACAGTGGCGGCCCCCCCTGCTATAGTCAAAAAAAATAAAATAAAATAAAAAAAATAAAAATTAAACTGCCCCTTTAAGAAAATTAAAAAAAAAAAAAAAAGATATCCTTTAACCAAGTGCACTGTGCTCGGCGGGCGCCGGACACACAGTGCACTATGGGAAGCGCCACGTCAATGCAATCACGAGATTGCAGACGCGGCGCTTCATTGGTGGAGTTTGGAGATGCTTTGCGGCGCAATCGATCGCGCCGACCAGCATCCGCCTGGCCGGGTGCTTTGTTCTCAGTGTGAGAACAAAGTAACTTCCGGCGGGCTACAAAAAGATGGCCGCCGTGAGGACTAATCCGTGTGTTCAGTGGAGAGGGGAGGCCCCTCCCCTCTCCACTGAGCACATGGAGAAAAAAACAGAAAGGAATGGATGAGCCGTCACACACATCACTGAAGCTGCTAGCAGGTAAGATTAAGCAACTGTTGTGCTCTCAGACCTGCAGCAGCTGCCTGTGTAGTGGTTCTGGGGAGGAGGAGGGGGAGTGCAGTGAAGGGTTGAGAGAGAAGCTTTTAGCACATTCCGGAGACAGTAAATCTGGATGGGGCTGCTAGTGTTACATGTGTGGCAGGTAGGGGGAGGGGCAGCCTAGCACACAGTGGATAATGGTAGATGTTATGCTAGTTCAGGCTGTCCTCTCCTCTCATCCAGCTGCATTTACACTCAGTCTAAGAGCAGAGACCAGAGCTTCTCCCTGGCAGGGGGGATCTGATAATACTGGATGGTGACATTGTGCTGGGAGGACAGGAGATGACAGCAGGAGGGGAAGACGAGCTTCCTTCACTGTACACTGATCTGTGATGGATCAGAACACTGACAGGCAGATCTACCATCTCTGATCATTAAATATTTCCTTCCTCGCTGCACCCATCCACCCATCCCACCCATCCATCCCATCCATCCCACGCATCCATCCATCCATCCATCCACCCCACCCATCCATCCACCCCATCCATCCATCCACCCATCCACCCACCCATCCATCCATCCATCCACCCACCTATCCATCCATCCACCCATCCATCCTATCCATCCGTCCCACCCATCCATCCTATCCATCCCATCCTTCCACCCCATCTTCCCATCCCACGCATCCATCCATCCACTGCATCCATCCATCCACTCCATCCATCCACCCCATCCATCCATCCACCCCACCCATCCAACCATCCACCCCATCCATCCACCCATCCCACCCATCCATCCACCCACCCACCTATCCATCCACCCACCTATCCATCATCCACCCCACCCATCCATCCATCCATCCATCCATCCATCCACCTATTCATCCACCCACCCACCCACCTATTCATCCATCCACCTATCGATCCATCATCCACCCACCCCATCCATCCCACCTATCCATCCCATCTATCCACCCCATCTATCCACCCCACCCATTCATCCACCCCAACCACCCATCCATCCACCCACCTACTCACCTACCTATCCCTGCACACCCCTTCCTGCTGGTTGTGTATATCCTGTCTATCCCTCCTCTTTCCTATATGAAAGTAGTTTTTTTCTTGGTATTGTCCTAAAGCTGACCATACTCTGACAAATCTCCTTTTTCATCAGACCATGCACAATACAGTCTGTGCAATCTCCTATAGATCTGCCATTTACAGGGGGGGGGGGAGTGATGGGGCCAGGTCTGTTTTGCGCCCCCCCTAAAATTTTGACCACCAGCCGCCACTGAAGACAGATGCAGTATTTTTTAATTCCCTCCCCCTTTCTTCAGCAGCTCTGCAAGGACTGGCTGTTCCACACCTCAGCATGATTTGGCATGCTGAAGTCATGTGGTTACTTTCCTGTCTTTTCACTGGATGTTAGAGATCATAGCAGAAGTTCAGTGTTAGAAATACACAAGAGAAAATACATATTGACAAGGGGAGTGTAGAGGTGGGAGTGGAGTCTACTGACATCACGACTCCACCCACTGAGCTCCAGACAAGAGACCCACCCACAGAATCTGCAGTTTTTCGGGTCTCATAACAGACAGAGGGGAGACATTTGACAGGTAAAGATACATGCAGGAGGCATGTATATCCTTATAGATAACCCCTATGGCAGTAGTTTAGAAAGGATGACATTGGGTTTACATCCACTTTAAGGAAAGAAAAATCTGTTTCTTGTTCATACATCACGGGACACAGAGCCTTTGATAATTACTTAGTGGGTTAGATAGTCACTATCAGGTGATTGGACACTGGCAACCCTAATTACAAGCGAGTTCCTCCCCTATATAACCCCTCTCATATGGAGGGCACCTTCGTTTTTTCGCCAGTGTCCAACTGGTTGGTCACGTTAAAGATGTGCTAAGAAGAAAGCTCTGTTTGACTGTCTCTGCGGGGGCCTAGGAGCTATAAAACCGGATCCATGCCTCGGGCCAATAAATACGCTTAAAATGGATGGTACCCGGGCCTCGTGAAAGAAGAAACGAGGTTTTGCCTGTAATGTCTCTCTTTGAGGACTGGGCTCTGGGATCCAGCGCTTTGGTGCACAAATTTAAGTTGCGCGAAAAGTTTCTGGCAGAGTCTTCTACAGGTCCAGGGAAGAGGATCCTGTGAGTAGGAACCCAGAACCCTGAAGGTTGGCACAGCGCTACCCACCCGCCGTGATGGGTGAAGGTTGGATCTGTCTGTTCTCAGCAGTTCCTGCGGCGGGGATAAGGTAAGTGAAGACAATCCTAAAGTATACACATTATGGATTATCTTCTTTTGAGTAGTTTGCATGTCTTACCTGGTTTCCGCCACTAGAGGGAGTAAGAGACATACCTGGTGTATACTTACATGCCATCCAGGATACACGCTCAGTGAAGCTGGTCTGAGAAGCTGTTCACCTCCTCCGCTGCAGGCTCTGCCACATTAACTGAAAGGGGGGATCCCACGCAGTCCTCGGGTCCCGCGCAGTCCTCAGGTGGTCTCCTTTCTCCCCCATCGTCCCTGGCCGCCGCCATGACCATTTTACGTGTGTGCACTTTTACGGTGGTTTCAGGCGCAAATCAGCTATGTTTAAAGCCCAGAACACCGGAGCTCCTGTAAGTGGTGGGACACAGAGCTGTGGGCAGTAAGCATCTCAGTGGATTTGGATCCAGGCATACACAAGACACCTACTTGGCATCAGGTTGTGCAGACTGAGCTAATGTTAATATTGTAAGACTAAGGCACAACAGTGATTGCATTTGTACTAGTACCTCTGCTTTGCAGCTTAGGACTATGTCTCCCCGTAAGAGGGCTTCAGGGGGAGGTAAAAGAGGCACTAAGAAATCTCCGCCTACATCTAGGGGTTCTGAACATGCCTGCAGGATACCATCCCCCCCGAAAGACTGGAGGCAGACTCACAGGATGAGTCTGTGCCCCTGTCAGGCTTTGCAGCCTCTCCCAATGTTACAGTCCCTGTATATGTCACTGAAGACACTACGAAGGCTGCATTGGACGGTTTAGAAGGAAGGATTATGTGACTGACCCCGTACTCAAGATGTTCGCCGTAAATGCTTCCTCTGTCTGGTACCCCACAATCCAAGACCCCTAAGTTTTCCCATTCACTAGTCGTAGCTCAGTGTAAGGTAAAACATCAGACCACACCAGTGTAGAGTGGCAAACAACAAACTGATTTATTATCACACATGGACACAACAGATAAAATAACTCAGAGACTCTTTCCCCCACCCTTGGAAAACAGGGCGGGGTAAACTGTCCAATGACAATAGACACACAGGTCAGGTGTGTTCAACTTCTCATCAGTAAACAGTCTTATCAGCAGGGAGAGCTGTTGGAGGAATCCCCCCTCCCTCCATAGAGATAAACATCCCATAATATTCAAGGCAGACAGACATAATAGAACATTGGAATACAGCCACACCCCAAACGATCACAGCAAAGAGTCCACAACAAAATAAGACAATATACAATATATACATATATATAAGATTGAGTCCGATTAGTACAGATCAGACTGGATTTCTCATTCACCTCGCAAAGAGTATTGTTTCCTTAAAATCCAGGGCCCATAATCAGAAGGCAAGAGGCCAGCATTCAATCCTCTCCAAAAGCCTCTGTCCCGGCTAGGTCTGTCACACATCTCCCCTTTCGGCAGGAGACTAACGCAGGAGGAGACCCCAGACGGGTTGACTCTGAAGTTAGTCAGTAGTTCCAGTCCCCCAATGCCGGTATCCACACAGTACCCAAAATAAATTGTTCTAAACAGAGCATTACTTACCCAGCCAACCTCTGCCTCTCTCAGAGAACACGCCCACCATTGGGGAGTGGCCCGGACTGGCCCTTCTCCCTGGAGTCCTTTCAGCCGCTGGAGAGAAGACAGGGTGACTGGGCTCACTCTATCATGCTGTTGGGGATCTGGGCCAACTTCCCAGCATCCCTGGGGTATACAAGTGGGGACTGAAGTCCCATCCAATTTTGGTAGGTAAAAATCCTCCAGTGCTTGCAAAGCAAGGCTGACATCCTCCTGTCTCAGCGCTGCAGCATTTGCTGGTGGTACCAAAGTCCCATCTACCGATATCAGCTCAAGCTGCAGTTGTGAGGTGCCGATTGCATTCTCTCCTTGGGTCCTGATCTGCTGCTCGGAAGTGACCACCACCTCCTCACCCTGGGTCTCCAGAACTGCTACAGGTGTGGGGCAGAGGTCTTGGACCCTCTGTCCGGTTGCCAGCGCTTTAGCTGGGTTGGTGTCATCATTCTGGGACGCCGTCTGCTGCTGGACAGTGGGGTCGATCGCCCCAGCTTCCTGAAACTGTATAGACACTGTAGGTGCTAGGCAGAGGCCAGCGGCGCTCTGCTCTGTTGCCATTGATTCAGCTGGGAGTAGAAGCTTTACTACCTCAGCTTGTTGCTGGAGAGAGGGGCCAACTACCCAGGCTCTCTGTAACTCCACAGTTGTTGCGGGTGCTGGGCAGAAGTTGGTAGCACTCTGCCCTGTTGCCAGCACTTCTGCTGGGGACTCCACATCCTCAGCTCCAGCTAACCGTTGGGGCAGGAGGCTGGCTTCCTCCACTCCCAAACTGTGTAGCTGCCATTGGGGAGGTGAGCCAGCTGCTTCCTTTTCCATTTCCTCATCTGGCTGCTGGGACGACATATCTGTGGTACTGTCTCCCAGGTGCACGGATCTTTGCTGGAGAGGAAAGACCGCTTCCTCCACCCTGGCCAACTGTTGGGGAGAGACGATGAACACTTCCTCTGCCTTCTCCCCCTGTATCCTGATCTGCTGCTGGGAAGTGACCACCTCCTTTTCACCTTGAGCCTCCGGAACCGCCACAGATGTGGGGCAGAGGCCTTGGACCCTCTGTCCGGTGGCCAGCACTTCAGTTGGGGAAGTTCCTTGTAACTCCACAGATACTGCTGTTGGTGCTGGGAAGAGCACAGTGAAGTTTGGCCCTAATACCAGTTCTTCTGCTGGGGGCTCACCAGGTTGTTCTTCCTCAGCAGAAAAGTCTATCAAATCCCCTATCTCTGTAAGTGGTGTCTGGGGATAGAGATTAACCATCTGTCCGTGGAACCCAGAAGATGCTATTGGTGCTGGGCAGAGGTTAGCAGAGCTTTGCCCTGTTGTCAGCACTTCAGCTTTGGGGGTGGCAATTTCCAGATTTTCCACTGCCGATTCTCTGGCATGCTGCTGGACAGGCACATTGCTCCATCCAACCTCGTATTGTGCAGAAACAGGTTCGTCAAGGTCAGTCAGCCCTTGCTGCATCCACCATAAGACCTCCACGTCCATAGCTGTGGGGGCAGGTTGGCAAAGCACACTGTTACTCTGCCACATTGCTGACTCTTCAGCCAGGATTTCAGAGTTGTCAACTGGTATTTCCTGATAGCCCCAGGCAAAGGGAGCCCCACCCTGCTGCTGAGCAGAGTCTAGCAGCTGTCTGTAGGCGATCTCCAGTTCCTATTCCTGAATGGCCAGAAACTCCAAATCTTTCAGTGCCCAGTGCACTTCTGAGACTTTCAGTCTTTGCTCTCTGTGCTCCATTATTTCCTCCAAACGCCACTCTAGATCACTCCCAAAGTCAGGGTCCCTGAACAGCCTCCAGTACAACAATCCCAGGCCATCAAAGTCAAAGCCTTCTGTGAGGCTGTCATCAGCTGTCCACGGGCACACTTGGGCTACATACCACTGGAGGGCTCTGTAGCTCTCCTCCAACCGCATTTCTGCCCGGATCAGCCTGCTTAACTCAGCTGTCCACTCCTGGTTCGGTTGCTCCTCCAATAACAGCATTCGTACTTCATACTGCGACCAGTACCTTACATGGATGGAGGGGAGAACTTTTGGTGTTGCTGCTCACGGGTTAGCGCTTCCTTCCAGAGTTCGCAGTGGATAGGATCAAACCATCCCAGCAGGACCTGCTCTGATACTGGTCCCCTGTGCCGTATGTGCATCTCTCGCAACCTCCTTCTGAATTCCTCTTCCATGGTGACTGGTGTCAGTACCTCTCCTCTTCTGCTATCCGGACCTTGGATCCAGGTGATGGTTTGGATGTGTTCGCGGCAAGGAAGCACGATCCCACCTCTGCCATCAATTGTGATGGACCCTGTACTCAAGATGTCCGCAGTAAATGCTTCCTCTGTCCGGTACCCCACAATCCAAGACCCCTTAGCTCTCCCATTCACTAGTCATAGCTCATTGTAGTGTAAAACATCAGACCACACCAGTGTAGAGTGGCAAACAACAAACTGATTTATTATCACACATGGACACAACAGATAAAATAACTCAGAGACTCTTTCCCCCACCCTCGGAAAACAGGGCGGGGTAAACTGTCCAATGACAATAGACACACAGGTCAGATGTGTTCAACTTCTCATCAGTAAACAGTCTTATCAGCAGGGAGAGCTGTTGGAGGAATCCCCCCTCCCTCCATAGAGATAAACATCCCATAATATCCAAGGCAGACAGACACAATAGAACATTGGAATACAGCCACACCCCAAACGATCACAGCAAAGAGTCCACAACAAAATCAGATAATATATAATATATACATATATACAAGATTGAGTCCGATTAGTACAGATCAGACTGGATTTCTCATTCACCTCGCAAAGAGTATTGTTCCCTTAAAATCCAGGGCCCATAATCAGAAGTTAAGAGTCCAGCATTCAATCCTCTCCAAAAGCCTCTGTCCTGGCTAGGTCTGTCACAGATTACTACTTTTATCACAGCTTCCTTAAAGAGTAGCAGAAAAAGGGGTAGATCCCCTCCATCTGCTCTGGGTTCCCTATCGGATGAACATTCTGATAATGATGAAATATCCCTATCTGGGGATGGGGATCAGGAGCAGTCGGACAATTCAGGGGAAGAGGAGAAGCTCTCTTCTGTCTCCCAGGCCCTCAAAGTACAGGTGCAATATTATACTGAGTTGGTGCGCACCACATACAGATTGCCCTCTGCTGAGGCTGCCATATCCTCTGTTTCCTACTTGGGATCCCGGAAATACCCACAGGCTGCGTATATCTTCCCAATTCGTCCCTTGCTGGAGAAATTGTATGATGACTGGGGTCACCCAAATAAACTATTTTCTCCTCCTAAGAGGTTTTCCATGCTTTATCCGGTGGAGGAAAAGTTCACCAAGAAATGGGGGGTTGCCAGCAATAGATGCGGCTATTTCTTGTGTTAATAAAAGCCTGACCTGTCCTGTGGACAATGCTCAGGGGTTCAAGGATCCAACTGATAAAAAGCTGGAAACTTTATTTAAAGCCTCCTTTTCTATGGCTGGTGCTGTGGTCCAGCCTGGGGTCGCAACAATTGGCGTGTGCCAGTTCCTCAAGGAACAAATGAAGCAGGTGCTTACCCTCCTTTTCTGAGGTTTATGCAGACCTTCCTAAGGCCTTGTGTTTTGCGGTTGATGCCATTATGGATTTTGTTCAGCAAGCATCCCGCCTTACTCTCCTGCTGGTACACATGCGCAGGGCCCTTTGGCTTAAGCATTGGGCAGCTGAGGCTTCATGCAAAAAATATTTGACTGGGTTCCTGTTTTATGGGGAATGCCTATTTGGGGATGATCTGGACAAATATATCCAGAAGATTACCGGGGTAAGATCACGTTGCTACCAGTTAAAAAGAAAAATAAACGTCCCTCATTTAGACGTTCTCTTTCCCCAGCCCCTGTAGCATTGACCTCCAGGCAGTGGTGGTGGCCTCCCTAGTCCAATACTAGGAGAAAGGTCCAAGGCCAAGCCCAAGGGCAAAAGAAGTCTTGGGGTCCAAGATCTGTTAAACAGAACCCCAAAGCCTCCCTATGTAGAGGTGCCCCCGCTCGGCCGAGTGGGCAGAAGGTTGCTGCAGTTTGCAGGCGCATGGTGGGAAGAGATTCAGGACAAATGGGAAGCCTCCACGGTGTCTCTGGGCTACAAGCTGGAGTTCCATGAGCTTCCGCCATCTTGTTTCCTAAGGTCAAGAGTCTCCAAAGCTACAGAAAAGGGAAGACCTTGTTTCTGGCCTTAGAACATCTATTATCCCAAGGGGTGATTATAGAAGTGACCCCAGAAGAGCAAGGCTCAGGGTTCTACTCAAACCTCTTTACTGTTCCAAAACCAAACAGGGATGTAAGACCTATTCTAGATCTAAAAGACCTGAATCAGTTTCTAGACATTCGTTCTTTCTGCATGGAGTCAATCCGCTCAGTAGTTTCCACCCTTCAGGGGGGAGAATTCCTGGCATCAATAGACATCAAAGATGCATATTTACATGTGCCAATATTTCCCGCTCATCAAAGATTTCTAAGGTTTTTGGTGGATCAGCGCCACTTCCAATTCGTGGCCCTACCTTTTGGTCTTGCTAGGGCACCTTGAGTGTTCACAAAAATTCTAGCCCCGCCCCTGGCAAAACTAAGGGCTCGGGGCATAACAGTGACAGCTTATCTGGACTATTTGCTACTCGTAGAACAGGCCGTAGCACGCTTAGACCGTAATGTGCTCAGCACAGTAGAGTATGGTACTTAGAGTACCTAGGCTGGGTCCCCAATCTAGAAAAATCTTCCTTACAGCCTCTAAAAAGGCTGGAGTATTTGGGCATGGTCATAGACACAGTCCAAAGCAGAGTATTTTTACCCGGGTCAAAAGCCAAAGCCATAAAGGATTTGGTTTGGGTAGTCTTAGCAAGGAAAAATCCCTCCATTCAACTATGTATGAGACTATTAGGGAAAATGGTGGCCTCTTTCGAGGCTGTTCCTTACGCCCAGTTTCACTCAAGGCCTTTACAGAGCAGCATCCTCTCTGCCTGGAACAAAAGAGTTCAAGCCTTGAATCTTCCAATGTGCATATCACCATGGGTATGCCAGAGCCTCAATTGGTGGTTGCTGACCAAGAATCTACTGAAAGGAAAATCCTTTGTTCCAGTAACTTGGAAAATCGTAACCACAGATGCCAGCCTAATAGGCTGGGGAGCAGTTCTGGAAGAAGCTTCCACCCAGGGAAGATGGTCCAGAGCCAAAAGGCTCTTGCCCATCAACATTCTGGAGATTTGAGCAATTCATCTAGCCCTTAGGGTCTGGACTTACAGGTTGCAGGGTTGTCCTGTCCAGGTACAGTCCGACAATGCTACGGCAGTGGCCTATATCAATCACCAAGGGGGCACCAGGAGTCTGGATGCCCAAAAAGAGGTGAATCACATTTCTTCTTGGGCAGAGAGGCATGTTCCTTGCCTGTCTGTGATCTTCAATCCAGGGGTAGAAAATTAGCAGGCGGATTTCCTAAGCCGCCAGCAGCTGTGTCCAGGAGAATGGTCTCTACACCCCAACATATTTCAGGCCATATGTCGAAAATCGGGTACCCCGGATGTAGACCTGTTGGCTTCCAGGTTAAACAAAAAACTGGACAGCTTTGTGTCAAGAACAAAGTATCCACTAGCACAAGGGTCAGATGCCTTAATGATTCCATGAGATCAGTACTCTCTGATCTATGCGTTCCCTCCAGTTCCGCTTCTCAAGCGATTCCTTCGGAGGGTCAAAAGGGAAGGAAGGCCGGTAATTCTGGTGGCCCCGGCTTGGCCCAGGCCACCTTGGTATGCGGAGATCGTAAAAATGGCAAAAGGAAGACCTTGGGTTCTTCCGCTGCGCCCAGATCTATTCTCACAGGGTCCAATATTCCATCCTGCCTTATGTAGTCTGAATTTGATGGTTTGGTGGTTGAGACCCACATTCTGAAGGGTCGTGGCCTCTCGGGGCCAGTCCTGTCCACTCTAGTTAATGCTAGGAAGCCAGCCTCCAGTCTCATCTACTACAGAATCTGGAAGGCATATGTTTCCTGGTGTGAATCCATGGAGTGGCATCCTAGAAAGTATGCCATTAACAGGATTCTTGCCTTTCTTCAATTAGGCGTAGAAATGAAGCTGGCGTTGAGCACTATCAAGGGCCAGATCTCAGCCTTGTCGATATTCTTTCAAAGACTGCTTGCCTCTCATTCCCTGGTCCGGGCCTTTGTTCAGGGGGCACTACACTTGAATCCGCCGATCAAGCCTCCTGTGTGCCCATGGGATTTAAATTTGGTTTTGTCTGTTTTACAGGAACAGCCTTTTGAACCATTGCACCATGCTTCTTTGGTTCTTTTGACAAAGAAATTAGTTTTTCTGGTAGCCATATCCTCGGCTAGAAGGGTATCAGAGTTGGCAGCTCTTTCTTGTAAAGAGCCATATTTGATTATAACACAAAAAGACAGGGTGGTGTTGCATCCTCACCCGTCTTTTCTGCCTAAAGTGGTTTCAGGATTCCATCTGAATCAAGATGTGGTCCTACCGTCCTTTTTCCCAGAACCACAGTCTGCGGAGAAGTTGTTACATTCTTTAGATGTTGTAAGAGCAGTCAGAATCTAACTGCAGGCAACAGTTCAGATACGAAAAACTGAGTGCCTATTTATTCTGCCAGAAGGCCCCAAAAAGGGCCAGGCAGCGTTGAAATCCACTATCTCTAGATGGATTTGACAGGTTATTGTTCAGGCTTATGGTATAAAGAAGAACATTCCTCCTTTTCAGGTTAATTCACGCTAAACTAGAGCAGCTAGTGCTTCATGGGCAGTGCATCACCAGGCCTCCATGGCTCAGATCTGCAAGACTGCAACTTGGTCTTCAGTCCATACATTCACTAGATTCTATCAGGTGGGTGTAAGAGGGGATGAGGATGCTGCTTTCGGGTGCAGTGTGTTGCAGGCAGCAGTATAGGCCCTCTTGTCTGTTGGCAGTCTATGTTTTCTGATCTGTGTCTCCCTCCCCTCAAATTTGGGCATTGCTCTGGGACATCCCACTAAGTAATTATCAAAGACTCTGTGTCCTGTGATGTATGAACAAGAAAATAGGATTTTTTAAAAACAGCCTACCTGTAAAATCCTTTTCTTGGGAAAACATCACGGGACACAGAGCTCCCACCCCTCTTTGGGATTATACGTTGGGATACTTATTGCTTTGCTACAAAACTGAGGTGCTCTCCATATGGGAGGGGTTATATAGGGGAGGAACTCGCCTTTAATTAGGGTTGCCAGTGACCAATCACCTGATGGTGACTATCTAACCCACTAAGTAATTATCAAAGGCTCTGTGTCCTGTGATGTATTCCCAAGAAAAGGATTTTACAGGTAAGCTGTTTTTAAAAAATCCTATTTTTCCATGGAAACCAACAGCATTGAGCTCTCATTTTCAAGCTTGGAAGAATGACAGCTGCAAATTGGTTGCTAGTGGCAACACTGTTACTTTACTTCCATGTATTATAAACCCCTGTAGGGGGGCATGGCTTAGCAATGGCTGAGTGAAGACGTGTTTCTGAAGACCTCCTGGCTTCCCCCTGCCTACCGCGACAAAACAGACTTTCACCAATGTTTATACGGCATGCTATCAACTAAAAGGTACAGGGCCAGATTGGCAACTCGTGGGAACCGGCCCCTTACACCCCAGAGTGGAATCCAGCGATATTTCCGTGTGCCTCTCTGGGCGCCATTGTAGCTGTTCCACGTGTATCCCGCATGGAGGATTGCACCATTCCAGCCCCCCTACTCCCTCTACAGAACCGTATCACTTTTTAGGGACACCGGCTGTTTTCCACGCAGACATGGCCGAGCCCTCACAATATTCGGGCCGCCTGGAAGAAGACCTCCACGCCATGCTACAGGCTCTCCCCACAAAGTCAGACATCAAAGCCCTTAACCTCCGCATAGAAGAGGCACATAGCCAGGAAAGAGGTGAAGGCAGAAGTGCATTTCCGCTCCGACCAAATGGTGAAGTCTCGCCCTCCTCCCTGAATCACAGAGTGTTAGCCTTGGAGCACTCCCAGACGTCCTATGCTGCCATGGCCGTGGCTATGCAGCTCCACTTGGAGGATTTGGAGGATCGCAGTCGCGGCAACAACTTGCGGCTGCGGGGCCTCCCGGAGGCTACCAGAGCAGAGGACATATCGGCGACGGTTACCGCCATCTTCCATAAGCTAATGGAAGCTCCACCGCAGTCATTGGAACTAGACTTGGTCCACAGGGCCCTCAGGCATAAATCGTCAGATCCCGACGGACGCAGCGATATTCTCTGCAGGCTGCACTTGCAAAAAGAGTTTATCCTCTGTAGAGCCTGGGAGCATGGAGAGGCAGAATTTCACGGAGCTTTTATTAAAGTTCTTTCAGACCTCTCAAGAGCAACACTGCAGAGAAGAGCCCTACTACGACCGGTCCTAGACCTGGCTAAGCGACACGATTGCACCTACAGATGGGGATATCCTCTAGCCGTCATATTAGGAAAAGGTTCAGAATTGGCTCCAGATCATCCCTCGACAGTTGGGTCTCTTGGGACTCTCCACAAGCCAGAACAATTAGCCTGCCTGCCCGCAGAGATCCAGACGGAGATCCCGAGCACCATCCATGGAAAGGTCACGTGAGTCCTGACTGTCCTTCCCTGTTGCTGATCCACCACACCACACAGGTTGACTGTTTATTCCCCCAGTTGATGTTTTTTTTCTTTTTTGTTGTCCCTTCTACCTGCTATGCCTGTGGATGCTGAGGGCCTTCCTCACTGAGATATGGTGACACTGCTTTTGGCTCTCTCAGCCCGCAGAACAATTAGATCCTCCTCCATGCTTGGCACTAATGTCCCCGGGCCTTTCCCTGAGTGCTTGCCTCGCCTAATGGGCCCACCCACAGACATTTGCAGGGGCTTTGTTCTCTAATGTTTTTCCCTGTATGACATGAAAGGGGCCCCTACTTTTGACAATCATCTTGCATGACCCATCAACAGATATCGCGAACAACTGTGAAAGCCTGACCATGATTATATATGTTTTTTCTCCTATGCCTGCAGGATAGTTTCATATTAAATGTTTCCTGATAACAGATTTCTTGTATAGGAAATACCCTGTGTCGGTCCCAAAGCTTTCCGTATCCTCAGAGTCCTAGAGCCCTAATATTTCTCTATTTGATGTTGTACACCCTCTATGTCTGTACTATGTGAGACCGGCGGCCCTCGGGCTGAGCGTGCCCTAGTGCATGTGCCTCTATCAAATCACACCGGGGGTGCCTCTGCGGGGCTCTAGGCGGGGGCTGGTTGACTCCTGCCCCTTGGGGGGGCTGTGGGGGCCTTCTCCTAATCTACTTTTCTCATTTAAGGGACTTTGGGCCTTCATGTTTTTTTTAAACGCTGCTGTGTGTAATGTCAGATGAGAGGTGCGCATGTACTGGAGCGACGACTGCTGTTCACGCCGCCACGTTTCCTTCTGGAGGGGTCCCCCCTGTGGAACACGTCATACCCTGTTGGAGTTGGGGAGGACATGTACTCCTGGTGTGGGGGGGGTGGCCCGGCCTAGTTCTGTGGGGCTGATGGGGGGGGCGCTTCTCCCCTTCCGCCCCGGGGGGGGGAAGAGGTCCACCCATGCAGGCAGACCCTCATTGGGTTCGGTGGATTCTGCACCCCCCACATTAGGAAGGTTCAGAGAGACTTTCCCTCACAAACTCAAGTGGCGGACTACTTAGCCAACTCTCAAATGCCAAAACTACCTGCTGAGGTAAGCAAACTGTTGGATGAGCCTATCATGCTAGATGAGATTCAAAACGCGATAGGTACCACTAAATTGGGGAAAGCTCCTGGCCTGGATGGTTTTACCATCCCATACTACAAGACCCTGCTGCCATCCCTCGGTAAATTCATGCTTAAATTTTTTAATGCCCTAGGATCCAGTACAACGTTCCCTCGTGACACACTCTCAGAATACATAGCAGTGATCCCCAAGGAAGGCAAGGACCCCACCTCTTGCGGAAGCTACAGGCCAATTTCATTGCTCAACACTGACCTAAAATTTTTTACGAAACTCCTGGCCACCAGGATTCAACAACATCTTCCAAATTTGATCCACTTGGTTTAGGTTGACTTTGTACTGACTCGTGAGGCCAGAGACAACACGAGCAAAGTCCTGAACCTCTTACATGTGGTCAATAGGAATTACACTCCCTCCGTGTTCCTGGTTACGGGAGCAGAGAAGGCCTTTGACAGGATGAACTGGCAATTTATGTCTTCTGTCCTAAGATATGTGGGGTTCGGCAGCACCATGTTCAACTGGATAAATACACTGTACTCTGATCCCTCAGGTCGAGTCAGAGCTAATGGTATCCTGTCAGTACCCTTCACGATCACGAATGGGGTGAGGCAGGGATGCCCCCTGTCACTGCTAATCTTTGCCCTGTCACTGGAGCCGTTTCTGTGCACTGTATGCTTAAAAACAAACATAACGAGGGTGGTGAACGGGGATACCCAGCAAAAGGTCTCCGCGTATGCGGATGACATGCTGTTCTCACTTACAAACCCTTCGATCTCGCTTCCGAATTTTCTTCACGAATTTCAAAAATACGGAACCTTGTCGAACTTTAACTTCAACAAGGCCGAAGCGGTGGGGTGGGCATAACACAGCCCCTTCGAAAAAAACATCTCCAATCTAGTTTTAAATTCATGTGGACAAAAATAGCCCTAAAATATCTAGGAACCTACATCCCCAATAATTTGTCCCAAATTTTTGCCCTGAAATTCCCACCACTGCTGAAAACGTTCGAGAACTGCTTAACAAGTGGCACAAGGACCTTCATTCATGTTTCGGCAGGTGCAATAGCCTCAAAATGAGCATTCTCCCTAAATTCTTGTACCTCCTACAAGCCCTGCCGATTCATATACTCTCTAATTACTTTGATCGGGTAAGGGCGATGTTCTCCGACAGCTCTTGCTACCCAAATTGTATGGTGGCCTAGCGGTGCCAGACCTACGTAAATACAATCAAGCAACCTAGCGGTGCCAGACCTACGTAAATACAATCAAGCAACCCGCCTGACCAGACTTATTGACTGGAATCGCCATTACACTAGTAAATTGTGGCCTCGCCTGGAACAGTCCCAGTGTACCATACCACTAGACAGAGCACCTTGGTGTCACCGATCGCTGCCAAATGTTATGAAAAATCACCCTCTGGTGGGTCTAACTATGTGGATTTGTTCGTCCCTTTTCATTAGATCCTCTCTTACGTCAGCCCATTCCCCACATTATCCGATACTTGGAAACCCATTATTCTCCCCCGGATCCCAGGATCCTGTCTTTCTCTCCTTAAGGAACTCTGGTTGTTTCCAAGCATCCCCCTTCCTCACTCAGAGTAGGTGACGACTCGTTTCGATTGGACCACTGGAGGGCCCTCCAAATCAACCACTTTCTCAAGTCCTTACCCCCCAGACAGTATCTGCCAAAACCTTACCACCTTCGAGACTTACTGTTCAGAAGAGGGCACCATGTCTCACACCATGCCTCACATCGGCTGCCTACCAACTGTTGATTACGCCACCAGATGGCTACCACCTGCAATGCCTTAGTACATGTGAGAAAGATATAAAGAGTACGCTTACCTCACGTCAAAGACAATATATTCTCCACTTCACCTATAAATCCTCCATATGTACGAAGACACAGGAGACTAATTTTAAAATTGTCACTAGATGGTACAATACTCCCGCATAACTACAAAAGTTCTTCCCCTCGTCCTCGGACCGCTAGAACAATTCTCCACATCTTCTGGGCCTGTCCTAATCCAGCTTTCTTCCTACTCCATGCCTCCAACATTCCAAGCAAAATTTATTAAAAAAATCAATAATTCGCCATCTCCTTGACGCGGCCAAGGCGTGCATTCCTCTATGCTGGAAATCCACACAACCTCCATCCATAGGCCTGTGGTTCAAAAAGTGGTGGAAATAAACAAAATGGAGGATCTTATCCTCACAGCCCGCCATCAAAGTGAACGCTACACTAAGACGTGGACACTCTGAAACATGTTTATTTTCTCTGATGAGGGATTAGCCCTCTTTGAAAGCGACACAGTAGACTAGTGCAACAGTAGTGTACCATGATGGATGTCAGTAGCCCGCTGATGATATCCACCGACCCGTCCTGCTTGTATTGCAACCTGGGAGAAGCGCAATTATCGTCCCCTCCGGGTCCCATTCCCCCACCCCCACCCCTGTCCCCCCACTACTCTCCCTTCCCTTCCCCCCCTCCCTCTCTCTTGCACTCCCTCCTTTCCTCCCTCACGCTTCCTGTGGTTTTCTCTCTTTTTTTCCTTTACTTCTGTTTCTATTTTTATTGTATTTTCTCTAAAATATATATCTTAATACTGTTTTATAAAATTTGCAAAGGTTGGGGCTGGGTCCACGAGACCACCCATTGCAGCACACTGAATCACGGTGAAATAGATATTTAATAATTCAGTTGTAGAGGTTTACAACCACATTGTCTCAGACCCTTCAAAGGGTTGACGTTACATGTGAAGAACGAAAGATGTGCTTGTCGTGTTATGTTTACTTGTATTTAGAAACTCTGTTTATGACATGGTATGTTGTTTTACCTCATCCTATACCATTGTACCTCTTTCATGTAATTGAAGATGCTGTGTTTCCTGCTTCTTTGCCTCTTTAAATAAAAGATTTGAAAAAATATGATAAACCCCTGTGGGACCACCATATCAGAAAGTCTTTAAAATGAACAGGATGTGTTGCTGAACACCAGCAAATCAGATTTTGACTTTCATCCTCTGACTGGTATTTTCCATTGCGAGTTTGATCGCCGTTGGCAGATGAAAACCATCACAGACAGTTCAGACACTTCAATAAATGCAATAAAAGCAGTAATACAGGTAGGTAGAAAAATAGAAACACAGATGTTGCAGTATGGGTGAGACTACCAGGCCATGCTGGAGATAGTGGCTATGACATGGGATGTCCAAAGGTAAAAACAGACACTGCTATCAGGATAATAAAGCATTACCTGTCTCCCAGGTACTGCAGGTCACTCAGTATCTGTGCTGGCTCTGACAAATGACTGCTGCTATTCGCTTTTTCTCTTTCCAGCCCTCCAATAGCTGTACAGTCTGTGGGAGGAAAACATACATTAATCTCTCTCTATCTATCTATCTGCTTACAAGCCACCCACACGTGTAAAATAGCCACAGCTGGCCTAGATCCTGTTTCACAGTCCTTACTTTTCCAGTGCCCCCCCCACCTTCCTCTCCAAAAACATCTGTCCACCTGTGCTGCCTCTTCAGACTCTGATCCACCTGCCCTTATCCTATATTCCACAATATTATCCCTCCATCACCATCCCAACTACTGCAATATTGCTCTAGGGCATAATCCTAAATCTTCAAAATTCTCATACCAGATAAATCTATATAGACTTGTTCTAGAAGACTTAACAGAAGGGACCAGCTACAGCTGATGATAAACTAAAAGTTCCAGCATGGTGTCTGGCAGGGCATGCTGTGACCCGTAGTTTCTCGCTGGCAAGTTAACTACGCAATGCAAAACATGTTGCTGAATTCATCAGAGTTCAATTGTTGCCAGAAACCTCATTTGGCATTGCGTCATAAGGCATGCAGAGCATCACATGCTTTGCAGAGCATTGCCAAATCAGTTATCTTGCATAACAGTTCTGAGGCATCCAAGAGGACAGACTTATGCCACCCCTGCAGAGCAGTGCTTACACTGCCAAATATAGATTTCTCCAAGCTCACATATGAAAAAATACACGCAATACATTATGTTACATTGGCTTCAACTCTCTGCAACAGAAAAAAACAAAAAAAACCACAGAGCCATGTTTTGGGTATGTATCCACGCACTAGAGAGGGGAAGTGTGAATAATAAGGAAGAGGAAAAAACGCGTTGTCCAGAGCAACCAATCAGGTTTCACATTTCATTCTCCAATCTGCTCTGCCCAAGTACAAGTTGGCATTTGAAAGGCTGCCACGCCATTACTACAACCAGCTAGGCTCTAGTTTTCAAACATCAGCCCTATTTATAACACATACGGGCCTATTCGGTAAGACAGTGTAAAGTGCAGTGACCCATAGCAACCGATAACATATCAATCTACTGTAGTCAGAGATGACATGAGCCCTATTCTTTATCAGCTTCTATATATTTGCAAAAGGTAAAGTCAAATGCTTCTCTCTATGGTTGTGCAGAAAGCCTTACTGCACGCAGATAATTGCACAAACCTTTCAGAACAATAGAAAAAAGTTCAGATCTAGCCATCGCAAGAATGTCACAAAATTACAGGTAACGTCACCCTGCATAGATCGCAATTCCATATCTTATACAGAAAAAAGACAGATGACAGGAAACACTAGGGCACCGTCAAATTGGCAGTTGGATATATAACATACCTTGGAGGGAGGCTGTGGTACCTTACTGAGGAATGAGAGAGTGAAGGAATGAGACGAGAGAAGGAAGGAAAGGGGAGAGAGAGAGGAAAAATAGTGAGTAGGAGGGTAACAGCAAAGCAGGGAGGGAGAGAGAGAGACAGAGAGGGAGAGAAGGAGGTGAGAGAGAGGGAGATCACAGGCTGAGACACAGAAAATAAATATAGTGATATGCACAGTTTAGTAACCCATAGCAACAAATCATATTTTACCTGTCGTGAACGGTAAAATATAATTGGTAACTGGTTGCTATGGGTTACTGCACTTTGCACCTTGATCTTTACCTTATTGATGAAGACAGGGAAAGCTTTGAAGAAGTAAAAACAGGCAGCAAGCGGTCAACAAGCGATGGTTAAAAAAAAAAGATCCAGCAACAAAAAGGTTACATTTCATTCTGACGCAAGTCGCACATTGCACAAGCCTGTTATTAAGAGGGGGGGAAATGGCATCGGCAGCTTCGGAGTTAACGTAAATAACAGATACACCATCAGATGCTAACACGCGGCACTGGAATTTCTCCAGTTGCAAAGGGAATAATTAATCTTGGTAATGTTGCCAATAATAGGATGCCAGCTGTAAGCTACACCGGGGCCATTGTCAGAAATGTGCCCAAAAAATAAATAAAAAGGTGATCCTACTGTCATAACCCGACACAAAACTTTCATCATCCCCACCAAGGCAGCAACTGATGAGAGATTTCACTATATTATAGTAGATATGCTGCACTTGGTTAAGTGATGATTTAATTGTCCCCCATTGAGCCCTCTAACAAGTCTGAGTCCTTTTCATTAGCACCCCAGCTGCTGATAATCCAGTGACAAAGCTTGCTATTGAGCGGGAATAATGGCTAAAGAATAAATGGAATTCTGGCTACCTCTGTCATTTTAAAGAAGACCTCTAGCAAGTGCAGTTTAGGAGACTGAAGTGTTCTGGATTAACAATTATCTTTTTTTAAAAAGGGTTAGAGAGTTAGCTCTGTATAGGTCAGAAGTCAAAACTTGGAGCTTTTTAGAGGTGTGATGTAGTAGGTACTGGGTAGGTGAGTACACATCAGATAACTGGCCTTCTCAATACCTACTATACCCAAGCTACACATCAGATAACTGGCTAAACATCAGATAACTGGCTTTCCCAATACCTACTATACCCAACCGCTAACCATTACCCCATCCATGCATATGGTTAACACAGCTCATATGATGGGGCAGAAATGGAGGAGTTCATCCTTATGGCCCAAGAACGATTAATCGAATATATGTACCGCTACCCCCATAAGAGCTGCTGAGAATTGGACAGGTTCTCCTTATGTGTTACTGTGGCTGCCAGTCACACAAGTGTAGCGGCATTCCTGACCTCCAAAGGCCTAATGGTGACCTCCAGAGTCAGGGAGAGCTGACATCCTTCCTTGTAGTGTGGGTTATTAGGCATGGTGGGTGTATTGCAAGTTGGAAACATGGGCGCCAGTCACTTTTTGGAATGCAAGAAAAGAGATATATTGTCTCTTAAACAGAACTGGGGGAGAGAGGGTTAGGGCCAGGACACCCTTAGGCAGATGCAATAGTAATTGGCAGACTTTGAGACAAAAATAGGCAGACAGCTATACAGGTAGAGGGAATGATGCGGTTCCCCATCCGGTGGAAACTCTGCAACTTGGTTGGGCTTCCAGTCGAAAGCCCCAACCCCACGCTGCTAATATTGAACCTGGATAGGCCTCAGACAGCCTAGCAGCCAGGTGCTCCCGGGATAGGCCTCAGCCTTCTGGCCTAGCAGCCCGGAGCCTTGGGACATGCATCCGCCCAGGTGGCACAGAACCCCGATCACCTGACTCCTCCCAAATAAATGAGCTCTCTCGGCAGGCCAAGGGACTGAAGAAACCCCTACTAATTGGTTGAGACAACCCATCCACTCCTAATCTGAATTCACTATGCCCTGGTCATTCTAATGCCACAGGCTACAATGTCACCTAGTGACAGAAGAGAGAGGTGCATCGAATCCAGAGTTAGGGAAAAGCCAGTGAATCCCCTATCAATCAGCAAGGCTAGTTACCACCTAGCAAGCTAAATTTGTTAGCAACCCTGCCTACTATCAGGGTGCTACATCCTCCCCCTGCCAAGGGAAACTAAGTCTCGGAGATAAATAAATATTCTCAATCCTGAGAATGAATGTCCTGGCAAAACTTGGATAGGTAGGGTAACAGGGAAGAATGTAAAATGGTAACAACACATGTGGCATACCACATGAAATGAGTAAACATAATCTATGTACAAAGGCAAGTGGCAGTTCACACAAGGGAAATAAATATAAGACAGTATTTACGGTTTTACGTGTGTTGGACCACCTGAACAATAACAGAACAATAACAGTAACCTTATATCCTAACTATCTATCTAATATATACACCTATAAAGAGGAGAAAGTTTCGTGTTCTCAAACAAGCTGGGGTCATTGTCTCCCCTTAGCCAAGGAAGACGCGATGGGTGCTGGAACAACTGAAATAGAAAGAAAATAGACAACACAGAAACACATCCTACTCCTACAGCAATAAAGTGCAATATGTACATAAGTGAAGTTTGGTCACTCTCAGCCGAGAGCAACAAGTAGTGCAAAAAAAATGAACACAGTGGTATATCTCAATCTACAAATATACTGTTAGCAACGACTATATCTAGACATAGCTACAGTTGAAAATGGGCCCCACCCCCTCGAGGGTGACGCCCCTTTTCCAAAGCAATTCTAGAAAATAACTTTTACTTATCAATCTACATTGAAACATGAGCAAAACTGAGATTATGACTCACTCAGGCTGGCACTCTCACGCCACCTAGTGGTTAGGGTATCAAAGAACAGTCCTTGTGTAACTTTCAGCTCAATGATCCGAGTTTCAAGGTGAGAACTTGCCTCTTTTCCCACAGCACATTTTACCTACCTAACTAAACACCCCATTGTCCTTGGAGCCCCAAAGTCCAACAGGCAGTTCACTAGAGGTGCAACAACTTGGTCAACAACTTTTGTTTTCCAGCAGCTTCCCTTCTTAACAGGGAGAACTCCGGGGACAGGTGCATGGCCATTTACAGGCAACATGTTTAGCCATGTCAACATGCAAGGGATTGTAATTCTTGAAGAACTGTCTGTCCTCCTGGTCAACAAGGTCCCCTTGCATTTTAAGTATTTCTCAGTCTGTCCTTAGCACAGCCAGGGACTGAGACAGGCTTTCTTCACGGATAAAGAACAAACATGCTGAAACTCCACAACTTCGGATCAGCATGTTACTTTTCAGAGGGAGGCACATTGGCAATTTCAGGGCACAGGCCAGCATGACTCTTTTAGGGCACTCCCTGCAACTGCTGGGATTCAGGAACACAGTCCAACAGAACAGCACAACAGGAGTGTCCCCAACTCAACATTTTCTAGGGGTGGAGTAGGTAGGGGTTCAAGAACTTCAGCGCCCACCTCCTTCCTCGGGCGGTGCGCCAAAACTTTAATGTAGTCTGCCTTAACCCCATGCAGCACTGGCGTAAGTGACAAAAGTCCAGACTAACACCCTACCATGAGCAATGAGACACGTTGGTTCTTCCCTGCATAGCTTAGATGGATAATAACACAGTCTATGAGGAACAGAGATGTTACTTGCCAATTACCCTATGAAATCGAAATCAGACGAAATCCCGATGTAGTTGCTAGGGACAACCACTGTAGGAATAACACCTTTGCCCCACGTTGGGCGTCAAATGTAGCGGCATCCCTGACCTCCAAAGGCCTAATGGTGACCTCCAGAGTCAGGGAGAGCTGACATCCTTCCTTGTAGTGTGGGTTATTAGGCATGATGGGTGTATTGCAAGTTGGAAACATGGGCGCCAGTCACTTTTTGGAATGCAAGAAAAGAGATTTATTGTCTCTTAAACAGAACTGGGGGAGAGAGGGTTAGGGCCAGGACACCCTTAGGCAGATGCAATAGTAATTGGCAGACTCCAAGACAAAAATAGGCAGACAGCTATACAGGTAGAGGGCCTTTAAACCGCTTTAACCAACTGGCTCCTGTATATATACGGTGGCAGAATGGCTCTGCTGCACGAATCACCGTATATATACTGCAGGCCACTTTAAGAGCCGTAGCAGGCACGCACAATTGCGGGCACAGGAGCGGGAACGGGGATTTGTGTGTGTAAACACGCAAATCCCTGTCCTGTCAGGGGAGGAGAAACAGATTGTATGTTCATACTAAGTAGGAACAACAATCTGCCTTCTCTCCCAGTCAGTCCAATCCTCTCACAGTTGGACCACAACCAGGGAACACACACTTAACCCCTTGATCGGCCCCTAATGTTAACCCCTTCCCTGCCAGTGACATTTATACAGTAATCAGTGGCTATTTTTAGCTCTAATCGCTGTATAAATGTCAATGGTCCCAAAAAAGTGTCAAAAGTGTCCGATTTGTCCGCCGCAATATCGCAGTCCCGATAAAAATCGCTGATCGCCTTACACGCCTGTAATGTAAGTCCATCTCTGTTGTGTTTTCTTGTTGTAAAACCAAAATAAACACCTTTCAAAACAAAATAAAAATCGCTGATCGCCGCCATTACTAGTAAAAAAAATAAAATAATAAAAATGCCGAAAATCTATCCCCTATTTTGTAGACGCTATAACTTTTGCACAAACCACTTAATATACGCTTAGTGCATTTTTTTTTTACCAAAAATATGTAGAAGAATACATATCGGCCGAAACTGAGGAAAAATTTTATTTATTTTTTTTAAATTGGGATATTTATTATAGCAAAAAAGGTAAAAATATTGTGTTTTTTTCAAAATTGTTGCTCTGCTTTTGGTTATAGCGCAAAAAAATATAAAACCGCAGAGGTGATCAAATACCACCAAAAGAAAGCTCTATTGGTAGGGAAAAAAGGGCGTAAATTTTGTTTGGGTACAGCATCGCACGACCACGCAATTGTTAGTTAAAGCGACGCAGTGCCGTATCGCAAAAAATGGCCTGGTCAGGAAAGGGGGTCAATTCTTCCAGGGCTGAAGTTATTAAGCTGGATGCAGCAACTTTATTTTTAGAACTGCTGTCTTCTATGGCAACTTAACTTTGAAAAGTCAACAGAGATCCATACATGTAACTCACAGTAACCTGTTATACATCTTTTCATACATCTCACAGTATCCCACTGTAGATCTTCACTCACTGAGCTCCCGGTCTCTTACTAGACTTCAAGATCCCAGTCGTCACTGATTCCCTGAGCTTTTGCACAGCTGACCCGCTGTATTCTCCTCGAGCGTCACCCCTGCTAACCTGCTGGGTCCCCGGCTTAGCACTCTGCTGAAGCTTTCCCACTTGTTCACCATCCCCGGCTAGTGAATAAGGCTGCTTTGGTACTTCTTCAGACTTCCATAACTGGCCTCTTATAACCGGAGTGGTTGTCCTTTAATGGCGACTGTGTCTCCTTTATCTCTGACTTTGATTCTTGGTAACAGGAGTGGTCGTCCCATGTGGCAACTGCTTCTCCCTCCCCATGAAACCTCTGCAACTTGATTGGAAAGCCCCAAACCCGTGGTGCTTCTCTCAAACCTGGATAGGCCTCAGACAGCCTAGCAGCCAGGTGCTCCCGGGATAGGCCTCAGCCTTCTGGCCTAGCAGCCCGGAGCTTTGTGACACACGTCCGCCCAGACAGCCGTATAGGTGGCACAGAACCATGATCACCTGACTCCTCCTGATTAAATAGGCTCTCCCAGCAGGCCAAGGCACTAAAGAAACCAGTGCCAATTGGCTGAGACAACCCATCCACTCTAGTGACTGAAAAGAGAGGTGCATCAAATCCAGAGTTAGGGAAAAGCCAGTGAATCCCCTATCAATCAGCCAGGCTAGTTACCCTGCCTACTATCAGGTGCTACACAAGCAAAGTCAATTCACTCCAGCTCCATTAAAAAGTCTGGGGATGTCTTTTTAAAGGGGCTGTAAAGGTGTTTTTTTTTTTTTAATAACAAACATGGTATACTTACCTTCTCTGTGCAAGGGTTTTGCACAGCGTGGCCCCGATCCGCCTCTTCTGGGGTCCCCCATCGGCGCTCCTGTCTGCTCACCGCTCCTGTCTGCTCACCGCATTGAGTGCCCCCTCGGCGACCTACATTCCAAGGATCAGCTGCAGGTGGACCACAGGCAATACTGGTGATTATCCCTTGGCCTCTACCTGATTTTTTTTAGAGGTTCCCCTTTAAAATGATTGTGCTGCTAAAATATAGGAAAAGTCAGCATTTACACACGGTTCACAGCTATCAGAGTGGGTGTGGGAATTGTAGCGATTCTCGCACCCACAACCATCCGCAGTGAAAATGCACTGCTGTGACAAAACTCGCGGGTCTGAATGGCACCCCCACACATGTAAAAATGCAGTGCGTCTGCGGGTACAGAAACCACAGAAAAATTGCATGGTCAAAATAACCGTGCAATTTCCCTGTGGGACACCTTTTTCTGCAGGAAACACAGGCACGGCAGCCCATTCAAATGAATGGGCTGCCGTGCCCGAGCAAACAAGGGACCTCACACACGCATAGGTGTGAACTGAGCCTTAAAAGTACAATAATAATTTCAGTCACACTGCCAGTAAATGGGATCTTTGTTCTTCTACAGCAAGTATTTCACATACCCTGGTGTGTACAATGCCCCTGTCCCTGGTTACTTTTTGTAGAGACATAATAGTGAATACCTAAAGAGACACAGTATTGACTGTAGCCCACAGCACACAGCAAGGAGATGCGGGCATCCAACGCAACTGATAGTATGAGATAATCAAGATTCTAGAGGTGGGTGGAGCTAAGCAAGATCGAAGATTTCATTTCAGCCATTCATTGTTAATGGTACCCCAAATGCAGAAAGCAGATGTGCGTTTTTAAGAATGTCATAACATGTGGTTAAGAATAAAATGGTTTTGGCATCTGCATCTGCCCAAGCTCTGTGCAGACTATATAAGTGGATGCAGACGCAGTGACTACGCAGACACAGCTGCGTATTAAAATTTGCAAAGCTTCAAACACAGACAGTATGCATTCAGGGCCATTCAGCCACTCCTGCATGGCTGTCAAATGTTGACATGCCGCTGTGTCTGAGCAGCCTCCGCATCTACCTCCACTATTCTTTAGGCTAACTGCACACAGCTGGGGTGAATGTAGATGCCAAAACAAACACCTCCTGCAGTACAGGTGCCAGCGTCCATTTGAATGCCAACCAGTCATGTACCTGGTACATCACTATTGATCTTCAAGCGGTTGTATCGGAATGATGCCTGCATTAGCAATCAGAGAGGCGAACTAGAACTCCCACCTTCCGCGGCTTGCTCGGGTCCTCCCATCCCACACACATCCCCATTCTGTCAGGAGAGGAGAGACAGATCGTCTGTTCCTACTAGCTAGGAGCAGCGATCTGGCTCCTCCTCTAGTCAGTCACATCCCATACAGTTAAAAACACTCACAATGGAACACATTTAACCCCTTTGATCGCCCCCTAGTGTTAACCCCTTCCCTGCCTGTGACACCTGCGCAGTAATCAGTGCATTTTTATAGCACTGATCGCTGTATAAATGTCAATGGTCCCAAAAATGTGTCAAAAGTGTCCGATCTGTCCGCCGCAATGTCGCAGTCCCGCTAAAAATCACAGATCACCACCATTACTAGTAAAAAAAAAAATAATAGTAAAAATGCCATAAATCGATTCCCTTTTTTGTAGACACTATAACTTTTGTGCAAACCAATCAATATACGCTAAGAATATATATCGGCCTAAACTGAGGAGGAAATTAGTTTTTTTATATTTTTTGAGGGGATATTTATTATAGCAAAAAGTAAATAATATTGCTTTTTTTTTCAAAATTGTCACTCTTTTTTTGTTTATAGCGCAAAAAACAAACAAACGCAGAGGTGATCAAATACCACCAAAAGAAAGTTCTATTTGTGGGAAAAAAAAGACATCAATTTTGTTTGGGTACAACGTTGGATGACCGCGCAATTGTCAGTTAAAGCGACGCAGTGCCGTATCGCAAAAAATGGCCTGGTCATTAAAGGGCAAATCCTTCTGAGGCTGAAGTGGTTAAATAAAAATGAACGTGCCCCTGCCCCCATGCTTGCGTGCATAGGTGAACACATGCGTTGGTCCTGCACGCACACAAACAGCAGTCATCCCACACATGTGAGCTATTACTGCGAATTCAAATATTTTATTTTTTCTCAAAAAAGTACATTCGAAAATCATTGCGCAAATATCGTGTGACATAAAAAATTGCAATAGAAACAAGATATACCTGTGCTCAAATCCCAAATCCCCCCCCCGCCCCTAAGCACCCCCCATGTTGAGGGGCTGTGGCCTGGTATGGTTCAGGAGGAGGGGGGCGCTCGCTCACCCCCCCCCCCGCCCCTAAGCACCCCCCCATATTGAGGGTATGTGGCCCGGTATGGTTCAGGAGGAGGGGGGGTGCTCGCTCATCCCACTCCCTTTCCTGACCTACTGAGCTACGTGCTCAGTAGGGTCCGGTATGGACATTGGGGGGGACCCAATTATTTTTTTTAATTTTGGCATTGGGTTCCCCTTTGAATCCATACCAGACCTGAAGGGCCTGGTATGGATTTGGGGGGGGGGGGGCTCACACTGTTTTTTTTCAGAATTTTTTTGTTTACATTCAGCTGTCAGTGGGGAAGCCTGCTGACAGCTGTTTAGTCAGCGGTTTTTAAGGACGCGGCAGCCAGCTTCCCGGTCCGCTGCTTAAATTCCTCACACAGAATTCAAATTGTTTGATCATTTTTCAACCCATCCGAATTTGAATTGTTCAGAAAATTTGAAATTCATTATAAAATGAATAAACATAATGAAATTTTATAAAAACGAAACAAAATTTGACAAAAACAAAATTAAACTAAATTAATTCTGAAACCAAACTAAACGAATTCCGAAACGAAACAAAATTAGTAACATGCTGAATCTATCCGAAACAAAACACATTTTTCTGTTCTGTAGTCCCTTGACCCCATTGTTTGGATTAGATTCTTGAACTAGCTTCTTTTTCCCCAACTGCGACTAGCTCTAGTCCTTTAGACCGGAACACACACTTTTGCAGATATACCAGATCTTGTTGAGGGAGTCCTACCCGAACCTGCTGGCACCATGACCCATATTTGGGGCACCTGTCCGAAAAATTCTCCAATTTTGGGATAACCTATTACAATTGTTTGGTAAATTAGCATGAGATAAAATCCCAAATGAACCTCAGATTACAGTACTGTTCATGCTACCAGGCTCTTTTAGACAAACTTATGCCATGTAGACACGACCGGACTTTTCGTCGGACTGAACTCCGAAGGACTTTTCGACAGAGTTCCGACGGAGTTCCAACGAAACGGACTTGCCTACACACGATCACACCAAAGTCTGATCGTTTCGGACGTGATGACGTACAACCGGACTAGAATAAGGAAGTTCATAGCCAGTAGCCAATAGCTGCCCTTACGTCCTTTTTTGTCCATCGGACTAGCATACAGACGAACGGATTTTTCGATCGGACTCGAGTCCGTCGGAAAGATTTGAAACATGTTCTATTTCTAAAGTCCAACAGATTTTTCGACAGAAAAGGTCCGAAGAAGCCCACACACGATTGAATTGTCCGAAGGATTAGTTTAGTCGAAAAGTCCGGTCGTGTGTACACGGCATTAGAGAAACTTAGTTAGGCACTTTATCACAGCAGGTTGTTCTGTGATAGCCAGGAGGTGGCACCAGGCCGAGGCTCCATCGATGGCTGAATGAGCTTGTGAGTTGGACAAGATTGAGCTTGTGGAGCGTATGATCGCATGGGGTGAGGATAAATCTGAATCACACACACTTACGTGGACAGTATGGTCTCATTTCAGATATTCTTCTGACCTTGTCTCCTTTATTTCCACTAATGTTTGAGGTCCCAATCATATCTAAGATCTTCATAGTATTCCCCCCCCCCCCCTTTTTTTTCCCCTCTTTCTCTCCTCCTCCAAACTGGTGCAGGACCCTTTTTTTGGTCCGCACTGAAATTAGATTGCATGGGTGTTCGCACTTATGTGATCCGATTCCTGTACCATTTGACAGTTCGCACTGTGATCTGCGAACCGATCTGGGGGTGTCATTATAGTGTTACTAACAACAGAACCTGCATTCACTATATCTGGTCTCCCACAGTACACAGAACATGGAAATGCAATTATTTTAGTAAATATAAACTGATAAATACCTTTTTTTCTTCAGCAGTATATATAGCAGTCATGTGACTTCTATAAGTTCCTAGTAAAGCTTGTAGGAGGAGTTTTCATTTCTCCCACAATCCTATCAGGCTTCAGAACCCCTGACCCTCTATCTGGTTGGTGCTGATTGGCCCTCATCACATGTACCCTCCCAAGAAGAAAAGGAAACTCTGTAGCAATACAGACCAAACTGAGCATGTGCAGCCTGACTACATTGGCTCTGTAAATATCTGATTATTTTTTTGAGACAGTGGAAGAAGGGGAGGATCAGAAAGACAGGATCAAACAGCCTTTTTACACAATGTGGAGGATTTACCCCTTAGGTTCCACAGTGAGTATAACAAGCAACTAACATGCTTTACTGCATATACAGACTGATTTCACTGTTGTGGGTTTAGTAACACTTTAACTCTCTATTGACACCCACAGTGGGAAGAATGAACAATTAGTCAGTTACGATTTGAATTTGTATTGCAAACCTGTATTGTCCGAAAATACTTAATAAAAAAAGATTAAACTTAAAGCGGAACTAAACCTGTCTGTTTAATGGTTTAAAGAAAACAGATTCCAGGAATGCCTGGTTTGTTAACTGTCACATTTTCTTATGTCCTCAACTAAACTGTCAAATGTCTGGTGTTATAACTGATCACATGTGCAGTACCATGGCAGTTGCAGATAAAACAGAAGCAGCTTCCTTGGCTGTAAAGGATAGGAGGGTTTTATTCTGATTTAATGGCCAGTTCACACCACATGCAGTCCAGTGCGTTTTTTTTTCTGCATGGAAAGTAGGTTATATGGTTTCCAATGACATAGTTCACACCAGTGCAGTCAGTTCCAGGGCTTTTCAGTTCCAGAAAAAAAAGTAGAACATGCTGCATTTTTCCTACACTGGACTGTACTGGAATGCAGTAAAACACATCAAAAATGCACTGAAATGCACTGGAACACATAAAAAGGCATCAAAAGCGCACTGGACCCTAGTATAGTGGGGGAAAAAACTGGAAAAAAGGAAAAAAAGCACATGAAATGCATCCGGAAATGCATCAAAAACGTGCATGCAGAAACTCACCTGGAACAGATCTGGAGTGCATTTTTGTGGTGTGAACCGGTCCTAAGGCTGTCAGCAGACTGGTCTCTACAAATTCAGCAGTGCCTAAATATGGACTTTGAATATTTTATTGTTTTACATAGCTATACCTGCGAAAGGGGCCAGCCAGAAGTGATCTAGCAGGACTTCATTTTCTGACTATAGCATAGCTCCCAACTGTCCCTGATTTCGAGGGACTGTCCCTGATTTGGGGCAATGTCCCTCTGTCCCTCATTCCTCCTCATTTGTCCCTCATTTTGGTCTGATCTATATAGTTGTATATAAAATGCACTTTTTATCTATCAAATGGTGTTTTCCAGGTCTAAAACTTTCATCTGATCTCTAAATTGCAGCATTTGTAAATTCCAAAAGCCAATATGAAGGAATAGTAGTGGTAAAAAAAAAAGCACTTGTGGGTTTAACCAATCTTGATTTCTTGAACAATTCTCCTTTAAGGGGGCGTGGCAAGGGGTGTGTCTTATGCCCTGCATAATTTTGCTGATGGGTGTCCCTCATTCCCATCTCAAAAAGTTGGGAGGTGTGCTATAGTTCAACTTTAAGTTGTTAAACTGATAGTTTTAGCCTGTGCTGTTGTGTGAACAAAATTGTGAGACTGGTATTGATATTTAAAACCTCCTATATTTATTTGAGACAGAGTCACTTTAACATTTTTAGCACACCTGATGTAAGTCCTCATATTTCTCACATGACCAGTTTATAACTTTCTTCCTGAAGCAGAATGTTGCATTCAGGGCACATATTAATAATAAGACCTCAGGGACAAACCTTCAGACTCTGGAGAGCAATGGCAGACCAGCCAAGGAGGATTATCATTCCTGGCTCCTCAATCTATTCTGCTAGTCCAGCCACCAGTACAGTAAAGACATGTGATTGCTCAGCAGCATCCCGAGAACTACATCCCCCAGAGTGCTTTGCTATGGAGCGGAAGTGACGTAAAGCAGAGCGTTCCATCACCCGGGGAGCTGTGCTGGAGGTAGACATGCGGTAGTGATCACAGTCAGGTGAGTGTGGAGTGTTGTCAGTCCTGTAAAGGGTCCATATAGAGCTGTGTGGATCCTATAGAGTACATAGTGTTCTGTGGCTGGCTCCTAATGCTCCGGGGCCTGTATACAAGTATAGAGAGACAACCAGGAAGAGAAAAACCATCACTTATACTATTCAGTCCTCTGCATATGTTTTGTACCTGGAATTTGTGTTCACCTCTCTCTCCTTCTTTTTTTTTTTTTTTCATTTTCTGTACACAGGTTTATTTTTATTATCATCTATGAGTGTTTCACCTTCTTCATATTTAGTGAAGACGTATATTGGGAAAAAAATTGTTAAAAGAGAAAAACAAGGGAAAAAAACACAGTACACTAATGGTTAGTGCAAACTGGGCTGATACCCTTAAGTGTCGCTGCACACTGAAATCGCAACTGGAGCTCACTCTGCATTCCTGTGCGATGCAGTTTTGCACTGGATTGCACCAAAGAGCGCATGCTTTTCTACTGCGGTACCCTGCAATCTGGTGCAGACAAGCGTACAGCGTATGCGATCTGTGTTCGGGGTGTCATTAGGAATACATTGACTCCTACAGCAGATCGCACACCCAGTGTGTTTGGAACGCAGTGCGGGAAATGTGCTCAGACCAACGGTTTCCTGCACTGCTATCTGGTGTAAATAGGCGCTTACTCCTGGCATGAAAAAAAGCAGTGGGCCAGTTCACACCACATACAGTCCAGCATGATATTTTTTTTTTTCTGCATCAAAGACGCATGCAAAGTAGGTTATGTGGTTTTTAATGGCATAGTTCACACCAGTGCATTCCAAAAAAAAAAAGTAGAACATGCTGCATTTTTCCTGCACTGGAACGCTGTAAAAAGCATCAAGAACGCACATATCCTTATTTAAGCTTAAGAAAAAAAGAGGGAGAGAAAATTCACTATACTGCACCAAAACCCGTATGCAGCAAAAGCATCTGGATTGCGTTTCTATGCTGTGAACTGGCCCTTGAAAAAGCCCACCTAAAGCCACATATTGCATTAGAATTTAGGCATGTTTATGCATGCTTGGAGTTAATGCATTCTACAGTATTTATTCTGGCCATTAGAAGACATTGACACACGAACATGTCTAGCTTTTTTTTTTCTGCTCTTTCACGACTCTCCTGAACACACTGGTGATGTGTTTTTTATTTTTTTATTTTTATTTTTTCCTTTTCAGCCTGTAAATGCTCTTCTTCTAATACGCCTACTATGGGGTCGATTCACTGAGAGTTAAATAAGGGCAAATAAAATGCAGTAAAATACCACATGCGGTAACAATTGTGCAAGTGTTCACTTCACTAAGAATTTAGCGTTAAATAACAAATGCGATATTCGTTTGATTTAATGGTAATTACCGCATTGAGCTGGTTGCTGAGGAGTCCTTAACAGCTGGTTCCCTGCTAAAAGCTGAATGTACAAAAATAGGCCGACAGTTAAAAAGTATGAAAAAATAAAAAACAGCGTGGGGTCTCCCCAGTCCTTTGGGGCTGGTATAAATTTTGAGGGGAACCCCATGCCAAAAGAGAAAAAAAAAAATTATTTCAGTTGTTAAGGATGCGACAGCTGGCTTCCCGCCCGCTCCTTAGCAACCAGCTATTTGTAAACAGTAACCAGCATGGGGGTCCCTGCAAACCCCCCCCCCCCCCATGCTGTTTTTTGACAAATACAAATGTGATACTGTCAGCTAAACCCCGGTGGTAAATATTGCATGCTTTTTTACTCTGGTCCATGAAATAAGGCATAATCGTTGTTTGTGTGTGTTTTTTTTTGTTTTGCTTTTTATGAATTGCACTTTATTTACCGCATGTGATTTACATGGATGAGTAATATGATACCCTTATCACATGCAGTAAAGTTTTTTTTTTTTTTTTTTTTTTTTTTTTGTATCAATGCTTATGTGTGCTAAAAGCTTCTTCCTTTTTTTTTTTTTTTTTTTTTTTTTTTTTTAAATATGCCTGAAGCCCCTTTTACACTGCTCTGGTGTGGTTCCCCTGCAGCGTGGGTGCGGCGCAGTGTACCCATGGTTTTCATGCAGGTTACTCGTACTTGGCCATTTTTGGTACATTTTCTGAAAGCGGGCCAAAGATGCAGCATGCAAGACTTTTCAAGCGTTTTCAGAAAACGCATCAAAAATGCCTGACCTAATAGAAGTCTTTGGGAAAGCGCGGGTCCGATGCACTTCATCACATACATTTATTTGTTGTCCTTACCTAACACCCAATTAGTACAGTCATCTAGACCAATGCTTATCAACCTTAGTTCTCAAGTACCCCCAACGGGCCATGTTTTCAGGTTTTTCTTTTACTTTGAACAGCTGCTTTAAATCAATATCAATGACATGATATTGATAAGAGCTATTTTATCCAAGGGAAGTTCTCAAAACATGGCCCGTTGGGGTACTTGAGGACTGGGGTTGAGAACCGCTGATCTAGACTAATGTGAACCTCTTACAGAAGTGTATTGTAGTGATTACCTCTCTTTCCTACAGGATGTCTGATGGAGCTCAAAAGAATGACTCTTGTCCTAGGACCCCCATGGCAGCTGCCAGAGGTCTGGTGGGACGCAGACCTTCAACTCCCCTCACCCCAGGCCGTCTCCCCTCTATCCGGTCCAGGGATCTCACCCTTGGTGGTGTCCGAAAGGTGGGTTTTACATGTGTATCCATGTCTAAAAAGTACAATCTGTTTGTAGGAAGGGGTAGGTCTAGCTAGCTAAACACTGCATTTTAAACCTATGTAATATTGCTCTTTTTTTTTTTGTTTTTTTTGTTTTACAGAAAACATTTGCTCCGAATATAATTGGACGGAAGATTAAAGAAGAGTGAGTATGTTTTTGTGTCCTGTCTCTGCCTAATTCTAGTTGTCTTGATTTTCTTCCTGGTTGGTAGTGTGTGGCACATTCTCTATAATTGGGTTCAGTTTAACCACTGCAGCCCCGGAAGATTTGGCTGCTCAATGACCAGGCCATTTTTTGCGATACGGCACTGCGTTGCTTTAACTGACAATTGCGCGGTCGCGTTCGATACTGCACCTAAACAAAATGAATGTCCTTTTTTTTCCCCCACAAATAGAGCTTTCTTTTGGTGGTATTTGATCGTCTCTGCGGTTTTTATTTTTATTACTATTTATACTATTTTTTACTAGTAATGGCGATCTGGGACTGCGATATTGCAGCGGACAAATTGGCCACTTTTGACACATTTTTGGGTCCATTGACAATTATACAGTGATCAGTGCTTTAAAATGCACTGATTACTGTATAAATGTCGCTGGCAGGGAAGGGGTTAACCCTAGGGGATGATCAAGGGGTTAACTGTGTTCCCTGGGTGTGTTCTAACTGTAGGGGTGATGGGCCTGTCTAGGAGGAGAGAGAGATTGGTGTTCATACATAGTTCCGGGTGCGCGCCCCTAGTGGCCCAAAGGCGAAGCTATGTAAGGTAACGTCGTTTTGCACAGCCATGCCATTCTTCCGCAGTAAAACTGTGGCGGCTGGTCGGCAAGCGGTTAAAGGAAACGTGTCATATGAGAGAAGTATGTCAACTATCCATTGCTCATCTCCCTTTGAAAGTGCTGGTCATTTCACCATCACGTTTATCATCTGGTTTCAGTACTTTGAGTCACTGACCTGCAACAAGTAAGGTAGATGAGAGGTTTTACCTTTTTTACTTGCTGCATTTTTTCTTTTTTTTTTTTTTCTTTTTCAAGAATTGAGGTAAAGGTTCAATATGAAAGCGAAGCGGCTTGCATTTTCAGGTGGCGTTCAGCAGTATTCCTCTCATAACACATTTCTTTAGTAGAGATGCACCCAAATTTTGGTAGCATTTTGCTGATAAAGAAAAAGGTGCCGATAATGGCACTAAAAAATCCATGTGACTTTACCGCGACTTTTCCTTGCTTATGGTGTCTGTTTTTTAGGTCATGTGATTTAAAAACTGCATCATAAACGTAATACAGGTGCGTTCTTGCTGCGTTTTCAATGTATTTCAGCAGGGAGTTGCGTTTTTGGTGCTGTTTTTTTTTAACTGGCTAAAAATGCAGCAAGCAAGATTTTTTTACACCACAATGTAAGTGCAAAGGACCAGTGTGAAAACATGTAATGTAAAGAGATGAGCTTTTCTTGCTCTAAAGGTTCCGATAATGGCCAACAATAAATTCATATTCATTTAAATGCATGATATTAATTAAAAAGTTGAATATAATACATTTTTATATATAAAAATATATATTAAAAAAAAAAAAAAAAAAAACCCTCTAATTTTCATTTTTCAGCAAAGTGCATCATGCATTTTAGCTTTCGGCAGCAAAATATGCATTCGGTGCACCTCTATTCCTTAGTTCAGATTTTTGAATTGAAATTGAATTGCCACACTGAAATATTCCAAAGTAAGATCTTATTAAAGCATTTGGTACAAAGAGCCAGCGCATTTGTGGAGCCATTGCTCCCTTCATCAGGGCGACAACGCAACATGACAAAATGAAAGTATAAACTGTTTAATTATAGGTCTTTCCTTTTAAATATAACTAGAGCAAACTGTTAACCTTTTACCTGTGATTTTTAGTCTGCATTTCTCCCAAGAGCTTTGTGTTTTTGTTTTTTTGTGTGCATTTTATAAATTTGATTGTGCCTTTTTTCATCTAGGCCAAAAGAAGAAGTTTCGGTAAAAGTTGAGAGATCTGAACGTAATCGGGATCGACGAGGAGATGGACAAGGAAGGGGACGAGGCAGGCCACAAGTTATCCAGAGTCACTCCATCTTTGAGCAGGGACCAGCAGAGCAGCTCAAAAAGAAAAGTAATAATTATGAGAAATTTAATTGGTATTGGTCAAACCTGATGGGCTCTTGTCTTAATTTTTTTTTTACTTACGAAGTAATGCATCAATCACTGATCTTCTTCTTTTAGGGTGCTTGTTCAAAATGATAGGCAGCAAAATTATATATGTGTGTGTATGCCTTGCTAGTGCCAGGTTGGACACCCTTTTTGCCTTCAACTGCCTTCATTCTTTGACATAGATTCAACAAGGTGTTGGAAACATTCCACGGATTTTGGTCCATACTGACATGATGGCATAACACAGTTGCTGTAGATTTGTCAGGTGCACATCCATGATGTGATTATCCTGTTCCACCACATCCCAAAGGTGCTCTTTTGGATTGAGATCTGGTGACTGTGGTGGCCAATGGAGTACAGTGACCTCATTGTCATGTTCAAGAAACCAGTGGTGAGATGATCTGAGCTTTGTGACATGGTGCATTATCCTGCTGGAAGGAGCCATCAGAAGATGGGTACATTGTAGTCATAAAGGGATGGACATGGTCAGCAACATTACTCAGGTAGGCCGTGGTGTTTAAACAATGCTGAATTGGTATTAGGGGCCCAAAGTGTGCCAAGAAAATATCCCCCACACCATTACACCACCACTACCTGCCTGAACCATTGATACAAGGCAGTATGGATCCATGCTTTCATGTTTATGCCAAATTATGACCCTAACATCAAGACTCATTGGTCCAGGCAATATTTTTCCAATCTTCTGTTGTCCAATTTTGGTGAGCCTGTGTGAATTGTAGCCTTAGTTTTCTGTTCTTAGCTGACAGGAGTGGCACCTGGTGTGGTCTTCTGCTGCTCTAGCCCATCTGCTTCAAGATTCGATGTGCTGTGCTTTTTTGAGATGGTATTCTGCATACCTTGGTTGTAACGAGTGGCCTTTCTATCATTTCAAACCAGTCTGCCCATTCTCCTCTGACCTCAACAAGGCTTCTTCCTCCACACAACCTCCGCTCACTGAAAATTTTATCTTTTTCAGACCATTCTCTGTAAACTCCCAGAGATGGTTCTGCGTGAAAATACCAGTAGATCAGTAGTTTTTTAAATACTCAGACCAGCCCATCTGGAACCAACAACCATGCTACGTTCAAAGTCACTTAAATCCCCTTTCTTCTCCATTCTGATGCTCGGTTTAAACTTCAGTAAGTCATCTTCACCACGTCGAGATGCTACATGCATTGAGTTGCTGCCATGTGCTTGGCTGATTAGCAGTTTGGGTTACCAATTGAACAGGTGTACCTAATAATAAAGTGGCCTGTGTTTGTGTGTGTGTATGTATATATGTATGTGTGTGTATATGTATGTATGTATGTATGTATGTATGTGTGTGTGTGGTATGTATGTATGTATGTATGTATTTTTTTTATTTGTTTTATGAGTAAAGCACCAGCATTTTGCCTAATTGTGTTAGGAACTAGATTGTGCACCTGTTCAGAGTGGCATGCATGCTAATTTACAAATTTTTCAATATTCACTTTCCCCAAAACATTCAAAATTTTCACACTTTTTGCGTTTTTTTGTTTAAAGTGCTGTTGCTGCTCCCCCCCCCTTTTGGTAGATTTTTTGCCACAGTGGTGTATACAGATTACATTTCTTCTTTTTTTTTTTTTTTTTTTTTTTTTTTCCTTTATCTGTAGCTGCCTGGGATGGGCCATCTGATTCTGGTGATATTGGTCCCTCCCACATCATCAACATAAAACGTGAGAAAAGAGAGACTGAAGAGGAAACTAAACAGATCCTGCAAATGCTGAAAAATGATAAGGTGTGTTGCCTTATTTAAGGGAACTTTTGTTTTGTTTGTGTACTTTTACTATTTCTCTTTAATACTTTCATGTGATTGCTTATGAAAAAAATATTTTTTGCTAGTCAAGTCAAGTAGGCAGCTTGAACTTGACATGTAATCGATTTATAGCTGCTTCGATACCTACTTTGACTTTTTAGGAGCTTTTACAGCTTCTAGGTGGCAAGGGATGTATTGCCTATTACATCTAAAGACAATACTCAGTTTGTGTTTGATAAGCCTGGGTTCAGCTGAACTCGCCTGATTTCAAACCCGCATTTCAGTCCGACTTCGGGAGCGCTTTCAGAGACATCTGTGTCCCTGCACAGATGTCTATTGAAATTGCCCAAGAAGTTGCCAAAAGTAGTGCAGGAACTACTTTTGGGAATCGGTGCGCCACTGCAAAGTTGGTATCGCACCGATTTGGACAGTGCCGTCAATAGGCAGCGATTTGACATGTCAAATCGGCCTGATGTTAATGGGTGCTAAATCCTTATTGAACAAATGGTTCACACAGTTATGGCTTGTTGATGGAATACTAAGTGACTCTTAGGTTAGTTGATTGAGAAACTTTCTTTAATGGCACGAACATATGTTTTTAACACTATTTTGACAATTTTTTTTTAAGAACCCACTTTTAAGGGAGAGTATATGTTTGGCTTGTTTTGCTTATGTTTCACCCCTATGCAGTTTGCTTTTGAGCATTTCTGTTGTGTTTTTTCTTTTCTTTTCTCCACAATTTGCGTGTTTTTTTGGGGGGGGGGGCACATTTGTTGTTGGGCAGACTAAAAATCGCAGTAAAAACACACTACATGTTTTTTCTCCAGCTTCTATATTGAAGTCTATTGAACTAAAAAAAGCACAGTTTTGTGTTTTAAAAAGTCCCTGACCCTTACCAAAAATGCAGAGGCACAAAATGCATTGATGTGAACGTGTTCCATAGAAACATGTTCTTAAACGCATAGGTAAGAATGGAGCCTTAGATCACACCACAACTGTACAGTGGAATTAAGTTCAAAACTCTTACCTGGTCATTCTAAAATACAGAATGTCTTTTGCTTGAGGCACTTTGTTGTCAATATACCCCTGTTTGGGATCATTAACATGTTGCATGAACAAACTCTCCCCCTTCAGACTTTTATGACACCTTTTTTGTCTAAAACCAATTTGGTATAAACAGCCACTTCCATGCTTCCTTTGTCTTATTGACAGTCTTGGTTTAGTCCATTTCCCTGCAGTATAACACCAGTTTACTGTCCTTTACAGTTTTTGGATGACCCAGGTTTACGCAATGATGCGCAGAACCATCCTGTACAGCTCCCGCTGGCACATTCTGGCTGGCTGTTTAGGGAAGATGAAGAAGAGGAGGACACAAAGCCTATTTTACCCAAAGAAGAACAGATGGAAGTGGACCCTTCATCTGTCAAAGGTGCGTACATTTGAAGGGGGATCGGTTTCCTAAACCCAAACAAACATACAACACAGATGCATGCAGTATGTGAATTATTCCTTCACCTGCCCATGGTTTGCCATTTTTGTTTTCAGTCTGTGATCTAGACCAGTGGTTCTCAACCCTGTCCTCAAGTACTCCCAACAGGCCATGTTTTGGGAATTTCTCTTAAATAAAATAGCTGTCCAAAATACCAAACCAAAGCACCTGTGAAGAAGGTAAAGTAAAACCTGCAAACATGGCCTGTTGGAGGTTCTTATGGACAGGGTTGAGAACCACTGATCTAGACAATTCTATCAGACAGCACAGGGAGTTCTTGGTTCTCTGCACAGGCTATATTGCGGCTATTCTATACAGACTGCTCCAGGTTCTACCCTTCTATTTAATTTAATTAGTAAACATGCCATTATTTATAATAATGAGTTAAAGGGCCTGTGTTGACTGGCTTTTGTTCTCTTCTGAACTGCTTTTGTCACCATACCAGTCAATAGGGACGCGGCGAAGAAAAAAAGTTCACGCCGTGTAGTTCAGCTACCCGACACTCTGAATAATCCCAGAAGCATCTAAAATGCAGGCAGATGCACCTAAAAACAAGCATAGGGTGCAGATTGTTACTTCTAGGATAACCTGCTTACTCTACTGTCAGCTTCCAGTGATTGGCACTAGACAGAGTGGGGTTGATGAACTAAAACTGGAGTGCGCAAAATCGGGTGCATAGAAACCAATTATTTTCCAGTTTAATTTTTTTTTGTCAAAGCTTAATTGAAAAAGCTGAAGCTAGAAGCTGATTGGCTGCCTTGGCCAGCTGCGCCAGTTTCAGTAAATCACCCCCAGTGTGTCCATTTAAACAGCAGACTGGATGTGTTTTATGTGAGTTCCAATGACTTTTTGGAGAGGACAGTGAGCTCAGAAGACAGAGTGTTGGAATGAAAATGGAAGGAATCCATGTGAAGGAGAAAAAAAAAAACACACACAAGAAGGCAGAAGGGAATCTATGCTTGTGCAGTAACATGTTGTACAGCCCAGATAAGTGTAGTAGATTAAGTTCATAGTACACGTGGTTATGTTGTATTACACAGGTTGTACTCTAAATTGATTTGGGTTATGATTCCTTGTTCAGTTATGTTCAATAATGAGATTTTCAATGCAAACACAATAAGCACAAAGCCCCTAAATAATATTTTGTATAGCCGGGTGTACAGAGGATTGTCGGGTGTGAGGGTTATGATTTCAATGCATAACTGAGCAAGGTTTAGGGAATACAACTGGGCAAGTTGGCTGTGTCTTGTTGAATTTCTTGGCTAAGTGTTTGAGTTAGCTGGCTCAACTTAAGAGGTTGATTTAGTAAAATTGGCAAAGTGCAAAATCTGGTGCAACTGTGCATGGTAGCCAATCGGCTTCTAACTTCAGCTTGTTCAGTTAAAGGGGTTGTAAACCTTCGTGCTTTTTCACCTTAGTGCATCCTATGCATTGAGGTGAAAAAAAATTGCAACCCTAGAACCCCTTTGAATAGATTAAAGTAATGTTGGTTAAGGTAGTGCCATTTTTTTTCTTTTTAAATAAAAATGTAATGATTTAAAACCTGTTTACTAAAAAAATAAAAATAAAATAAAATAAAATCGGCACAAGGAACCTTACTTATGATCCTATCTATGCCATGTATCCTTTTGCTGCTGTCTCCTCCTTTTAGTAGAAATCCTTCCTTCGATATCCCCCTCCCCATGAGTGTTCAACTTTTTTTGCTTACTCCTTTTTTTTTCTTTTTTAGTGAAGGAAGAACCAATGGAAGACGATGATGGCATTTTAAACCTTGGTGTCCCACAGTGCAAAGCCCCTGCAGTGAAGAAGCCCCCAGAGAAGAAGGATGTGCCACTCCCAGAGTTGCTGGAATCTCTGCGGATTTCCGGAGAAGATGCACTCTTCTTTGTGCAGCTACCAGACACTCTTCCAGGACAGCCACTTAGTCAGGAATCTCGACCTGTCCGCAGTGAAGTTCAAACTGAGGATGGGCATGTCTTACTTGTCAAGGACAAAAGTCAGGTGTGTAGGAGACTCTTTAGTATTTTAGCTGTACTAAATCAGAAAGGCACACTGAGAAGGATTTATGTCAGGCATCACTGGCGGACTGCGGTCTGGTTCTGGCCCCAGTAGCCATACTACCCGGACCGCAGCCTTGCCAAATAGTTGCCTGTGTGTCCTCTCCCCGCCGTCGGCTCGCCTGCCTACCTTGTGCTGCTATGTTCACAGCATGGCAGGCACGCCGCGCACGGGTTTGTCCCTTAAATAGGATCGCTACACTGCCTGTCTTATTCACACAAGATGAGAAGTGCAGCCGCTCTGGACAAAGGGTGGGACTTTTTAATAAGTGGATGATTGGTTGTTACGCAGCGGGGTGGTCCCAGCAATCGATCATTCACCTTTCAATGTGAAAAGTCCCACCCCGTTGTCCAGGGCTGCCGTGCTTTAGGTCTTGTGTGAATAAGGTAGGGCTCTGGGGAGGGGGGAGTGCTGTGCAGGACAGGAGTCTACTATTGAGGGGGGTCAGTCTGCGATGGCCAGTCTGTGATGAGGGGCCTGTGACGTGCACAGGAGGCTGTGATGTGGAAGGTATCGTGTGGAGTCATAGCACCAATATTACACTCTGACCTCCGCTAGAAGAATATTTTTCTGACTGGACCCTCGTGAATTTGAATTCACTACCCCTGATGTATGTCTTCTCTTCACTTAGACCTAAAAGTTGTTTAAGGTTCCTACAAGTCCCTGTGTTAAGCTTCAGGCTGATTTCCATGTGCCTGTGGCTCAGAGTGTGCACAGGGCATTGACTTCTCTCCATATCAGGATTAAGTCCCAACCCTCCCTCTATCATTCACTTCTCAAATGCCAGAAGCCAGTTTACTGAGGTTGTGGCAGAATAGAAGGCTGAACATCAGCAGTTGCTTTTTTGGGTAAATTTTAAATCTGTTCAAAGCTCATCTCAAAGCAGACCTTCACTCTCCTTTTTGAAGCTTTACATATTCTGGTATTCTGAGCCTACCCTCCCTCCCTTGCTACATTTATGGTTGTGTTTTTTTTGTGGGTAGCAAGTACCTTTTCTATAAAGTACTTGCTCCTACTTCCTTATTCCTTACCTAGACAAGGATGATGGTTTCTGGGCACAACTGCTGCTGTAGGAATAAAAGTCCCATGAGGAGTTGCAAGACTGAAAGCCTCAAGCATGAATATCATAAGCATAGGTGTGATGGGACTTGTCATTCCGCAACAGTTGGAGGGCCAAAGTTTGCCTACCCCTGTGCTATACATCTGTCTCCCAGGATGACAGCTATAGTGCTTCTTACTACCACCTTTAAACTATCCATGCTACAGTAATGTAAGAACCCTCATGTATTTTTGTAAATCTCAAAAAAATGACTGTCTCAGTATCTACAAAATAGAAGCAAGGGTTTTGGCTTTTGTTTTTGTTGGTTTTATATTTTAGTTGGTTTAGTCCAGGGGTCTCAAACTCAAATTGATTCCAGTAGTTTGTGCACCTGCAATAATTGCCAAAATTACCGCTGTCTCCTTCATGATGGACATAAGAAAAGGCTTGTTGAAGCTATGATAGTATAATTGTGTTTGTTTTTTTTTTTTTTCTATCTGCAGGAGACCCCAGCAGCAGAAGAGATCTGTTCATTGCGTAATGTGTCTGAGGGACAGATCGGGAAGCTTGTTGTGCGTAAATCGGGCAAAGTGCAGCTTGCTTTGGGCAAAGTTACACTTGATGTCACCTTGGGGACTTCCTCCTCCTTCTTACAGGTGATCAATCTAATTCACAATTCATTCTATTAACTCCTGAAACAAGCTAACATAAGGTTCTTGCTCCCTTCAACACCACCTAATGGCAACCTGGTCCTTTACTCCTTTGTAACCTCCATAAAGCTAACAATAAGCGATGCCTGCTAGATCTCTGAAGTCTTCACTGACCTCCACTGAAGCTAATAGAGCACAGATCATGCTCCATTAGCTCCTTCTCTGGCCAAAACATCCTGGTGAAAGTGACAGCCACACCCAGAAGTGACAGTGCACATCACTTCCGTGTACATTCACCAGAGGGTTGATCAACAAATATCAAAACAAAGTATGGTTCTGAAGGTCAAATGATAAACATATGGCTGGGTGAAATAAGATGCCTGTTCCTGGACGACCGCTGCATTCTTGGATCCACAACACAAAATAGATAAAGGTCCAAAAACAAGGCACAATGCATTTTTTATTTTAAATCCATCAAGACATAAAAGGGGAAATCCAATACAGAGCAGGATTCCTTCCTGGGCCTCTACAGATTAAGTGCATTGTGGCTTGTTGCCGGAACTTCTGTCCAGTTCTGGGCACCAGTCCTCAGGAAGGATGTACTAGAAATGGAGCGAGTACAAAGAAGGGCAACAAAGCTAATAAAGGGTCTGGAGGATCTTAGTTATGAGGAAAGGTTGCGAGCACTGAACTTATTCTCTCTGGAGAAGAGACGCTTGAGAGGGGATATGATTTTAATAAACAAATACCGTACTGGTGACCCCACAATAGGGATAAAACTCTTTTGCAGAAGAGTTTAACAAGACTCGTGGCCACTCATTAAAATTAGAAGAAAAGAGGTTTAACCTTAAACTACGTAGAGGGTTCTTTACTGTAAGAGCGGCAAGGATGTGGAATTCCCTTCCACAGGCGGTGGTCTCAGCAGGGAGCATTGATAGTTTCAAGAAACTATTAGATATGCACCTGAACGACCGCAACATACAGGGATATACAAGGTAATACTGACATGTAATCACACACATAGGTTGGACTCGATGGACTTGCGTCTTTTTCAACCTCACATACTATGTAACTAAGAGAAACTCCACTTTTGAGAGATAAAAACATTCCCCCCTCTAGTTGCATTGCAATAATTTTAACAAACTTTGTGGCAGATTCCTGCCTTTTTGTTATTCTGAAAAAATCCCTGTGTGTTTCTCTGTGCCCATGGGCTGAGTGAGAATAATGGGAGTGGTTTCATAATTATCAACCAGCTGCTGCACCTACATGGCACCAATGAGGAAAGCTGCTGGGTCTGCATCCCTTTTATACGTGATCACCCTTTTGAGAGTATCTCGCCAAAAATTACATTTTCATTGTAGGCAATGGGCCAACTGGCCATGTTTTCAGGATTTCCTTTACTTTGCACAGCTGCTTTAAATCAATATCAATGTGTTGATAAGACCTTTTTTTTATTTAAGGGAAGTTCCCAAAACCTGGCCCGTTGGGGGTACTTGAGGCCTGATGTTGAGAACCACTGTTCTATTGGGTTTGAGATCAGGACTCTGTGTAGGCCAGTCAAGTTCCTCCACCCCAAACTCGCTCATTTATGCCTTTATGGACCTTGCTTTGTGCACAAAAGTGGAGTTACCCTTTAAATTTTGTATTTCTTTTTTTTTTATTACATTAAGCTTTCAGTGCATGTACTTGGAGTTCTTTACAGATCCATATTTTCTTCTGTTCATGATTTCTTAATGATGTACAATATCTTTTGTGTTCTCTTCTGTAGGAACTGGTATCAGTCAGTGTTGGGGAAGGCCGACGTGGTGAGATGATGGTTCTCGGACATATTCAGCATAAACTTGTCTGTTCACCAGATTTTGAATCTTTACTGGAACAACGGCAGCAATGAGACCTGGCTTATAGAGAACTAACTGTTTAACTTATTACTGTATATGCTGTGGCTGGGCCACTCGAGTTCTTCCAGAAGCTGTGGGGAAGTAGTTTTGTACCACAGATATACTTGGATTATTATTTTATATCCATATGGCTGGATAGTTATATGAATATTGAATTCTGCAGCCTTTTTTTTTCCTCCAAAAGAATTGCTCTGAATTTCAGAGGCAGACTAATTTAGACAGTCTGAAAAAGCTACCTTTATCCAAAATTAAAATGTCTTTTGTAGTGAGCTGAAACACAGTATGAAGGTTTTTTTTTCTTGTGTAGGAATATAGCTTTTACCTTTTGTGTTTATTGCTCCTTCCTGCTTCATAAAATATAGTTTTATGGAAGAAGGTTTTCCAAAAGGAAACTGGTCTGGTAAGTGAGGGCATTTGGCCTCAAACTATTGCTGCCTTAGAAAGATCTCTGGGAAATCATGGTTCTGTTTTTAATAGCCTCGTCCATCCAAAACAGGCATTGCAGTTGTTGAGTAGATTTCTGCTGGTTAAACCACTTGTCGGCTTTAACTTTTTTTTTTTTTTTTTTTTATATAGTTCATTTGGCTGTGATTTTTAATTTAAAGTTTCTAGGTCTGCTAACAAGTCACAACTGTTTTCGACCTTTGCAAGTGGACTTTTCTTTTATTTCAGATGATAAAAAAATGCAGAAGAAGAAGGAAAACATTGTTGCAAGGGGTGCAGAGACAGGATCTCTGGTTCAGAGATCCAGCCTCTGCAATTTCAGAGATTTAGGAAATCAAGGTGTTTTGATCAGTTATTTCAACTAAAATATCAGTATGGATGGACTGACTCTTTACTTTCATATGGTTATGATGGCTTATTTATACCATAACTATTTAGTCATATTGCCCCAAGCAAAACGTACTATTTGCATTAAAAAAAGTTGCACTGTATAAAGTTATCAGATTGTGATTTTAATAAACTGGACCAAGATGAGGTCATGTGTATATAGAACTGTGTAGTGTTTTCATCGTGTGTTTACTGCAATCGGGAAGCATTTTCTGATATCCAAGATACAATCTGCTTTTTTTTTTTTTTTTTATACCTGGTTTGAAATTGATAGAGACAAACCAAAATAATTAAACTTTGGGTTTTACAAAAAAAAAAAAAAGTCTAGGCTTTTGTTCCTGCCTTTAGACATGGTGCAGAAAGGCTTCTGATATTATTTTATTTATTATATTATTACCAATTCTTCTGGTTTTACCTATGGAAACATCTTGAGAGTAAAACCCAATTGAACCTTTAGTTTAAATTGCCTAAATATGAGTACATTCTAGGTGTAGCAAAACAAAAAAGGTGCAAAGTTAGTTTTTCTTTAAAACAGCAACAGCCTGAATAGAAAAACCTGTCCTCCACCAGCAACCTATGTCGATAAATTGCTTCTTTTAGGGTTAGCTGTGTTTTAAAAATTTGGAGATTAAAAGTTTATACCCTGGTCATTTTCCATTGCTTGTCAATCATCGATTTTAACATTTTTTCATGAATGAACAGAGAAAAATTTTATTTTGCACCTCCTTCAGGTTAGAATATATTCCATCCTCTATTGTATGATCTGTTTTTATATTTATAACTCTTTAACATCCACTACATAAAAAGCTAAAAACAAATCGTGAGAAGCAAGACTGTGTATTGCACCTATTTTAAACGTTCATATCTTGAACACATTTTTAAAAATATATAGTATACAGTAAATGGATGTGACCTGACACACACACACCCTATATAAAATACATGGCGGCCTCCATCCCTGATTTGGTAGGTAGAAAGGAAGAGTTTGTGGGACTTTAAATGAGGGAACGCCATGTCAGGAGAAAATAACATAGAAATGAAGTTACAGTACATGATTTATTTATTACAATCTAGAATGCATATCTGATATTTTGTATCAAATAGGTAGTCACAAGACTTACTAGGGTTGTCCCGATACCGATACTAGTATCGGTATCGGCACCGATACCAAGCATTTGCCCAAGTACTTGTACTCGGGCAAATGCTCCCGATACTTCCGCCGATACCTTGACTGTCAGCGGTGATGGACGTGTGGGGGAGTTACAAGCTTCTCCCCCCGCGGCTTTCAGCTGCTTAGTGACATACAGCGGTGATCGGTGCTTGTAATTCCCCCACACGCGATCACCGCTGACTGTCACCTCCTCCTCCTTAGTCCTCCTCCGTTCCTCTGTCCCCCTCCGCTGTCCTGCTCCATTGCTGTGTCCCCCTCCGTTCCTCTGTCCCCCCCCGCTGTCCTCCTTCTTTGCTCTGTCCCCCTCCGCTGTCCTCCTCCGTTCCTCTGTCCACCTCCCGCTGCCTTTATTTGCTCTGTCCCCCTCCGCTGTCCCCATCAGTTCCTCTGTCCCCCTCCGCTGTCCCCATCCGTTCCGGCTTTCCGTTGTCCCCCTCTCTCTTCGTCTGTCCCCTCCGTTCTGCTGTCTCTCCGCTGTGTGTATGGAGAGAGTCAGCTGACTCTTTCCATTCACATAACTGAAACATTGTAATCTCCTGTGATTACAATGTGTCAGTTTATGAATGGAGAGAAGCTGCTGTGTTCTCTCCATTCATTCTCAGTGCAGCTGACGCTGCAGAGAAAGGGACTGGGGAATCTCTATCCTCAGTCTATTTCTCTGTCTCAAGGGGGAGATATCAGAGGTCTGTTAAGACCCCTGATATCTCACCAAAGCCCCCCAACAGGGCTGATTAAAAAAAAAAAAAAACACACACATAGTGCAATAAAGAATAAAAAAAAAAATTGTAAAAAATAATAAATGTAAATGAAAAAAACCAAAACCAAAACACACACACAGACACCGTTCACTATACCCCCACCCCCACCCCACCCGCCCCCCCCCCCTCAAAAAAACAAAAAACAAAACTGTCACGTGACATTAAAAAAAAGTATCGGTAATCGGTATCGGAGAGTACTTGAAAAAAAGTATCGGTACTTGTACTCGGTCCTAAAAAAGTGGTATCGGGACAACCCTAAGACTTACACTAAATATGCTGCTCATAGCATGCAATACAGATAGAAAAAAGACATGGCAAGTATACATGGTATAATGCATCGATTGAAAAACATATGTAATAGAGACAACTGTTGGTATCTAGTGGCACTCGATGCATTTCCTGGCATTACAGCCATTCATCAGGAGTGTTGCGAAGTTATATACTGGAAAGCAAATGAAATATAATGTGTGTGTCAGGTCACGTTCATTTACTGCATACCAAATATTTGGGTGGAAGACACTCGTTTACAGTGACCTGTCACACCTAACATACTTTATCAACTTCTGTTCATCACCCTTATACTGCGCCATAACAGTGTTCAGCAATTTGTTATTAGATTCATTCCCTATTTCCAACAGATCCCCATGCCATTATTTCCCTATGTATTATCTTCGACCCATTATCCTCTCCAGACCACTTCCCAACCCCTTGTGTGGTCAGCTTGGGTTTGAGGGGGGTCGGGTGTTTTCTCTGTCTCCGGAGTTGATGTGCAGCAGCCCATCCCTCCTCCCCACCCTTTGGTGGGGGAAGGGCTTGGCCTCCTGCTAATCGACGTCATGCTTCGACCCAGCAAACAGCGGTGTCATTGACGTTAATTGAACGTCCTTTTTTTTCCATCCTTAGCCACGCATGGGATGGGTGGAGACCCACTGCTGATGGCTCCTCCACATGCAGCTGGGAATCCCCTCCCCACCTCTCTTGTGCAGATTGGCCAATCAGGCATGACGTTGATGGGGTCCCTCCCTGGAAATGGGAGTATATAGTAGCCTTGGAGCAGCTGATGGTTCATTTGCTTGACTCAGTCACAAGGAAGCACACACTGATCCCATACACAGGTTACCCTCTTCGCTGGGAGATCAGCCATCCTCTTTTGGTATGTTTTTTTTCTTCCCTTTACTTGGTTTTATTTCACATGCACCCCCTCATGTAGTCCCCTTGTGGGAACACATAGACATTTTGCCACATTATCTTACACGCTTAATTAATCCCTTTTTGACACATTTTTTTCTAGGAACACTATGCACTTTTTGTGCACACATAGTCTATTGGATCATGCTGTGACCACTGTGTTGGGCCCAGGGCGCTGTTCTCAATCCTTGGAGGGTTCCCCCGTCTCAATCCTGGGGGAGACGACATGCCTGTTACCCCCGTCTTCCTTTGCGGATACTGGACCTGGCCTTGAGGCAGTGTAGTAAGTATCCCAATCTATCTCCACCTTGTTGGGACATAATCCCTCTGTCCTCCTTTTATTATAAGGGCATTTTATTTCAGTACATGAAATAAAATCATGTACTGTAACTTCTCTCTCTCTTTCTCCTGACATGGCATTCCCTCATTTAAAGTCCCACAAACTCTTCCTTTCTACCTAAAAATATCTAGTATTTACAACCATCGAGTTGGGTACTCCTCTTTTTACCACGTTTTTGTAGTTTTGTTTTTCACTAGTAAATAAATAAATCTGGAAAATACAATACAGGTAAGTATTGCAGATTTGGTATGTTCAGAATCGGCCACAGCACTGTGAAAAGCCATATGGCCCTGGTTAGCTTATCTTTATTTCTCCCAGTTTTCCAGTCTTGGCGTTCATGCAGGAGAATAATACAGATTTCGGTACTCATGCTAGTTAAATCCTTTTTTTCTTTTCCCTCCATTGGAGGAAATGGAAATTCACAAACTGTCTGGTTACACTGCCAATTGCAAGATGATTGGACACTGCCAAACATAAAATTGTAGGCTTTGCTCCAGAATAACTCCTTCTCTACTCAGCATGCCTCAATTTTGCTAGTGTTCTATGAGGATGGGCACAGATCTGCTGAGAAAACTTTAACCAGTCTTTGCTAGCCTTTTTTTTTTTTTTTTTTTTTTTTTTTCGGCACCTTAACTTTTTCCTTTTTGTATTCTTTCATCAACATCGATCAAGATACCTTGCTACACGAATGCTTTTGCTGGTCTTTACATAGCAGCTATCAAGATATGACGTGTCCCAAGTCTGATGGAGTTTTGTACCTGGACCCTGTTGGACTGTGGACATGCAGGGCTAACCTGAAATGTGACTCTTAGGCACTGAGCTGGGCATTGTGGCACATTCCAGACCTTTTGTATACTGGTAAATGTTGGCTGCAGAGCACTTTCTAGGCCCAGAGCCATGGCGTTGCCTCAGCAATTGATCCCGTCTCCGAAGACAGTCTGTTGACTAAGGCTGTTTGGACTAAAGCACCAGGCGCCATCTCACTATTTGCACCATTGGGATTGATTCAAAATTCCTGATACTGCTGGTGTTAATGCTGAGGGAGTGAACACTTATAGAAACACCATTTGAAGGATCACCTTCCAATATATAGGGAATTTTGAGGCACCAGGCAAAATAAACAGCTAAAATAGGTAAAAAAAAATATTGTAATTCGTTAAAATAAATGGTTGACTAAAGCTTCAGTCACCACAGAACATTGGCAGAATATGGTAGTACACCAAACATTGATGCTATACATCAAAATAAGTACAGATGTGTGAATAATAGTGGTTGTAAAGGCACAAGGTTTTTACCTTCAGGCATTATATGCCTGAAGTTAAAAAAAAAAAAAAAAAACCTGTGTGCAACAGCCTCCCTTATACTTACCTGAGCTCCCTCTCGATCCAGTGATGTCCAGGAGAGCCTTTCCTCTCCAAGGACTCGCACTCCTGGTTAGCTTTTGGCAGCAGTGGGAGCCATTGGCGAGCAGCCGCAGAGGAGGATAACCAAACTGATAAACCTTGAGGAACTCCGTTACAAAGATAGATTGGCAGAAGTGAATTTATTCTTTCTTGAGAAAAGAAGATATGATCACATGTATAAACAAATGGTCCTTATAGTGAACTTGCTGTACAGTTATTCAATTTAAAGTGCTTTGCTAAAGTTTTTTTTTTTTTTTACCTGAATGCATTCAGGTAAAGAATATGACACAACTGCAAACCTACCAAGATATGGCTGTCCACTTAAGCTGACAGGCTGGGCTAAGAGCACATTAATCAGAGAAGCAGCCCAGAGGCCCATGGTAACTCTGGAGGAGCTGCAGAGATCCACAGCTCAGGTGGGAGAATTTGCTCACAGGACAACTATTGGTTGTGCACTCCAAAAATCTGGCCTTTATGGAAGAGTGGCTGAAAGAAAGCCATAAGAAGTCCTGTTTGCAGTTTGCGAAAAGCCATGTGGGGGACACAGCAAATGTATGGAAGAAGGTGGACCAAAATTTAACTTTTTGACCTAAAAGCAAAACGCTATGTATGGTGGAAAACTAACACTGCACATCACCCTGAACACACCGTCCCCACTGTAAAACATGGTGGTGACAGCATCATGTTTTGGAGATGCTTTTCTTCAGCAGGGACACTGAAGCAGGTCAGAGTTAATGGGAATATGGGGCCAAATACAGGGAAATCTTAGAAGAAAACCTGTGAGTCTGCAAAAGACTTGAGACTGGGGCGGAGGTTTACCTTCAAGCAGGACAACGACTCTAAAAATACAGTCAGAGCTACAATGGAATGGTTTAGGTCAGTGATGGCGAACCTTGGCACCCCAGATGTTTTAGAACTACATTTCCCATGATGCTCAGCTACACTGCAGAGTGCATGAGCATCATGAGAAATGTAGTTCCAAAACATTTGGGGTGCCAAGGTTCACCATCACTGGTTTAGGTCAAAGCATATTCATTTGTTAGAATGGTTACGTCAAAGTCAAGACCTAAATACAGTTGAGAATCTGTGGCAAGACTTAAATTGCTGTTCACGGACGCTTTCCATCCAATCTAACAGCGCTTGAGCTATTTTGCAGAGAAGAAATCGGTTTGTAAAATGTCATTCTCTGCTACAGAAAAGTGCTTGACATTTTCTGAACTGATTTTTGGGGCCCTGTATCTCGGGGCCACTTGGTGCTAGAAACCCCAGCTTTGGAAATTTTATGGTGCTAGTTCCACTGGGTTTGCACACCAAATTTGGGGTTCCTAGCACTAAGTGGCCCCGAGATACGGGGCCCCAAATTCTGTCAACTGTGTCCATCTGCAGCAATGTCATTTCGGGACCATTTGGGTTCAGAGACCCCAAATTTTGGCTGCAGCTAGGGGGCATCTAGGAACCCTTAACTACCGAGTTTGCAGTTCAGGGGACCTATGGCTGCGAATGGGCACAGTGAGGCATGCAAATGGGCACAGTGATGCTGCAAATGGGCATTGTTGACCCTCTTTTGCACTTACAGTAGCTGTGCATTTCTCACCCTCGTCTTATACTCGGGTCAATAAATTTTTCCCATTTTTTTTGTGGTAAATTAGGGCCTCGACTTATACTCGGAACGACTTATACTCGAGTGTATACGGTATCATTTTCCTTCCACTTCACAATGATGTGCCACTTTGTGTTGGTCCATCGCATAAAATCACAATAAAATACATTTACATTTTGGTTGTAACATGACAAAATGTGAAAAATTTCAAGGGGTGTGAATACTTTTTCAAGGCACTTTATGCTGAAAACCCTGTGTAAAAAAGATGTATATGCTTCGCTATTTGCAGCCTGCTCCAGTCTGGTCACGAGATCCTGTGTCAGCCAGTGGCAGCTGAGAGAGACAATAAATTTATAAGTGTCCTTCGCGCTGGTGGATATCTATAATAAAGTGCTATGTGAATATACTAACCATAATATGATAAAAAGGAGTAAATATTGCTGCAAAATGAGGGTGTTCACATCAACACTTAATAGTAATATTAAAAATATATATTTTGCGCAATATTAATGGTAGATGTGTGCCAAGGTGGGTGATGGTTGCTGCAGCTAATTAATACTGGGATCTATGATCTCTACTTGTATTATGGAGTAGTCCCTGCTATTAGCTGGTGGGATGACATTAATAAATTTAAACGTGAAAAATTACAAATAAATCAACAGTAATAAACCATACCATTATACTATTGACGTGCCTAAATAACGTGAATAAAGAAGCTGAGAGAGACGCTCGACAACGGCTGGGAAATCCAGGAGCGGAGACATCACCCATAGTCCTAGCTGTTGATGGCGCTGGCTGACATGGTAGCTGAATCATGTGGGCAGACCAAGTTAAAATAGGTAAGTATATGCATCTTTGTTTACACTGGTTTGTCAGCATGGGTGTTAGGAGGGGGAAGAAAACTTTTTAGGACTAGTTAGGCTTATGACGCATACACACGCTCGGAATTTCCGACAACAAAAATTTGAGACCTGGATCTCAAATTTTCCGACAACAAAATCTGTTGTTGGAAATTCCGAGCGTGTGTAGACAATTCCGACGCATGCTCAGAATCAAGCAGAAGAGCCGCACTGGCTATTGAGCTGTATGCATTTCAAAATTCACAAAATATAACTGGTATCAGTGGTGGCTGGTGGTATATTTTTTCTGGGGGGGTGGCAAACAATCCACCCGGCAGCACCCCTCCTCGGTCATTCGGGTCACAGGGACCCCCACAGTCGGTCATCAGCCCCGCACCTACCCCACCTAGGTCGCGGGTAGCGCTTCCTCTAGGTGGCGGGTGGCGTCTCCTCCCTCCTCCACGATGGCCAATAGGATCGCTTTTCCTCTTGGCCAATCGGGTGACGGGTCTCAGAATCATGTGCTTCTAAAAAAAGAAGAAAAACCCACTGGAATCCATGCGTCCGGTGTCCTGCATGTAGATTAGGGGCCAGATGCATAGATTAGGGGGGTGGCGCCCCTGCAACCTGTTTGCATGGGCCTCCACTGCTGGGTATTAAGATTTATAGGTAATAACACCAGAGATGGTTGATCCAGGGAATATATGATTGTCTTGGGGTGTTGAGAAGAATTTCTGGAGCAAATTGGACCATGCTTAATGTGTATTTTATTTATTTTTTTATTTTGCTATGCCCTGGAACAACTGTAGGCATAGGTTCTTTTATTGCTTAAACTATAAAACAAAGAGGCCTCGATTCTGGGTAACGAAATCAAAAAATGAAAGGTAGCATCATCTTTAAATGTTAATTTAAAATGACCGGAGACAATCCCCAACAAGTACCTGCAATTCGATGCATCCTGTATAAATATGTGATGAATGTCATTCCATTGTATCTGAATATATGAATTTTTAGACTTTGTATCAATAAAACATGTATTTTTAAGCTGTTTTTTTTTTTGTAGTCCATGGGTACTGAGAGAGTGAATTTTTCCAGTCTTTCTGGGGACTTGAGGGGTTGTCTCCGGTCACTTTACATATTGATTGAACTAGATGGACTTGTCTTTTTTTTTTTTCACCCTTACTACGTAACGTCTTTCAAAATTCAGTCCCACTAAGGGCTTGTTCACACTTGCCTAAATTTCAAGTGCTCATTTAGCGTTTGCATGGCATTAGTATGGACGTCAGACAGGCGTCTATGTGCTTTAGTATGGGCATTAGACAGGCGTTTTACAAGCATTCATGACGAGTTAGAAATGCTCCCCAAACGCCCCAAGGGCAGTTTTGAAGCTCCGCAATCTTACCGTTAGTACACTCCTTTTGACAATTGTTGTCCAACTTTCGGCCAACAAATGTTGGATGACAGGCTAGTAAATTTTCGATGGGCAACGGTTTGACGTCAGATTTTCGTATGGTCAGTATACAAATCCGTCACACAAAAGTCGAAAGTACAAACGCATGCTCGGAATCAATGCTCACCAAACACAAAATTAGCAGAAGGGGCCCAAAGGGTGGCGCTCAAGAGCTGAAATTCCTCGTAGCACGTCACTACGTTCGTGTTTGTGGCACGCCAATTGTGTACTGTTAGTATGCAAGACAAGATCCTGGCACACGCCCTTTTGACAAAAATCAGACACTCGGTTGGCCAACAATCGTACCGTGTGTACAAGGCTTTAGTGTCAGTGTGTTTTAGGCAGAATAAGAAAAAAAAAAAAAAAAAAACGCGCACCATTCTTTCTGGGCTGTACTACGGGTACAAACAACAACTAGCATACACATATGTGGTATCACTGTAATCGTCAGCACCAGATGAACTAATTTTGAGTTGTTCTTTGGTGGTAAATTATGATAATAGCAAGAAATATACAGCTAAATTTAAAAATAATATATTTTTTTTTTTACGATTTTGGGCCAGCTTTCCTTTTGATAATAATAAAAAAATTCAGGAGATATCCATTATCATTTACCACCAAAAGAAAGCCCAATTTGTCCTGAAAAAATCAAGGTATAATCCACCTGGATACACTAAGTAGTTGTGACGATATGTACAGTTTTACTAACACAAGTCAAAGCTACAAAATTGAGCTTAGGTTTTTAGATTTGTTTTACCCTTCAAATCAAAATTATCTATAGCTTTGGTGACCTAATTTACCTGTAATGATGTATGACCTATGTCTGTCAGACAGCTGCATACTGTAGAAATCTGTGCAGGGATTCCAGTCTTCTGTGAAGCTGCAGTGAACAAGGTCCTGAAAGGGACCTGCCCCCTCCTCCCTATTGAGAAAAGTTGTTACATTGTGTACAATGTATATAACATCATCTCTGAATGAGCCACAGGATTCTTCCCCCCCATTCAGAGTTCATGATGCATATATTATGAAACAACTTTTCAGTTGAGAAACCACTTTTCAGAGAAGAGAGAATGGGTCCCCATTTGGAACTTCTTTACTGCAGCTTCACAGAAGACTTGGAGCGATTAACCTTTTGCGAAGGTTCAGCGACAGGAAGAGGACCAGACACCATGCACAGAAGATTTCTACAGGATCCAGCTGCCTGCACAATGTGGGACATACTTCATTACTAGTAATTTAGGCGACTAATGCTATAAAGAAGATTTTATGGCTAAACTTCAACTTTAAAATGAAACAGGTCTCCCAAAAGAGTCTCATAACAAAAGATCTTCAAGTAGAACAAAGGCAAAATTTTTTTTTAGATTTTTTTTAACAGTAAGGGAGAGTTATATCCCCGATCAGTATTTTTTTTTTTCTTCCATCTGTGGCTAATGGGGAGATTTCCCTTCACTTACTGTCTTAATGCCAAAAACAGAAAGTGAGAGGAAACCCCTCCAAAGTGCAGCAATCCATAGTTATCACTAGGGTCACAAGAACTATTGTCCCTATTGGAAGAGTTCCCCTCTATTCCTGTTCTGGTGAAAACCCAAAATTTGGAATTTCCTTTCAGTGTCGGTGATAATGGTAAACAGGACAAATAGAGTGAATCTCCCTTATGGGAGCACAGACTGCCGCCGGACATGTTTATGTAATAAACCAAAAGAAAATGGCTGACAGAAAATCATATGTTTTGAACTACAAGAAAATGGCCGATGGCCAGGTATTTAACAGACAGCACCACTGTCCAATTAGCATCCCTCTGATGAAGATTTGATATTTCCCTTGTATCAACACGTGTAGGGGAGGGGACTGGACAGCGCAGGAGACAGCTGGTCTCTATTATGGAGTAGGAGTACACAATCTCAAACATGGTTTGGCACTATTAAGACATGCTGTAGAGAGGTGCACTAACGCACTAGACCCATGTGAGTGCCCTATAATAGGGCTTTGTTTGCAGTAAATAAAATCTTTTAAAACGGTATCACACTATGGAGTTTCTTTTTGATATTTTTATATGAGGATGCCACATCTTTGAGCAGTATTTGGACCTTGCAACCTGACCTGGAATCCGTTTTGATGATTCAAAAGCATGTATTGACCAAACTTACTTGCGAGGTCACATGCTCTGAGGTGAGCGGCCATTACCATGGGTTGGGGAGCACCTGAGTGTAATCACTGCTGTAGATCGCTATATTCACAGTCACCTATCAAGTCACGTTTATTATCTCTTTATTAACCACTTCAATACAGGGCTTTTATACACCCTTCCTTCCCAGACCAAATTTTAGCTTTCAGCGCTCTCACACTTTGAATGACAATTACTCAGTCATGCTACACTGTACCCAAACCAAATTTTTATCATTTTTTTCTCACAAACATAGCTTTCTTTTGGTGGTATTTAATCACTGCTGTTTTTTTTATTTTTTGCAATATAAGCGAAAAAAGAGAGAAATTTTTGAAAAAAAAACACTTTTTTTTAGTTTTTATTGTAAAATTTTGCAAATTAGTAATTTTTCTTCATAAATTTGGGCCAAAATGTATACTGCTACATATCTTTAGTAAAAATAACCCAAATTAGTGTATATTATTTGGTCTCTGTGAAAGTTATAGAGTCTACAAGCTATGGTGCAAATCATAGAAAAATGATCACATCTGATCACACCTGATGTACTGAAGGCCTATCTCATTTCTTGAGGCCCTAACAAGCCAGGAAAGTACAAATACCCCACAAATTACCCCTTTTTGGAAAGCAGACATTCCAAGGTATTTAGCAAGAGGCATGGTGAGCTTTTTGAAGTTGTAATTTTTTCCCACAATTCTTGGAAATTTTTTTTTTTTTTTTGCACAAAATTGTCATAATAACAAGTTTTTTCTCTCACACAGCACATGCATACTTGCAATGACACCCCAAAATACATTCTGCTACTCCTGAGTATAGTGATACCACATGTGTGAGACTTTTACACAGCCTGGCCACATACAGAGGTCTAAAATCCAACGAGCACCGTCAGGCATTTTACGAGCATAAATTGCACATCTCATATGATGACAACCTATCACACTTTTGAAGGCCCTGGAGCACCAGGACAATGGTAACGCCCACAAAATGACCCCATTTTGGAAAGCTAACACCCCAACGTATAATCTATGAGGCATAATTAGTCTTTTGAATGGTTCATTTTTTTCCCGAAGTTTTTGGAAACTGTGGAAAAAAAATGAAAACGCATTTTTTTTTACACAAAGTTGTCCATTCATAAGATATTTACAACACATAGCATGTACATAGCAAAAATGACACCCCAAAATACATTCTGCTACTCCTCCTGAGTATGGCGATACCAAATGTGTGAGACTTTTACACAGCCTGGCCACATACAGAGGCCCAACATTGAAGTAGCAGCTTCAGGCATTCTAGGAGCATAAATTACACATCTCATTTCTCAACCACCTATTACAATTTTGAAGGCCCTGGAGCACCAGGACAATGGAAACGCCCACAAAATGACCCCATTTTGGAAAGCTAACACCCCAACGTATAATCTATGAGGCATAATTAGTCTTTTGAATGGTTCATTTTTTTCCCGAAGTTTTTGGAAACTGTGGAAAAAAAATGAAAACACATTTTTTTTACACAAAGTTGTCCATTCATAAGATATTTCCAACACATAGCATGTACATAGCAAAAATGACACCCCAAAATACATTCTGCTACTCCACCTGAGTGTGGCGATACCAAATGTGTGAGACTTTTACACAGCCTGGCCACATACAGAGGCCCAACATTGAAGTAGCAGCTTCAGGCATTCTAGGAGCATAAATTACACATCTCATTTCTCAACCACCTATTACAATTTTGAAGGCCCTGGAGCACCAGGACAATGGAAACGCCCACAAAATGACCCCATTTTGGAAAGCTAACACCCCAACGTATAATCTATGAGGCATAATTAGTCTTTTGAATGGTTCATTTTTTTCCCGAAGTTTTTGGAAACTGTGGAAAAAAAATTAAAACACATTTTTTTTACACAAAGTTGTCCATTCATAAGATATTTCCAACACATAGCATGTACATAGCAAAAATGACACCCCAAAATACATTCTGCTACTCCACCTGAGTGTGGCGATACCAAATGTGTGAGACTTTTACACAGCCTGGCCACATACAGAGGCCCAACATTAAAGTAGCAGCTTCAGGCATTCTAGGAGCATAAATTACACATCTCATTTCTCAACCACCTATTACAATTTTGAAGGCCCTGGAGCACCAGGACAATGGAAAAGCCCACAAAATGACCCCATTTTGGAAAGCTAACACCCCAACGTATAATCTATGAGGCATAATTAGTCTTTTGAATGGTTCGTTTTTTTCCCGAAGTTTTTGGAAACTGTGGAAAAAAAATGAAAACGCATTTTTTTTTACACAAAGTTGTCCATTCATAAGATATTTCCAACACATAGCATGTACATAGCAAAAATGACACCCCAAAATACATTCTGCTACTCCTTCTGAGTGTGGCGATACCAAATGTGTGAGACTTTTACACAGCCTGGCCACATACAGAGGCCCAACATTGAAGTAGCAGCTCCAGGCATTCTAGGAGCATAAATTACACATCTCATTTCTCAACCACCTATTACAATTTTGAAGGCCCTGGAGCACCAGGACAACGGAAACGCCCACAAAATGACCCCATTTTAGAAAGCTAACACCCCAACGTATAATCTATGAGGCATAATTAGTCTTTTGAATGGTTCATTTTTTTCCCGAAGTTTTTGGAAACTGTGGAAAAAAAATTAAAACGCATTTTTTTTACACAAAGTTGTCCATTCATAAGATATTTCCAACACATAGCATGTACATAGCAAAAATGACACCCCAAAATACATTCTGCTACTCCTCCTGAGTATGGCGATACCACATGTGTGAGACTTTTACATAGTCTGGCCACATACAGAGGCCCAACATCCAAGTAGCACTGTCAGTTGTTCTAGGAGCATACATTACACACAAATTCCTGCCAACCTATCACATTGTTGAAGGCCCTTCATATTTCTAACACATAGCATGTACTGTACATACCAATTACAAACCAAAATACATTCTGCTGAGTAAAGGGTAAAGAAAAGATTACCTGCAGTTTTAGTAGTGCAGTGGTCCACAGAGAAGAGCATCGGTCCAGGCAGCAGGCAGGAACGTGGACAGCGACAGCAAAACAGGCAGCAGGCAGGAATAGTCAGTACAGGTAGAGATGTCAGCACAGCCAAAGCATTAGTCCAGATAGCAGGCAGGGATGTGGTCAGCAGCAGCAAAAGGATCAAAGGATCGTCCATGCAGCAGGCAGGAATACTGTCCATAGTTAGTACATGCAGCAGGCAGAGGTATGGTCAGCACAGCCAGAGTATTTGTCCAGGGAGCAGGCAGTAACATCAAGCTTAGGGCATTGGTCAGGAAAGAATGGGGACAGGGGTAGAGGCTTCTCCCACCCAAATCGCTTTGAAGCCTCCGGGCAACCAGACCCTGTTATGGGAACACAGAAAACCAAAAACTGGTTTTCTGAACTCCGAACACTATTCTGGAGCCCCTCACATATGTGAGACCCCTGTGTAGCAGGGTGAAAGATCAATCCAAGGGGCAGGCAAAAACATGGTCAACAGGCCGAGGTCAGTGCAGGTAAAAGGCAGAAATAGACGGTAGGCAGAGGCATAGTCGATACAGTCCAGGGTCAGTTCACGTGAAAGGCAAAAACATGGCGGAAAAACAATGCAGACGGTAGGCAGAGGCATAGTCGAGAAACAGGCCAGGGTCGGTTCACATGGAAGGCAATAATATGGTTGGTTGAGGAAGGTAAATATTCAGGACAGAAATTAAAAACGGGGAAATGGCAGTATTAGAAATATGGACTAATAATTTTTCAGAGTGTGATATCGCCTGAAGCATTCTCTGATGCAAAGGCCAGGTTGGGAGGGACAGTCGGTACAATGGAAGCTCGTATCTTTCCTAATTCCTCTTTTGGTGCACACCCGACATTTTTTTTGGCGTCATCTTCCGGATCCTGTTGGTGGAATATGGTCTGGGAAATGGCGCTCATGTAGTCTGCTGACAGAATCGGAGCGAATGCTTTCTGGGGGGGATACTTGCTGATAAATCAGGGCAGTGACAATGTCTTCAATAAACTTTATGAAGGTGGTGGGTGTTTCTGTGGATTTTTGGTATATTATGAAAGAATTTAAAAGGGCCAAATGAAAAAAGTAAATTGCGACTTTTTTGTACCAGAATAAGGATTTTCTTGTTGAAAGATAGGGCTGAAACAACTGATCGTTTAAACCCCCCCCCCCCATGTATTTATTGTACTCAGTGATACAGGTAGGCTTGCGAACGGTACCGCGTCTTCTGTGAAGTTCCACCGAGGTGTCATCGTGGATGGTGGACATGATGTACACGTCTTTTCTATCCCTCCACTTCACAGCCAACACTTCTTCGTTCCTCAAGCTTGTCGATTCCCCCCTTGGAATGTTTGTGGTGACAAGACACTGTGGGAAGCCCTTTCGGTTTTTTCTAGTTGTACCACAGGCCAAAGTTTGTTTGAGATGTAGGTGGCGGAGAAGGGGCAAACTCGTATAATAATTATCCATATAAATATGGTACCCTTTTTGGAGGAGTGGGAATGCCAACTCCCAAACAATTTTCCCACTTATTCCCATGTACGAGGGACACTCAGGGGGCTGGAGCTGGGAATCTTTCCCTTCGTACATGCGGAATGCGTACACATAACCGGTGGCACTTTCACAAAGCTTGTTAAGCTTCAAGCCATACCTCGCCCTCTTACTGGGTATATATTGTTTGATTCCCAGCCGGCCTGTGAAATGCACCAGGGATTCGTCCACAGATATATTTTTTTCAGGGACATAAACTTCGGCAAACTTCTGGGAAAAAAAATTAATTAGGGGGCGAACTTTATATAATTTGTCAGTTTGGGTGATTTCGGGGGGGGGGGGCACTGTGAGTTGTCATTGAAATGCAAGAAGCGCATTATGATTTCGTATCGGGACCTAGACATGGCTGCTGAAAAAATTGGCATATGGTGGATGGGTTTGGTCGACCAATACTTATGAATTTCATTTTTTTTTGTAAGCCCCATGTTCAGGGTTAGGCCTAAAAACAATTTTAGCTCCACTACTGTTAGCGGTCTCCACTCAAAAGGGCGGGCATAGCTGGAGCTGGGGTTGGCTGCAATAAATTGTTGGGCAAACAGATTAGTTTGGTCCACGATGCCTTGAATCCAATCGTTCGGGAAAAATAAATTAAAAAAATCCATTTGTGTAAATCCTGCAGTGTTGACCTGCACACCCGACTGTGCTGTAAAAGGGGGGATCGTGGCTGACCCTGTGGTAGAAGGAAGCCACAATGGGTTTGCCAAGGAATCTGGAAGATGGGTTTGGGCCCTACTTCTTTGGTGTCCACTTGTGCTGGGTCTTTCCTCCTGGGGTCTAGCAGCGCTTGTACTGGGCCCCTCCTCCTGGGGTCTACCGCCGCTGGCACTGCTGGTAGCTGCCTGGTTTTCAGACCGTCGTCTTTTTGGACGGACTACTTCCTCCTCTAAATCTGATCCTGATGTGCTGCCTTCGGGGGGCTCATATTCCGAATCAGAACCAGAATCTGAACTGAGCGGTGAGAGCTCCCTGTTGCTCTCATCAGTCAGACTCAGGATCTGGTATGCCTCTTCTGGGGTGTACATCTTTCTGGACATAGTGGCTGACTGGCTGTATGTGATGAGGTGGCGGGTACTCTGGTGGCAGATGATGAGGTGGTGGGTACTCTGGTGGCTGGTGATGAGGTGGCGGGTACTCTGGTGGCAAGTGATGAAGTGGTGGGTACTCTGGTGGCAGGTGATGAGGTGGCAGGTACTCTGGTGGCAGGTGATGAGGTGGCAGGTACTCTGGTGGCAGGTGATGAGGTGGCAGGTACTCTGGTGGCAGGTGATGAGGTGGCAGGTACTCTGGTGGCAGGTAATGAGGTGGCGGGTACTCTGGTGGCAGGTGATGAGGTGGCGGGTACTCTGGTGGCAGGTGATGAGGTGGCGGGTACTCTGGTGGCAGGTGATGAAGTGGTGGGTACTCTGGTGGCAGGTGATGAGGTGGCGGGTACTCTGGTGGCAGGTGATGGACAGGTACTCTGAGATGACAGGTACTTTAAGGTGACAGGTACTCTGAGGTGACAGGTACTCTGAGGTGACAGGTACTGAGGTGACAGGTACTGAGGTGACAGGTACTTTTTATTTAGGAGGGGCGATCTGGGCACAGTAGTACATGTAATTAGTAACTCACTGTTAGCTGATCTCTTCTCCTCACACTGGATCGGTGTGTGAGGAGAAGAGCCCAGCAACAGCAGTTACTGTCTGACTGTGTGTGTTTGCTTACATTAGTGACCGGCTGTGATTGGACACAGCCGGTCATGTGATGCAGAGCCATGTCATTGGCTACAGTGATCGGGGCTGAGCTGTATCCAGGGGAAAAGCCTCAGCCCCGATCACCGCCCTGATCACTCCTCTTCCGCCGGAAACCGAATAGTACACGCTTCCCAATGCCGCTCTGCATCCGCCGTTACCGACGCTCCGCCACCCGCCGCCGCCGCCGCCGCTTCAATACCCCCATCGGGGAACGGCTGTGTTCTGAGGGACACAATAGTACCCCGATCGCCGCTCTGCGGGCCCCCGGGGGCCCGCAGTAGCGGCGGAAAGCCGAGGCCGTCATATGACGCCCACCCAGGATGGGAGATCCCATCTGTGGACGTCATTTGACTATGGCCGGGTATTGAAGCGGTTAAGGACACTGAAAACTGATCCTGGGTGGTCAGAGTATCACGGACTTATATGCACTTGAGCACTTTATGGATCACTTTTGTATGAATATATTTATATTTTATGAAATGTGTGTATATTCACGCTATATCATGTTGTAAGGTGTATGACAACATTAGTCGCTTATATATATTATTTCAGCCTTGGGTTTGATTTTATAGGCACATCACTTTTCTTAACAATTTTGTTTTTTTAGGTTTTTGTTGCAGGTTCAGCAGATCATTAGGGGATAGAGCAGCACATGATTTATCTATTTATCTTTGAATCTCAGGCATCATTCTCACAAGGCGGATCCGCTGCCTCGGAGTCCGCCTCTCTCCGTTGATCTCCGCTGAGCCGGCAGATGACAGGTCCCTCTCTGCTCACTGAGCGGGGAGGGGCCTGTCGAGCGCCGCTGCTTCCTATGGAGAGATCAGACGAAAACGGACAACATGTCCATTTTCATCAGATCTCACCCGATCCGATTTTAGCGGATTGGACCGGGTCGGATGTCAGCGGACATGTCACTGCTGACATCCGTCGCTCCATAGACTAGCATGAAGCGCCCGTTCAGGTCTGCCATCAAAACTGACAGGCGGACCTAAACGGTCCGACAGTGTGAAAGGGGCCTTACACATTAGTACGGGATGTGATTATTGCTAGCAGCTGTCATCATACTATATTAAGATAGGGGAACTTTGATTTGGTAGCTCGCAAGACCTTTACTATTTTGCAATAAAAATCGGACAGGTGTTCTAATCTCTCCCCATTCTATACAAAACTAAAAAATACGTTTTGCCTTTGGTTACATTTTAAAATTTGAGCCCCTGGATCTTCCATGTTCAATCCAATGGCTTTCGGAGTTTCTTCTTATCACTATAAAACACCAGCTACTATCCAACAATGGGTGGAGGAGAATTAATCTCCTTTCCTCCCACCACTTAACCCCTTTTTTTCCCCTCCTCTTTTCCTGTAATTTCTCTCTCCTACTGACCCTGCAGTCTCATCTTCCACCACCATTTCATCTCACTATGGTCTATGGTCCACTCAAGAACCTTGTTCACTGCATATGTCCAATAGTCTGCTAAGAAGGGTAGTTATTTACAAGTTCAGGCATCCATAAACAGGAACTAACTTGAGTAGAGTATAAAAAATATTGTACATGTAACGGCTGTAATTAGTGACATCTACAGGCCTACACTACAAATCTTTTTTCGCTAATCTCTCTGCTTCTCCCGCTACCACAGTCTTACCTCGCTGATTTCTAATTATCACTTAGAAGCAGGCCTTTTTTTCAGGGGGAACTTGGTGGAACTCAGTTCCACCACCTCTGGCTTAGACCCTTGGGGGGGGCCTGCTCACCACAATCACGTGTAAACACAGAAATCCGGTTTCTGTGTTTACAAGTGACAGCTCTGCAATCTGTGTGTAACCCCCCTGATGCACTCTGTATGTAATGCAATCCTGGTATTTAATGCCCCTTTAAGACTCTCCTACTGTTCGTGATATTTGACTGACCACACCCACTATTTGATGTGATTTGGAGGGTGTGTGTGGGTGGAGGAGTTTTGGGGGGTCGTGGTGAATTCCAGCACCTACTGTTTGAGAAAAAAAGCTCTGCTTAGAAGTAACACTACTTCCTACACATAGGCCCCTAGTACCAGCAAGACCTACTACAATACCTCTTTATATGTCAAAGAAAACGGCAAGCAAAATCATATTTATTCCCCTATCACATTACTATACATGTAACTGAATACATATCACAAAATGGAGAATGCCTTTATTAATCTTTTTTTATTCACAAAAAAATTCTTGTTTTTTAATAAATGAAGCACATGTCCAGGAGACTGATGCAGCGATGGCTCTATGACTCCAGGTGGGAATGGATCAGGAACAAGGATAGGAACGTATAAGGGGCCGAGTTCTAAAACATTCATTGCACAAATATCAGAAACATTCGTGCCAGCTGAACTAAATTTCACTGCATGTTTTTAAATGGATGAACTCCTATATATCAGCTCCAGCTAGTGGCCAAAACGTGGCACAGTTTTCCGAAATACCTGAATGAGAAAATATACCACATTTTGGCCTCTAGATGGCGCGGATGATACAGTTAAGTGGTGTTCTGCCCACGGGTGCAAAAATTAAATGACAGCAGCTACACATACTGCAGCTGCTGGCTTTTAATAATAGGACACTTACCTGTCCTGGAGTACAGCGATGTCAGCACCGCAGCTGATGTTTCCATCAGATGTTGGGTGCATGCCGCCGCCATTACGAGTAAGGGAACCCGGCAGTGTAGCCTTACGGCTTCACGCCAGGAAGCCCACTGCACATGCGCGAGGCTCCTCTCTTCTCTCCTACTGGCCCGGGGGGAGGAGGAGGGAGCCGAGCGGTGGACTCCCGGAAGTGGGAACAGGATACCTGTCAAAGACAGGTAACCGCTCCCCCCGAAAGGTACCAAACGTGGTACCTGAGGGGGGGAGGAGACAAATCAGCGGAAGTTCCACTTTTGGGTGGAACTCCGCTTTAACCTATTTGAAAACATATGGTGAAATTCAGCTTGCTGATGTTATGTCAAAATAGCCAATTCATCTAGACCGCCAATCAAGTCACTGTAAAGCATCAGTAATTGTAGATTTAGATGAGTTACTGTTTTGACACAACACTGGTAAGCTTGTACATTCCAGTACATGAAGAGTTTGCTGTTTTGACAGTGGCTAAGGAGGAAAAAGTTGTCACTGCCTTGGAGGTGGCCATGTTGTTGGTTAGTATCGGGCGGACTAACAATGTCCACTCATAATATCGTGTACCAGAGTGTATACTCTTTCCAGTGTTGTGTCAAAACAGCAACTCATCTAAATCTCCAATTACTGATGCTTTACATTAACCGGAAGTGATGTGATTGGAGATCTCGATGAATTGGCTATTTTGACAGAATGTTTCAGACATTAGTGCAACAAATGTTTTATAGATAGACCCCCAAGACTTGTTTGGAAGGGTCATTTAAATTATAACTGGACTAGAAGTCCAGTTATCCTATGAACAGCATTCCTAGGGCTCGGTTCACACTAGTTCGATGCCGGAACATTGCAAATCCACTGCAGGTTCCCGCATCGCACCTGGCAAGGCAGTTCACACTGCACTATGCGAACTGCTGGGAGCGTCAATAGAATGTTAATGACAACTCCAAATCAGTTTGCATATCGCAGTGTGAACTGTCAGTTTGGACATAAATCGGATCGTATGGGTGCGATTCTGGTGCGGACCAAAAAAAGGGTCCTGTGCGAATTTGGTCCGAATGTGATGCAAATTCAGACATACTATCTGTATGGCTGAAATCGCATCGCATGTAATTTGCACTGCAGTGCGGTGCGAATCACATGCAATATCGCACAGCGCACTGGTGTGAACCGGGACTTTTAGAGTTGCCACCACATCCCTTTAAGGCTGGGTTCACACTGCTGCGGTGGCAGACATCGCATGTGATTCGCAGCGCACTGCTGTTCACATCACATGCGATGTCTGTGCTGTGCGATATCAGCCATACAGATAGTATGGCTGATATCGCACCGCATTCGGTCCAAACTCGCACAGGACCCTTTTTTTTGTTCGGACCAAAATCGGATCGCATGGGTGTTCACACCTATGCGATCCGAAAATGTCCGAATTGTCAGTTCGCATTGCGATATGCGGGCTGAACTGGGGGTGTCATTAACATTGTATGACACTCCCCAGCAGTTCGCATATGGCAGTGTGAACTGCCGTGCGAGTTGGTGCGATGCGGGAACCCGCAGTAAATTCGCTGCGTTCCCGCACCGCAGCAGTGTGAACCCAGCCTAAAAGCGAACCCATATTAATTACACAAGTTCTGTGGATGATTAAGGTGGTAATTAAACTCACTTGGTGTCTTATCTGCATTAAATTAGCCTCAGAAACTGTGTAATTCATATGTGTTCGGGTTTAAAGGGATGAGGTGACGACTATAGTCATAAAGCACTCAGTTTTGGGAGGTTAAAGCACAACTCCAGGATTTATAAAAACTTTGAATTAAAAAAAAAAACAAACTAAGTGCCCAAGGTACCTAATATGAAAACAATATTAGTTTTTGATGCAATACTCAACATCCTGGGCACAAAGGAAGTGAGTTGAATGATGCAGGGTGTTATTCAGCCCACTTCCTTTGATTCCAGGCTATCATTAGCACACACCCATGGTGTGCATGATTACAACAGCCTGGCCGCATAGGAGATGGGTGAGGACAGCACTGGGAGGAAGAATGGGATGGAGTGTTAAGCTGGCCATACACCTATATATTATCTGCAGATTTTCTATGGTTAGATGGAAAAAGTGGAAGATTGCTCCATCCACACAGTTTAGCGAACATGGAGAAATCTGTTGCACTTTTTCCATCTAACCATAGAAAATCTGCAGATAATCTATAGGTGTATGGCCAGCTTTAGGACCTTGGTTAGATTTGGGTTGAGAAAACCCTAAACAGTAGCACCTGCCATAGGAGAGGTACTATACTCCCCTCTCCAGCGGTCCCTTTGCTATGTCAAAGTACTGAAGCCTCCATTAGGCTCTTCAACATTTGACACTTCCTGGTGTGTCAGATACTTGTGTCCCCCTGCTGTGTGGTGTGGCTCCATCCTCAGTGTCCTAAATTACTATAGGACACAGTCGTGACCTAGGAGTTGGGACAAAGGCATCCGACACATGGAAATGGTGAAAGCTTCAGTTTCAGGTGGAGACTGCAACACTGGAATGGATGGAAAGTAGTAGACACAGGATACCAGGGAGTTAGATATAACAAAAATCTCATGTAAGGGGCTGACAGAGTAGCTTTTAAGAGCCCTTGCACACTGGGGCGGGGGGCGGCGTCGGCGGTAAAATGCCGCTGTTATTAGCGGCGTTTTACCGTCGGTATTCGGCCGCTAGCGGGGCGGTTTTACCTCCCGCTAGCGGCCGAGAAAGGGTTAAATACCACCGCAAAGCGCCTCTGCAGAGGTGCTTTGCCGGCAGTATAGCCGCGCCGTCCCATTGATTTCAATGGGCAGGAGCGGTAAAGGAGCGGTATACACTCCGCTCCTTCACCGCTCCGAAGATGCTGCTGGCAGGACTTTTTTTACCGTCCTGCCAGCGCACCGCTCCAGTGTGAAAGCCCCGAGGGCTACACAGCAGCGGCACTTTCAGGTCGGTTTGCAGTGCAGTCGCCCCAGTGTGCAAGGGCTCTTAATGTATCTAAACCCCAAAACAAAAAAAATCCATATCTTACAGATTACCAGTCCTTAGATTTGGTGGCCGCATTGGTTTTCATGTTTTTTTTCACCTAGTAGTAACACCTGTCCTAGGGTGACAATGCTCACTTACTGTATTGTGTTTATGGAGGAGCAGCATTATCACCTTATGTGAAATAATTCTGTGCACCAGTTAATATATATAAAAAGCTGCTAGTGAAAAAGATCAGCCAAAGTTAAAAATAAAAGTGCTATGCTATACTCAATGAAAATAAATAAATCACAATAGTGTATCCAGTACATACAATACACAACAATGATACCTGATAAAAAATGTCCACATGTGAGTCCATGACCCAGTCCATATTGAATGCAGTAAAAATAATACTTCAAGCAAGTGCAGAAGAAGTGTGAAAGTTGAAACTGCTACTGAAATCCCTGTTTGGGCATGCTCTCATCTCAACATAATGAGTCTCATAACAAACAAGTCAGATTGCACCTCAGTGTGATCGGTCAGGTCTACATTTATCCACCTGGACTTTCCCCAAAGCCCACTCTCTGTAAGCTGATTCCTCCTGGGATATCGTCCAGAGGAAAGCAAACGTTGTTCTTGCCTAGCCGAGAATGAATGGAGGGGGTAAGAAAGCTGAGTATATAACATCTTCCCTTTCAGGTGGCCTACTAAATAAACGTGGCCTGAATGGGCCAGACAAGAAAAAAATGGCTTTGGGGATTGAAGGTCCGCTTTAAGGTCTCTGACATACTAGTGAACCTATTGATGCCACCAACAGGATCGCTACGAAGGTGAAAAAAAAACCTCATCCCTTTGCTCAGATGTCGCTCCTTTGCAGACCGGCGAGAGAGAATTTGCAGAATTTTGGCTATGGTGGTGCAAAGCTGTACAAATAAAAAAAATGTTTCCCCTAAAATGAACTTGTCTCTGGCGAATTGTTGTCAGTAAGAGGATTGCTACTGAGCCATATAGGCCTAAAGCCTTGTACACACAGTCAGATTATTGGACGAATTTTCGTCAGTTTTTTGTTTGATGCTAGTCTCAAATCGAATGTGAAGAGGGTACTCACCATCAGAAAATTTTCTAACTACAGAATTCAACGTCAGAAGTGATGTAATGTGTTGAATTGTTTTCTATGTGTTCTTTCATTTCTGAGCATGCCTAGTCTTGCTCTTCAGGTTTTTTTTTTGTCAGAAAACCGTACTAATGAAAAGAAAATTGGACTTTGTGGTCACATCAGACAAAAATTTTCTAGCCCGCACATACAGTTTTTGTCTGATGAAAATTCATAATCGGCTGTCAAAAGCAGCATACTAACGATCAGAAAATCGGCAGATCGTTCATCGGACGAAGTTTATCTTCAGATTTTCTGACCGTGTGTCAATAGTAGATTTTCTGCAGATTTTTGTCTTCAGATTTACCAAAACCATGTAGTGCAAGGGCCTGCCTGATTGCATACAAATTGAAACTCTAATGCCCCGTACACACGGTCGGATTTTCCAACGGAAAATGTGTGATAGGACCTTGTTGTCAGAAATTCCGACCGTGTGTGGGCTCCATCACACATTTTCCAATGGATTTTCCGAAACACAAAGTTTGAGAGCAGGCTATAAAATTTTCCGACAACAAAATCCGTTGTCGGAAATTCCGATCGTGTGTACACAAATCCGATGCACAAAGTGCCACGCATCCTCAGAATAAATAAAGAGATGAAAGCTATTGGCTACTGCCCGTTTATAGTCCCGACGTACGTGTTTTATGTCACCGCGTTCAGGAATGATCGGATTTTCCGACAACTTTGTTTGACCGTATTTGAGCCAACATCCGTCGGAAAAAATCCTAGGATTTTGTTGTTGGAATGTCCGATCAATGTCCGACTGTGTGTACGGAGCATTAAGGTTTGAACTCATATTATATGGCTTTGGTAAATCTGAAGACAAAAATCTGCAGAAAATCTAATAGTGTGTATGGGGTATTACTATCAGAACATAGCAATCTGGCCTTGCAAAAACTGTGGTGTTCTTCTTCATGGAATGGTGACACGACTCTGCTATGTTTTCACTCTGTTAGGCTATTTAAAGCGGGGTTCCACTATCTCGGATAAATTTTTTTTTTGGCAAAATGACAAAGATTAGGATCTAGTGATATAGAACTCGCTTGTTCTGTTTTTGAGGTTCAGTGCTGCTCGTTTTCTCCTAATAAATAAAGTTATAAATTCTGCTCGAGACGGTTGTCATCTTGCCTGTGGGCATGCGTATCCGGGATACGGTGCTGCTGATTGACCAGCATGCACCGCCCGTTCTATTTCCGATCTCGTGCATGCGCAGTACACTGACATCAGAGCGCCGTCAACAGCTCCGGTTGCCATCACAACGAGCGGCGTCGTAGGAAGTCCCGCCCCGTTGTGATGGCAACGCTGATAATGACGTCACTTGCAGGATAGAAATCTCGAGATAACTCACGCCAGGCCGCCGCACTGACTCCTGGGAACAATGACACAAGCTCCCAGGAGCCAGTGCGGCTAGTAGGAAGTGACGATTTAGCCGCAGTAAACACGCCCATAACCGCAGGATGGACTTCCTGGAAGACACAAAGATACTAACAGCAACAAAGGTACAGTAGAAAAAGAAAAAAAAAAAGTGCTGTTTTGTCATTAGGACATTGTGGCAATGCTCTTCATCTATTGTTTTAAAAATGGGTGGAGATCCGCTTTAAGGCTCATTTCACCTTTTACAGTGTGTTTCATGTTACATAGTTTCCAAAATGGGACACTTCTTTTTTTGTAGGCAGAGTATTATTTAAATTAGGGGTGGGGCATTCATTTGTAGGCGTGGCATAGTAGGAGTGGAAAAATGTGACGCAAAGCAAAAAATGTCCAAGGTTTAAATTATGCTAAATATTGGGCCTGGCTTAAAGGGGTGTGGTAAATAGAGTCTGAGATGACTTACATAGTGGTGAATGTGGTAATATATAGGGAAAGAGAAATAGGGATGGAGGGAGAGAAAAACGGATGGAGGGAGAGAGAAAGATAGAGGGATGGAGGGAGAGAAAGAGAGATGGAGGGTTAGAGAAAGAAAAAGAGAAAGAGGGATGTGGGACCGTGTGTATGCAAGACCACTTGAGCGGAATTCCATCACAGTTCCATTGGAGAAACCTGCGGAGTTTATTCCGACGGCAAAACTGGTCGTGTGTACAGGGCATTAGAAACAGTGACAGGATGAATATGTATTGTTTTTAAAGTGGTTGTAAACCCTTACAGACCACTTTGAACCACAGGTAAGCCCTAGATTAAGGTTTACCTGTAGGTCCAAGAAATATCTCCTAAACCTACACGGTTTAGGAGATATTTGCAAAAAGACAGCCACCGCTGTCTATGGCGCATGCGCTGTAGACAGCGGCGCGCAGCAGCACTGAGCATGCCGCTGCTAACGGCGATATGCGCGGGAGTGACGTCATCTTGGCTCCGGCCAACCACAGCGCCGGAGCCACAATACCCGGAAAGAAGATGGACGCTCCGTAGCAGAGGGGACAGCGGTGACATCGCAGGCTCCTGTGTCAGGTAAGTGACACATAATGGGCTACTATGCGATGCATAGTAGCCCATTATGCTTTACCTTTGCAGGGAAACAGAGGAAGTAAACCCATCAGGGTTTACTTCCTCTTTAAGCAGAAAGCACTTTTTAAGCATCAGCCACTACTCTGTGCCTGCTAGTATCATGTTCGTAAGAAAAAAAAAATTACCTTTGAATTGCCGAAACAGTTTCCTCACCTCATGCTTCTTTGCAGAGTAGTTCCATGCCCAGACAGTGCACCCATTGGCTAGAATGCGGTACAGCCCGCCTCCTACTACCTCCTCAGCCAATAGCTGCTCTTTGCGGGTACATCACCCATAATGTGCCAACTCCCAGCCCACACAGTTTACTGAATGTCCCAGGCAGATTTGGATTGCTGGCAACTATGATGTTATCCCCCATATTTGGAGTATAACATGGTGCCATTCTCCAGCCCCCCACTTACCTCAATTGTGGAGTGCTTTTGTTTAATTCTTAGTTTGGTCTGGTTGTGGGTGGCTCCTCTCACACAGCTACACCATCCATTTGCAGAGATCTGTGAATCGAGAGACTACAAGTCCCACCTGCCACCGCAGCAGGGGACTCGATCTCAATGGAACCAAGGTTTGTAATTAGCCCTCGTTCACATGGAACATATGCATCCACACCCTGTGTGAGGACCATGTTTACCCACATAGGAATGCACAGGTGTTCCCTGTGCAGGCAATCCCAATGCACGTGTTCGGAGCCGTGCATCGGCACGGATGTCACATTGGGACCAGTGGCTGTGTAGCTGCTGCGTCCCAATTGACAGCAATGGGACTGCTTGCATGGGAATGAACGGAAAACCTGTGCATCCCTGTGTGGCTTAACATGGCTCTCACAGGGGGTATGCATTCAAATGAGGCCATAGGGATCAGCTCAGAGACACGAGTCCGAGCCCAAACTCAACGTTGGCCTTGAAAGGCTGAAACGCATTAGTGTTGGCCCTGTTTGGAACATTTGTACGTAATGCCTCTGCCGCCTAGGATTGGCTGTCTTTGACAGCTACCTACCATGATAGTTTAGGCAGGTTCAGACTCGTGTCCAAACACGTCTGAGCTCATTATTGGTGATAATGTCAACATAGTCTTAGTCCATTGATAATGCCCTTCAGCTGCATAATCCAAGGTCTGGCATCTGCCATCTTTGCTTCTATTTCATGAGCGAGTTTGGGGTGGAAGAACTTGACTGGCCTGCAGATAGTCCCCAAACTCGCTCATCCGTGTCTTTATGGACCTTGCTTTGTACACTCATCCAAATCATTTGGTGGAGGAAGGATTATGGTGTGGGGTTGTTTCTAAGGGGTTAGGCTTGGCCCCTTCGTTCTAGTGAAGGGAATTCTTAAGGTATCAGCATGCCAAGACACTTTAGACAATTTCATGCTCCCAACTTTGTGGGAACAGTTTAGGGATATCCCCTTCCTGTTCCAACATGACTGCACACCAGTGCACAAAGCAAGGTCCATAAAGACATGGATGAGTGAGTTTGGGTGGAGGAACTTGACTGGCCTGCACAGAGTTCTGACCTCAACAGATAGAACACCTTTGGAATGAATTAGAGCGGAGACTGCGAGCCAGGCCTTCTCGTCCACATCAGTGCCTGACCTCACCAATGCGCTTCTGGAAGAATGGTCAAACATTCCCATAGACACGCTCCTAAACCTTGTGGACAGCATTCCCAGAAGAGTTAAAGCTGTTATAGCTACAAAAGGTGGGCCAACTCAATATTGAAAAATATTGAATATTGAACTTTACACGCCATTAAAGTTCATGTGCGTGCAAAGGTGGGCATCCTGATACTTTTGACACTATAGTATAGTGTATATGTGGTTGCAAGGCAATGACTCCGTTACTTATGATTGGCGATCTGCAGTGACAGCTTCTTGGTTGGATACCTCAGGTGGGTTAAGATTCTTGCCTGAACGTGCCTGAGCTCATCCCTAGTGGTGGTCAACTTGAAAACTAGAGAGGACCTCAAATGCAGCCCCCAACACTTTCAGAGGGCACAATAGCAGTGCATTTCACACCTCATGTGCACCTGCATTTATATAACAATTCATACTGAAGAAGTTGAAGTACAACAGTAGTCAACATTAGACCCCTTTCACACTGAGGCGCTTTACAGGCACTACAGCGCTAAAAATAGCGCCCGTAAAGCGCCGCTCCTGTCTCTCCAGTGTGAATGCCCGAGTGCTTTCACATTGGAGAGGTGCACTTGCAGGACGTTAAAAAATCTCCTGCAAGCAGCATCTTTGGAGAGGTGTATACACTGCTCCTGCCCATTGAAATGAATGGGCAGTGCGGCAATACCGCCGGCATAGCGCTGCCACAGCAGCGCTTTGTGATGGTTTTAACCCTTTCTCGGCCGCTAACAGGGGGTAAAAGCTCTTGAAAAAAAGCTGTCCAAATAGCGCTGCGTAATTGACAAGTAAGGCGATGCTAAAAATAGCGACGCTTTACTGCCGACACACCCACCGCCCTAGTGTGAAAGAGGCCTTAGTGTCAGTGAGTGCAATAATAACCCCCAGCTAGCCCAGGATCAAAAAAAGGGTCCTCCCAAGAGTCAGGGGGCCCCTGTGAACCGATCTGGGGGTGTCATTAACATTGTATTTACACCCGCATCGGTTTCGCAGAGGCGGTGTTAACTGCCTGTGGAAGAGATGTGATAAGGGGAACCGGCGCTGTAATCACACTGGTTCCCGCATCGCACAAGTGTGAACCTAGGCTGAAGGTTCTAGTTAGGCCTCTGACCGCAATGCTTTGTAACCTCCAATCAAAAAAACGAACACACTTTTTTTTTTTTACATTATGGGTGTATTTATTTTATATTTTTACTACGAATTGCGCCAGTAAAGCCCTTTTTAAAACATCTCTCTCGACTCTCCATGGTTATGACGCTTCACTTATAACTTTACACAGAAGTTCACAGCGCGCCTCAGGAAAGCAGTCACGTGTCTCCTCCGCAACTCCCTGCACGGGACGCCCCCGCGTGCCAATGGGAAGAGCCGTTCTCGTTGTTGACTGGCCTCTCCTCCAATCGGCGAGGCGAGGGGCTCGGTCACGTGGCAGGCCGTACTGCAGTGTGGCGCAGTCGGTGACGGAGTTTTGAGGAGAGCAGGTGAGTCTGTGCTGCTTCGTGTAGGCCCCACAGAGTTCCTATAGCTTGATGTGCTAATGTTAGGCCTGTAAAGAAACAGGCGATATATATGTGTTGAAGTGTGCTCATTCACGAGGGTATGGGTTGATATTTTATAATAGAAGGCAGAAAATTATCTAAAGTGGACTTGTACAGTCTAAAAATGACTTTAAAGTGGACCTTCGCTGAAAAGTGTAAGTTCTAAACTTCCTTATTCAACCACCCTCCTCTGCCAATAATAAAAAAAATAATTTTGGGGGGTGGGTGGAGAACGGGTAGCTATTGTTGGTAGGCACCCACCCATATATCAAACCAAATTGAGCTGCAATTGTGAAAATGATTTGGCCAGCCATGGCTAGACTTGCCATTTGTTGCAAAATTGCAGCAGGTCCGCATTGCATGACTCCAGATCAGATTTCTTTGCAAACATTCTGCAAGTTCTGGTTCAGTTATGTTGTGCAATAGTCATCCCACCACAGGGGTCACTGTGACTTGCTGTAGACTTGCTCTTTGCTGTAGACTCGCCTCTGCAAATTTACACTTGCTAAAGACTTGCCATGCAAATTTGCTACAATTTGGAAAAGTGTCAACTTGAACTTGTGCTCTAAGTGCTCTCTCTGCAAGTGAAAAACTTGCCAGTGATAATGTGTAGCAAGTTAAAGGAGAAGTATAGTCAAAGTTTGTTTGGCTGTACTTCTATGGATCACAGCAATTTGTTTTGCACTTCTGTACTCCGTTTTCAGCAGAGAGCGGTCTGAAGGTCTTTGCTGACGTCACAGAAATCAGTCCAGGCACCACGTCATCCCGACAATGGAAGTCTGGATCCGCCAGGTGCCTGGACTGATACCCGTCTCAGCGAGCCGCTGAGAGCCTCAGACGGCCGCTCCACAGCTCAGCACTCCAGTGAGCGAGGAAGAGGCAGAGCGGAGAGCTGCCGATTGACAGTCTACAGTTCTCTGCTCGGGGGGCTGTGAGAAACGAGCCATCGGCGATGTTCGATCACTCGATTCTCAGTGCAGAGGCGCCCCGGGGAAAAGATGCAGCATTAGACCGATGCTGCATCCACCTAGGTAAGTATGAAACTGAAAAAAAACCCCACCCTGACCAGGTGGTTACCTCCTGGGACATGTCACAGGCTACTGGAGCCTGCGGGACTAGTCGCAGGACTCAGTGCTGCTCGTGCATGCGCAGTTGGAAGCTGCAAGATGTCATAGCCGGTATATCACAGTAAACATGGTGGCGCCGGGGACACGAAGACTGGCGAAGAACCAGTATTCTGTCAAAACAGCCAACTCGCCAAAATCTCCACTTTACTTCTGAGCAGCAGTAATTGCAGATTTCCACGACTTGGCTGTTTTCACAGAACACCGGCAGCATATACACTACAGTAGACGATATAATAAGTGGACATTGTTAGTCTGCCCACTAGTAACCAACAACATGGCCGCGACAACATTTTTTACTCCTTAGCCGGTGTTCTGTCAAAACTGCCAACTTGTGTACTGCAGGAGTAAACAACTTGGGGCCCTCCAGCTGTTGCAGAACTACAAGTCCCATCATGCCTCTGGGAGTAATTGTAACTGCCAGCTTTGCGATGCCTCATGGGAAATGTAGTTCAACAACGGCTGGAGGGCCCCAGGTTGCCTACCCCTGGTGTACTGTACACGTTGCTGGTGTTCTGTGGAAACAGCCAAGTCGTTGAAATCTCCAATTATTGCTGCTGGAGAGTCACCAGAAATGACGTTATTGGAGATTTTGACGAGTTGGCTCTTTTGACAGAACACCAGCTTGAGTTTTTTTAAAACTCAGCAGCTACAGTATTTGTAGCTGCTGACTTTTATTTATTTACTTTAACCACTTAAGGTCTACCCTAAAGCAGTTTTACCGCTACAGGGTGGCACCTGTGCGCTGGATCATGTGTGTATATATACATGCTCTGACTCTTCCGGGTAGGGGGAACGCATGTGAGGCACTGCTGGCTCCTTCAGCGGTGATTACACACTGCGGAAGCCAATTGGGGGTTGTATGGTACTCAATGTCCTCCGGCACCCACCAATCGTTAAGCAGATCGCAGTTCTGATAGGAAGGTATGAAATTTGTGTTTCTGCAAAGTAGGTAATAAATGCCATCTCTTCTTCTAGTAAAAGCAGCTCACACAAACACTGGCTAGGCACACAGTTAACCCTTTGATCACCCCTGATGTTAACCCCTTCCCAGCCAGTGTCATTAGTACAGTGACAGTGCATATTTTTTAGCACTGATCACTATATTAGTGTCACTGGTCCCCAAAAAGTGTCAGTGTCAGAATGTCTGCTGCCATATCACAGTCCCGCTGTAAGTCGCTGATCACCACCATTACTAGTAAAAATAAATAAAAATATCCCTGTAGCAGAGTACATGGCTCTGCTATGTTCCATGTAAGTTGCCCCTAAAAGTGCTGTGTTCCTGCTCTTTGGCTGTCAGGAACTTTTGCAGGACCTCACCCAGGAACTGCATGGAATGATCGGTGGGTGCTACCTTGTTTTGCACTGTACTAGGCTCTCTGAGCCTCTGCTATCTATTTCCAGTCAGTAGGTAACTTGAGTGCTGGGTTTGTGTGTGCTGCCAGGCTGTGGCGTAGGAAAGCAGTGCGGTACAGTGCGCACGTGCAGCTTGTTGCTTCCTGCGCACACTTGGCCCCGATGACGGCACTGTGACCTTGTCTGCCTGAGCTACTGCACAGTCACAGCCATGTTGGCGCATGGTGTATGTGTGGGTGCCATCTTGGTTCTTGCCCTTTACTGACTTGGACAAGGCTACCCTTTCCTGATGGACCCTTGGCAGCCTTACAGCAGACAGATAAGGAAAAAATAGCTGCGCTATTTTTTCCTTATTTTTTTTCCTTATCTGATGTTATATGTATGTATTTCATATATTAGTTGCTTCTTTGTGTTTGTTTTTTAGGTTAATTATTTTTACTTTTAGCGTGCAGTATTTCTCTCTATATCCCAATACTTACAGCAGACAGCACAGGCCACGTTGGGCCATAGGACATCAGAGACACTGGGAGACCACCCCTCCCCTTAAGTATTTTGAGTATCATGCCCTTGTGGGCACAACAAACCCCACATTATAACACAGGTGCTGCCTTGTGAGTTCCTCTCCCATGACTGAAAGAGGAGAAAGGGTCAGAGGAAGTGGACACATACTTCTGAGATGAAAGAATCCTCCCCAAATTTTTTTTCTAAAGGGTCTTGTTGAGTTTCCTCATGGGGGAGGTCCAAAAGAATTTGAAGCTCACTACCTGAATCCTCTGGGCCTAAAGTGACAGGGTTACAGTCTTGGAAAGAGCCCAAACTGTCCAAATTATTTTCTGTGCATACTCACACTGAGGAGGATCTATACAAGGTGCGGGCCCATTCAGACAAGTAGTTGGGCAACCGAAGATGTTTGAGCAACAATATCTGAGGGACAAAAAGTAGGCGGTCTCAGCTGTGGACCCTGCAGTGTCTTATTTAACCATTTCCCATCCTTAGGCTGTGGCAGGATCATGGCTACAGCTGTATTGTTCTTTAGAGCAGGCAGTGGGTTTCCTGGTGGTTCTGCAGCTGCCCAATCACTTTAAAGCAGGGGTCTCAAACTGGCGGCCCTCCAGCTGTTGCAAAACTACAAGTCCCATCATGCCTCTGCCTGTGGGAGTCATGCTTGTAACTGTCAGCCTTGCATTGCCTCATGGGACTTGTAGTTTTGCAACAGCTGGAGGGCCACCAGTTTGAGACCCCTGCTTTAAAGGCAGCGGAAGGGGGTTCTGCCACCGCTGGCTACCTTCAAATGCTCTGTGAAGAGTGGAAGGAACTTCCATTAATTTCCCTCCTCTGTGATGTGAGAATCCAGAAATGACAGGGCTCGCTTCCAGTTTTGTTTTTTTTTCAGGTTTTTCAAGACGTTACTGGCTTGTAAAGCAACCAATCAAACTGAGAGATCTGGGTTCTAAAAGACCCCAGACTGCTCTGTAAAAGGGACCTGTCACTTTCCATGCTCTCACAAGAGGTTTTGTTCATCCCTTGTGATAGCAATAAAGTTAAAGTGTCACTAAACCTGCATCATAAAAAACTATTGATAAACGCTGTTGTACATCGCTCGACAAATCCCAGGTGCCAGGTCATCATGGGACTAGAAATTGCATCCTGGCGCGTAGGCTTTTGTCATCCCATTCACTGTTGGTCTAAATCATTAGAGGGGTGCAGTCTGCCGGGCCGCAAGGCCAAGGCGCAACAGCTACCTCCAAGAATTATTTTCCTCTCCTGCCAATATAGGCTGGAAGGGCAGAGCTCTGATTATCGGTTAGCAAAAAGGTACTTCGATTCATTTATTTTTTTATCAAAATAATTACAGTGCAATCATCCATATACAGAAATAGAAGGGACAATGTAAATTAAAGTGTGTGTTTATTATCACTTTAAAAAAAAAAAGCGTGAAAAAATACATTTGAATAAAATAAATACAATTCATTTTATATTTAAATCCCTCTCGTGCAATTGTGAATGCATATGGTCCCGCATGCATATTTAAACTGTAATCGCAACACACAGGTGAGAGCAATAATTCTAGTGCCAGACCTCCTTTTCAACCCCTAAATTGGTAACCTGGAGAAGAGGGGAAAGAGGAGCGGGTCTTTCGGGCACCCGCATCGCTGGACCGTGGGACAGGTAAGTGTCTGTTTATTAAAAGTCAGCAGCTACACTTTTTGTAGCTGCTGACTTTTAATAAACGGAAAAAAGCCTGGAACTCCACTTTGACATCAAATTTTTTATTTTACCAAAATGTGAGTATTATATTGTGTGTATTTGACACTAAAATTCATTAAAATGTATTTTTTCCTGAAAATTTGCATTTGGTAAACCTGCGCCAACATTGTGTGACATAAAAAAATTGCAACCACCACCATTTTATTTATCAGGGCCTTTGCTTTCAGAAAATATACACTGGGGCTTCTAGGTAATTTTGCTTTAGCAAAAAGGTTATTTTTACATGATTGTGAGGAATGTCAGAATTCACCCAGATGGCAAGTAGTTAACTGTTTCCGGACCGTCCACCGCACATATACTGAGGCAGGGTGGCCCGGCTGCACGAAACAACGTACCTGTGCATTTTCCTTCTCTGGGTCTTGGGCACGTGATGTTCGCCGGGACCCACCGATCGTTTGCTGGAGAGACAGAACGCCAGTCTGTCTCTGTAAACGTGGCAGACGTCGTTCTGTCAGACAGGAAGAGAGAGACATGTTGTGTTCCTGCTAATCAGGACCACAGATGTCTCTTTCTCCAGTCAGTCTAGCCCCCACACAGTTAGAAAGCATTCCCTAGGAGCACACCTAACACTTTGCCCCTGATGTTAACCCCTTCCCTGCCAGTGTAATTTATACAGTGACAGTGCATTTTGGGGACAGAAAGTATTCAGATCCCCTTAAATTTTCCACTCTTTGTTATATTGCAGCCATTTGCTAAAAGCATTTATGTTAATTTTTTCCCTCATTGATGTACACACAGCACCCCATATTGACAGAAAAACACAGAATTGTTAACATTTTTGCAGATTTATTAAAAAAGAAAAACTGAAATATCACATGGTCCTAAGTATTCAGACCCTTTGCTCAGTATTTAGTAGAAGCACCATTTTGATCTAATACAGCCATGAGTCTTTTTGGGAAAGATGCAACAAGTTTTTCACACCTGGATTTGGGGATCTTCTGCCATTCCTCCTTGCAGATCCTCTCCAGTTCTGTCAGGTTGGATGGTAAACGTTGGTGGACAGCCATTTTTAGGTCTCTCCAGAGATGCTAAATTGGGTTTAAGTCAGGGCTCTGGCTGGGCCATTCAAGAACAGTCACAGAGTTGTTGTGAAGCCACTCCTTCGTTATTTTAGCTGTGTGCTTAGGGTCATTGTCTTGTTGGAAGGTAAACCTTCGGCCCAGTCTGAGGTCCTGAGCACTCTGGAGAAGGTCCCTGTAGTTGGCCGCATTCATCTTTAGCAAACTCCATGTGGGCTTTCATGTGTCTTGCACTGAGGAGAGGCTTCCGTCGGGCCACTCTGCCATAGTGCCCCGACTGGTGGAGGGCTGCAGTGATGGTTGACGTTCTACAACTTTCTTCCATCTCCCGACTGCATCTCTGGAGCTCAGCCACAGTGATCTTTGGGTTCTACTTTACCTCTCTCACCAAGGCTCTTCTCCCCCGATAGCTCAGTTTGGCCGGACGGCAAGCTCTAGGAGGGGTTCTGGTCATCCCAAACGTCTTCCATTTAAGGATTATGGAGGCCACTGTGCTCTTAGGAACCTTAAGTGCAACAGAAATTCTTTTTTTTTAAGAAAGTGAAAAATTTAAGGGGGTCTGAATACTTTCTGTCCCCACTGTATGTGTCAGATTTGTCCGCCGCAATGCTCCGGTCCTGCTGATTGCCACCATTACTAGTAAAAAATCCCATAGTTGGTAGACGCAATAACTTTTGCGCAAACCAATCAATATAGGCCATATGGGATTTTTTTAACAAAAATATGTAGCAGAATACATATAGGTATAAATTGATGAATAAACTAGATTTTTTTACATATTTTTATTGGATATATTTTATAGGAGAAAGTAAAAAAATTGTTGTTCTTTTTTTTAACATTGACGCTCTTTTTTTTTTTTTTTTTTTGTTTTTGTTTTTGTTTATAAAACCGCAGAGGTGATCAAATACCACCAAAAGAAAACTATTTTGTGGGGTAAAAAAAGAACCACGGTTTTGTTTGGGTAGAGCGTTGCACGACCGTGCAACTGTCAATTAAAGTAAGGCATCGCCTTATCGCAAAAAATGGCCTGGTCATTAAGGGGGTAAAACCGTCTGGGGCTAAAGTGGTTAAATTAAACCCTTAAAGTGGATATAAACCCACTCTCATCATTTCTAAATTACTTGCATAGTGCTGATCTGTAAGGATATACATGCCTCCTGCATGTATCCTTACCTGTCAAATATCTCCCCTTTAGCTGTTTGGAGCCATGCAAAACTCCGGATTCTGTGGGCAGGTCTGTTGTCCAGGGCTCGGTGGGTGGAGTTGTGATGTCAGTAGACTCCCCGCCCACCTCTACACTCCCCTTGGACAGGCATCAATATTTCTTACACTGAACTTCTGCTGGTCTCGTGGATTATGCCCAATGATCACTAACATCCAGTAAAAACACCACATGACTTCAACATGCCCAATCATGCTGAGGTGTGGAGCAGCCAATCCTGGGAGAGCTGGAGAAGAAAGGAGGGGGGATGTGAAGTAAACAGAATGTGTCTCTTAAACTTGTGCATGGGATAAGGAAATCACCTGTCACTCATGGTAAGGGGGAAGAACAGACCCCTATTTCACTGTGTGTGTTTTTATCTTACTGCAGTAAGATAAGAGGATTGCTCAGAGCTGGATTAACTCTTCGTGGCAAGACTGGGCACAGATGAAATGACATCCTCTGCTTTAACAGATATGAGTTTTAATTAAAAGTTTTTTTATGGGGGTTTACATCCACTTTAAAGCGGCGTTCCAGCCTGCAAAAAAAAAAAAAGTCAGTAGCTACAAATACTGTAGCTGCTGACTTTTAATATAAGGCCACTTGCTGTCTAGGTATCCCGCGATGTCGGCACCCTTAGCCGATTCGCCAATCGGCTTTGCGTGCAGGTGCCGGCATTTTCACTAGGGGAAACGGTAAGTGAAGCCTAATCGCGCTGCACTTTCTGAATGGTCCCGCTGTCTTCTAGGACCTGTGTGTATCCCAGAAGGCAGCGGAGAAGGGGCCAGAAGTTTCATAGATCGCCGTGAGGCGATCTTAGCCGGAAGTTGGAGTGGATACCTGGTTTTGGTTCAAACAAGCGGAGCTTCCACTTTTGGGCCGTGCTCCGCTTTAAGGCTGGTTCACACCAGATGAGGTAGGACTGCGTTGGGTGGCTATTCCACCGCAGTCCCAATGCATGGGCAAGTCAATATGCCTTGTCTCCTATGTGCCCGGTTCACACCACTGTGTGTAAAATTGCTGAATGCAGTAGCTGGCAATTAAACTTTGAGATGTCTGCGTAACATCTCAATAAAATTAGCTTAAAAAAAAAGGGAAACTGCGCTGACCTCGGCTCCACTACACTGCACACCTGCTGGAGTGAGCCAGCGCTCATAGTTCTGGTGGCTGATGTACTGGTGTTTGAAAGTAGAAGTCAAGTCCAATATTAACTATACTTAAACTTACTCCCACCCCCATTCTAAGCCCTATTATACTTGCCCTATAAGGAAAGATATCTATACTGAGGGCGCTCCCATCCGGGCACAACGGATGCCCCATAGTAAAACTATTAGTGATGTCACCACCCAGGCACTGCAGGCTTGTTGGCGATCTTTTCACTGAAGCCAGCCACTGGGGAGCTCATATGACTGGACTGGACCAGAGCTCCCTGAGAATAGGCAAGTATAGGCATCTTTCCTTTACAGGGTAGTTAGTTTAGGACTTAGAATGGGGATGGGAGCAGATTTATCCACTTGAAGACCATGCCTTTTTCTGACACTTTGTAAAAATCTGTGTATTTTGCTAGCAAGTTACTTGGAACCCCCAAACATATTTTTTTTTACAGAGGCCCTAGAGAATAAAATGGTGGTTGTTGCAATTTTTTATGTTATACTGTTTTTGCGCAGTGGTTTTTCAAACACAATTTTTTTTTGAAAAAATTCACTTTATTGAATTAAAACAAAACACAATATATACCCCAGTTTTTTGTAAAATATGAAAGGGGATGTTACGCAGAGTAAATAGATACCCAACATGTCATGCTTTAAATTTGCGCACGCTTGTGGGATGGCGCCACACTACAGTGCTTAAAAATCTCCATAGATGACACTTCAAAAATTTCTACAGGTCACCAGTTTAGAGTCACAGATGAGATCTAGTGCTAGAATGATTGCTCTCGCTCTGACGTTTGCGGTGAAACATCACATGTGTGTTGCAAATACAGTTTGTGTGCGAGACCGATGTATGTGTTCACCACTGCGCTGAGTTGGGGCGCTTTCGGTCGTTCGACGCTGTACCCAAACAAAATTGACAGTGACAATTTTGAAAAAAAATATCCAAGAAAAAAAAAAAAAAAAAGATTCATCAGTTTAGATACAGTATTAATCAGCGTATAACACGCGTCGGCGTATCACACGCACCCAAAGTTTAGGAGAGAATTTTAAGGAAAAAAACTTTTAGGAGGGAAGTTTAAGAAAAAAAAACTTACATTAAAATGCCCATCAATGCAGCCTCACCAGTGTTCATCTGCTGCCTTGTTAGTGTCATTGCAGCCTTTACAGTGTCAGTGCAGCCTTGACCCAGTGGTCATTGCAGTCTTGTCAGTGCAGCTTTGCCCCAGTGCAGCCTTGTCAGTGCAGCTTTGCCCCAGTGCAGCCTTGTCAGTGCAGCTTTGCCCCAGTGGTCAGTGCAGCCTTTCCCCCAGTGTCCATGCTTGCCGCCGCCGCCAACATACACATAGCTGCATGTAGTTTTAAATATGGCGCCGCGGAGTTCGGAGGGACTCGGCGGCGCTGAACGAGCGCCGCCGAAATCAGAGGGACTGCTCGAAGCCGAGATACACATAGTCGAGTGTATTCGGCTGTGAGCGGCGCCGGAAAGAGCCGAATACACTCGACTATGTGTATCTCGGCTCCGAGCAGTCCCTGTGATTTCGGCGGCGCTTGTTCAGCGCCGCCGAGTCCCTCCGAACTCCGCGGCGCCATATTTAAAACGACACGCTATATGAATGTCGGCGGCGATCGCCGCCGATGGATCACAATTAGCGGGGATCGGCGTTTAACACGCACCCATGATTTTCCCCTGATTTTAAGGGGAAAAAAGTGCTGGTTATACGCCAATAAATACAGTATATATATTCTTCATATTTTTGGTAAAAAAATTGCAATAGGCGTATATTGATTGGTTTGCGCAAAAGTTATCGCGTCAAACTATGGGATAGATTTAGGGACTTTTTATTTTATTTTTTTTATTGTTTTTACTAGTAATGGCGGTGATCTGCTATTTTTTTTTTTTTTTTTTTTTTAATCTTTTTTTATTAAAATTTTAAAATTACACATACAGCTGTAGCCCACGCAGGGGCAAGACCAACAGGTCACATTCTCGTACAGCTTCATATAACATAAGAACTAAACAAAACAATCTAATAAACTACTGCTCCAATGTGGGGAGAGGGTTCAGTTCAGGGTTAATTATGCTCAAACCTGGGATATCAGGATACAAATTAAGGTGGTTACGTCGGGACTGAGTGTGTGGTCAGAGACTATGCTTTAACTGGAATAGGATTGATTGCCGCCTGTTGTAGTGGAGTCATAAAGCCAACATGCCCAAACCTTATTAAATTAATTGGAGCAACCCCTGTTTGCATAGGTGGCCTTATACAAGGGTAGACTGGCATTTAGCAGACCCTTCCAGAATTGGATAGAAGGAGGGGATGGATGCTTCCAATTCATTGTGACCGTTTTACGCTCGTAAAGCAATAAGAGGTTAATGAGTATTTTCCTGGCCATGGTCACTGACAGTCGCTCAACCAATCCTAACAAACAATATCTTGGGTCGCATTGTATATGGAGCTTGGTTACACATTTGATCATTTGAAGGACCTCTTGCCAGAATTGTTGTATTGCTGGACAGCTCCAAAAGATATGGAAAAACTCCAGCTTGGTGCGTACATCGCCAACACAATGGGGAATGTGCCACAGACATCCTGTGGTACCTGTGAGGAGTATAATATGCTCTGTGCAGAATTTGATATTGAACCATCTTATCCTTGGCTGAGACCAGGGGGGAGAAGGGGAAATCCCAAATCTCCCTCCAGTCATCTTTATCCAGTTTCGGGATGTCCCCCACCCATTTCCTGCGGAGGGAGGACAGCTCAGGACTAGCAGCCACGAGTAGGTAGCCATAAAGTTGAGACGTGGGCTTCGCCGAGTCCTTCACTCAGAGGGTAGATTCCAATTCTGAGAATGATAAAGTTACCTGAAGGCATGAGCAATCTGGAGGTATCTCTAAAATGTGCGGGTACATTAAATTTTGATTGCAGAGTACTGAAAGCCAATTCAGTGTTAGGGATAATATGTTCCAGCTTCACAATTTTGTGTTTAGCCCAAGCCTGTGGGTTTAGGATGGTGTAGCAATGCGGGAGATTGGGATTCAGCCACGTTGGTGTATGTGGAGGGATAAAGTTCGACGATCTGCGATTTTTAGTGGGACTGCGACATTGCGGCGGACAAATGTGACCCCAAATGACACTTTGGGGACCAGTGACATTATTACATTGATCAATGCTATAAAAATGCACTGATCAATGTAAAAATGAGACTGGCAGGGAAGGGGTTAACACTAGGGGGCGATCAAGAGGTTAAGTGTGTTCCCTTGGTGTGTTCTAACTAACTGGCTGCCAGGGACATGACAGAGATCACTGTTCCCGATGACTGGGAGCAGTAGATCTGTCATGACCCCTGTCAGAATGGTGATCAGCTTGTTTACAGAGGCAGAGCACCGTTCTGCCTCTGTACTAGGTGATCGTGGGTCGTCGGCGGACATAGAGTCCGCTCGACCCGAGGGCTCGCTCCCGCAGCGTGCAAGTGCGCGAGCCACTGTACAGCTACAGCGATTCGCGCAGGAGAGCCGACCTGCTGCCGTATAACGGTGGCTGGTCAGCAAGTGGTTAAATCACTTTTATTGCTATCACTACAAATGTAACCATCCCTTGTGATAATCTATAAGACCCTACATCTTTCCTCTACAATGGAAAGCATTCAATAAAATAAAGATAAAGAAAAAAAAAACATTGATCTAATGGTTTAAAAAAAAAGTTGGCCTTGTCGTCTACATTGGGGTGGAACCTGGAGTGACGTGATGTCTCTCTGGTCCTCCTAGGCCATACAGATGAGCAGAGGCCAACTTTCCTTTGCTCTCCTGAGGCTACTGATCATCCAGGTAAATCCGTAAACCATCGGAGATGTCAGAGGCCCCCCCCACCCTTCCCAGTTGTTTCCAGGTTTACCTGGATGCTTGGGAACCGAATCTGCTGCTCAGATCACTTTTATCGAAAATACAGGGAAAAATTAATACTGGGATTATGGCATCTATCTGCAACCATAACCCTGGTATTAAACGTCAAAGTGATGACATATTTTCCCAGTTAGGTGGTCTTTGACTGGACTACTATAGCAGCCCTCAAAATTTCCACTCGCCTGCTCGCATTTGGCAAGTGGAAAAAACTTGGGGGCGAATGTAGGGCAGTCTCAGAGGGGGGTTGGCCACCGGAAGGTGAGGTTCAATGGGGGCCGTTCTCCTCCCAGTGATCGGCCAGCAACCTGGGGAAGAGGAGAGTCGGCAGGATTACACAGAGTGGGGATATCCCGCTGTGACACAACTTGGATTTCAATTGCCCAGCAGCTGCAGTCATAGTCCCACCTTCTGGACTGGCTCCTATGATAGACAGAACACTGGTCCAGTGCTGGGAAATTGAAGTAGTGTGTCTATCATAGGAGTCAGGACTTCGTTCTGACTGCGGCCGCTGGGCAATTCCAGTCCATACTGTGTCACAGCGGAAGATCCCCGCTCTGTGATCCAGCAAGCTCTCTGATCCCCGGGCACTGGTGTGGCTGCGCTGATGGGCACTGATAGGCTGCATTGATAGGCACTGATAAAGATGCTGTTAATATTTATTTCTTTATCGTACATCATGGGACACAGAGCCTTAAGTAATTACCTAATGGGAAGTTCACTCCCCTATATAACTCCTCCTCCTTCCAGGAGTACCTCCAGTTTTTTCACCAGTGTCTTAAGGTGTTGGTCATGAGTGAAGATGTGCTCTGAGGAGCTCCAGGAGGGATCCATGCTGGATTTAAAAATCCTCCACAACCGGATCCATCCACGCCACTGTGGCCACAGGATGGTACGCATAGAAGAACGAGGTTTTGCCTGTAACGCTTCTGTTTGAGGGCAGGACCCTAGGAACCAGGACTCTTTTCGGTCTTGCTACATTACCTAAAGTTGTCCTGAGGGGTGCTATACAGGTCAAAAGGAGTGGAACCTCTATCAAAGGGACACGGTCTTTGAAGGTTTATCGACGCTGCCCGCCGTGATGGGTGAAGTCTGGATCTGTCTGTTTTCAGCAGTATCCTGCAGCGAGGAAAAGGTAAGAGAAATGCTTAGGAACTGCAAAGTCCACCTATGCCTTTTCTTTCATGTTACATTGTAATGCCTTAAAGTCTCCTCTAGAGGGAGTAAGAATACACATACCATTTCAATCTGTGCTACAACAGCGTGTGTCCTAGCAGCTGGAGGGGGTTCTTTTTTTCCTCGCCCCCCAATTGGGGAAAGCTGAGTGGCTGGGGGTACATGTACTGTGGTATATTATACCTTGTAAACAATTTTGGGTAATCTATGCTCATTGCAGTGTGACAATTCACAAACTAAGTACCCCACCCCCCAAAAAGCCAGCCTTCTCAAAGGGGAGACAGAAACGCAGCATGGCGGCTGCAGCCTCCTCTCCTCTTTCTTGTCTGTGTCTCAGACCTGAATGCTGTGGTCCGCATGCGGGCTGAGGTTTTTTCCTTTGAAAAGAGGAAGAGGGCGGGTCGAGGGTAGGGGCATGGCTAAAGCGGTCAGCGCCGTGTGCGGACTCAGCGTCCTTGTGAAGGCACACAGGCAATCAGGTTTACACCTAAGAGGGCTTAAAAGCTGATGCTCTTATAAACTAAATGTGTCTACTAGAGCAGCTGAAGCAAGAGCTGGCACAGGACACTGGAGCACATGAGGGGTGTACTCAGGCATTTCCAGTACAGGAAAAGACATTATTGTTTAGCATCAGATTAATCTATGCTGCCATCGTTTGTTTTTTTCTTTCTATTGCTCTGCAAATAGAACATTTCTTAGAGTGCCTCTGCTTTTGTGCTTAGCACTATGGCTTCCAAGGTTACTACTAAGGCACAAAAAGTTCCACCCCCAGGCGCTGGGAACTTCAGTCATGCCTCCACACTCTCATCCTCTCCGGAGATACCAGATATGGCAAGCCAGGGTGAGTCTTTGGAACCGATGGGTGGTGCAACTGCTTCTCACACTTCAGCCCCTGTATATGTGACTGAAGATGCATTTTCCTCTGCCCTGCAGGGCTAAGAAGGAAGATTAGTGACTTTAATCGCATCCTCCATCCAAGGGGATAAGAAGCGTGCTAGATCCCTCTCTCCCACTCCAAAGCCTTTATCAAGGGAACAGTGGGGACAGGATGAGTTATTACCCTCAGATGATTGAGAGGAAAAACAAGCTGATTATTCCTCTGCGGAAGAAACAACAGTTGATTCAGCTTCACAATCTGAGGTACAGATCCTTACGGAAATGGTTGGTTCGCTCCACTTTCATGCTACCCCTAACAGAGTTAGCTGAATGTCTGGTTTCTTCCTTTTGGTTCTTTGAAACACTTACAGCCTTTTCATGCGTTTCCTGTCCATGCATTACTAGAAAAGCTTATTTATGCTGAATGGGATCATCCGGATAAGCATTTTCTCCCTCCAAAGAGATTCTCAGTTCTCTATCCCATGGAGGACAAATTCACCAAGAAATGGAAGGTTCCAGCAGTTGACGCTGCGATTTCCAGTGTGAATAAAAGTTTAACTTGTCCAGTAGACAATGCACAAATGCTTAAAGATCAGATAAGAAGTTGGAATTCCTGTTAAAATCCTCTTTTTCCTTGGCAAGGACCGTTACTCAGCCTGCAGAGGAAGCTATAGGCATCTGTCAGTCCTTAAAGGACCAGTTCACAGAGGCTCTTAAAGAGGTCCCTGCACAACAGGCCCGTGAGTTGGCCAAATTACCAAAGGCATTTTGTTTTGCTAGAGACACTTTGAAAGATTCTATTCACCAGGCGTCCCGCCTTGCGCTTGTGCTAATACACATGCATAGAACCCTTTGGTTAAAAAATTGGTCAGCCGAAGCACTTTGCAAAAAGCTTCTGACTAGGGCTGCAACTAAAGATTATTTATATAATCGATAGTATTTTTTTGATCAAAAATCATAAAAAGACGTAATATGCCATTTTTCCGTTTATTTAAAAGTAATAGTGAAAAAACTGAGTGTTACACTCAGACTACAGAATAAAGCACCAGTGATGGGGCACTATTCCTCTTGGGAACACCAATGATGGGTTACTGTTTCTCCCGGGAACACCAATGATGGAGCAGTATTTCTCCCGGGAACACCAATGATGGGGCAGTATTTCTCCCGGGAACACGAATGATGGGGTACTTTTCCTCCTGGGAACACCAATGATGGGGTACTATTCCTCCCGGGAACACCAATGATGGGGCACTATTCCTCCCGGGAACATCAATGATGGAGCACGAATCCTCCCGGAATACCGATGATGGGGCACTATTTCCCCCCTCTCGAACACCAATGATGGGGTACTATTCCCCCCCCCCCCGAAACTCCAGTGCGGACAGTATCTTTCCGCACATGCGCACTGTGCACCCACATCGCCTGGCTTACCCGCCCACCCTAGTGTCGGCGGCCGCGGCGACGCCGGACCGCACATCAGCCGGGGGATGCCGTTGGGAGGCGGACGTATGGATCGGGACGACGTGATGGGTGTTTGAGGGAGCGGTCAGCTGACGCTCCACAGCACCTGTCTCCACCCCCTCCTCCCCCTTCTATATCGACCTTTACATATTACTAATTGCCTTTATTGCATTCACCTAATCTCTGGGTGTATATATCCTGGCTGTGAACAGCACCATTTGCTGCACAGCCAGGAAACGCCAGAGACTCCTGTAAGCAAGCTCTGCTCACTGCACCCCAGGTAATGCAAATATGGCATAAATGCCCTACTATTGATACGTTTTTCTTTTTCAATTCTTTGGCTCATTTATACACCTTTATGCCTGTTGTTCTGATACCTACATTCTATCATACTTTTAGATATCCGCCCCCCCCCCCCCCCCTTGTGTGGTATCCTCGTGAGCATTGGTGGACTGTTTCAGGACAAGCACCATACCTGCCCCCCCCTTTTTTTGAGCCTGGCTGTAGTTTGTCCAAGCTCATATCTTACTTATGGGACTCGCTTACTTCCCATGGCATTTATTTCCTAGTCCATTAAAATCATACAGATCAAGCAGGCACAGCTGAGTGAAATACCTTTGGCCTGACGTTTTACCCACTGATGTGCATGTTTCTAAGATTTGAAAATACATCTGTAACTACGAATAGACATTATATTTAAATCTTTCATGTGCTGCAATACTACCATGCTTTAACCCATTGTTTGTAAATTACTCATTCACAATACTGATACAATATTCCCTTTCTTTTCCTTTTTTTGTTCTTGATAGAATATGGAATAGTCTGCTTTTCTATTTAACCTTGAAGAAGGACACACATGTCAAAAATAATTCTTTTTAGCTTCTGAAACATGTTGGTGATTCTAGTCTAGCAGCTTGTTCTATCTCCAATTGAGATGTATTAATGCTTTTATATGTGTACATTTTCATTGTTATATTTTTCTATTTTGTACCAATAAAGTGAACGTTTATATTTTTTATATATACTGTTTGGGTGTACCCTAATTTGCACTCTCTCTGTGTCCGCACTATCCTTTGGGGCTCATCGGCTTCTCTCCCCAGAAATACTTAGGATCATTCATGGGGCAATTGTCATGGAAATGAATTATTAATGTACTACTGAGTTGTTACTGTAGTGTATACATTAGCCGCTACCTTTTCACTGTGTGCAGCTTGGCACTCACGGCTGCTTCTCACCTCTGTTCCCTCGAGGCAGCAGCGGGCGGGGCTGAGAAGTTCAGTGGGGATCTGACATCAGCGAGGAGGAGAGGCGCGGACGTGCCTGGTCACATACGGTGGCGCCTTGTACACAGGACACAGGAGGAGGATTTTAACGGACGGACAGGGAGGAAATTGCGGACCAACCAATCGATAATAAACGATTTTCATTATTGATTATTATCAATAATATCGATTAATCGTTTCAGCCCTACTTCTGACTAGTTTCCCTTTTCATGGGGAGCATCTATTCGGCGATGTTTTGGATAAATAATGCATTCAAACGATTTCTAGTGGAAAGAGTACTCTTTTGCCAGTCAAAAGAAAGTATAAACATCCTTCATTTAAACTGACTTTTTCTCCTGCGCCAGAGGCATCTGCCTCTAGGCAGTGGCGACAGCCTCTGCCGTCAGGCTCTAGAGGAAAACCTCAGGGTCAGGCCCAGGCACAAAAGAAGACCTGGGGCCACAAATCTGCAAAGCAGAATACTAAATCCTCATCAAGAGGCGTCCCCCTCACCAGAGTGGGGGGAAGACTTCTGAAATACTCAGAAGTCTGGCAAAGGGAAATTCAGGACAGATGGGTTCTCTCCACAGTGTCTCTAGGGTACAAACTAGAATTTCGGGAGTTTCCACGTCTTGTTTTCTGAGATCAAACGTTCCCAAAGATCCAGGGAAAAGGCAATCCCTGTTTCAAACATTAGACCGATTATTGGCTCAGGGGGTGATTATACAGATCCCCACAGAAGAGCAAGGTTTGGGGTTTTATTCAAACCTGTTTACGGTACCAAGTCAGTAGTTTCCATCCTGCAAGGAAGAGAGCTTCTGGTATCCACCAACATTAGAGTTGCATAGCTGCATGTCCCTATATTTCCTGCTCACCAGATGTTTCTGTGGTTCGAAGTAGAATAGCACTTTCAGTTTTCAGCCTTGCCCTTCGGGCTAGCTACAGCACCCCGGGGGTTCACAAAAGTACTAGCCCCACCTCTAGCCAGGCTAAGGGCACAGGGCATAACAGTCTTTGCGTACCTAGACAATCTATTGTTAATAGACCAGTCAGTGGCTCGCTTGGAGCAAAGTGTATGCATTACAACCAGTTACCTGGAAAGTCTGGGTTGGATTCTCAACCTAGAGAAGTCTTCCTTAAAACCACTAAGAAAGCTGGAGTATTTGGGCCTGATCATAGACACACCCCAGAAAAGGGTTTTCTTGCCTCTGGCAAAGATCAGCTCCATATGAGAGCTGATGCGGATGGTCAGGTCGAAAAGAAATGCCTCAATTCGCCTTTGCATGAGGTTGTTAGGAAAGACTGTGGCTTCATTCGAAGCAGTTCCCTATGCCCTGTTCCATTCGAGACTGTTGCAAAACTGTATTCTGTCTGCTTGGAACAAAATGATCCAAGCTTTGGACTTGCCAATGCGGCTGTTCCCAAGAGTGTCCCAAAGCCTCAGTTGGTGGTGGTTACTAACCCAGAATCTGCTGAAAGGAAAATCATTCAGACCAATTATGTGGAAAGTAGTAAGGACAGGTGCCAGCCTTTCAGGCTGGAGAGCAGTACTAGAGAAGACTGTCCAGGGACAGTGGTCAAGAACCCAAAGAGCCTTGCCCATCAACATCCTAGAGATTCGGGCAGTGCGTCTGGCTCTGACAACCTGGACTTCCAGGTTAAAGAATTGTCCTGTCAGAATCCAATCCGACAATGCCACGGCTGTGGCCTATATCAATCACCAAGGAGGCACTCAGCTCATAGAGAGGTGAACCATATTCTAACTTGGGCAGAAAAGAATGTTCTGTGCCAGTCTTCATTCCAGTAGTAGAGAATTGGCAGGTGGACTACTTAAGTCGCCAGCAGTTATTCCCGGGGGAATGGTCTCTTCACCCTGACGTTTTTCTAACTGTTTGCCAAAGATGGGGGACTCTGGACGTAGATCTTCTAGCATCCAGATTCAACATGAAGCTAGTCAACTTTGTGTTCATAACAAGGGATCCACTTACATGCGGAATAGATGCGCTGGTAACCCCGTGGGATCAGTTCTCACTGATTTACTGTATGCATCCCCCCTATTCAGTGGCTGCCACGACTTCTTTGCAGGATCAAGCTGCAAAGAAAGCTGATAATTCTGGTAGCACCAGCATGGCCCAGAAGGTCATGGTACGCAGAAATCGTAAAAATGGCAGTGGAGGGTCCATGGCCCCTCCCACTAAGGCCAGACCTGCTCTCACAGGGGCCGATATTCCATCCTACTTTACGAACGCTAAATTTAACAGCCTGGCTATTGAGACCCACATTCTGAAGAAACGTGGGCTTTCCGGGTCAGCTATTTCTACTTTGATTAATGCAAGGAAACCAGCTTCCAGAACTATATATTAGAGTTTGGAAGACTTATGTTTCCTGGTGTGAATCCAAGGGTTGGCACCCCCGGAGATATATCATAGGCAGAATTCTTGCCTTTCTGAAATTAGGCGTAGAGATGAATTTGGCCCTGAGTACTATTAAGGGCCAAGTCTCAGCCTTATCGATTTTATTTCAAAGACCGCTTGCTACACATTCTTTAGTCCCGGGTTTTATGCAAGGGGTGGTGCGGATTAATCTGCCAGTTAAATCACCTTTAAGCCTTTGGGACTTGAATTTAGTTTTGTCAGTGTTACAAAAACAGCCATTTGAACCGATACAGCATATTCCCTTAGTCCTTCTGACTAGGAGGCTGGTATTTTTGGTTGCTATATATATCCTCAGCAAGGAGGGTGTCGGAATTGGCTGCTCTTTCTTGTAAGGAGCCGTATTTGATTATTCATGTGGAGAGTGGTGTTATGCTCTCGTCCAGGTTTTTTGCCAAAAGTGGTTTCAGGGTTTCACCTGAACCAAAATATTGTCCTGCCATCGTTTTTTCCAAAGCCATGTTCCAGGGAAGAAAAGTCACTTCCAGTGAAAATCTATTTAAAGGCAACTGCTCAGATTCGTAAGACTGATGTCTTATTTATTCTGCCAGAGGGTCCTAAGAAAGGACAGGCAGCGTCGAAATCCACTGTCGCTAAGTGGATTTGACAAGTGATAATTCAAGCTTATGATTTAAAGGGTAAAATCCCCCAGTTTCAAGTTAAGGCGCACTCTACCAGGTCGGTTAATGCTTCTTGGGCAGTGCGTCACCAGGCCTCCATGGCTCAGATCTGCAAGGCTGCCACTTGGTCTTCAATGCATACATTCATAAAATTTTATCAAGTGGATGTAAGGAGGTATGAGGATATCGCCTTTGGGTGCATTGTGCTGCAGGCAGCAGTATAAGTCCTCAAGTCTGGGGGTGCCCTACGGGTTGTGTCTCCCTCCCCTCAAGTAGCATTGCTATGGGACGTCCTATTAGGTAATCATAGGAAAGAGGGAAAACACTCCAATTGCCTCATCCGTGAATAATATAGAGATTACAGAAAAGAAAAGGGGGGGGTTCCTAAAAGGGAAGCCCCAGGTCGGACTTTGAAGGCACAGCAAACCGGAGGGATAGCAAAAAATATAAATTTTAATTTAAATACACAAATATATAGATATACAATGCAAAGGGGACAAAACCATAAGAGCGCTTTTGCTTCTTCCCAGGGGACTTCCGTCATACCACCATATCTGTAGCTTCAGCCTTGGATTAAAATAGTCCCATGTGTACCGCTGAGTGTATACTACATTTGGGGCATACCCAAGTCCCCCTTCTTTTGGGGCTACCCTGGTGGACGGCTATACTTAAATCAATCTCTCTATCCTTAATAGTAATTTCTGTTTCCCCTGGGACTACCGCATTTATACATATTTATTACTGCCTCATTTACAGCTGGCGGCCATTTCTTCTGACTTGTCTTTACCACGAGTCTTTTGCACCTATGTTAGGAACATATATTTTGATAATCTTTTGGTGGCTGGCACTAACTTCTCTGCAAGATAGTGAGACCTTCTTTCCTTTCTTGCAACAATTGAAACCAGAGTGTGTCCTGAAGAAGTTTTTATAACCAAACGCGTAGACGCATTAGGGCTCACATCATGTATATTTTATATACCGTATTTATCGGCGTATAACACGCACCCCAATTTAGGAGGGAATTTTAAGGAAAAAAAACTTTTAGGAGGGAAGTTGAAGGGAAAAAAACTTACATTTAAATGCCCTTCATTGCAGCCTTGTCAGTGCAGCCTTGTCAGTGCAGCCTTGTCAGTGCAGCCTTGTCAGTGCAGCCTTGTCAGTGCAGCCTTGTCAGTGCAGCCTTGTCAGTGCAGCCTTGTCAGTGCAGCCTTGTCAGTGCAGCCTTGTCAGTGCAGCCTTGTCAGTGCAGCCTTGCCCCAGTGCAGCCTTGCCCCAGTGCAGCCTGGTATCCCCTGTCCCTGCTTCCAGGGCTTCAAAATCGCGGTCCGCGATTTGAAAATGGCGCCGCTGGCGCCGAAGTACACAGAGCCGGTCCTCGGCTCTTTCCGGCGGCTCTCGTTTACTTTCGGTTCCACTCGTAGTCCGGAGCGGAGCTATCCGAGTATTTTGACATTTAGACAGATCGGGATCGGCGGGGATCGGCGTATAACACGCACCTGCGACTTTCCCCTGATTTTAAGGGGAAAAAAGTGCGTGTTATACGCCGATAAATACGGTATATGATTTTTATGTCTTTGTTATGTCCCTTTTGCATTGTATATCTATATATTTGTGTATTTAAATTAAAGTTTATATTTTTTACTGTGCCTTCAAAGTCCGACCTGGGGGCTTCCCTTTTGAGTAACCCCCCCTTTTCTTTTCTGTAATCTTTGTCCTATTAAGTAATTACTTAAGGCTCTGTGTCCCATGATGTACGATAAAGAAAATAGGATTTTTATAACAGCTTACCTGTAAAATCCTTTTCTTTGAGTACATCATGGGACACAGAGGTCCCGCCCCTCTTTTATAGGGTTTAAGTACCGTATTTATCGGCGTATAACACGCACCCAAGTTAAGGAGGGAATTTTAAGGAAAAAAACTTTTAGGAGTAAAGTTTAAGGAAGAAAGACTTACATTAAAATGCCCATCAATGCAACGTTATCGGTGTCCATCTGCAGCCTTGTCAGTGTCAGTGCAGCCTTGCCCCAGTGTCCAGTGCAGCCTTGTCAGTGCAGCTTTGCCCCAGTGCAGCCATGTCAGTGCAGCCATGTCAGTGCAGCTTTTCTCCAGTGCAGCCTTGCCCCAGTGCAGCCTTGCTCCAGTGCAGCTTTGCCCCAGTGCAGCTTTGCCCCAGTGCAGCCTTGCTCCAGTGCAGCCTTGCTCCAGTGCAGCCTTGCCCCAGTGCAGCCTTGCTCCAGTGCAGCCTTGCCCCAGTGCAGCCTTGCCCCAGTGCAGCCTTGCCCCAGTGCAGCCTTGCCCCAGTGCAGCCTTGCTCCAGTGCAGCTTTGCCTCCATGCAGCCTTGCCCCAGTGCAGCTTTGCCTCCATGCAGCCTTGCCCCCCCCCGTGCAGCCTTGCCCCCGTCCAGCTTTGTGGGATCGCCGTGATCCCTGCCGTCATACACAGCCCTGTGTAAATTTAAATATGGCGCCGAGACTGCAGTGTCTCGGCGGAGCGCTGATACACATAGCCGAGAGTCCTCGGGTTTCCTCGGCGCCGCTTACAGTCCCGCCCAGTTCCGCCCTATGGGCGGGACTGTAAGCGGTGCCGAGAAAACCCGAAGACTCTCGGCTATGTGTAGCTCCCCTCCGCCGAGACACTGCAGTCTCGGCGCCGTATTTAAATTTCCACACGGCTGTGTATGTCGGCGGCGATCGCGGCAATTGCCGCGATCGCTCCGATCACATACAATTGGGGGGGGTATCGGCCTATAACACGCACCCACGATTTTCCCCTGATTTTCAGGGGAAAAAAGTGCGTGTTATATGCCGATAAATACGGTATATTGCTTGGCTACAAAAACTCCTGGAAGGAGGAGGGGTTATGTAGGGGTGTCAACTTCCTGTATTGGGTATAGCAGTGTCAACACCTGAAGGTTGCCCATAACCCATTAAGTAATTACTTAAAGGGGTTGTAAAGGTTCATGTTTTTTCACCTTAATGCCTCCTATGCATTAAAGCGGAGTTCCTACTAAAAAAAATAAATAAAAGTCAGCAGCTACAAATACTGCAGCTGCTGACTTTTAATAATCGGACACTTGCCTGTCCCAGGGTCCAGCGATGCGGGGGATCGAAGCCCCGCTCGTCTCCCCCTCCGCTCGGCGGTGCTGGCATTTTAACTGTGGGCACCCTGCTGTGGCTTCACAGCCAGGCACCCACTGCGCATGCGCGAGCCGTGACTGGTCGTGCAATCATCTGGGACCTGTCACATGTCCCAGATGATTGCCTAGAGGGAGTGGGGAGAGCTGATCTCCTTTACTGCGCCAAGGGAAGTGACGTGAGGAGCCCAGGCGCCGAAGGAGGCAGATTACGTGGGACCCCCTAGCAACAGGCATTAAAGAGGTGAGTAAAGAAAAAAAAAAAAAATTTCTCCAAATGTGTTTTTTTTTTTTTTTTTCATGCACATTAATGATACATTTTTTTTTTTTGGGTGGAACTCCACTATAAGGTGAAAAAACATTCGGCGATAAATCGCGAAATCGCGATAACAATTCTTTCAGATTATTCGTGCAGCTCTAGTAGATAACTTCATCTATCCGCAGCTAAAAGCTGAATTCTATCCACCCGTATGAAACGGGCCTAAGTCTTTAACCACTTCAGCCCCGGAAGATTTGGCTGCTCAATGACCAGAGCACTTTTTACAATTTGGCACTGCGCTGCTTTAACTGGTAATTGCGTGGTCATGCAATGCTGTACCCAAACAAATTTGCGTCCTTTTTTTTCCCCACAAATAGAGCTTTCCTTTGATGGTATTTGATTGCCTCTGCGATTTTTATATTTTGCGATATAAACGGAGAAAGACAGAAAATTTTGAGAATTTTTTTATACTTTTTGTTATAAAAAAAAAATCCAATGAACTTAATTTTAATGTATTCAGTCACATGTCTTTGGTAAAAAAAATGTCAACTGTATATTTATTGGTTTACGCAAAAGTTATAGTGTCTACAAACTAAGGTACATTTTCTGGAATTTACGCAGCTTTTAGTTTGTCTGCCTACTGACCCAATTTTGGAAAGTAGACACCCAATGGAAATTGCTGAGAGGCATGTTGAGCCCATTGAATATTTTTTTTTTGTCAAGTGATTGAAAAATTACAAAAAAAAAAAAATTACAAAAAGTTGTCAGTTAATGATATATCGCTCATACCTGCCATGGTTGTACGTGGAATTACACCCCAAATACATTCTGCTGCTTCTCCTGAGTATGGGGATACCACACGTGAGACTTTTTGGGAAGCTAGCCACGCACAGGACTCCGAAAAACAAAGCACCGCCTTCTGGATTTAAGGGCGTAAATTTTTGATTTCACTCCTCACTACCTATCACAGTTTCGAAGGCCATAAGATGCCAAGATAACACAACCCCCCCCCCCCCCCAAATGACCCCATTTTGAAAAGAAGACAACCCAAGCTATTTTTTGAGAGGCATGTTGAGTCCATGGAATATTTTATATTTTGTCACAAGTTTCGGGACAGTTATTTTTTTCTTTTACACAAAGTTGTCACTAAATGATATATTGCTCAAACATGCCATGGACGTATGTGGAATTACACCCCAAAATACATTCTGCTGCCTCTCCTGAGTTCAGGGTTACCGCATGTGTGAAACTTTTTGGGAGCCTAGCCGTGTACAGGACCCCAAAAACTAATCGCGGCCTTCAGGCTTTCTAAGGGCATAAAATGGTGATTTCCCTTCCTCACTACCTATCACAGTTTCGGAGACTATTAAATGTCAAGATAGCACAAAACCCCCCAAATGACCCCATTTTGGATAGAAGACACTTCAAGCTATTTGCTGAAAGGCGTGTTGAGTCCATGGAATATTTTATATTTTGCCACAATTTAGGGAAATTTTTTTTTTTACACAAAGTTGTCACTAAATGATATATTCAAACATGGCATGGTTATATGTGGAATTACACCCTAAAATACATTCTGCTGCTTCTCCTGAGTATGGGGATACCACATGTGTGGGACTTTTTGGCAGTCTAACCGCGTACAGGACCCCGAAAACCAATCACCGCCTTCAGGTTTTCTAAGGGCGTACATTTTTGATTTCACTCCTCACTGCCTATCACAGTTTTGAAGGCCATGAAATGCCCAGATAGCACAAACCCCACCTAAATGACCCCATTTTCGATAGTAGACTCCCCAAGCTATTTGCTGAGAGGCATATTGAGTATTTTGCAGATCTCGCTTTTTGTCAAAGTTTTGAAAAAAGAAAAAAAAATACATTTTTCTTTTCTTCATTTTCAAAAACATATGAGAGCTGCAAAATACTCACCATGCCTCTGAGCAAATTCCTTGGGGTGTCTACTTTCCAAATTGGGGTCATTTGGGGGGGCCTTTAGAAAGCCTGAAGGCGGTGCTTGATTTTCGGGGTCCTGTACGCGGCTGGGCTCCCAAAAAGTCTCACATGTGGTATCCCCATACTCAGGAGAAGCAGCAGAATGTTTTTTGGGGTGTTATTCCACATATAGTCATGCCATGTTTGAACAATATATCATTTAGTGACAACTTTGTGTAAAAAAAAAAAAAAAAATTTAAATAAATTATAATTTTCCCAAAACTTGTGGCAAAATATAAAATATTCCATGGACTCAACATGCCTATCAGCAAATAGCTTGGGGTGTCTACTTTCCAAAAGAGGGTAATTTTGGGGGGGGGGGGGGTTGAACTGTCCTGGCATTTTATGCACAACATTAGAAGCTTATGTCACACATCACCCACTCTTCTAACCACTTGAAGACAAAGCCCTTTCTGACTCTTTTGTTTACATGAAACTTTTTTTTTGTTGCTAGAAAATTACTTTGAATCCCCAAACATTATATATATATTATATATATATTTTTTAAAGCAAAGGCCCTACAGATTAAAATGGTGGGTGTTGCAATTTTTTTTTTCACACAGTATTTGCGCAGCGATTTTTCAAACGCAATTTTTTTGGAAAAACACTTTTTTTTTATTTTAATGCACTAAAACACACTATATTGCCCAAATGTTTGATGAGATAAAAAAGATGGTCTTATGCCGAGCACATGGATACCAAACACAACATGCTTTAAAATTGCGCACAAACGTGCAGCGGCAACAAACTACATACATTTTAAAAGCATTTAAAATCCTTTACAGGTTACCACTTTAGATTTACAGAGGTCTACTGCTAAAATTACTGCCCTCAATCTGACCTTTGCGATGATACCTCGCATGCATGATGCAATTGCTCTTTACATATGACACCAGACCAACGCTTGCGTTCGCTTTATTATTTATTTTGCTTTTTTATTTTATTTTTAAACTGTTCCTTTCATTTCCTTTCATTTTAAAAAAATCATTTTTATTGTTAACTCAGGGAATGTAAATTCCCTACGATAGCAATAGGTAGTGACAGGAACTCTTTTTTTGAAAAAAATGGGGTCTATTAGACCCTAGATCTCGCCTTTGCCCTCAAAACATCTGACCACACCAAGATCGGTGTGATAAAATGCTTTCCCAATTTCCCAATGGCGCTGTGTATATCCGGCGAAACCTAAGTCATGAAATTCTCGTAGCTTCTGGTTTCTTAGCCCATAGAGATTTTTGGAGCCGTTCTGGTCTCCGATCAGCTCTATGGTCAGCTGGCAGAACCATCCGCTGCATTCTTGGGTTCCCTGTTGGGACAGGAGAGCCAGAGAAAACCATGGAAGACGGTGGGGGTCCCCCCCTGCTTGTAAAAGCAGTCTAGAGGCTAATTAGCCGCTAGGATTGCTTTTACATGAAAGCCGTCCACTGGCTGAAAAGAATGATACCTAAACCTTGCAGGCATCATTCTGGTATAACTACTCCAAGTCCAGCAACATACCAGTACTTTGCTGGGCATATATTGTAATGTTATTTTTTTTCATGCAGCCTGTGGGCTGAACAAAAAAAAAAGATTGAACGGTGGGTATGCCCATTAGAATACCGCCCTTTATCCGCCCACTTCTAATGATGGTCATACATGCACTATTTAAATTTTTTTTTTTTTTTTTTTTAACTGGTGGTGAAATCACCTCCTACAGCGCTGTAGTCACTGATTTATGTATCGTGAGAGCAAACGCTGTTCCTGTCAAGATACATAAATCAATGCTGCTGCTGAATGGCGTACCTGAAAAGCAAACAATGGTAACGATGATAAAACATTAACTCAATAAAACAATTTGATTTTTTTTAACGCAATCTGTGCCTAAAAAATATATGCCTGTACATGGGGGCAATCCGCCCTAATGTTAGGAGCAAATCGCTTGTCCACTACTGCCCCCATGCTTCGGCATATATGCTCTTCTTTTTTTTTTTTTTAACTGTGGTGGTGAAATGACCTTCTACAGCGCTGGAGTCACGGCTTTATGTATCGTGGGAGCAAACGCTGTTGCTGTTAGAATAAATAAACTCGTGCTGTAGCTGAATGGCGTATCTGCTAAGCAAATGATGGTTAACAATAAACCAGTAACATTACAGTATAACAATAAGACATACCATACCTGCAAAGCAAATGCAATAAAACATAGTAAAAATAAAACCTTACCGGTCTAAAATACAGTAACAATATAGAGAGAATAATAGATATAGAACAATAGAGTGAACAATAAAGCGAACATAAGAGAGAGAACAATAGAGAGCGAAGAAAAATAAAACCAACTATTTTTGACTTTTTTATTTTTTGTGTTTGTGTTTTTTTTTTTTTTATTTAAACTGTAAATGTTCCAGATTAGGGTCTCTCAAAATGTGATGGCCACCTCATCTTTCGAGACCCTGTGTAAGTGTGCTTAGGACTGTGTAGTGCTGTACCCTACGCTAATACCTCACTAGTGTGCAGTAGCGTTTGAAACAGTCACCTGATGCAAAGATCAGGTTAGTCAGGACAGGAGGGACAATAAAAGCGGGTGTCACGCCTAAATCTGCATTTTCTGCAGCAACAGCATCATCTTTGGGGTGTTCTTTGGGCAGGGGTACCAGGGAGGACATAAGAAAAAAATGCAGCCGGCTCACTGCATTTGCGTTGTGAAGGTGGGCCACAGCACCGTCTGGAAACAGAAGGGCTATGCTGATCTCTTCCTGGAATTTAAGGAAGGATCCAGTTTGTCCTGAAGCTTTGTATAGCACATAAGCATTCAGCAGATGGAATAAATATACACACACTTTTTTTATACCAGCGTCTGGCCTTACGGGCAATTAGGTACGGCACCAACAACTGGTCGTTGAGGTCCACCCCTCCCATGTTAAGGTTGTATTCGTGGACACAGAGGGGTTTCTCCACAACACCAGTCGCCATAGAAATTTGGACTGTCGTATCTGCGTGAAGGGAGGACAGAACGAAAACCTTCCGATTAGGGGTGCACCAAATGGGTTTTTTGGTGCCGAAACAGATACCGAAAATGAAAAATACACTAGGCTGAAAACCGATACCAAAAATGACCGATACCAAAACTTATTTAAAAAAAAAATTTTTTATACAGGAGATGGTCAGAGACTGGGGACATGGTACAGGAGATGGTCAGAGACTGGGGACATGGTACAGGAGATGGTCAGAGACTGGGGACATGGTACAGGAGATGGTCAGAGACTGGGGACATGGTACAGGAGATCGATGCAGCCTCACCAGTGCCCGTCAGATGCAGCCAGCCAGTGTCCCCATTGCAGCCAGTGTCCCCAGCAAGTGTCCTCATTGCAGCCTGCCTGTGCAGGGGAAGAGAGAGGAGAGCCGCTGCCGTGTTGATTTGAGCGCCGGGAACATTACAGCTTTCATTTCAATAGCTGTGTGTTGGGGCGGGGTGTTCCTAGGATGGGTGATCAGTCTATCAAAGTTCCCCGGACAAGGGGGAGGGGCTGTATGTGACGGCGCGCAGCGGGCAACACACAGTTATTGAAATGAAAGCTGTGATGTTCTCAGCGCTCAAATCAACAAGGCGGCGGCTCTCCTCTCTTCTGAGCTATAGGACACCCCCATGAGGGGCCCCGCCCCATTTTCGGCTCCATTATCGGCCATTTTTCAAATTGCCGAAAAGGCCATTTTCGGCCGATATGTTTCGGCGGCCGAAATTTCGGTGCATCCCCAATTCCCCTCCACTTCACTGCTAACAAATTATTACATTTCAAGCAGGCTCTCTCCCCCGTCTAAGTCGGGTCTCTACAAGCCGTTGGGGGAAGCCCCGGCGATTAGATCGCACAGTGCCACATGTGCCAATTCCACAATCAAAAAGGTGACTAAAAAGTGGCACGCTTGTGTCAGTGGCGGCTGGTGAAGTTTTAGGATGGGGGGGCGCCAGACCCCGCCCTTCCTTTTTGACCCCTCCCACTTGATGGAAATAGGCGTGGTTTCAGCGAAATAGTGGGCGTGGCTCTAAGGTGGTGTGGTTAGCGTCTGAGATGAACGAGGGATGGAGGGAGAGGGCGAGGGAGAGAGGGACAGCAGGCCTAGATCCTACACAACAAAAGAAATGTGTATTCTACCAAGTTTAACAATCGGCAGATAAAGATACTCCAAACACCTGGTGTTAGCGCTTCAATCATCCCGGCACCATGGTTGTTATGGTGTCAGGATGATTGAAGCTCATTATTACTATTATTACATTGTAATATAAAATGAAATCGTTCAACTCGCCATAATGCAGAATCAGTGGGAGCCCCGAGTGTGTCACTAGCCACGTCGCCTGTCACCAGATGCCATCAGGTGTCCCCAGCAGTCCCTTCTTACATGCAGCCTCTGTCACATCAAATGCAGCCTCTGTCCCCCCCCCAAATGCAGCCTCTGCCCCCCCCCAAATGCAGCCTCTGTCCCCTTACATCAGAGTTGCCATCAGTGTCCCCCCACAGCATGTGTCCCCATCAGAGCCCCCCACAGCAGGTGTCCCCCACAGCATGTGTCCCCCCACAGCATGTGTCCCCATCAGAGCCCCCCACAGCAGGTGTCCCCCACAGCAGGGTGTCTCCATCAGAGTCCCCCCACAGCAGGTGTCCCCATCAGAGTCCCCCCACAGCAGGTGTCCCCATCAGAGTCCCCCCACAGCAGGTGTCCCCATCAGAGTCCCCCCACAGCAGGTGTCCCCATCAGAGTCCCCCCACAGCAGGTGTCCCCATCAGAGTCCCCCCACAGCAGGTGTCCCCATCAGAGTCCCCCCACAGCAGGTGTCCCCATCAGAGTCCCCCCACAGCAGGTGTCCCCATCAGAGTCCCCCCACAGCAGGTGTCCCCATCAGAGTCCCCCCACAGCAGGTGTCCCCATCAGAGTCCCCCCACAGCAGGTGTCCCCATCAGAGTCCCCCCACAGCAGGTGTCCCCATCAGAGTCCCCCCACAGCAGGTGTCCCCCACAGCAGGGTGTCTCCATCAGAGTCCCCCCACAGCAGGTGTCCCCATCAGAGTCCCCCCACAGCAGGTGTCCCCATCAGAGTCCCCCCACAGCAGGTGTCCCCATCAGAGTCCCCCCACAGCAGGTGTCCCCATCAGAGTCCCCCCACAGCAGGTGTCCCCATCAGAGTCCCCCCACAGCAGGTGTCCCCATCAGAGTCCCCCCACAGCAGGTGTCCCCATCAGAGTCCCCCCACAGCAGGTGTCCCCATCAGAGTCCCCCCACAGCAGGTGTCCCCATCAGAGTCCCCCCACAGCAGGTGTCCCCATCAGAGTCCCCCCACAGCAGGTGTCCCCATCAGAGTCCCCCCACAGCAGGTGTCCCCATCAGAGTCCCCCCACAGCAGGTGTCCCCATCAGAGTCCCCCCACAGCAGGTGTCCCCATCAGAGTCCCCCCACAGCAGGTGTCCCCATCAGAGTCCCCCCACAGCAGGTGTCCCCATCAGAGTCCCCCCACAGCAGGTGTCCCCATCAGAGTCCCCCCACAGCAGGTGTCCCCATCAGAGTCCCCCCACAGCAGGTGTCCCCATCAGAGTCCCCCCACAGCAGGTGTCCCCATCAGAGTCCCCCCACAGCAGGTGTCCCCATCAGAGTCCCCCCACAGCAGGTGTCCCCATCAGAGTCCCCCCACAGCAGGTGTCCCCATCAGAGTCCCCCCACAGCAGGTGTCCCCATCAGAGTCCCCCCACAGCAGGTGTCCCCATCAGAGTCCCCCCACAGCAGGTGTCCCCATCAGAGTCCCCCCACAGCAGGTGTCCCCATCAGAGTCCCCCCACAGCAGGTGTCCCCCATCAGAGTCCCCCCACAGCAGGTGTCCCCCATCAGAGTCCCCCCCCCCCCACAGCAGGTGTCCCCCATCAGAGTCCCCCCCCCCCACAGCAGGTGTCCCCCATCAGAGTCCCCCCCCCCACAGCAGGTGTCCCCCATCAGAGTCCCCCCCCCCCCACAGCAGGTGTCCCCCATCAGAGTCCCCCCCCCCCCCACAGCAGGTGTCCCCCATCAGAGTCCCCCCCCCCCCCACAGCAGGTGTCCCCCATCAGAGTCCCCCCCCCCCCCACAGCAGGTGTCCCCCATCAGAGTCCCCCCCCCCCCACAGCAGGTGTCCCCCATCAGAGTCCCCCCCCCCCCACAGCAGGTGTCCCCCATCAGAGTCCCCCCCCCCCACAGCAGGTGTCCCCCATCAGAGTCCCCCCCCCCACAGCAGGTGTCCCCCATCAGAGTCCCCCCCCCCACAGCAGGTGTCCCCCATCAGAGTCCCCCCCCCCCCACAGCAGGTGTCCCCCATCAGAGTCCCCCCCCCCCACAGCAGGTGTCCCCCATCAGAGTCTCCCCCCCCCCACAGCAGGTGTCCCCCATCAGAGTCTCCCCCCCCCCCCCACAGCAGGTGTCCCCCAGCAGAGTCCCCCCCCCCCCACAGCAGGTGTCCCCCAGCAGAGTCCCCCCCAGCAGGTGTCCCCCATCAGAGCCCCCCACAGCAGGGTGTCCCCCATCAGAGCCCCCCACAGCAGGGTGTCCCCCATCAGAGCCCCCCACAGCAGGGTGTCCCCATCAGAGCCCCCCACAGCAGGGTGTCCCCATCAGAGCCCCCCACAGCAGGGTGTCCCCATCAGAGCCCCCCACAGCAGGGTGTCCCCATCAGAGCCCCCCACAGCAGGGTGTCCCCATCAGAGTCCCCCACCAGAGCCCCCCCTCAGCAGGTGTCCCCCCGATTCTTCACACAGCGGTACTTACCTTCAGTCTCCTCCTGCGGTGTCCTCCTCCTCACACTGGCAGCAGCATTCTTCCTGCTTCCTCTCTCGGGCGCAATGAGAGAGAGAACCAGGAAGTGACATCTGCCTCAGGGCTACTCGGCGCTTCAGAAAACACCCCAAGGCGGTCTAAACGCCCGCAAATGCAGCGCCACGTCTGCAATCTCGTGATTGCATAGACGTGGCGCTTCCTATAAGTGCACTGTGTCCGGCGTCGCACTGTATCCGGCGTCCGAACACAGTGCACTTAAGGACCTTTTTTTTCCTTTTTTTTTTTTTTTTTTTAAAGGGCCAGTATTAAAGAATTATTATTTTTTTTTTTTACTTTTTTTTTTTTGCTGCCTGGGGGGGGGGGGGGGGGGCGGCGCCCAGGCGCCCCCTATGGACGGGCCGCCACTGGCTTGTGTAATAATTGCCCACATACAAGTGATACACCTTTCCGGATAAGGATGACAAGTCCCACACAATCTTACCAGTGCTCCCTATGTAGTCTGGGCAGTTCTCCGTCTCCATGTGACTATCTCTTCCCTCGTAAACCATAACACTATATGTATAGCCTGTTACAGAGCTCATACATCTTGACCCCATATCTGGCACGCTTGCTGGGAAGATACTGTTTGATAGGCAAGTGTCCAGAAAACGTAATCAGGGACTCATCAATGCAGACAACTTGATCGGGCGTAGACAAGGCTGCAATCTGTTGGTTGAAGTGGTTTATGAGGGCCCCAATTTTGTGGAGCCGATCATATGCAGGGTCACCCCGAGGACGACAGAGTATGCATGGAACCACAAGATCTGCTTGTATCCGTGTCCTGGTCATGGAGGCAGAGAACACGGGCATATGGTGAATTGGGCCAGTGGACCAATATGACCGCAACTCGCTTTTAACTATGCCCATGAGGAGGGATAGGCCCAGGAAGGTCTTAAATCTGGAGTCTGTAATAGGTCTCCAATCTCTGGCAAGGGTCGATTAGCGGCGATGAATTGATCAGCATACAAATTGCTTTGGTCCACAACAGATCTATAGAGATCTTCCGTGAAGAGCAGTGAATAAAAATAAGGTGACGTAAAATCAACTGTTTCCACCTGAATTCCGGGTTGGCCAGTGAATGGGGGAAGTACAGGTGCTGCAGAAGTGGTGGGCTCCCAATTCGGATTGGCAAATACAGCACAAAGGGCACTATGGGCTTGATGGGCCTGTGTTTGTCGTCTTGGTGGCTGCGGGGCTCTACTTGTGCTAGCCACATTACCAGCTTGAACTGCACTTATGGGACTTGCCACGTCACCAAGTGTTACTGCAATTTTCAATGTTAACCTAAAATAAGGCTTTATTATTTATGAAATTTATGTGATTCTTTTACCTATAGGGTCACCTCTTGTAGCCCCAGTATACCGCTTTGGCCTGTACGCGTCCGAGAAGGGCAAGGGTAGGTGAAGCTATATACCTCCCTGTGGGGAACTATTGTCATTTGACACCTAACGATAATTGCGGTATCTAAGGAACAGCACTTGTACCCACAACATATCCAACCATCATCCCATTCAGCACGTCTTGCTTTTCCATGTGGTTTTTAAACTTTTTCCTCAGAATAACCAACAAAACACTTCAGGTAGGTGATCAATCGATCATTTAACCTAAAAGTAGATATTTGCTGATAATTCTATATGGCAATTGATCTATCATAATTTCTTTTAACCAATTTAGATGAACTCCTCTTTTCTGTTATGTCCCTGAAGAAGGATTGAAATAGTTTATACCCCGAAACGAGTCGGGCCTGAAAAGAGTTCGTACATACAATATCAATGGTTGTTATCCTATTTGAACTATGTTGACTATGTAATGTGTTTTTGTTGTTCAGAATGTCCACAATGTTTACTTTTTAAAAATATGAGATGCTTTAAATAAATAAAAATATATTTTTTACTCTCTACGTAAGTCTATATTCTCCTACTATATACTATTTGTATGCAAGTGCCGGGAAAGTCCATTTAGGGGAACCCCCTTTTTCTGTTTCTTACGCTTTATTGGATGTGGCACGTCCTCTTATAACCTAGGAAAGTTAGTCACTCTCTGTACTGCAGTGTGTATGTACGACCAGGATGTACTAGGCCGCTGGTGCTTGCCAGTTCACCAGAAGGATGAGCGGCAGTAGTACTGGCTCTCTGCTCCATACAAGAGCCCTGTGGTTCTTGCACCTCAACAACAGCAGAAGAACGGTATGCCTGACCTTGGTAGAGACCACTACTCCGTCGGTAGAGCTGTCTGTCAGGGTGCCGCTGCTGTCTACTGGTTCGTATTCTGAGCCTGAATCGGACAGATGGGTGACTTCTTCACTCTCATCTGTCAGGCTCAGAAACGTGTAGGCCTCTTCACTAGTGTACCTTCGCTTGTTCATTTTGGCCCCTAATTTATCCTGGTACACTAGTGCAACTCACAGGAAAAAAGAGCTCCTGACTGTCAGCGACTGCTTCAAACGCTTCCAAAAGAAAAACTGTTAGCATTCGCAGGGATCAGGCCTCACTCTGCGAATGCTGCAGGTATGTGTTTAGTGTTTTGTGACAATGATCAATTGATACTGCACTTGGGTGGGCTGAGCTGGGCTGGGCGGAGGGGGCTAAACGCAGGTGCTAGCAGATATCTGGGCATATCCCGCTAACACTGCGTTTTTAGGAACCCTAAATTATTGGGGTTGCTAATATAGTTCTGATCAGATCAAAGATATCGATCCATTTAGTAGGGCTGCAACTAATGATTATTTTCATAATCGATTAGTTGGCCAATTTATTGTTTCGATTAATCGATTAAAAGAAAGTGTGGTGTATAACTTAGTTAATATGTAATGTTTTAAAAAAAGGCAAATTTATTTTTAAATATCTCTATGCAGTGGTAAATATAAATAACCAACTATATGGTTAAAGAGCAAAATATCTAATCCACTCAGAGAATAACAGACAGAAGAGATATACTGTATATACTATTAGAGGAGATATACTGTATATACTATTAGAGGAGATATACTGTATGTACTACTAAAGGGTGAATCTGGTAAATATCATACTCAGAGATCATTTTTTTTTTATTATTTAAAAAAACAAACAATGACTTCCTTCAAAAAAATTTCATTTTAAGAACGTTCGTTTGATTTTCTAATCATTAGTGGGATCAAATCGACGTTAATTTTCAACCACAGTAACGGGAAAATTTGGAAATAATAAAAATAGAAAACTTCTTGGTCAAAGGAATTTTCAGACAGTGTATGTGGTTTTCATTCAGAAATTACATTAATTTTAAAAACAGAATGTTAAAAACAAGTGAAAATTTCAAACAACATTCTTTCATTCAGCGAATGTACAAAGATTTTTCATCTGAATATTCTCATCTGAAAATTGATCGGTGTGGCCAGCATAAGGCTCAGTACACACCTATGCAATTTGCTTTTGATCTGTTTCTGCAGTGCTTTTTGCTGTGCGTTTTGATTTTTGTGCACGTGATTTTGCTGCAATTTGTGTTTTTGCATTATTTTTGGCCAATTTGTTATGCAGATTAAAAAACACAAATTGCTGCAAAAAACGCATTACATGCTTTTCTGCAGCTTTTCCATTGAAATATATTGAACCAAAAGAGCATCGTTTTGCGTTAAAAAAAAGTCCCTGACCCTTTCTAAATACGCAGCTGCTGAAAAAAGCATAGATGTAAAGGAGTCCCATAGGAAACCTTGTAAATTTAACTGTAGTGCCTTTCTGCAAAAAGCACCAAGAAACAAAGATGTGAACCAGGTCTAAGAGGTTTAGTAACATAATGGGGTTAAAAAACTAAAATTAGCCCTTTATAGTACAAAAAAAGCAGATGATCACTATTTTTTTTTTTACTGTAGAACTGTGAAAGTAATATTTACAGTAGCGATTATTTGCCCTTTTTGTACTATAAAGGGCTCATTTTAGTTTGTTTTTTAACCCCATTATGTTACTGGCCGATTAATCGATTATGAAAATAGTAATCGATTAATTTCATAATCGATTAGTTGTCGATTAATCGATTAGTTATTTCAGCCCTACCGTTTAGACACTATACTACTAAAGGGAGGTGTATGGTGCGTGGGTGTTAGCCCTACTGGCACTAATCTGACGCTGCCTGACCCTAACTAACGCTAAAACCTAACTGATGTCACCCGTCCGGTGATCAGGGGATTAACCCTTTATTTAGGTAATATACGGCGGGTACCCTGACGTTATAAAAAAATAACTAACTAACTTGCATCATTCAATTTACAGCACATGCCCACAACTTTTGAAGATTTTTTTTTTTATTGTGAAGCAAACAACAAATAGGACAAAATAACAGAAAAAGTCAATGTGCATAACTATTCACCCCCCTAAAGTCAATACTTTGTAGAGCCACCTTTTGTAGCTATCACAGCTTCAAATCACTTTGGATAAGTCTCTATGAGCTTGCCACATTTTACCACTGGGATTTTTGCCCATTCCTCCTTGCAAAACTGCTCCAGCTCCTTCAAGTTGGATGGTTTGCGCTTATGAACAGTAATCTTTAAGTCTGACCACAGATTTTCTATTGGATTGAGGTCTGGGCTTTGACTAGGCCATTCCAACACATTTACATGTTTTCCCTTAAAACACTCAAGTGTTGCTTTTAGCAGTGTTTGGGGTCATTGTCCTGCTGGAAGCTGAACCTCCGTCCTAGCCTCAAATCACACAGAGTGGTACAGATTTTGCTCAAGAATATCCCTGTATTTAGCACCATCCATCTTTCCTTAAACTCTGACCAGTTTCCCAGTCCAGACTGCTGAAAAACATCCCCACAGCATGATGCTGCCACCACCATGTTTCACTGTGGGGATGGTGTTCTGTGGGTGATGTGATGTGTTGGGTTTGCACCAGACATAGCGTTTTCTTTGATGGCCAAAAAGTTAAATTTTAGTCTCAGACCAAAGCACCTTCCTCCATACATTTTTGGAGTCTCCTACATGCCTTTCGCAAACTCAAAACGTGCCATTTTGTTTGTTGCTGAAAGTAATGTCTGTCTTCTGGTAACTCTGCCATAAAGCCCAAGTCTATTGAGCGTTCAGCTTATTGTCGTCCTATGTAGAGATATTGCAGTCTCTGTTGTGGAACTCTGCAGCTCCTCCCAGGGTTACCTAACCCTGACTTGTACTTCTCAACAACATTGTCCCCTACTTGTTTGGAGAGTTCCCTACTTGTTTGGAGAGTTCTGGTCTTCATGGCAGTGTTTGGTTAGTGGTATCTCTTACTAGGTGTTGCAGCCTCTGGGGCCTTTCAAAAGGGTGTGTATATGTAATGACAGATCATGTGATACTTAGATTGCACACAGGTGGACATCATTTCACTAATTATATGATTTCTGAAGGTAATTGGTTGCACCAGAGCTTTTTATGGGCTTTATAACAAAGGGGGTGAATACATACGCACATGCCAATTATCAGTTTATTTCTGGTAAATAGTTTTATGTATATATTTTTCTAATTTTACTTAGACTATTGTATTCTGATCCATCACATATAATTCAGATTAAAAAAAAACATTGAACTAAAGGCTGTAATGTAACAAAATAGGTAAAAAGCCAAGGGGAGGGGGGGTTGAATACTTTTGCAAGGCACTGTGTGTGTGTGTGTGTGTGTGTGTTTTATGTAGGGATGCACCGAAATTTCGGCCGCCGAAACATATCAGCCGAAAATGGCCTTTTCGGCTATTTGCCGAAAGAGAAAAATGGACGATAATGGAGCTGAAAATGGGGCCTGCCCCTGGTGCCACTCATTACGGGGGTGTCCTATAGCGCAGAAGAGCGAGGAGAACCGCCGCTTGGTTGATTAGAGCGCTGGGAACATAACGGCTTTCATTTCAATAGCTGTGTGTTCCCCAGCGTGCACCATCACATACAGCCCCTGCCCCTTGTCCGGGGAACTTTGATAGACAGATCACCCATCCCAGGATTGGACGGGTGATCTGTCTATCAAAGTGCCTGGACAAAGAGGAGGGGCTGTATGTGACGGTGCGCGGTGGGGAACACCGCTATTGAAATGAAAGCTGTTCTGTTCCCGACGCTCTAATCAACCAGGAGGCAGCACTCCTCTCTCTTCCCTCTCTTCTCCTGCACAGGATGGCTGGCTGCACTGGGGACGCTGGCTGGCTGGCTGCACTGGGGACGCTGGCTGGCTGGCTGCACTGGGGACGCTGGCTGGCTGGCTGCACTGGGGACGCTGGCTGGCTGGCTGCACTGGGGACGCTGGCTGGCTGGCTGCACTGGGGACGCTGGCTGGCTGGCTGCACTGGGGACGCTGGCTGGCTGGCTGCACTGGGGACGCTGGCTGGCTGGCTGCACTGGGGACGCTGGCTGGCTGGCTGCACTGGGGACGCTGGCTGGCTGGCTGCACTGGGGACGCTGGCTGGCTGGCTGCACTGGGGACGCTGGCTGGCTGGCTGCACTGGGGACGCTGGCTGGCTGGCTGCACTGGGGACGCTGGCTGGCTGGCTGCACTGGGGACGCTGGCTGGCTGGCTGCACTGGGGACGCTGGCTGGCTGGCTGCACTGGGGACGCTGGCTGGCTGCACTGGGGACGCTGGCTGGCTGGCTGCACTGGGGACGCTGGCTGGCTGGCTGCACTGGGGACGCTGGCTGGCTGGCTGCACTGGGGACGCTGGCTGGCTGGCTGCACTGGGGACGCTGGCTGCACTGGGGACGCTGGCTGCACTGGGGACGCTGGCTGCACTGGGGACGCTGGCTGGCTGGCTGCACTGGGGACGCTGGCTGGCTGGCTGCACTGGGGACGCTGGCTGGCTGGCTGCACTGGGGACGCTGGCTGGCTGGCTGCACTGGGGACGCTGGCTGGCTGGCTGCACTGGGCACGCTGGCTGGCTAACTGGCTGCACTGGGCACGCTGGCTGGCTAACTGGCTGCACTGGGCACGCTGGCTGGCTAACTGGCTGCACTGGGCACGCTGGCTGGCTAACTGGCTGCACTGGGCACGCTGGCTGGCTAACTGGCTGCACTGGGCACGCTGGCTGGCTAACTGGCTGCACTGGGCACGCTGGCTGGCTAACTGGCTGCACTGGGCACGCTGGCTAACTGGCTGCACTGGGCACGCTGGCTAACTGGCTGCACTGGGCACGCTGGCTAACTGGCTGCACTGGGCACGCTGGCTAACTGGCTGCACTGGGGACGCTGGCTAACTGGCTGCACTGGGGACGCTGGCTAACTGGCTGCACTGGGGACGCTGGCTGGCTGCACTGGGGACGCTGGCTGGCTAACTGGCTGCACTGGGCACGCTGGCTGGCTAACTGGCTGCACTGGGCACGCTGGCTGGCTAACTGGCTGCACTGGGGACACTGGCTGGCTAACTGGCTGCACTGGGGACACTGGCTAGCTGGCTGCACTGTGGACACTGGCTGGCTAACTGGCTGCACTGTGGACACTGGCTGGCTAACTGGCCGCACTGGGGACACTGGCTGGCTAACTGGCCGCACTGGGGACACTGGCTGGCTAACTGGCCGCACTGGGGACACTGGCTGGCTAACTGGCCTCACTGGGGACACTGGCTGGCTAACTGGCCTCACTGGGGACACTGGCTGGCTAACTGGCCGCACTGGGGACACTGGCTGGCTGGCTGCACTGGGGACGCTGGCTGGCTGCACTGGGGACGCTGGCTGCACTGGGGACGCTGGCTGCACTGGGGACACTGGCTGCACTGGGGACACTGGCTGCACTGGGGACACTGGCTGGCTAACTGGCTGCACTGGGGACACTGGCTGGCTAACTGGCTGCACTGGGGACACTGGCTGGCTAACTGGCTGCACTGGGGACACTGGCTGGCTAACTGGCTGCACTGGGGACACTGGCTGGCTAACTGGCTGCACTGGGGACACTGGCTGGCTGCACTGGGGACGCTGGCTGGCTGCATCTGACGGGCACTGGTGTGGCTGCATTGATCTCTTGTACCATGTCCCCAGTCTCTGACCATCTCCTGTGCCATAGTAAAAATATTCTAAAATGGGCTTCTGCGCTACTAAAGTGAATGAAGTGTGGAATGCCGCAAAAATCAAAAAAGTGTACACCACTCACTAACTGAAATAAAATACCACAATCAATAATTGTGCCTGTGATTTTGCGCAAACCTAAATACTTAATCAAGCATAAATATGAATATAAATAAAATATAGTAATTCAAATAGTCCATACAGTGAAAGTCCGTGACTGTAGTGCAAATCAATACGGTGGGTGAAATGAGTGAATACTCTATACAGTGATTAAACAAAACAAAAAGTGTTAAAGTGCGTTGATAGTAGATCTCGTGACTTTCGTGGTATTGGATACCCACTAGGGGCTCCCAGAACTCTCACCTTACTGGCATAAATAAAATGCCTTTATGTATCCATTCAGGGCTGCGCTTGTTTCAATCCCAGCGGTGTAGTTTTTCTGGTGCGTCTTGTGGGGGGGTGGCGTTATCTCCGGTGAATAAACTCCACATAAGGGGGTAATCAGAAAGGAGGATACTCCAATAAGGTAATAACGTTAAAGCCGAAGTTTTTATTAAAAAATAACTGCTTACAATTAGGTAACGTTGGATCGGCAATTCAAACAGTGTGTTTACAATCCCCGCTACGTCACTTCCGGTCCGCGCTGTTGTGTATCCGGTTACGTCCGTTACGTCCTACGCGTTACGTCATATCACATGACTTCCTCAGGGCAAAGGATTGGTTGTTATCATAGTCTATTTATATAGTGGGGACAGGAAGTGTACTGGACGCCATTTTGTTGTAGACCAAGTGTATGTACATCCCGCGGCCATCATAGAGTGGATGGGCTCGCTGATGCTTTGTCAATAAAGTTTTTGCATGTTCATACAAAGCGGCAAAAAAAGTTTACAACGAAGATGTTTAAGTTGATATTAGTGGCGTTAATCAAATAAATCTGCGTTCTAATAGTGATCATGCTACATATATATTAAATTTTGCATGTTCACTATGAGCAAGTTTGTAAAGTGTCTGTTATTTATAAATATATCCCGTAATGTAGCTGCTATATTTATAAATAACAGACACTTTACAAACTTGCTCATAGTGAACATGCAAAATTTAATATATATGTAGCATGATCACTACTAGAACGCAGATTTATTTGATTAACGCCACTAATATCAACTTAAACATCTTCGTTGTAAACTTTTTTTGCCGCTTTGTATGAACATGCAAAAACTTTATTGACAAAGCATCAGCGAGCCCATCCACTCTATGATGGCCGCGGGATGTACATACACTTGGTCTACAACAAAATGGCGTCCAGTACACTTCCTGTCCCCACTATATAAATAGACTATGATAACAACCAATCCGTTGCCCTGAGGAAGTCATGTGATATGACGTAACGCGTAGGACGTAACGGACGTAACCGGATACACAACAGCGCGGACCGGAAGTGACGTAGCGGGGATTGTAAACACACTGTTTGAATTGCCGATCCAACGTTACCTAATTGTAAGCAGTTATTTTTTAATAAAAACTTTGGCTTTAACGTTATTACCCTATTGGAGTATCCTCCTTTCTGATTACCCCCTTATGTGGAGTTTATTCACCGGAGATAACGCCATCCCCACACAAGACGCACCAGAACAACTACACCGCTGGGATTGAAACAAGCGCAGCCCTGAATGGATACATAAAGGCATTTTATTTATGCCAGTAAGGTGAGAGTTCTGGGAGCCCCTAGTGGGTATCCAATACCACGAAAGTCACGAGATCTACTATCAACGCACTTTAACACTTTTTGTCTTGTTTAATCACTGTATAGAGTATTCACTCATTTCACCCACCGTATTGATTTGCACTACAGTCACGGACTTTCACTGTATGGACTATTTGAATTACTATATTTTATTTATATTCATATTTATGCTTGATTAAGTATTTAGGTTTGCGCAAAATCACAGGCACAATTATTGATTGTGGTATTTTATCTCCTGTGCCATGTCCCCAGTCTCTGACCATCTCCTGTGCCATGTCCCCAGTCTCTGACCATCTCCTGTGCCATGTCCCCAGTCTCTGACCATCTCCTGTGCCATGTCCCCAGTCTCTGACCATCTCCTGTGCCATGTCCCCAGTCTCTGACCATCTCCTGTGCCATGTCCCCAGTCTCTGACCATCTCCTGTGCCATGTCCCCAGTCTCTGACCATCTCCTGTGCCATGTCCCCAGTCTCTGACCATCTCCTGTGCCATGTCCCCAGTCTCTGACCATCTCCTGTGCCATGTCCCCAGTCTCTGACCATCTCCTGTGCCATGTCCCCAGTCTCTGACCATCCCCTGTGCCATGTCCCCATTCTCTGACCATCCCCTGTGCCATGTCCCCAGTCTCTGACCATCCCCTGTGCCATGTCCCCATTCTCTGACCATCCCCTGTGCCATGTCCCCATTCTCTGACCATCTCCTGTGCCATGTCCCCAGTCTCTGACCATCTCCTGTGCCATGTCCCCAGTCTGGGGTGGTCGGTCCCTCTTGGTGTTCTCTTTCACCCCCCCTCCCCCCTCTTTCTCGGGTGAGGCCCAGGCTTCTGGCCAAGGGAATTTCTGGGATACACGGCCCCTTTTTTCCACCCTCTGCTTTTATATTGGGGATTCCAGCGCCTTGAGGCGATTCAGTTCACATTTGCAGCGCTTTACAAATCATTCATTCATTCAGGTACCTGGTGGTGGGGCCTGGGAGGAGGGTGATCGGGGGTCCTGCGGGGATTGGCCCTCACTCGGTGTGGAAATTTAGGTCGCGGCTTTGCGGCCTACCGGCCGAGCGTCCATCCAGGGCTGCGGGCCGGCGGCAGGCGTCCGAAAATTTAGTCCGCGGCTTTTGCGGCCTACCGCGCCCCCCTCCAAGGGCCGCGCGCTCGCAGAGGGAGGCCAGAAATTTAGACCACGGCCTACTGTGGTTCCCCATGTGGGCTACGTACTCCCGGTGGGCGGCCAGAAATTTAGGCCGTGGCTTTTGCGGCCTGCTAGGCCTCGTGTCGGCCCCCCCCTTTCCTGAGGAGTGGTGCTGCGGGGGGGGGTCTGTGCCCCCTGTGAGGGGCTCCGGTCTGTGCCCCCTAAGTGAGGGGCTCCGGTCTGTGCCCCCTAAGTGAGGGGCTCCGGTCTGTGCCCCCTAAGTGAGGGGCTCCGCTCTGTGCCCCCTAAGTGAGGGGCCACGGTCGGTGCCCCCTAAGTGAGGGGCCACGGTCGGTGCCCCCTAAGTGAGGGGCCCACGGTCGGTGCCCCCTAAGTGAGGGGCCCACGGTCGGTGCCCCCTAAGTGAGGGGCCCACGGTCGGTGCCCCCTAAGTGAGGGGCCCACGGTCGGTGCCCCCTAAGTGAGGGGCCCACGGTCGGTGCCCCCTAAGTGAGGGGCCCACGGTCGGTGCCCCCTAAGTGAGGGGCCCACGGTCGGTGCCCCCTAAGTGAGGGGCCCACGGTCGGTGCCCCCTAAGTGAGGGGCCCACGGTCGGTGCCCCCTAAGTGAGGGGCCCACGGTCGGTGCCCCCTAAGTGAGGGGGCCACGGTTTATGCCCCCTGTGAGAGTTTGTGCCCCCTGTGAGGGGCTTTTGTCTGGGCCCCCTGTGAGGGGCCTTGGAGTGTTGGGGCTTGGGTCTGTGTTCCCTGTGCAGGGCCTCAGTTGACACGCTCTATGTGGACCTCGGAGGGGGGTGGTCCTGGTGGGTGCCCCCCCCCGTTTTTTGGTGTGGCGCTTAGGCAGTTAGCCTAGTATACGGCATCCTGCCCTCCCCTGTTGAACAACCCTATCTGACTCTGCTGCACGGAGGCGGCCACCTTGTGGGCTGGTGGCCACGCTCCCTATCCTGTCAGGGAGTGGGGATGACGGCAGAAGGGCTCAAGGGGGCGCTGGTTGTCGCACTTACATCTGTGCAGGAACCTTTCAGGATGGGGGATATGGCGGTGGCTGCAGGGGAGGGCCGGTACCTGCTTGGATAAGCCGTCTTGCGTGGCAAAAGCGTTCCCTTCTCTTTCTTATTTTGACAAGTTTTGTCCAGGAAGGCTGGGAGTGTCAAGTGATTTTTGCGTTTCCAAAAACGCTGGCTGTAAGGCACCCCTTTGGGGAAGTCCCCCCTTCAGAAGGGGACTTTTACACCAGTGGCGAACTTCTCTGTCTGTAGGCTGCTAAAGGCATCAATGGCTCTAATAGAGGAATCCCTGGCTTCTAAGGATCCAGCTGGCATACCCGGAGGGGGAGCAGAAGCTTCCTGCCTTGCTGCTTGGGGATCTATTGGGCAGGCGCTGCGGTTTGTCCGCTATGCCTCTTGGCCGCAGTTCCCCTGGTTACTGAGTCTGTTGTCTCAGTGGTGCTTAGACATGTATTTTGTCGGGGTTACTCTGAATGACTTCATGTCGCGTCTTGAGTTTGTCCGGTAATAAGATAATTTCTCTTTCGTTCATTGACTGACACAGCACTCTAATCTTGACCTTAGGGTTATATCACCACCTTTAGGAGAGGACTAGGCAGAACATAGCAAAAAAGCAAAGCCAGGGGGCAGGCCTACTGGCTATAACCCCTCACTCTGCACCCAGAAGTTTAGTTTTTTTCTGCCTAGTCTAGGAGAAGGACCTGTGGTCTTTGAAAATGTTTTCTTTTTGCTTCCTGTGATCTACAATCAACGGCTGGGTGACAGGCTGGATAATATAGATCCTGGTAGTCTCCTCAGCCTGGCCTTCGAGCGCGTGCAGACCTTAGCTCTGCAATGGGTCGGCCGTGACAGGCCCCATTCTGATCCAGGGGCGGCCGGTGAGCTATATGTTCCGGGGCACACATATGACCGGGCTACTGCTGTCTGAATCGGTGTGCCATGGCCGACAGCAACTCCGTACTGATCTAGTGATGGGTCTGTCTGGAGTGCGTCCAGCAGTCCCTGCAGGAGGGGTAAGTATGGTTTCACCTGTTTAGGCAGGTTGGAGCAGCTGGGCACTCCCTGGGAGGTCGATTAGGGGGTCTCTCTTTCCCTCCTCCCCATTTTAAGGGTGGCGCTGTGTGGCTGAGCATAGGGGGTGAGGGGCACGTACCTGGCCTGGGGGTCCTCCAGGTGGTCTCTGGCCCTTGGTAGGGGGTTGTGCTGTGCGTTCATTTGTTCATTTTGGTTTTTCCTTCGTTTTAAGTTCAGTTGTTCCGCTCGTTTGTCACTTCCTTTTAATGTTGTTTGGTCCACTCATTTATCCCTTAGTTTTTGCCGCGTGCAGGGGGGAATGTTCGCCGCAGGAGCCGCTGCCATTTTCCTGCAGCCGTGGCCATTTTCTTGTAGCCACGCGGGGCAGTTTTTGTTAGTCTCTAGCGCTGGGTGGCTGTTTAAGCTAGGAACAGCGCGAAACTGACACAGAACACCTCGTGGTTTGGACTCAGGCAGAGGGGAGAACGGACAGAGGGCACAGCACAGCGCCTTGGTCAGGGTGGTGAGGGGGGCCCCTTAGTCTGTGGCAGCTAGGAGGGTAGGCATTTTTTTGTCTCTTGCCTTAGGTCCCGGGTGACAGGCGAGAGTGGGTCAGACATGGACAGGCATGGACAGGCATCAGAGGCTGGCGCTTTTTCCCCAGACACCCCTGTGATAGCAACCAGTTCCCCTGCACCTGCGGTGCCCATGGATGCTCTGTTGGCGGTCCTGGAAGCATTTGTTTCCGGGGTGGAAGCGGCGTGCGGGCGCAAGGTGGGTAAAAAATGCCCCCTCCCTCCCCATCTTCTGGGGAAAGCTCTGATGCAGACTCGGGTCCCGCTGTGGCAGGTGGCCCCTGTTCTGACGCTTCAGAGGTTGCGGACTGGGACCCTTCAGACAGTGAGGAGAGAGCCTCCGCATCCTTTTCAGCGCAGGAAAAAGCGCAAGTAGGAGCACTTATCACGGCGGTGCGGGATACCTTAAAGTTAGAGGAGACGACGGGGGCATCTGCAGTGGTATTGGTCCCTTTTGGGTCCCACAAGTCGGTCCGCACCGCTAAGGTGTTTCCCTACCTAACTTATTTTGATACGTTTATTTACAAAGAGAGGGAATGCCCGCAGCAGGCCTTTTCAGTCCCGAGACTAATGGCGGTGCGTTACCCCTTTGAGGAGAGTTTCCTGAAAAAATGGACATCTCCGGTCATTGACCCCCCCCCGGTATCTAGGTTAAATTAAGGTGACCACGATTCCGGTGGAAGGGTCCCCTTCTTTCAAGGACCCTGCCAACAGAAGGGCTGAGGTGTTTGCCCAGTCTATGTATACAATAGTGGGGTCAGCGCTTCGGCCGGTGTTAGCCACGGCTCTGGTGTCACAGACGCTGACTGAATGGGCTAAGTTGTTTCACCGCGAGTTGGGGAAGGAGCAGGTTTCCCCAGTCTGTGTGGAACTGGCAGACCAGTTGGTGCACGGCCTTAAGTAGGTCTGTAATGCGGCCCTGGATACGGCCCCTTTGCTTTCTAGAGCCTCGGTATCGACTGTATTATTATTATTATTATTATTATTATTATTATTATTATACAGGATTTATATAGCGTCAACAGTTTACGCAGCGCTTTACAATATAAAAGGGAGACAATACAGTTATAATACAATAAAAAAGAGGATTAAGAGGGCCCTGCTCAGAAGAGCTTACAATCTAATAGGGTGGGGCAGGTGGTACAAAAGGTTGTAACTGTGGGGAATGAGCTATTGGAATTGGTAGGAGATTAGTTGCAGACGTGATAGGCTTTCCTGAAGAGATGAGTTTTCAGGGATCGCCTGAAGGTAGCAAGAGTAGGGGATAGCCGGATAGATGGAGGTAGTGAGTTCCAGAGGATGGGAGAGGCTCTGGGGAAATCCTGGAGACGAGCATGGGAGGAGGAGATGAGAGGGCTTGAGAGCATGAGGTCTTGAGAAGAGCGGAGAGGTCGATTTGGGTGATATTTGGAGACAAGATTGGTGATGTAGCTCGGGGCAGAGTTGTGAATGGCTTTGTATGTTGTGGTTAGTATTTTGAATTTAATTCGCTGGGTGATTGGGAACCAGTGTAGGGATTGGAGGAGAGAGTTTGCAGACACTGAGCGGTTGGTAAGGTGGATAAGTCTGGCAGCAGCATTCATGATACACTGAAGAGGGGATAGCCTATGGAGAGGTAGGCCAATGACAGTAGTGCTGCGTCGTCTGATTTGGCTCAAGTGTTAGGTCTGCGGACCAGACATCTAAGAAAGCGTTGGCAGATTTGCCCTTCCAAGGTGAGAGGCTGTTTGGCGCCTCGCTGGATGACATTATTAAGAATGTTACTGGGGGAAAGAGTACTTTGCTCCCACAGTCCAGAAAGAGTAAGGAGCCACGCCGTAGACAGTGGCCTTCTTTTTCCGCTCAGAAGCGGCTTTTTCGTCCACCCGTGTCGACGGGTAAACGTTCCCAGTCTGACAAGGTGCCTGCTGAGGGACAAAAGCGTCCCTGGTATTGCAAGCTGAACAAGCCTGCGAACAAATCGGCTTCCGCATGAAGGTTCGCCCCCGCCCGACTCTCGGGTGGGGGGTCGCCTTTGGGAGTTTGCGGACCGGTAGACTTCTCTTCTTTCCGACCAGTGGGTCTGCAAGCTGGTTTTGTCAGGCTACAAGATACTTTCTTTCTTGTCCGCCAGACAGGTTCTTTCCCTCCAACCTTCATCTCCTTCCGGCTCGGCCGGAGGCCCTGTTTGGGGCAGTACAGAACTTGTTACTCAGTGGGGTGGTAATGCCTGTACCGACGTCGGAAAGGTTTCAGGAATTCTACTCCAATCTGTTCGTAGTCCCGAAGAAGGAAGGGGTCCGTCTGGTCCTGGATCTCAAGGCCCTCAATTGCTTTGTGAGGGATCGAAGGTTTACGATGGAGTCGATTCGTTCTGTGGTCGCTGCACTGCATCAGGGGGATTTCCTGGTGTCTTTGGACATCAAGGACGCATACTTGCATGTCCCCATATGCGTCAGTCACCAGAGGTTCCTGCGACTTGCGGTCGGGGATGCGCACTACCAATTTGTAGCTTTTCCCTTTGGCCTAGCGTCAGCACTAAGGGTCTTTACCAAGGTGCTGGCTCCAATTCTGGCATTGCTGAGAGGAGGGATCGCAATCGTGGGTTATCTGGACGACCTCCTCCCGAGAGCAGCTTCTGCCTCAGAACTAAGGGAGGATGTGTCGATCATCATGCAGACTCTTCAGGAGTTTGGCTGGGTGTTGAATCTCCTGAAGTCGGTGTTGCTGCCGACCCAGCGTCTGGAGTACTTGGGGTTGATTCTGGACTCCTCAAAGGCGAGAGTCTTCTTCCTTCAAGCAAGCTGCAGACTCTCCAATCCGCGGTGCAGTTACTGATGTTCCGGGATTCTTTAAGGAGCCAAACTGAGCTCGTATAGCATGCCTAAGTTGGTAATAGTGGAACAAATAAGAGCGTGGTAATTCAAAGTCTAGTCTCAGTTGTTAAAAAGTTTTAAAACCTTGGGCTTCATACAAATGACATATTTTATTCCCTTGGAGTACCATTGCTTAGTATCAGGCAATGAGTATAGTTCCTGCAGAGTAGGGTTGAACCACAGGGGGTTATTTGGGGATGTGGACCAGGAATGTCTAGAAATTTTTGTAACGATATATCGAAAAAGTAAGAGGGAAGTGGCTAGCATGGAGGTGCCTGGTCGATTTGGTACCTTATCTCTATAAACAATGTTATGTAGAGTTTCCATAGAAGACGCAATGGCTCCCTCAGTGGTAGTACATGCATTTGCCGAGACTGGGCATAGCCAATCATGCACATGCACTAGTTGTGATGCTAAGTAATTAATTAATAAAGAAAGTCGCTGCGTCTTTGCATGCGAGTTCTGGGCCTCATGGTGGCTCCTCCTGTACGCCCGCTTCGGCCCCCTTGGGATCTGAATCTGGTACTCTCGATGCTTCAGAAACCACCGTTCGAGAACATTAGGGAGATCCCTTTACTAACGCTTTCTCAGAAAGTAATCTTTCTAGTGGCTATTACGTCCGCAAGGCGGGTCTCTGAGTTGGCAGCCTTGTTATGCAAGGCTCCCTATTTGATTCTCCACAACGATAAGGCGTTGCTGCGTCCATAGCCTTCTTTTCTACCAAAGGTAGTTTCTGCCTTCCACCTAAATGAGGACATTGTGCTTCTGTCCTTATGTCCTCGGCCTTCGCATCCCAAAGAGGTTGCTTTACATTCTTTGGATGTGGTCTGGCTCTGAGGGTGTATCTCTCTGCTACGGCTCCGTTCAGGAGGTCAGACTCTGCCTCGGTGACCGGCCTGAAGAAGGGCCTGGCGGTCTCGACGGCCATCATTTCTCGATGGATCAGACAGATTGATGTCCAGGCGTATGCCATAAGAGGGCGGACGCCTCCTTTTCCCCTCACGGCGCATTCTACCGGGGCAATTGGTGCTTCCTGGGCCTTCCAGCATCAAGTGTATGTCTGATCAGGTGTGTAAGCCTGGTCATCAGTACACAATTTCACCAAATTTTACAAAGTCGATGTGGGCGCATCTTCGGATGCATGCTTCGGATGCATGCTTCGGACGCAAGGTTTTGCAGGCGGCTGTCTGAGGTTGCGGCTCCTCTGATGGAGAGTTCTTTTTGTTGTGGGTGGAGTTTATTTTTCTCTGTGTTCCCACCCCTTGTTTTTGGCACTGCTTGGGGACATCCCTAAGGTCAAGATTAGAGTGCTGTGTCTGTCAGTGAACGAAAGAGAATATGGGATTTTTTTATACTTAATGTAAAATCCCTTTCTCTGAAGTTCATTGACGGACACAGCACCCACCCCTCCTATTTATGTTTGTACTGCTTTTTGACTAACTGAGCTGCTGGGTGCAGATTGAGGGGTTATGTTCTGCCTAGTCCTCTCCTAAAGGTGTCGATATAACCCTAAGGTCAAGATTAGAGTGCTGTGTCCATCAATGAACTTCAGAGAAAGGGATTTTACAGTAAGTAAAAAAAATCCCATTTTTCCGGCTGTGTTCCTCCAAAACAGTTTGCTTGTTGCTTCCAATAGTCATCTGTCGCCAGACTGTTTGCGGTCCTCCGCGGGGGGCTGTGCAAGTCCCGTTGCTGCAGAGTGTGATTGTCCCGGTTCCCGGTGGGAACAGTGTCAGGGGTTTTATTCGAACCTGGGCACAGTCTAAGAGATGGAGGGCAGAGTACATCTAATTCTGGACCTCAAGGCCCTGACCTGCCTTGTGTGAGTTCAGGATGGAGTCCGTCCACGCAGCAGTGGCACTCCATCATGGGGTCTTTCTGACTTCTTCGACTTTACAAATGCTTAGCATTCTGTTATGTGCTCGACTACAGCACTTCCTCCGTCTGCTGTGGGTGCGGAGCATTATCGGTGCGTGGTGTGGTCCTTTGATCTGGCCACCACTCCTCGGGGGTTCACGAGGTGTTGACCCCGGATCTGGCAGGGTTACGTCAATGGGGGTTGACGGTCCTGGGCGATCTGCTGCGCAGAATTGTCGTATACCACGATGAGCAATGTAGTTTCTAGACAAACTTCTCTGATTTTAGTTGGCGTCTATACTATCGGAAGTCGGCTTTGGTCCGGCCAGAACGTTGATTTATCTGAGCCTGACCGGGCTTCAGCTCTGGCCAGCATGTTTCTTCTCCTGGACAGACTCCAGGAGTGGCATTTGGCGTTTGTTTCATTTACTATCCAGCAGGTGGGCTCCTCTGCAGATCCCCATGTTGATGTCAGGTCTGATGGTATCTATCCTTTTTTGAGGCAAGGTCATTTGCACAGTTCCATGTAGGCTCCCTTCAGGGAGATCCTGGCATAATGGGATATATACCCAAGGTCTTTGACCAATCGAATTTGGCTGAGTCAGGAAACCAGAGGTTTCCTAATCTGGGGGCTTTGTTCTCCGTTTCCTCAGTGGGGAGGATTCTTTCTCCCCTCGTATTGAACAGGGTGACCACCAATACCAGTCTGTCCGAGTGGAAAGATTTCCTGGGACTGAGTTCGGCTCGGGGTCGTTGGACATTGGTGGAATCCGGGATATTACAGCGTAATATCCCAGAACTTCAATTGATCACACTAGGTCTGGATCATGGACAGCTCGACTTCGGGGGCTCCCAGTACGGATGCAGTCGGACAGGCAACAGCGGTGGCTTATGTCCCTCACCAGGATGGGCCAGAAGGCTGTTGGCGACACTGGCTGTGGCCAGTATCCTCCGGTGGGCAAAAGTTCCGGCCCCCCCCGACAAAAGCAGGGGTGGAATGCTGTCAGACGGATACCTCAGTTGGCTAGGGTCGGACCACGGGGTGGGCCTTTCTCTGGGCCGAGTTTCATTGGTTTGTCCTTGTTTCTTTTAGGTGGCTCCGTTTTTTCCTACCTCTATTTACAGAGGGATGAGCAGGAATAGGCCTTGAGTACTATAGAGGGCCAGGTGTCGGCCTGGGCGGTCCTCTTCAGCGTCTCCTGGTCTCACACTCCCTGGTGCGTGCCTTTTTTGTGCTAGGGGTTAGACGTCTGTTTCCACTGGGGTGGTTTCTTCCATCGCCGTGGGATCTGAACTGTGTGTTTTTGGTTCTCCAAAGGCCTCTCTATTTTTCTCTCAAAATATTCGGGAGGTTCCACTGCTTATTCTGTCTCGGAAGGTGACCTCTTGGTGGCTATCACATCTACTCGCAGGGGGTCGTGAATGATGGAGTTATCTTGTCAGTCACCTTACCTAGGTTAAGGTGGTGCTTCGTCCTTTTTTTTTTTTTTTTTACATAGTTCCGTCCTTGGATCTCCATTTGAAAAAGGACATTGGAGTTGGCTTCTTGTGTCCCTGGTCAGCACATCCCAAGGAATTGGCTTCATCTGGCCGGGAGGTAGTTGGAAGATTCTGATGTTTCACAAGTTCTATGAAGTAGATGGTTTGGCGTCTGCGGGTGCCTCTTTTGGCCGCAAGTTTTTTTGCAGGCCACTGGTTAGAGGGTCTATTCCCTCTGGAAGGGGTATCGTTCAGGTTGGGTTCCAGCTTGTCCTGGGTGAAGTTCCTGTTACCTGGTTGGCTCTTGTATTAACCTTGGGATTTGTCGTTTTTCCCACCTCTCATGTTGGCACTGCTTTGGGACGTCCCTATCGTTATGGAGGCTGTGTCTGTCAATGAACGAATGAGAAAATAGGATTTTTTACTTACCGTAAAATCAATTTCTCTGAGTTTGACAGACACAGCATCCACCCCTCTATGGAGTTTTTTTGATACTTTTATTACTGCTTGCTACTAAACTGAATACCTGAAGCAGGGAGGGGGTGATATACTGACTGTGGCCAGCCCATGGGAGTGGCTAAGTGTTTTGTTTCTTTGTTTCTGCCTAGTCCTACTTCTGCGGAGGCGATATATCCCTATCGTTATGAAGGCTGTGTCTGTCGGTGAACTCAGAGAAATTTTACGGTAAGTAAAAAATCCTATTTTTCGGTATCAGTTTTCGGCACCAAAATACCCATTCGGTGCACCCCTAATATATGTTTTTTTTTCTTTAAATTTTACTGATGGATAGCAGGCTCAAGGTGGTGTCTTGGAATATGAGGGGTTTGAACAACAAATTTAAAAGGACGGCTGTTTTCCAGTATCTTAAACAGGTAAAGCCACATGTCGTCCACCTGGAGGGGAGTAAAATTTTGTCCCTACGCAAACCCTGGATTCAAAGGGCATTTCACTCGACGTACTCCACCTATGCAAGAGGGGTTTCCATCTTAGTAAGGCTGTCCCTTGTACTATACACCAGGTGTTCTCTTACCCGGAAGATCGATATGTGGTTGTGGTACTGGACGTCTATCACCGTAAAATGTTGATTGTGAATATATACTTACCCCCTCCTATCCAAGTACAAGTGCTTTATGATTTAATGATGAAATTGGTTCCTTTTGTTAGTCTGCCTAAGCTACTCATGGGGGATTTCAATGCCATTTTGGACCCTACCCTAGACTCCTCCAACCCTAATAGGCCAGCTTCAGCTGACCTTTGCTCTAGGATGTCTGTGTCTGGTCTCTCTGAGTTATGGCGCTGGAAACACCCAAATGTTAAGCCCTATTCTCATCTATCTGCCACCCATAGATCCTCTTCTAGAATTGATTAGGCAATGGGCAATCCTCCTCTGTTAATGTATGTTCATGACTGAATATTTGGCTAGGGGAACGTCTGACCACTGCCCTCTTTCAGTCACCCTGGCTCTCCCGGTTGGGGGGAGAAGGGAAGGCTGGAGGTTGTCGCCAGACTGGTTGCAGGACGACCAGGTAACCTCCTAGATACAGAGCTCTGTTACAACTTACTGGTCAACCAATGTTGGCACAGCTGAGCCAGCATTGATGTGGGATGCATTTAAGGCCTCATGTACACTGCTGCTGGTAAACAGACGTTTAGTATTAGGTGGGCATTTTTTTCAGCTGCCCCTGAACTCCCCTCTTATCTTTTCAGTGCATGTACACAGGGTCATTTATAGTCATTTCTAGGCAGTTAAGTTTTTAGAAGCTTTTTTTGGAACGTAAAATAATGGGTTTAGAATGATGGATGGTCAGAGGCATTTGAAACGCCAAATGCCTGTAACAGCTTGTAAACGCGATAACTCGCATTTAGCAGCATTTCGTTTACAGACGTTTTTCATTTTAACAAAAAACAATTTTTAACATTTTTTTTTTTAAATTTTAAATTTTATTTTTTTTACAAATGCTTTTAGATGCAAATGTGGCTAAACGGCTGTTTTTATATGCCGGTTTCTAGCTGTCAAGTTAAATCGTTGAGGAGAGGTTGAACAATGTCCCGTGTACATGAAGCCTAAAGCTGTGGCGAAGGGAGAATGTATTTCTGCAATTAAAGCGGCTAGGAAAGATCATGACGCAGAGCGGGAGATTCTTCCAGCCAAAGAAAGGGAGTGTGCCAGCATGCACGCCGACTCTTCATCAGAGACCACCTATGCATCTCTGCTGGAGCCACGGCGACTTTTGTCAGTGCACTTCTCTGAACTGACTCGCACTGAAACAGGGAAGAGGGCTGAGTCGCAATTTGCTCAAGGGGACAAAACGGCAAACAATTGGCGGCAGATCAAACAATAACTGTCAGTATCCCTGTTATTAAAAACACTGGGGGGGGGGACCCTGCTCTTTATTCTCCTATACCATCATATGACATCAGTGAGCTAGATAGGTTGTTGAATGAACTTTCCCTCCCTAAATTATCAGACTCGGACATTACTCTTCAAGATGCTGATATCTCAGCTCTAAAAAAAGCTCTAGAAATATTAACTTTTCCGCCCAAATAAATAAATGGATTTCCGGCAGACTTCTATAAATAATACATGGAACAACTAGCTCTGTGACTCAGTATGCTTTTTGGTCATTGCCTACAAAGTGGAGTCCTCCCACCATCAATACTGGAGGCATATATTGTTCTCCTATTGAAATCGGGTAAGGATCCACAAGCGTGTTCTCCTTATCGCCCCATAGCATTACTAAATACAGATCTGAAGATCTAAGGTGTTGGCATCATGCTTGGCCAAGGTCATTCCTTCATTGGTGGACATTGACCAGACGGGATTTATGAGAGGGAAGTCCACAGATACTAACTTACAAAGATTTTTCATTAATTTACAACTAGATACCCCAGAAGTCCCTGACAAAGTCATAGTTTCTATTGACATTGAAAAGGTCTTTGATTCTGTTGACTGGCTGTATATGCATAGAGTATGGGATTTGGGCCAAATTTCTGAAGATGGGTCACTTTATTGTATAGCGGCCCTCGGACGGCAATTCAGTTAGGGATCTCAGTTTGACCCCCTTGATATTGGTAGGGGTACTGGGCAAGGATGCCCTCTCTCCCCTTTCCTTTTTTGCCTTAATGATGGAGCCTATGGCGAGAGCACTGCGTCAGTCTAATGAAGTGGGTGCAATCCAGGTAGGAATTATACGGGAAAGCCTTGCGCTATATACTGATATGACTTGCTCCTTTTCCTCAGAGACCCAGGACCATCCCTTCAAGCGGCTTTGCTAATACTCAATCAGTTTGCCCCCTTCTCGGGTCTTCGGGTGAATTGGGGCAAGTCCTTGATACTGTATTACCACTGGGTCCAGAGGCAAGGAAAGCAGCAGATGATAATCTTCCACTGCAGTGGGTTTCCTCTATCACCTCTATCCTCCTTATGGATATGTACAATCAGGTCCATAAATATTGGGACATCGACACAATTCTAATCTTTTTGCCTCTATACACCACCACAATGGATTTGAAATGAAACAAACAAGATGTGCCTTAACTGCAGACTTTCAGCTTTAATTTGAGGGTATTTACATACATCAGGCGAATGGTGTAGCAATTACAACAGTTTGTATATGTGCCTCCCACTTTTTAAGGAACCAAAAGTAATGGGACAATTGGCTGCTCAGCTGTTCCATGGCCAGGTGTGTGTTATTCCCTCATTATCCCATTTACAAGGAGCAGATAAAAGGTCCAGAGTTCATTTCAAGTATGCTATTTGCATTTGGAATCTGTTGCTGTCATCTCTCAATATGAGATCCAAAGAGCTGTCTCTATCAGAGAAGCAAGCCATCATTGGGCTGAAAAAACAAAACAAACCCATCAGAGAGATGGCAAAAACATTAGGTGTGGCCAAATCAACTGTTTGGAACATCCTTAAAAAGAAAGAACGCACCGGTGAGCTCAGCAACACCAACAGACCCGGAAGACCACGGAAAACAACTGTGGTGGATAACCGAAGAATTATTTCCCTGGTGAAGAAAACAACCTTCACAACAGTTGGCCAGATCAAGAACACTCTCCAGGAGGTAGGTGTATGTGTGTCAAAGTCAACAATCAAGAGAAGACTTCACCAGAGTAAATACAGAGGGTTCACCACAAGAAGTAATTGATGAGTCTCAAAAACAGGAAGGCCAGATTTGAGTTTGCCAAACATCTAAAAAAAAGCCTTCACAGTTCTGGAACAACATCCTATGGACAGATGAGACCAAGATCAACTTGTACCAGAGTGATGGGAAGAGAAGAGTATGGAGAAGGAAAAGAACTGCTCATGATCCAAAGCATACCACCTCATCAGTGAAGCATGGTGGTGGTAGTGTCATGGTGTGGGCATGTATGGTTCCCAGTGGAACTGGTTCTCCTTGTATTTATTGATGATGTGACTGCTGACAAAAGCAGCAGGATAAATTCTGAAGTGTTTCAGGCAATATTATCTGCTTATATTCAGCAAAATGCTTCAGAACTCATTGGACGGCGCTTCACAGTGCAGATGGACAATGACCCGAAGCATACTGCGAAAGCAACCAAAGAGTTTTTTAAGGGAAAGAAGTGAAATGTTATGCAATGGCCAAGTCAATCACCTAACCTGAATCCGATTGAGCATGCATTTCACTTGCTGAAGACAAAACTGAAGGGAAAATGCCCCAAGAACAAGCAGGAACTGAAGACAGTTGCAGCAGAGGCCTGACAGAGAATCACCAGGGATGAAACCCAGCGTTTGGTGATGTCTATGCATTCCAGACTTCAGGCTGTAATTGACCTCGAAAGGATTTGCAACCAAGTATTAAAAAGTGAAAGTTTGATGGATGATTGTTAATCTGTCCCATTACTTTTGGTCCCTTAAAAAGTGGGATGCACATATACAAACTGTTGTAATTCCTGCACCGTTCACCTGATTTGGATGTAAATACCCTCAAATTAAAGCTGAAAGTCTGCAGTTAAAGCACATCTTATTCGTTTCATTTCAAATCCATTGTGGTGGTGTATAGAGCGAAAAAGATTAGAATTGTGTTAATGTCCCAATATTTATGGACCTGACTGTATATGCATCTTTGTGTCCTTATTGTGTTATTTAGCTCATTTTTTATTTTTTACCTTAAATACATAATTTTGTTGAATTATTTGATATATTGTGGAGCCATTGGTATTTACATCTTGCAGATCCATTTTTTATTCTAGTTTTACTTGATTTGATTGTAGCCGTATTAGTGCAATTGTGACAGAGAAAATTGAGTACTGTCCGTGATACTTTTTTTATTTGCACTAACATACAATTTTTCAGGACAAGCTTTCGGGGTATGTCCCCTTCTTCAAGGTCCAAGCAGTACTGCTTGGACCTTGAAGAAGGGGACATACCCCGAAAGCTTGTCCTGAAAAATTGTATGTTAGTGCAAATAAAAAAAGTATCACGGACAGTACTCAATTTTCTCTTATTCTAGTTTTAAAATGGATTTATATATGATCTATTTATATGATTAATGAATGAATGAATGATTTGTAAAGCGCTGCAAATACGAACTGAGTCTCCTCAAGGCGCTAATGCGTTTTGTGTTGTCAGCTTCTTAGTGGTGGTGAAAACCATATATAAAGGGAAATGTATTTTTAGACTCGCATTCATATTTATCTATGTGGTGTCTATATGATCAATATTTTCCACATTTATTTGTTGCTATACTATTTTTTTGTTTTTAAAAGTTTCTTTAAGTTTGTTTAAGATCCTGGAGTGATAATTGGCAATTGGTACTATGCTATATGCTCTGTTTTTTACATATTTTTTCTACTTTTGTATATACACTTTATCACCTGAATCAATTTATTAACCATTTGCCGATCAGCGCACGTCGATATAAGTCCTAACTTTGAGGACGGATATCGTTGCTATGGCAGCAGCTAGCTGCCATAACCCCGGTATCCTCGTATTCGACGGGTGGACGGCTACAAGATAAAAGTGGTGTCTGTGGCAGATTCGCTGTGAGATCACTTTTATTGGTGGCGGGAGAGGGCTCCGGTGCCCTCCGCCTCTTACCGGAGCTGTCGGCGGAGGCGATCTGGTCCTTCTCCTGGCTGGGCATGGAGATGAGTGAGGGGAAGATGGCCCCCACCCGTCTCCATGACATTGCAAGGCGGAAGCGACGTCTCTTTTTTTTTTTTATTGCATTTTAGTGTAAATATGAGTCTGATGAACTGCGTAATCCATTTATATAAAGCCACTTATGCCTCCAGGGGTTGTAAGAAATTTTTTTTTTTTCCGCGGTAGGAAAGCCATCTTATTGCATTGGAAGAAACCAATCCTATTGTGTCATACTGGAAGGGTCTGTTAAACTCCGTAATCCATTTATGTCAAGCCACTTATGCCTCCAGGGGCTGTAAGAAATTTTTTTACAAAGTGTGGCAGGCATGGCTATACTACTACTACTACTATGGGATAACTTGCCTTTTTCTCCTATTCGATTACACAGTCCCGTAGGTGGTGGTGCTCTTTCAGTGGCCACCATTTGAATCTCTTTGGGGCATTGATCTTCTCCTTTAATGCAGATATGCCTTTCTTGTGGTTGTCAATTCAATTAGGAGGGTGTCTAACCCTACAACCTGATCATGTAAGGGACCTTTTTTTTGTGCTCCGAAGGACAAGTTTGTTTTGAGACCCAAGGTGGTCTTGGCATTTTGTTAAAATCAGGACATAGCATTGCCTTCTTTTTGATCAGCTCCTAAGGTATTTTGTGTCCATTGCCTGGATGTAGTCTATCTCACAGCCATGACCTTGACTCAGTCTGATGCTCTGTGTTGCCTGCGGGCTCCAGAAAGGGACAGGCTGCTCTAGGTGAATTCAGTAGATCATTTCTCGGGTATATGACTAGAGGTCGACCGATATGGGTTTTTCTCTGGCCGATGCCGATGCCGATATTTAGAAATCGCGGTGGCCGATTCCGATATGTGATGCCGATTTTTTTTTGGGCCGATATATTTGGCCGATTTTTTTTTTTTCCCTTCATCTCATAAAATCTAACAGTTAGACCCCTTTCACACTGGGGCGTTTTTCAGGCGCTTTTGGGCTAAAAAGAGCGCCTGTAAAGAGCCTGTAAAACGTCTCCCCTGCAGTCTCAGTGTGATATCCTGAGTGCTTTCACACTGAGGCGATGCGATGGCAGGATGTAAAAAAAAGTCCTGCAAACGGCATCTTTGGAACGGTGTATACCACCACTCCTGCCCATTGAAATGAATGCGCACCGCTGCCGAAGCGCCTGCAAAGTGTTTTGGCAGCGGCGCTTCAGGGGCGCATTTAACCCCTTCCTCGGCCGCTAGCTGGGTTATAGGCGTCCTGCTAGCAGCCGAATAGCGCCTCTAAAATGACGGTAAAGCGCCGCTAAAACTAGCAGCGTTTTACCATCAACGCATGCCCGCTCCAGTTTGAGAGCAGCCTTAAGTAATAAGTGATACAGAAAATTTTTTACACTTAAACATTAAACAAAACAAACCTCCAATCAGTTCACTTGTATATATAATTTAGAAAAAAAAACTATCTTAAATATTAAATACACAAAAACAGGTAATCAAAACTTTTGGACGAAAAAAAAATGGGCTAACTTTACTGCTTAGTTTTTTTTTTTTTAATTCATTACTGTATTTTTTTTAAAAAAAATTGCGTTTGAAAGACCGCTGCGCAAATACCGCGTGACATAAAATATTGCAACAACCACCATTTTATTCCCTAGGGTCTCTGCTAAAAAAATATATATAATGTTTGGGGGTTCTAAGTGATTTTCTAGCAGAAAATACTGGATTTTTACCTGTAAGCAACAAGTGTCAGAAAAGATTTAGTCTTTAAATGGTTAAACTGAGAATTCCTACACTGAGTTCAGTCTATTGATAAAAAAGAACTTGAAGAGATACAAATGTATCTTCTTATCAGACTTGGCAGGCTGCCCAGAGGAGGAGAGAAGATAACTTTCAGGCAACTTGCATTGACTCTAATACAGAAGTCATTTGCAAGTCACGGCTGAAGTTACAATCGGCCTTTTTTATCAGTACAATCGGCCGATGCCGATCAAGTAAAAAACGCTAAATATCGGCCGATATATCGGCCGGCCGATATATCGGTCGACCTCTATATATGACCTAAGGGGCAAGGTTCCCCTTTCCTTATGAAGGCCCCATCCCTGAGAAGTGTCAGTGCGCTTCAGCACCAGAATTTGGTTTTCCAGGTCTGTACGGTTGCCACCTGGTCTTCTGTGCACATATTTGGCAAGTCTTCAAGTCCAGGTTCAGGCCTCATCAATGCGGCCTTGTTTGGAATGTCCTGCAGGTGGCCATGTTAGGGGCCACTTATATATCCAACTATGGCTTATATATATATATATATATATATATATATATATATCGTATATATATATATATATCGTATTTATTGGCGTATAACAGGCACCCCAATTTAGGAGGGAATTTTAAGGAAAAAAAACTTTTAGGAGGGAACTTGAAGGGAAAAAAACTTACATTTAAATGCCCATCATTGCAGCCTTGCCCCAGTGCAGCCTTGCCCCAGTGCAGCCTTGCCCCAGTGCAGCCTTGCCCCAGTGCAGCCTTGCCCCAGTGCAGCCTTGCTAGTGCAGCCTTGCCAGTGCAGCCATGTCAGTGCAGCCTTCCCCAGTGTCCATTGCAGCCTTGCCCCAGTCCAGCCTTGCCCCAGTCCAGCCTTGCTGAAGTCTCTGAGCTTCAAAATCGCCGACCGCGATTTTAAAATGGCGCTGCCGAAATACACAGAGCCGGTCCTCGGCTCTTCTCGGCGGCTCTCGTTCACTTTCGGCTCCACTCGGACGGTGAGCGGAGCTATCCCAAACTAGCCGAGTATACTCGGCTAGGTTCGGGCGGCGCTCGAGTGAAACCGAAAGTGGCCGAGAAGAGCCGAGGACCGGCACTGTGTATTTCGGCGCCAGCGGCGCCATTTTCAAATCGCGGTCGGTGATTTTTTTAGTTCTGACAGGTCAGGATCGCAGGGGATCGGTGTATAACACGCACCCGCGATTTTCCCCTGATTTTAAGGGGAAAAAAGTGCGTGTTATACGCCGATAAATACGGTAATTAGTGCAGCACTTTTCAATATGCCATCTACTCAATTCATACAAATCCAACCAGTGACCAAAATGTATACGAAGAATTATAATAAAGTTTCTAACAATCCAATGTCTTGTTTTTGAAATACTAAATCTATATAAAAAAAGTATGAATCAAGGATCAATAATCCTTTGCCTTGGTGCTAATTCACCTAACGTGCCTTTGGAAAAGCTTGTGACCCCCACCAGTTGTGCTCTTGCCTGGGCACAATGCCCTTGCATACTCTGTAGGGTCAAACGAGGCTCTTTAGGTCTCTTTCACGCAGGCGGACCGGTCGGGTCCACCTGTCCGTTTTTTTTTTTTTTGTTTTTTTTAAGTCGGACCCGGTCAGACCATCCATTGCCCTCTATAGAGCCGTTGGATGTAAACGGACATATGTCCTTTTCCCCCTTGCCGACATCCAATCCTAACTGCTAAAACCATGGAGGATCATTTCCCCATCTGACTGGCGGATCAGATGACAGTCGGATGTCAGCAGACAGGTGATCCGTTTACATCTGATCGATCATAGAGGAAAGCGGGCTGTGTCTGCTCGGCATAAGCGGAGCAGACAAGGACCTGTCATCCCCCTTCTCAGCGGTATCAGTAAACAGATCCCTTACTGAGCAGGCAGATCCACTGCCGGAGTCCTCTCTTTGTGAAAGAGCCCCAATTCACACTTCATGGGTCCCAAGGTATCTTTTTTTTTTTTTACATGAATTTTTTAAGAATACTTGCCTCCGAAAAATTGGAACACTTCCCCCTTTAAGAGCACTCTCCAGTCTTCTCCAACCTCTCAGCAGTGCATATAGTGGGGGGAAAAAAACTAGCGCCTTATCCTAAATACAATTTATTCTTTCATTCCCAATTACAGATTATGCACTCACATTTTAGAAGTGCTGAGCCGCAACAAGCATAAATAGACATTGCACATGTTATTTCCTCTAGAACACACATAAAACTCCAGCTGAAGTTCTCCTGTGTAGTATTATATTTGGCTTCTGTATGTTGTGATGTTATCCAGCCCTGTCCCTACATGTTTCGTCACAGAGGCATGTGCCTTCTTCAGGAGATCCCGTTTCTCATTCTGTCCAGCACATATCTATAATTTTTCCCTTTTCAAGGATTTTAGGGGGCCTGTCCCTGTAGAGATACCACGAAGCATTGAGGAACTAAAATGTATCTAAATAAAAATAATCAGTAAATATAGTTTTTTTTTTGGTGAACACTATATTGTTCGCTTTCAACATTGCCCAAAAAGCTTTGGGCTAGAGGTTTGGGAACAGATTACCTACCTGGCCAGTGAAATGTAAAATTTCTAGTATGTTGTGATGTGTACAGTGAGGGAAATATGTATATGATCCCCTGATTTTGTACGTGTGCCCGCTGACAAATGATCAGTCTAATTTTAATGGTAGGTTTATTTTAACAGTGATAGACAGAATTACAACAAAAAAATCCTGAAGAACGTATTTCAAAAAAGTTATAAATTGATTTACATTTTAATGAGTGAAATAAGTATTTGAACCCTTCACAAAACATGACTTAGTACTTTGGCAATCACAGAGGTTAGACGTTTCTTGTAGTTGGCTACCAGGTTTGCACACATCTTAGGAGGGATTTCTTTATCGTACATCACGGGACACAGAGCCACAGTAATTACTGTCTGGGTTATATGGCACCTTCAGCTGATGGACACTGGCAAACCCTAGACAGGAAATTCCCCTTATAACCCCTCCCCATAGTGAGAGTATCAGTTTTTTCGCCAATGTCTTAAGTGTTGGTCACGAGTAAAGATGTTCTGTGCTGAGCTCCACTGGAATATTCCTTTTCTGGGGCAAGCTATGCAACCGGATCCATTCAAAGTGTCTTTTCCAGGCCGAATTTAATGTTACCTGGGCCTTGTGTCCGAAGAAACAAGGTTTTGCCTGTAATGCTTCTCTTTTTAGAGAGCAGGACTCCGGGAATCCAGTATTTGTTTTTTTCAGCCATATTCCGGGCGAGGTGCTTTACAGGCCCCCAGGAGTGTGGAAAAGGAAAGGGGCGGGGCTGTGTAGCTATAGAGTGCACCTTTTTTCAGATGCATACAGCTGAAGGACGGACACAGAGCAGACGGGTCTGGTTGGTTGACACAGGCATTCCCATGACACATTTTTTTTTTGCACCAGGCTGAGCTTAATAGCAGCGGCAGTTGCTGGACTATTGCTCAGCAGTAGGCAAAATTTTTTTGGCAGTACCTTTGCATTTGTGCTCAGCACCATGACCAGAGGGAGTGGTACAAATACCACAAAAAAACAAGTGCACAAAGGGGTCGCCCTCAGGCCCCAAGGACCCCCCCCCACTGCAACACCCCCGAAAGATCTAGGGAGGCTTTTCAGAGTAAGCCATCGGGGTCGTCAGGGGCTGCAATTGCTTCTAACACTTCGGCCCCTGTCTATGTATTTGAGGAGGTTTTTTCCTCAACTATCAGTGGATTAGAGGAAAGGTTAGCGGCTTTAATCGCATCTTCACAGAGTGGAAGAAAACACGTTAGGTCCCCTTTTACCACCCAGGATCCTCAAACAGAGGAACAGTGGGAGGGGGATAATTAATCCCCCCTCGGGACCATGGAGAGACTGACTCTGAGGGATCAAGTGGTGAACAACCCTCTTCAGCTTCACATACTGAGAAGTTGAAGGTGCATTCTTTTACTGAAATGGTCCGCTCCACATTTAAGCTACCCTTTAACTGAGTCGGTTGAAGAGCCCACTTCCTGTTTGGTTTCACTAAAGCCTCCTCAAGTCTTGCATGCCTTTCCTGTACATTCATTGCTGGAAAAGCTTATGTATTCTGAGTGGGTCACCCAGATAAGCATTTTTTCCTCCTAAAAAGTTTTCAACACTTTATCCTATGGAGGAAAAATTCACTAAGATGTGGAGTATACCAGCAAATGACGCTGCTATATCCGCTGTGAATAAGAGTTTGACTTTGCCGGTTGACAATGCGCAAAAGCTTACGGATCCAACTGATAAGTGATTGGAATTCCTATTAAAAAATATTTTTTCCTTGACAGGTTCAGTAGCTCAACCTGCAGTGGCGGCAATTGGGGTATGTCAATCCTTGAGACCATTTGAAACAGGTGCTCAAGTTTTTCCCTGAACAGCATGCCCAGGAGTTAGCTGAGCTGCCAGCAGCTTTGTGTTTTGCAATTGACGCAGTCAGAGATTCTATTCTTCAAACCTCTCATCTTATGCTCGGGTTGGTGCATATGCGTAGAATCTTATGGTTGAAAAGTTGGTCAGCCAAAGCGCCATGCAAAAAGCATTTTCCTTTCCGTGGTGAAAAGCTGTTCGGGGATAATTCGGACAAATATATCCAAAAAATATCAAGTGGGAAAAGTACCCTTTTGCCAGTTAAGAAAAATAGTAAACGTCCATCATTTAAACGGGCTCTTTCTACAGTGCCAGGGGCATCAGCCTCCATGCAGTCGCAATGGCCTCCACAGTCAGGATCAAGAGGTAAACCTCGGGGTCAACCCCAAGGACAAAAGAAATCCTGTGGGAGGAAACCCACAAGACAAAACTCTAAAGCCTTTATGAAGGGGCCCCCCCGCTCATTTGAGTGGGGGGAAGACTTCTGCAGTTCTCATGGGTCTGGCAGGAAGAATTTCGAGACAGTGATGGGTGGTCTCCACAATAGCTCTGTTACAAACTAGAGTTCTGAGAATTCCTGTCTCCTCGTTTCCTCAGGTCAAATGTCCCCAAAGATCCAGAGAAAAAGAAGTCTCTCTTTCTAGCGTTAGACAGACTTTTGTCACAAAAAGTGATCATAATGGTCCCCATGGAAGAGCAGGGGCTGGGGTTTTATTCAAACCTTTTCATGGTGCCAAAACCAAATGGAGATGTCAGGCCCATTCTAGATCTGAAAGATCTAAACTGGTTCCTGAAGATTCGCTCTTTTCGCATAAAATCAATCCGATCAGTAGTCTCCGTCCTACAAGGAGGAGATCCTCTGACATCAATCAACATCAAGTATGCATACCTGCATGTACCTATTTTACCCGCTCACCAGAAATATCTGCGTTTCGAAGTAGAAAAACTTAATTTTCAGTTTGTAGCCCTGCCTTTCGTCCTTACTTGGGTCTGATTATAGATACAGCCCAGAAGAGTGTGTTCTTACCCAAGGCAAAAATCAGCGCCATAAAGGAGCTGGTTCAGGTGGTCAGGGCAAAGAAGGGTCCTTCTATCCGCCTTTGTATGAGGTTGTTGGGGAAGATGGTGGCTTCATTCGAAGCAGTTTTCTATGCTCAGTTTCATTCGAGACTGCTGCAAAACCGTATCCTGTCAGGTTGGAACAGGAAGATCCACTCCACTAGATTTTCTGATGCGTTTGTCGCCAAAAGTTTGTCAGAGCCTCAGTTGGTGGAGGCTACCCAAGATTCTGCAGAAGGGTAATCCTTCTTTCCAGTTACCTGGAAGGTGGTAACAACAGATGCCAGCCTTTCAGGTTGGGGAGCAGTCCTGGAAGAGACGGTCCAAGGGAAATGATCCAGAACCGAAAGGACTTTGCCCATCAACATCTTAGAGATTCGGGCAGCATACCTAGCCCTAAGGGCCTGGACATTCAGGTTGCGGAATTCTCCTGTCAGGGTTCAATCCGACAATGCCACGACAGTGGCTTATATCAATCACAAGGGGGGCACCAGAAGTCAGGTAGCCCAAGGAGAGGTAAACCAGATCCTAACTTGGGCAGAAAAGCATGTGCCATGCATATCGGCAATCTTAATTCTAGGAGTAGAGAACTGGCAGGCGGACTACCTAAGTCATAAGCAGTTGTTCCCGGGGGAATGGTCCCTTCACCCCAGCATCTTCCTGACTCTATGCCAAAGATGGTGGATCCCACACATAGATCTGTTTGCGTCCAGGTTCAACAACAAAGTCGACAACTTTGTGTCAAGAACAAGGGATCCACTCGCATGTGGAACAGATGCGTTTGTGACACAGTGGGATCAGTTTTCACTTATTTGTGTGTTCCCTCCTATTCTGCTGCTACTTCGACTTCTTCGCAGGATCCAGCGGGAAAGGAAGTCGTTAGTTCTTGTGGACCAGAAGATCTTGGTATGCAGAAATAGTAAAGGTGGTGGTAGGGGCCCCATGGCTCCTACCACCACGTCCAGACCTGCTATCGCAGGGACCAGTGTTCCATCCTAATTTACAAACTCTAAATTTAATGGTTTGGCTATTGAAACCCACATTCTGAAGAATCGTGGACTTTCAGGCTCAGTGATATCTACTTTGATTAATGCAAGGAAGTCAGCTTCTAGAGTCCTTTTATTATAGAGTCTAGAAGGCATACGTTTCCTGGTGTGAATCGAGGGGTTGGCATCCTAGAAAGTATGTCATAGGTAGAATCCTTGCCTTTCTGCAGATGGGGTTAGAGATGAAACTGGCCTTGAGTACTATCAAGGGCCAAGTCTCGGTCTTATCGGTATTGTTTCAACGTCCGCTTGCTTCGCATTCCTTGGTCTGAAGCTTTATACAGGGGGTAACGCGGCTTAATCCACCAGTTAGAGCACCCCTGAACCCTTGGGACTTGAATTTAGTTCTGTCGGCATTACAGAAACAGCCTTTTGAGCCGATACGACATATTCCTTTGGTCCTTTTGACAAGGAAGCTAGTTTTTCTGGTAGCCATTTCTTCTGCAAGCAGGGTATCAGAGTTGTTGGCTCTTTCTTGTAAAGAGCCATATTTAATCATTCACAAGGATAGAGCAGTATTGCGTCCTCATCCTAGCTTTCTGCCAAAGGTGGTTTCAGGTTTTCACCTAAACCAGGATATTGTTTTACCTTCATTTTTTACGGAACCCTGTTCTAAGGAAGAAAAGTCACTACATTCTTTGGATGTAGTGAGAGCAGTCAAAATCTATTTGAAGGCGACTGCTCAGATTTGCAAAACAGATGTTTTGTTTGTGTTGCCTGAAGGTCCTAGGAAAGGACAAGCAGCGTCGAAATCCACTATTGCTAAATGGATTTGGCAAGTAATTATTCAAGCTTATGGTTTGATGAGGAAAGTTCCACCTTTTCAAATCAAAGCACGCTTCATGGGCAGTGCATCACCAAGCCTCCATGGCTCAAATCTGCAAGGCCACAACTTGGTCTTCAGTCCATACATTCACTAGATTCTATCAGGTGGATGTAAGAAGGCATGAGGATATCGCCTTTGGGCGCAGTGTACTGCAGGCGGAAGTATAGGTCCTCACGTCTTATTGCACCCTACTTTTGTTTGTGTCCCCTCCCCTCAGGTGGCATTGCTCTGGGACACCCCAGACAGTAATTACTGTTGCTCTGTGTCCCGTGATGTAAAATTCTGTAAAATCCTTTTCTTGGGGTACATCACGGGACACAGAGGTCTCCCCTCTTTGGTTACACGTGTATTGCTTCGCTACAGAACTGAGGTACTCCCAGTAAGGGGAGGGGTTATATGGGGAATTGAACTTCCTGTCTAGGGTGTGCCAGTGTCCATCACCTGAAGGTGCTATATAACCCAGACAGTAATTACTGTGCCTCTGTGTCCCGTGATGTACTCCAAGAAAAGGATTTTACAGGTAAGCTGTTATAAAAATCCTATTTTTGTCCCTATTTGCAGATCCTTTCCAAGTCATTAAGGTTGAAGTTTGGTAACTTGAACCTTCAGTTCCCTTCACATATTTTCTATGGGATTAAGGTCTGGAGACTGGCTAGGCTACTCCAGGACCTTAATGTGCTTCTCCTTGAGCCACTCGTTTGTTGCCTTGGCTAAATGTTTTGGGTCATTGTCATGCTGGAATACCCATCCACAACCCATTTGCCCTGTCTGAGGGAAGGAGGTTCTCACCCAAGATTTGACGGTACGTGGCCCTATCCATTGTTTCTTTGAAGCAGTGAAGTTGTCCTGTCCCCTTACTGCCAAGACCCACAAAGCATAATTCCACCTCTGTTGGTGGGAATGGTGGTCTTGGGGTATTAGGCAGCATTCCTCCTCCAAACACGCTGAGTTGAGTTAATGCCAAAGAGCGCGATTTTGGGCTCATTTGAACACAACACTTTCACCCAGTTCTCCTGTGAATCATTCAGATGTTCATTAGCAATTTTCAGATGGACCTGTACATGTGCTTTCTTGAGCAGGGAGACCTTTTAGGCTCTGCAGGATTTCAGTCCTTCACGGCATAGTGTGTTACCTATTGTTTTCTTGGTGACTATGGTCCCAGCTGCCTTGAGATCATTGACAAGATTCTCCTGTGTAGTTCTGGGCTGATTCCTCACCATTCTCATGATCGTGAAATTCCATGAGGTGAGATCTTGCATGGAGTCCCAGACCTAGGGAGATTGACAGTTATTTTGTGTTTCTTCCATTTGCGAATAATCGTTGTCACCCTCTCACCAATTTGCTTGGCGATGGTCTTGTAGCCCATTCCGGTCTTGTGTAGGTTTACAATCTTGTCCCTGACATCCTTGGACAGCTCTTTGGTCTTGGACATCCATGGTGGAGAGATTGAAATCTGATTGCTGCTATGGACAGGTGTCTTTTATACAGGTAACAAGCTGAGATTAGGAGCACTCCCTTTTAAGGAAGTGCTCCTAATCTCAGCTTGTTACCTGTATAGAAGACACCTGGGAGCCAGAAATCTTGCTGAATGATAGGCAATCAAATACTTATTTCACTCATTAACCACTTCAGCCCCGGAGAATTTGGCTGGCTAAAGACCAGAGCACTTTTTGCGATTCGGCACTGCGTTGCTTTAACTGACAATTGCGCGGTCGTGCGACGTGGCTCCCAAACACAATTGGCGTCCTTTTTTCCTCACAAATAGAGCTTTCTTTTGGTGGTATTTGATCACCTCTGCTGTTTTTTTTTTATTTTTTGCGCTATAAACAAGAAAAGAGCGACAATTTTGAAAAAAAAAAAAAACAATATTTTTTACATTTTGCTATAATAAATATCCCCACCAAATATATAAAAAAACCCATTTTTTTCCTCCGTTTAGGCCGATAAGTATTCTTCTACATATTTTTGGTAAAAAAAAAAATCGCAATAATAATTGGGTTGCGCAAAATTTATAGCGTCTACAAAATAGGGGATAGATTTATGGCATTTTTATTAATAATTTTCTTTTTTTACTAGTAATGGCGATCAGCGTTTTTTATCGTGACTGCGACATTATGGCGAACAGATCGGACACTTTTGGCGCTATTTTGGGACCATTCACATTTATACAGCGATCAGTGCGATTAATAATGCATTGATTACTGTGTAAATGTGACTGTGAGCGAAGGGGTTAACCAGGAAGGGGCGCTGCAGGGGTTAAGTGTGTCCTAGGGATGTGTTCTAACTGGGGGGGGTGGGCTATGTGTGACATGACACTGATCCCGATGACAGGGAGCTGTGATCAGTGTCCTGTCAGTGTCCTGTCACTAGGCAGAACGGGGGAATGCTTGTTTAGCATTTCCCCGTTCTTCCTCTTCCTTGATACAATCGCAGGTATCCCCATGGACATCGAGTCCGCGGGACCGCGGTGGGACTCGCAGCTAACACCCCTAGAGAATAAAATGGTGGTCATTGCAATACTTTCTGTCACACCGTATTTGCGCAGTGATCTTACAAGCGCACTTTTTTTTGGAAAAAAATACTTTTTTGAATGAAAAAATAAGACAACAGTAAAGTTAACCCAATTTTTTTTATATTGTGAAAAATGTTACGCCAAGTAAATTGATACCCAATATGGCACGCTTCAAAATTGCCCTCGCAGCGGCGCCATCCAGATGCACTCGTGCCACCCAGACAGGGCGCATCTCCGGTCGGCAGGAGGGCTCTGATTCGCCCTCCTGATCGCATGACGACTGTGTTCAATCACATCCGTCATGTGATGTAAACAGAGAGAGCTGGTTGCTAGGCGATCAGCTCTCCTTTCCTCACACGGAGTTGTCAGTAAGGAGAGGGGATTGCTGCAGCCAGCCGGTTATCAGTGAGTATGAGCTTTTTTTTACAGCTTTTTACACACTGATCACCGGCCCGGTGTCCCCACACAGTGTAGAATCACAATGTACCCAAAACACTGTCCCCACACAGTAAAAACACCCGTCCCACATATGTAACAGAAAAATCAGATGTCCCAATGATCATCTGCACACATATGTCCATGATCATCTGCGCACATCTGTACATGATCATCTGCGCACATATGTCCGTGATCACACAAACCAATTATTATACACTTAACGGGATTTTTTTGACCAAAGACATGTAGCAGAATACATTTTGGCTTTAAATTTGATTTTATTGGATTTCTTTTAAAACAGAAAGTAGAAAATATTGTGTTTTTTTTTTTTTTTTTTAAATTTCCGCTCTTTTTATGCTTATATCGCAAAAAATAAAAAATTGATTTGTGAATAAATACCTCAAAAATAAAGCTCTATTTGTGTGAACAAAATGATAAAAATTTCATTTGGGTACAGTGTTGCATGACCGCGCAATTCTTATTTATAGTGCAAGAGCGCTGAAAATTGGCCTGGAAAGGAAGGGGGTGAAAGTGCCCAGTATTGAAGTGGTTAAAAATCTCCATAGGTGACCTTTAAAAAATTCTACAGGTTGCATGTTTTGAGTTAGGTGTAGGGCTAGAATTATTGCTCTCGCTCTAATGATCATGGCGATACCTCAAATGTGTGGCTTGAACACCGTTTTTATTTGTGAAAATATAAATAAACGTGCCTGCGCTGAAAAAACATATATATCCCAATAGTTGGGAGGTGCATATATAGTGTAAAACTATACTGCAAAATTTCAATTAAAAAAAAAAAAAAAATGCTAGTAATATATAAATTATAGAATGAATACAATCCTTATATAAAAGTATCCCATAAAGTGCAACATGCAAAAAAACAATATATATATGTGGTTATAAATATAAGATCAAAGTGCAAAATCAAGTGTCCAAATTAAAAAAGTTCAATTCATTGATATCAACACATAAAGTGCAAGTAAGTAGTGTCCACAAAAAACAGTGTTCCTCATGCTCCGCCTTAATGGTGTTCACAATCCAGCATGCTTCAGTGCTCTCCTGTGACCCCCCACTTGTGCTTGCGCTCACCTCTGAGCATGTGACACGGTAATTAAACGGTGTCTAAACACGCATTGGGGCCACCCCTTGGGCTCATACAGGGTATGCTGGTATAAACTCCACCACTCTCAGATGTCATCAGATAGTCTCACATACAAGAAAGAAAAAGCTCCATAGTGTGATACAGTAGGGATTTATTTAAAATATATTAAAACTTCCCTCCAGAAGGGTACTCACAATATGTAGGTGCGTGAGTGCACCAATCTTTCCAGAGAGTGTTTGTATAAAACAAGCGTTTGTATGGCGTGCGGTGTGTCGTTCCTCATCTACCTCTGTTGCTGACAGCTCCGTCCTACCCCTCCTACTCTTGTATGAGTTCACTTCTGCATGCAAGCTTGGCAGGACATGGAGCGTTTAAATTTTTTTTTTCCTTATTTATTTTACCTTTTATTTTTACACTGTTCTTCTTTTTTTTAAAAACTGTCACTTTTGTTCCTATTACAAGGAATGTAAAAATAGAAAAAAAGCATGACAGGAACTCTTAAATATAAGATCTGGGGTCAAAAAGATCTCATATTTACACTAAAATGCAATAAAAATAAGTAAATTTAATGTCATTTGGGGAAAAGAAAAAAAAAGGGGCAATAGGCGGAAGTGACATTTTTTTACGTCGCTTCCACCCTGTAATGGTTTGGAGACAGTTGGGGGCCATCTTTTCCTTGCTCGTCTCCATACCGAACAGGGAGAAGAACCCAATCGCCTCCGCCGGTAAGCGGCAAAGGGCACTGGAGCAAGGGCGGGGGGGGCTTCGCGGCCCTCTCCCGCCGCCGATTAAATGTGATCTTGTGGCGAATCCGCCGCAAAGACCACTTTTATCTGAAAGCGGACCGCCTGCTGAAGAAGAGGATACTGGGGTTATGACAGCTAGCTGCTGCCATAGCAATGATATTCCTCTTCAAAGTACCAACTTAGAATGACGGCGGGCAGTCCACTGTAAGTGTTCAAAATGCAACTCAATTGATAACTTTTTTGAAATGCATTTTTCTGCATTAAAATAAACCTACCATTAAAATTATAGACTGATCATTACTTTGCCAGTGGACAAATGTACAAAATCAGCAGGGGATCAAATAATTTTTCCCTCACTGTATTGGTATCCATTTAAATAGTAGGGCAATATTTGTATCGTGTCACTGCAATGCCCAGAATTCATAACCGCATGAGAAGTGATGCATGATGATTTTGTTTTTCAGAATGGACCCTACCAGACACCCATTCAGAGGCTCCCCCTTGCATAGGCCTTTTGGGGTGAGGCCGCCAGCCCCAGAGGACGAGCGAGCGTTTGGAAGAGCAGTTCCCCTGTCACGAGGTCGTGCTTCCGTAGGAGCAGCTGGTACACCTTGCCCTGACACTCCGATTAGGGTAAACTCACACAATTTTTCCAGGACTAATTTAAACATTAAAATGGAATAGCGGGCCTATGTTTTTTGCAGTTTCTTTTAATGTTGTGAACATTAAAGTTTAATTAAATCCTCCTCTCCTTTATTCAAGGAAGCTGACATCCTAGCCTCTGTTTGATCTGCAGTTTTCATGGTGCTACTCACGTGATCAGTTAAGGCAGTTAAATCAATGAGTTTAGTTCCAGTATGGGCCTATTCTGATGTTTTTCTACTACATGTAAAAATCTGCATTTTTTTTTTTTTTTTGCTAGAAAACCACTTTGAAACCCCAAACTTTATATTTTTTTAAGCAGAGGTCTTCGAGAATAAGATGGTGGGTGTTGCATATGTTTGTCACATGTTGTTATTTGCACAGTGGTTTTTCAAATGCACATTTTTTGGAGAAAATACACTTTAATGAATTGCATTGCACAAAAACACAATAGAACACCCTATTGTTTGGTAAAGTTTAAAAGATGATGTTACGCAGAGTAAATGGATGCTTAACATGTCACGCTTTATAATTGCGTACACCTGTGGAAGTACGCCAAACTATGATACCTACAAATCTCCATAAGTTCCCTGTACCCCATTGATGTGTTTGCTAGGGGTACTGGACAAGGAGCTGTGGCCTAGACATATTAGGACCGTGTTAATGGAAACACTATTTTTGGCTCGTAAAGCTGTGGCACTTAAGTGTATTCAGCCCACTCCTCCATCTATACGTAAATGGCTTTGGTTAGTAAATCAGGTATTACCATATGAAAAACGTATTTTTGAACACAGAGGTTGCCCAGCTAGGTATAACAAGGTGTGGGATGCTTGGTGTTCTTCCGCTCTTACTGCAACCAACACTTGAGAATATCACTAGGGGTATCAAGTAGCAGTTATCAATAATTCTGTGATTCTGTTATTAAAAATATGTATCGGGATTGGTTTGAAGGGGAATGCCGTATAATTGTAATAATGCAAAATCTTTGTGCTCTGTAAATGTACCTTATTGTTTTCTATGCTAATTTTGAGCGCTTTGATTAATGTCATTGTCTTATATCTTTTTCAATAAAGAGTTAAAAAAAAAAAAAATCTCATAAGTGACGATTTAAAAGCCATTTTAGGATTACACAAAAAACGTGCACGTTTGCATTTGCACAGGGAGTCAGGGCGTTTTAACATTTTTTATTTTATTATTTATTTTGTTTAAAACATTTTTTACACTGTCCCTTTATTTTTTTTTAATCACTTTTGCTAACACAATCCCTTGTGATAGCATGGGCCATGAGAGGTCCTCTTTATGGAAAGATCTTGGGTCTTGTAGACCCCATATACAATGGGTATAGAAAAAAATTATCCCCCCTCTTTAAAATCAGATTTTGTTGAAATGAACGCATACGCAGTTTTTGTTTTATCCAGCTGTATCTACTAGTACAACTTATAACATCCAAGTGAAAGCTATAATGCCAACATGTCAAAAAATAAATTCAGACCTGCACAGATAATCAGGACACTGATCATCAGTGCCCTCATTATCAGTGCAGCCCCAACAGTGCCCATCAGTGATGCCAGTCAGTGCCTGGTCATCAATGCTGCATATTAGTGCCTCCTCATCAGTACCACCTCAACAGTGCCCTTCAGTGCCGTCCCATCAGTGCAGTCTCATCAGCGCACATCTGTGAAGGAGAAAAATTACCTATAAAAAAAATTTTGTGACAGAAACGAAGAGAAACTATTTTTTTTTTTCAAATTTTTCGGTCTTTTTTCATTTTTTTTTTTTTTTTTTGTGATTAAACACCACCAAAAGAAAGCTCTATTTGCGTAAAAAAAAAAAAAAAAACTTAAATGTTGCATGACCGCACAATTGTAATTCAAAGTGACAGCACTGAAAGCTGAAAATTGGCCTGGGCAGGAAGGGGGTAAAAGTCCCTATACTGAAGCGGTAAAGGTTTTCAGATGAGACTAAAATTGAATTATTTGGCCTTAACACCGAACGGTATGTCTGGTGGAAATCCAATAATTCAATCCAATAAAAAACATTTCTGACATGTTGGTGTTATATCATTCAAGTGGATGTTATAAATTACTCTAGTAAATACAGCTGGATAAAACAAAAACTGTCTGTCTTAATTTCAGGTTGCAAAGCAACAAAATATCAGGGGGGTGATTGATTTCTATACCCACAGTATCTCCCCTGACCTCCAAAGCATCTGATCAAACTATGAAAGTAATCCAGCGGCTCTAAAGCTTTGTGCAGAATCACTGCAGTGATGACAGAGATCGCCCTTCCAATCTATTGACGCAAGATTATGTCCTATGCATTGAAAGTGATTAATCACTTCAGCCCCGGAAGAATTTGCCCCCTTAATGACCAGAGCATTTTTTGCGATACGGCACTGTGTTGCTTTAACTGACAATTGCGCAGTCGTGCGATGCTGCCCAAACAAAATTGAAATCCTTTTTTCCCCCCCACAAATGAAGCTTTCTTTTGGTGGTATTTGAATACCTCTGCGGTTTTTATTTTTTGCGCTATAAACAAAAAAGACAATTTTGAAAATAAAAAAATATTTTTTTTACTTTCTGCTATAATACATTTCCAAAAAACTATATAAAAATATTAATTCATCAGTTTAGGCTAATATATATTAGTCTACATATTTTTGGTAAAAAAAAATTGCAATAGGCGTATATTGATTGGTTTGCGTAAAAGTTATCGCATCTACAAGCTACGGGATTGATTTAGGGACTTTTATTTTCTTTTTATTGTTTTTATTGGTAATGGCGGTGATCTGCGAATTTTAGCGGGACTGCAACATTTTGCCGGACCAATCTGACCCCAAATTACACTTTTTGGGGACCAGTGACATTATTACAATGATCAGTGCTATAAAAATGCACCGATCAATGTAAAAATGACACTGGCAGGGAAGGGGCTAACGCTAGGTAGAGCTGCACGATTAATCGCTAAGAATCAAAATCGCGATCTTCAAAACAGCATGTCACGATCTTTCTAAGGCCCCTTTCACACTGGGGCGGTAGGGGGTGTCGGCGGTAAAACAGCGCTGTTTTTAGCGCTGTTTTACCGCGGTATTCGGCCGCTAGCGGTGCGGTTTTAACCCCCCGCTGGCGGCCGAAAAAGGGTTAAAACCACTCGTACAGTGCGTCTATAGCCGCGGTATAGCTGCGCTGTCCCATTGATTTCAATGGGCATGAGCGGTTTAGGAGCGGCGAATACACCACTCCTTCACCGCTCCAAAGATGCGGCTTGCAGGAGATTTTTTCTTCTCCTGCCAGCGCACCGCTTCAGTGTGAAAGCCCTCGGGCTTTCACACTGAACAAACAGCGGAGGCTGTTTAGGGGTGGTTTGCAGGCGCTATTTTTAGCGCAATAACGCCTGCAAACCGCCCCAGTGTGAAAGGGGCCTAAGTGCAGAAAGTTTTCACAGCTGGAAAAAAAAAAATCTGGGCAGCCTGCCAAGTTTTATTACAACACAATATAAGTAGAAACAAAGTATCTTTTTGTTGTTTTATCAAAGGGAAGAACTCCAGAGTGTAGATGAGGGAAGTTTAACCATTTTAAGACCAAACCTTTTCTGACATTTGTTGCTTACAAGTAAAAATCATTATTTTCTGCTAGAAAATTACTTTGAGCACCCAAACGTGGTATTTTTTTTTGCAGAGACCCTAGAGAATAAAATGGTGGTTGTTGCAATATTTTATGTCACACCGTATTTGCACAGTGGTTTTTCAAACGCAATTTTTTCTTGAAAAAATACACTTTAATTTAAAAAAAAAAAAAAACCTAAACAGTAAAATTAGCCCAATTTTTTTGTATAATGTGAAAGAAGATGTTACACCGAGAGAATTGTGATCTTTATTCTAAACAAAAAAAAATTGTGATTTTTATTTTAGCCAGAATTGTGCAGCTCTACTAGGGGGCAATCAAAGGGTTAAGTGTTTTGCCTCAGCGTGTTCCAGCTGTAGAGGGGATGGGCTTACTGAAACATGACAAATCATTGCTCCAGATCACTGGGAGCAGTAGATCCCTGTCATGTCACTAGGCAGAACGGGGAACTGCCTTGTTTACATAGGCCAGTGGTTCTCAACTCCAGTCCTCAGGACCCACTAACAGGCCAGGTTTGCAAGATAGTTGAAATACATCACAGGTGATATCACTTGCTGTTCAGTGATTGCAGTATTCTAGTCTGCAACTCCCCAAGGTAATACTTAAAAGCTGGCCTGTTGGTGGGTCCCGAGGACTGGAGTTGAGAACCACTGACATAGGCAGTTCCCTGTTCTGCCTCTCCTCGCCGCAGTCGCGGGCCACCGGCGGACATTGTGCGCGCTGGCTATAGTGCTTTTACGGACTGACGTACAGGTACATCAGTTTGCGCAGGAGAGCCATTCTGACGACGTATATCGGCGTGAGCTGGTCGGCAAGTGGGTTAAGCACATGTGCAGAGGCGTTCAAATAAATCTAGAATTTATGAGCAAGTCCGTGCAATCTGAGAGCCAGTAGACAATTTTTGGCCCCATTCACACAAGGGCATAGACCTGTACCTCTGTGAGGAGGGTTGTGTTTAGGTGCCTATAAAATCTCAGGTGTTCTGTGCAACCGCGTGTGGCCAGCCTGTCAAAATCAGTGACGCGCTGAAAGACACAGCAGCTTTCTTTTACGCACATGTCAGTATTTACATGTATACAATAATAATCTGTTTCTGTACAAAGGTGGAAACTGCAATGTGTGTGAAGATCCATTCAGCATGTCATTGATTTTGATAGGCTGGCTGCATGGGACAGCTGTCTTTTTTTTTTTTTTTTGCACAGAAGTATGGGTTTGTGAGCCAGTGTGAATAAGGCCTTAAAGTGAAGCTTTGTTTATGCAGGACAAACAAACTATTTACCTGTAAAAACAGAAGTGAGGGAATCCTGGCATGTCACCAGAACCAGTGGCCCCATTGGAAGATTTCCCCTCTATTAATATTCTGAAGTCAAATTTGGGATTTTTCTTTTAACTCTCGATAAGGGTAAACAGGACAAATAGAAGTCTCCGTAAGGCTCCAGTCACAATGGAAATTGCGTTTTTAATGGTGCACATCAATGCAACTCAGCAGAGTGCAGTTTTGGAACAGGTTCCTCTACTATTTTGGTGTGACTGCAAGCGCAACATTGGCCCCATAGAATGTGCAAACCACATCCAAGTTGCACTACGTAATCGCACTGAAAATCTAATCAAAATTGGAATGCAGCATTTTGAACCTAGCCTTACAGGGACAGAGCAATAAAATCTGACTGGTGTTCTTATCCCTCTCCACTCTCAAAACAGTTTTGCCTTTAGTTGCACTTTAAATACATGGATTCCCAAAAAGGACAGTACGGTATATATCTAAGCTGCTTTTACTGGTGGGCTGTTGAGTAAAAGTTATCCTTTAGTCACTTTAACCGCTTCCATACTGGGCCTATACCGGCATTTCTCTCCTACATATAAAAATCATAATTTTTTTGCTAGAAAATGACTCGGAACCCCGAAACATTATATATATATTTTTTAGCATAGACCCTAGTGAATAAAACAGCGGTCATTGCAATTTTTTGTGTCGCATGGTATTTGTGCAGCAGTTTTTCAAACTAGTTTTTTTTGGGGAAACCACTTTCATGAATGATGCCTGTAGCTGCTGGCATCATTCAGATATCTCCACTGAAAGCCCAGGATGTCATATGATGATCAACAGTATGGAAGTGGTTAAGGAGCCAGGAATCTTGTCCTTTCACTGGTAATGGCTATCGCAGTTCTTAACTTTAGGCGCCAGGTGTTAGCAGGTCGCAAATGCAGTGTATTGGCCTGCACCGGATCAAATAGTACAGAAGTACTATGCAATCCAGTTGCAGTACGTTTTTTAAAGTACTGCATGCACTACTTCTGGTGAGGTCCAATGCGATTCAGCCAATTCAAAATGCATAGGCTCAAATCTCACCGCACTGCACATGAATCGCACAGGAACCTGCGGTGCATTCCTGTGAGATTCCTGGTGTGAACTGACCTTTTTAACCACCTCAATACAGGGCACTTAAACCCCCTTCCTGCCCAGACCAATTTTCAGCTTTCAGTGCTCTCACACTTTGAATGACCATTACTCAGTCATGCAACACTGTACCCAAATGAAATTTGTGTCCTTTTTTTCACACAAATAGAGCTTTCTTTTGGTCAAATTTAATCACTAATGGGTTTTTTATTTTTTGTGCTATAAATAAAAAAAGACTGTAAATTTTGTGAAAAATTGCCTTTTTCTTTGTTTTTGTAATAAAATTTAGCAAATTAGTAAATTTTCTTCATAAATTTTGGCCAAAATTTATACTGCTATATATCTTTGGTAAAAATAACCCAAATTAGTGTATATTATTTGGTCTTTGTGAAAGTTATAGAGTCTACAAACTATGGTGCCAATCACTTAAAATTGAAAACATCTGATCAGGCCTTCAGTACATAAGGTGAATCTCATTTCTTGAGGTACTAACAAGTCAGAAAAGTACAAATACCCCCCAAATGACCCCTTTTTAGAAAGTAGACATTCCAAGGTATTAAGTAGCATGGTGAGTTTTTTTAAGTTGTAATTTTTTCCCACAATTCTTTGCAAAAGGAAGATTTTTTTTCGAAATTTTCATATTACCGTATATACTCGAGTATAAGTCGTTCCGAGTATAAGTCGAGGCCCTAATTTACCACAAAAAAATGGGAAAAACTTATTGACCCGAGTATAAGACGAGGGTGAGAAATGCACAGCTACTTTAAGTGGAAAAGAGGGTCAACAATGCCCATTTGCAGCCTCACTGTGCCCATTTGCATGCCTCACTGTACCCATTTGCAGCCATAGGTCCCCCGAACTTCATACTTGGTAGTTAAGGGTTCCTAGATGCCCCCTAGCTGCAGCCAAAATTTGGGGTCTCTGAACCCAAAGTGTCCAGAAATGACATTGCTACAGATGGACACAGTTGACCGACTTTGGGGCCCCGTATCTCGGGGACACTTAGTGCTAGGAACCCCGAATTTGGTGTGCAAACCCAGTGGAATTAGTACAATAAAATATCCAAAGCTGGGATTTCTAGAACCAAGTGGCCCCGAGATACAGGACCCCAAAAATCAGTTCAGAAAATGTCAAGCACTTTTCTGCAGCAGAGAATGACATTTTTCGAACCGATTTTGGGGCCCCATATCTCGGGGCCACTTGGTGCTAGGAACTCCAGCTTTGGATATGGTATGGTACCAGGTCTACTGGGTTTGCACACCAAACTTGGAGTTCCTAGCACTAAGTGACCCTGAGATACAGGGCTCCAAAGTCGGTTCAGAAAATGTCAAGCACTTTTCTGCAGCAGAGAATGACATTTTCCGAACCGACTTTGGGGCCCCATATCTCGGGGCCACCTGGTGCTAGGAACTCCAGCTTTGGATATGTTATGGTACCACGTCCACTGGGTTTGCACACCAAATTTGGGGTTTCTAGCATCAAGTCGCCCTGAGATACGGGGCCCCAAATTCGGTTTGGAAAATGAAATTTTTTGCTGCAGAAAAGTGCTTGACTCGAGTATAAGTCGAGGGGGGCACTTTCAGCACAAAAAAAGGTGCTGAAAAATTCGACTTATACTCGAGTATATACGGTAACTGGTTATTTCTCTCACAGAGCATATGCATACAACAAATTACACCCCAAAATACATTCTGCTACTCTTACCAGGTATGGGGATACCACATGTGTGGGACTTTTACACAGCCTGGCCACATACAAAGGCCCAACATTGAAGTCGCACTATCATCTCATTTCTCAACCACCTATTACACTTTTGAAGGCCCTGGAGCACCAGGACAAAGGAATTGCCCACAAAATGACCCCATTTTGGAAAGCAAACACCTCAATGTATAATCTATGAGGCATAATGAGTCTTTTGAACGGTTAGTGTCGTCATGAATGGTGGACATCATGTGCACGTTCCTGTTATCCTTGGTTTGGTTATTGGTTTGCGCAAAAGTTATAGCGTCTACAAACTAGGGTACATTTTCTGTAATTTACACAGCTTTTAGTTTGACTGATCTCATTTCTTGAGGTGCTAAAATGGCAGGGCAGTACAACCCCCCCCCCCCCAAAATGACCCAATTTTGGAAAGTAGGCACCCCAAGGAAATTGCTGAGAGGCATGTTAATCCCACTGAATATTACCATTTTTTTGTCCCAAGTGATTGAATAATGATATAAAAAAAAAAATTACAAAAAGTTGTCACTAAATGATATATTGCTCACACATGCCATGGTTATATGTGGAATTGCGCTCCAAAATACATTTAGCTGCTCTCCTGAGTATGGGGTACCACATGTGTGGGACTTTTTGGGACCCTAGCCACGTACGGGGCCCCGAAAACCAAGCACTGCCTTCAGGATTTCTAAGGGCGTAAATTTTTGATTTCACTCCTTACTGCCGATCACAGTTTTGAAAGCCATAAAATGCCAAGATGGCACAAATCCCCCCCCCCCCCAAATGACCCCATTTTAGAAAGTAGACACCCCAAGCTATTTGCTGAGAGGCATGGTGAGTATTTTGCAGCTCTCATTTGTTTTTGAAAATGAAGAAAGACAAAAACATTTTTTTTTTCTTTCAATTTTCAAAACTTTGTGACAAAAAGTGAGATCTGCAAAATACTCCCTATACCTCTCAGCAAATTGCTTGGGGTGTCTACTTTCTAAAATGGGGTCATTTGGGTTTTTTTTTTTTTTTTTTAATTAACATTTTTCATAACAATACATTTCCCTCTGGGGATAGTTCATTATACAAATCCACATTATTATATAAAAATAGGAACAAAAAATGATTATCCCCCACACCCTCCTAACCCCGACCCCCTCCCTCCCCTACCGAGATTTTTTTCCAGAATTTTTTGATGGTAGGACACTCCCACCAGATATGGGCCATTGTTCCTGGGGGGGGGTTGTGCCATCTGGGCATTCCATGGCCTCCGAAACTGATAGGCAGTGAAGAGTGAAATCAAAAATTTACACCCTTAGTAAGCCTGAAGGCGGTGCAAATGTGGTATCCCTGAACTCAGGAGAAGCAACAGAATGTATTTTGGGGTGTAATTTCACATTATCCCATATTCCCATGGCATGTTTGAGCAATATATCATTTAGTGACAACTTTGTGCAAAAAAAAAAAAAAAAAGTGTCTTTTTCCTGCTACTTGTGTCAAAATAAAAAATATTCCATGGACTCGACATGCCTCTCAGCAAATAGCTTGGGGTGTCTACTTTCCAAAATGGGGTCATTTGGGGGGGGGGGGGGGGTTGAACTTTCCTGGCATTTTATGCACAACATTTAGAAGCTTATGTCACACATCACCCACTCTTCTAACCACTTGAGGACTAAGCCCTTTTGACACTTTTTGTTTACATGAAAAAATTATTTTTTTTGCAAGAAAATTACTTTGAACCCCCAATCATTTTTTTTTTAAAGCAAAGGCCCTACAGATTAAAATGGTGGGCGTTTCATTTTTTTTTTTCACACAGTATTTGCGCAGCTATTTTTCAAGTGCATTTTTTGTGTGAAAAAACACACTTTTTAAAATTTTAATGCACTAAAACGCACTATATTTCCCAAATGTTTGATGAAAAAAAAAAGATGATCTTAGGCCGAGTACATGGATACCAAACACGACATGCTTTAAAATTGCGCACAAACAGTGGCGACAAACTAAATTCATTTTTAAAAGCCTTTACAGGTTACCACTTTAGATTTACAGAGGAGGTCTACTGCTAAAATTACTGCCCTCGATCTGACCTTCTCGGTGATACCTTACATGCATGGTGCAATTGCCGTTTACATTTGACGCCAGACCGACGCTTGCTTTCGTCTTTGCGTGAGAGTGGGGGGGACAGGGGTGCTTTTTCTTTTTTTTTTATTATTTTTTTAATTATTTTTAAACTGTTCCTTTCTCTTTTTTTTTTTTTTAAATTGGGGTCTATTAGACCTAGATCTCTCCTCTGCCCTCAAAGCATCTGACCACACCAAGATCTGTGTAATAAAATGCTTTCCCAATGGCGCTGTTTACATCCGGCGAAATCTAAGTCATAAAATGCTCGTAGCTTCAGGTTTCTTAGGCCATAGAAATGATTGGAGCCATTCTGGTCTCTGATCAGCTCTGTGGTCAGCTGGCCGAATCAACGGCTGCAATCTCAGGTTCCCTGTGGGGACAGGAGAGCCAAAGAAAAACATGGAAGACGATGGGGGGGGGGGCATTCCCTTCCACTACTTGTAAAAGCAGTCTAGAGGCTAATTAGCTTCTAGGATTGCTTTTACATGAAAGCCCACCGCTGGCTGAAAAGAATGATACCTAAACCTGCAGGCATCATGCTGGTATAACCACTCAAAGTCCAGCAACATACCAGTAAGTTGCTGGTCCTTGTTGAGCATATATTGTAAACTTTTTTTTTCATGCAGCCTGTGGGCTGAAGGAAAAAAAGAGATTGATCGGTGGGTATGCCCACCATTAGAATACCTCACTTCATCCACCCACTTCTAATAATGGGCATACATGTACCGTTTATATATGCCGAAGCATGGGGGCTTCCACCCCAAAAGGTGGTAGCAAATCGCTCCTCCGCCCCTGCTGCCCCCATGCTTTGGCATATATATATGCTCTTTTATTTTTTAACTGTGGTGGTGAAATCACCTCCTACAGCGCTGGAGTCACGGCTTTATGTATCGTGGGAGCAAACGCTGTTGCTATCAAGATAGATAAATCCGCGCTGCAACTGAAGAGCGTACCTACTAAGCAAATGATAGTTAACAATGAAACAAAATAACATTACAGTATAACAGTAAGACTTACCATACCTGCAAAGCAAATACAAAAAAAAACAGTAAAAAATAAAACATTTTTTAATGCAACCTGTGCCTAAAATATATATATGCCGAAGCATGGGGGCATCCACCCGCAAAAGGTAGGAGCAAATCGCTCCTCCGCCCCTGCTGCCACCATGCTTCGGCATATATGCTTAAGTATGTAACTGTGGTGGTGAAATCGCCTTCGACAGCGCTGGAGTCACGGCTTTATGTATCGTGGGAGCAAACGCTGTTGCTGTCAAGATAAATAAATCCGCGCTGCAGCTGAATTGCGTACCTGAAAACAAAAAAAGGTTAACAATAAAACACAGTAAAGTATAAAAAAATTGCATATCTGAAAAGCAAACTTGATAAACCATAATAACAATAAAACATTGCAGAATAGAATACAGTAAAAAAGAGCAGAACAATGGAGAGAGAATAGAGAGAGAGAACAATAAAACGACAACTATTTTTGTTTTTTTATTTTATATATTTTTTTTACACTTTTTTTTGTAACTAACTTTTGTAAATGGTACCAGGTTTGGGTCTCTCAAAATGCGATGGCATTTTGGGAGACCCTGTGACAGTGTGCCTAGTCTGTGCAGTGCTGTACCCTACGCTAAAACTCAACTAGTGTATGGTAGCGTTCAAAACATTCACCAATGCAAAGACCAGGATTGTCAGGACAGGAGGGACAATAATAGCGAGTGTCACGCCTATATCTGCGCTTGCTGCAGACACGACATCTTCTTTGGGGGGCTCATTGGGTAGGGTTACTCGGGAGGACATAAGGAAAATGCCTCTCATGCAGCCGGCTTACTGCATTTGGATTGGGAAGGTGAGGTGGAGCACCGTCTGGATACAGAAGGGCTCTGACGATCTCTTCCTGGAATTTAAGGAAGGATACAGTCCGTCCTGAAGCTCTGTATAGCACATGAGCGTTCAGCAAAGCCAATTGAAATAAATAGACACTTTCCTTTACCAGCGTCTGGCCTTACGGGCAACTAGGTACTGCGCCAACAACTGGTCGTTGAGGTCCACCCCTCCCATGTTAAGGTTATATTCGTGGACACAGAGGGGTTTCTCCACAACACCAGTCGCCGTAGGAATTTGGACTGTCGTGTCTGCATGAAGGGAGGTAAGAACAAAAACATTCTTATTATCCCTCCACTTCACAGCGAGCAAGTTATTACACTTCAAGCATGCTCTCTCCCCCAGCCTAAGACGGGAATCTACAAGCCGCTGGGGAAAGCCCTGGCATTTAGGTCGCACGGTGCCACATGCTCCAATCTGATGATCAAACAAGTGACTAAAAAGTGGCACGCTCGTGTAATAATTGTCCACGTACAAGTGGTACCCCTTTCTGAATAAGGGTGACACCAAGTCCCACACTATCTTGCCAGCGCTTCCTATGTAGTCAGGGCAGTTTGTCGGCTCTACGTGACTATCTTTTCCCTCGTAAACCATAAAACTACATGTATAGCCTGTGGCCCTGTCACAGAGCTTATACATCTTGACCCCGTATCTGGGACGCTTGCTTGGAAGGTACTGTTTGAATGACAGGTGGGCAGAAAACTTAATCAGGGACTCATTAGCGCAGACAACTTGATGGGGCGTAAACAAGTCTGCAAAACGTTGGTTGAAGTGGTTTACAAAGGGCCGAATTTTGTAGAGCCGTCGTATCCAGGGTCTCCACGTGGACGACAGAGTTCATTGTTGTTGAAGTGCAAAATCTGCTCGTATCGTGCCCTGGTCATGGAAGCAGAGAACACGGGCATATGGTGATTTGGGTCAGTGGACCAGTATGACCGCAACTCACTCTTTTTAGTTATGCCCATGTTGAGGGAAAGGCCCAGAAAGATCTTAAATTCGGAAACCGTAATTGGTTTCCAATCTCTGGCAAGGGAGGACTGCGGAATAGTGGCAATGTGTTGACCAGCGTACAAATTGCTTTGGTCCACAATAGATCTATAGAGATCTTCGGTGAAAAACAGCGAGTAAAAATCAAGTGACGTAAAATCAACTGTTTTCACCTGAATGCCGGGTTGGCCAGTGAATGGGGGAAGTATGGGTGCTGCAGAAGTGCTGGGTTCCCAATTGGGATTGGCGAATGCAGCAGGAAGGGCACTATGGGCACGACGGGCCTGTGTTCGTCGTCTTCTTGATGGCAGCGAGACACTACTTGCCATCTCGCCACCTTGAACTGCACTTATGGGACTCGCCACGTCACCAAGTGTTACTGCAGTGCTGGATTGACTACGACCAGGGTGTACTAGGCCAATGGTGCTTGCCAGTTCACCAGAAGGAATAGCGGCGCTAGTACTGCTCTGCTCCATACGAGGGAACTGCGATTCTTGCACCTCAACAGCAAAAGAAGATCGGGGTCTGGTACACCTGACCTTGGCAGGGAGCACAACTCCGTCGTCGGAGCTAGCTGTCATGGAGCCGCTGTCTTCTACAGGATCGTTTTTCTGAGCCTGAATCTGACAGATGAGTGACTTCCTCTTCACTATCTGTCATGCTCAGAAACGTGTAGGCCTCTTCACTAGTGTACCTTCGATTTGCCATTTTGGGCTCTAAATTTAGTGGTACACTAGTGAGACTCACAGGTAAAAAAGCTGTTGGCGACTGTATCAAAACGCTACCAAAAAAAATGTTAGCGAACGCTGCAGCTATGTGTGCTTAGTGTTTTGTAAGTGAAAGTGATTGATCGATACTGCACTTGGGTGGGCTGGGCCGAGCGGCAAAACGCAGGTGCTAGCAGGTATGTGGGCTGATCCCGCTAACACTGCATTTTCGGGAACCCTAAACTGCTGTGGACGCTAGTATAGATCTGATCAGATATCGTTCCGTTCAAATACTATACCACTAAGGGAGGTGTATGCTGCGTGCGTGGGTGTTAGCGGTACTGGCACTAACCTGACGCTGCCTGGGGCGACGCAGACCCTAAAACTTAACTTATATCACCCGCCGGGCGATCAGGGGGTTAAACCTTTATTAGGTAATAAACGGCGGGTGCCCGCCCATCCACTGCAGTGGAGAGACACAACACACACCGATATCCAGCTCTACCGGGCCAAAAGGAGAAGGAAGTGTCTCTGACTTACAAACATCAAGTTTAACCACTTCAACCCCGGAAGAATTTATCCCCTTCCTGACCAGTGCGTTTGCGATTCGGCACTGCGTCGATTTAACTGACAATTGCGCGGTCGTGCGACTTGGCTCCCAAACAAAATTTACGTCCCTTTTTTCTCACAAATAGAGCTTTCTTTTGGTGGTATTTGATCACCTCTGTGGTTTTTATTTTTTGCGCTATAAACAAAAAAAAGTGTCAATTTTGAAAATAACGCATTATTTTTGACTTTTTGCTATAATAAATATCCCCAAAAAATATTTAAAAATATTTTTTTTCCCCCTCAGTTTAGGCCGATACGTATTCTTCTACATATTTTTGGTAAAAAAAAACGCAATAAGCGGTAATTGATTGGTCTGTGCAAAAGTTATAGCGCCTACAAAATAGGGGATAGGTTCATGACATTTTTACTTTTTTTTTTAATTTTTTTTTTACTAGTAATGGCGGCGATCAGCGATTTTTAACGTGACTGCGACATGGCGGACACTTTTGACACTTTTTTGGGACCTTTGTCATTTATACAGCAATCAGTGCTATACAAATGCATTGAATCCTGTGTAAATGACACTGGCAGTGAAGGGGTTAACCACTAGGGGGCAGTGTAAGGGTTAAGTATGTCCTGGGGAGTGTTTCTAACTTGGGGGCGTGGCTACGTGTGACACGTCACTGATCTCTGCTCCCGATCACAGGGAGCGGAGATCAGCGACACTGTCACTAGGCAGAACTGGGAGATGCTTGTTTACATTAGCATCTCCCCGTTCTTCCTCTCCGTGAGGCGATCGAGTTCGCGGGACCCGCGACCTGACTCACGGAGCTGCCGACGCACGCAATGGCACGGCGGCAAATTTTAAGGGACATACGGGTACGCCCATTTACCCAGCCGTGCCATTCTGGCAACGTACATCGGCGTGTGCCGGCCGGGAATCGGTTAACAATATATACTTATGAATATGCATAAGGTCTAGGCGTGTTATAGGTGTGACCGTATAGTTTAGTCCAATCAGCATTCATATCTTCTTAACAGCAAGGGAACAGTTATGTAGGTGGTTACATCATGTGACTGATATAAAGCGAAAGAAAACATGGGCGCCGCCATAACAGTACTGGATCAGACCAGCTAAATAAGACAGTCCATTTCTCGGTGCAAAATAAAGGAGTAAACTGTTGCTTCTTATCTGGCGGTGAAGGTCATCATAGACTGAAAACTCTGTGTCTAGAAAGAAACAAGAAAGTGCATTACAAATTCTTAAAGTGATAGTCTCTATATAGAATATATATAAAACTCAACATTATCAGACCCCTATAATTGTACTCACTGACCGCTCTACTCTGCTTTACACAATCTCTCTGACTGTCCCTTTGCTCAGCACAGGGCAGCATACGGTCTTGTACAGTGCACCGTTGTGAATCTTGTGTCCTGGTCAGAAAAATGTGCTGCCGCTCAGAAGATGCGTGGGGTAGCATTAATCCTAATGGCACCTACACATGCTGGAAAAGAAAACCATAGCGCAGTTTGCCCGCACTGGGATTCACACTGCACTTGTGATTTCGGTACATTCCATGCTTTCAAAAAAGGCTAGGCACAGGGACCTTTTTCATTGTGTTTTCTGGAGGCAGTTCAGCCTATTCAAATAAATGGGCTGCCATGCCTGTGCAAAATGTGGTTCGGAGAGCTATGTAAAACGCGGCTCATAGAGATGCACAAGTGTGAACCTAGCCTAATGGCAGGATTACTGGGTTAAGATAAATGAAAAAAATTGTGGAAAATGGCAATTCAGCGACCACATCTATAGACCTGTAAGCTGCAACATAAATTTTTGTTCTTTGGTTTATGTATGCCTTAAAGTGATTGTAAAGTCTTTTTTTTTTTTTTTTTTTTTTAAATAACAAAGGTTATAATTATCTCCTATGTGCAGTTGGTTTTGCACAGAGCAGCTCTGATCATCCTATTCTCAGGTCCCTCTTTGCTGCTCCTAGCCCCTCCCTTCTTCTATCAAGTGCCCCTCAGGCAGTAGCTCGCTACAGGGGGCACCCAAGCCGAGTCAGAGCTCCGTGTATCAATTCAGACACAGAGCCCCCATCTGAGCCAATGGCGCCGCTGCTCTGTCTCAACCAATCAGGAGGAGTGTCCTGTATGGCTGAGGGGATCGTGGACGTCGCTGGAGAGAGAAGGGGCTCAGGTAGGTAATTAGAGGGTGCTGGGGTGGCTGATATATACAGGTTTTTCATCTTAATGCATAGAATGCATTAAGATAAAAAAAACCTTCTGCTTTTACAACCCCTTTAAGTGTCACAGATCGGTTACTGAGGATAATAGAGTGTTGGGTTTCATCCTTGCTGTTTGCTTTAAAACTTATTTAGTTTTTGCTGTAGTGACAATGCCTTTTTTTTTTTTTTTTTTTTTTTTTAGGGCCCACAGGATATTAAGAATGTGCTGCCTTCCCTATTTCGTGGATTAGGCCTAGAAGCACAGCCAATTGTGGTCCCTGGCAGAGGGGATCCCTTAATGGGTAAGTTATTTTAGTGCTAACTAGAATCTCATTAAGTAATACAAATGTAGGTTTCTGGAACCTTTTGCAAAGGAATGTGAAACAGAGCAGGAAGAGTGTCAATATAGTAAACTCTTTAATGGTTAAAAATGACAATTATCCACTCACAAGTTAACTGGAGAAGATCTACTACAGGTGCATCTCATAAAATTTGAATATCATCAAAAAGTTAATTTATTTCAGTAATTAATTTTGGAAAGTGAAACTCATATTTTATATAGAAGTGTTACACACAGAGTGATTAATAATTGGGGTTAATCACTCATATGCCACATTCGTATAGATCATTTGAAAATAATTTTTTTTTTTACCCACTAGGACGGACTTTAAAGGCAGATTGGAACAACCGTGTTATTGGAACAACAGTGTCATTTAAAAATATTTTTAAATGACACCGTTGTTCCAATCTGCCTCTAAAGCCCGATCTAGTGGGTAAAAAAAATTCTTTTCAAGCATTTCTTTCTTTTAATTTTGATGATTATGGCTTACAGCTAGTGAAAACCCAAAATTCAGTATCTCAGAAAATTTGAATATTACTTAAGACCAGTAAAAAAACAAATGTTGGCTTACTTAAAAACACGTCCATGTACAATATGCACTCAATACTTGGTCTGGGCTCCTTTTGCATGAAAAAACTTGCGCAGCCTCACGCTGCAGCTTCTCCCTCCTCTGCTCACACGACGGTGTGAGCAGCAGAGAGAACCGGACATGACGCCGGTTTGTTGATGGTGATCGCTCCATCATTGGATGGAGCGATCACATGGTAAAGGGCCGCTGGGATTGGCCCTTTACCCAGATCCGTGACACACCAGGTCCTGCGAACCCGGCGAGCACGGACAGTGCACGATTCTGGGAGGACGTCATACGCCCTCCAAGAATCATCAAACCACGCTGTAGCCATCATTCAGCTATGGCCTGGTCAGTAAGTAATTAAGGTATATATTTTACAACATTTTGTGTTTGATAAACCGCTGCGCAAATATTGTGCGACATAAAAATTGCAACATTTACCATTTGATTCTCCAGGGCCTCTGCTTAAATAAATGTAAAATGTTTTTAATGTTCTAAGTATAATTTTCTAGCAAAGAAATGTAGATTTTTACATGTATGAGAGAAATGTCAGAATTGACTGGAGGTGGTTAAAGATAAAATAAGTTATTACAGACCTTACACTTAAAAATAGGAAAATAGGTTCTGCTTCTTACATTAGTACATTAGCGCGCCCCCCCCCCCCCCCTTATATCTTAATAGCATATAATAGGGCTGAAACAACTAATCGATTAATCGACAACTAATCGATTATGAAATTAATCGCTTACTATTTTCATAATCGATTAATCGGCCAGTAACATAATGGGGTTAAAAATAATAAAATTAGCCCTTTTATAGTACAAAAAGAACAAATCGCTACTGTAAATATTACTTTCACAGTTCTACAGTAAAAAAATGAACCCCTTACAGTAGCAATTATTTGCTTTTTTTTGTACTATAAAGGGCTCATTTTAGTTTTTTTTAACCCCGTTATGTTACTAAACGTCTTAGACCTGGTTCACATCTGTGTTTTTTTGTGCTTTTTGCAGAAACACTCTACAGTTGATTTACATGGTTTTCTATGGGACACGTTCACATCTATGCTTTTTTTCAGCCGCTGCGTATTTGGAAACGGTCAGGGACTTTTTTTTTACCGCAAAACTGTGTTTTTTTTGTAATTCGTTTTTGCAGCAATTTGTATTTTTTAAGCTGCCCAACAACAAATTGGCCAAAACTGTATTTCTCTTCTATCAGTGTATACAGTATATCTCCTCTAATAGTGTATATACAGTATATCTCTTCTGTCTGTTATTCTCAGAGTGGATTCAATATTTTGCTCCCCAACCATATGGTTGGTTGTTTATATTTACCACTCCATAGAGATATTTAAGAATAAATAGCTTTTTTTTTAAAACTTTACATATTAACTAAATTATACACCACACTTTTTTTTAAGGTTATTAACCGATTAAAACGATTAATCGAAACAATAATCGACCAACTAATCGATTATGAAAATAATCGTTAGTTGCAGCCCTAGCATATAATGTCTATCAAAAACGTGTAGAAAAATTAGTATACTTATCTTGCTTTACTACAGACGGTCCCCGTGTTACAAACAAGATTAGAGGAGATATACTGTATATACTATTAGAAGAGATATTTTGTACATACTATTAGAGGAGATGTACTGTATATACTGTTAGAGGAGATATACTGTATAAACTATTAGAGGAGAGATATACTGTATATACTATTAAAGGGTGAATCTGGTAAATATCAAACTCAGCTTAATCTTTTTTATTTAAAAAACAATTTCTTCCTTAAAAAAAAAAAAAAAAGTCATTTTAAGAAGGTTTGTTCGATTTTCTAATCGTTAGTGGGGTCAAATCGACGTTCATTTTCAACCACGACGGGAACATTTGGAAATAATAGAAAACTTCTTGGTCAAAGGAATTTTCAGACTGTGTATGTGGTTTTAATTCAGAAATTACATTCATTTTAAAAACAGAATGTTAAAAACAAGTGAAAATTTCCAACAACATTCTTTCATTCAGCGAATGTACAAATATTTTTCGTCTGAATATTCTCATCTGAAAATTGATCCGTGTGGCCAGCATAAGGCTCGGTACACACCTATGCAGTTTGCTTTTGATTTGTTTATGCAGTGCTTTTTGCTGTGAGTTTTTAATTTTTGTGTACATTATTTTGCTACGATTTGCGTTTTTGCATATTTTTTTTCCCCCAATTGTTGGGCAGATTAAAAAACATAAATTGCTGCAAAAACGCATTACATACATACTTTTCTTCAGCTTCTCCATTGAAGTATATTGAACCAAAAAAGCACCGTTTTGCGTTAAAAGTCCCTGACCCTTTCAAAATACGCAGTGGCTGAAAAAAGCATAGATGTGAAAGTATCCCATAGGAAACCATGTAAATGAACTGTAGTGCGTTTCTTCAAAAAGCACCAAAAAACACACAGAACATGAACCAGGCCTTAGATGTTTAGTAACATAATGGGGTTAAAAAAAACTAAAATGAGCCCTTTATAGTACAAAAAAAAAAAATCAGATAATCACTACTGTAAGGGGTTCATTTTTTTTACTGTAGAACTGTGAAAATATTTACAGTAGGGATTATTTGCTCTTTTTGTACTATAAAGGACTCATTTTAGTTTAGTCTTTTAAACCCCATCATGTTACTGGCCGATTAATCGATTATGAAAATAGTAATCGATTAATTTAATAATCGATTCAATAACGATTAATCGATTAGTTGTTTCAGCCCTACATGCCTTGGTGATAAAGCATCAGTGGAGACACCTTTTTCCCATAATAACTTTTACAGGAGTGAATTTTCCTTCCTAGGGGTATATTCTCTCTCACTTCCTGTTGTCCCCCTCTGTTTGTAAGCAGGAGTCGTTTGAAGGTCAGATGTTTGTAACTAGGGGACTGCCTGTTTTCTGCATACATTACCTAGGAGATTAGGGATCCTTAGTGTTTCTAGGATCATGCTAAAAGGATCACAACGTAGTGATGTGTTTTTTTTCTTTTATTTAAGTTATATATAAGATGTGTTTGGTATTAAAATTTTTCTTCAGGGTTTTTTTTGCCTTGAGGGTGGGGGGCCCTGATGTTTTAAGCAGACCTTGCTTTTTGATGCATGGTCACGCTGTGACAGAACAGAACCCACTGTCACTGTGTTTTGGAAGGGGCTATGGGCTCGCCTCCTACCCACAGACTATGGCCCAGCAGAGAACGTTAATTTTTGGAGGGCTATTTGCCATCTCCCACCACCTGTAGAAGATGCCACCTCCAGACATTTGTGTTCGCGGTCGCCAGTTCATCGGAACCGGGTCAACACGGTATCTGTGGCTGGGCTCGTGGAGTAGTTTCGGGTCAACACATGGTATCTGTGGCTGGGCTCGTGGAGTAGTTTCTGGCTACCTAAACCTATTGGCCCGGCTGGGCTAAATATATACTTTTATTCCACAAACAATGTACTTTTAGTTGATAAAGGCATATACAAGATGGTGGTATTCCCAAAGCATGGGGCTACGAGACTTGGGGACAAAATGGCATTGAGATAATGTAATGTAATGCTACACCCCCCCCCCCCTCTCTTGTTGCGGTGTTTAATTGTGTTAGGTCATGGCACATAGACAAAGGTCTGGAGACACATCTCAGCAGGGGATGTGTAAGGAGGGGCTGCTTGCTTATCATAGTCCCTTCATGTGTTTCAACTGTAGTTGTTTGAATGTACAGGTGTTGAGTTTCCATTGGTTCTTCCTGGTCCCCTACCCCCTCTATGACAAGGCTAAGGGGAGTGTCCCTAACTGTGTTTAAAAGTGTATGTTTGGTACTTAATAAAGTGTTGATGCTCTGCATGTTTAACCCTCAACACTTGTGTGACTTGTCTCGTGATTGAGGGGTTAAGGGCTGGTTATGGCGAGTCTGCAGGTGCGTTTTGGAGGACAGGACACACAGGTCTGGCGGAGGTGCCCAGCAGGGGTATCCGAGATCCGTCACAGTGGTGGCAGCGGTGGGATGTCTCCTGCAGTCCGGGACATCCAAACCACCACCAGGATTCAAGATCCGGGCAGCCGCCGAGGAGCGATACGGGGACCGGCCAGCATGAGAGCGGAGTTCGGTAGGAGGCTGCAAGGCAAAGTGTCATTTGGGGTCAGATTTGTCCACTGCAATGTTGCAGTCCTACTAAAAATTGCAGATCGCCACCATAAAAAAAATAAATAAAAGACCCTAAATGTATCCCATAGTTTGTAGATGCGATAACTTTTGCGCAAACCAATCAATATACGCTTATTGCGGTTTTGTTTATTTTAGCAAAAATATGTAGAAGAATATATATCAGCCTAAACTCGTTTTCTTTTTCAATATTGTCGCTGTTTGCTTGTTTATAGCGCAAAAAATAAAAATGGTAGAGGTGATCAAATACCACCAAAAGAAAGCTCTATTTGTGGAAAAAAAAGGACCTCAGTTTTGTTTGGGTAGAGCATCGCATGACCGCACAATTGTCAGTTAAAGCGACGCAGTGCCGTATTGTAAAAAATAGCCTGGTCATTAACCACTATAGCAGATTGATGGCCGGGAAGTGGTTCAGTTATCCAGAGGTCCAGCACGACAACATCTTGGCACGCGGCGATCAGTTGTGCTGTGTGTCAGTCTGACACACTGCATCTCTGATCGTGTTATGGAGCCTCTGACGGTCACAACTGATCATTGTGTGAACCAGGCATTCCTCGGTTCGCGCTGACAGGGAGAGACGATCGGTGGCTCCCTGCTGGGGGGGGTGTCTGTGCTGATAATCAGCACAGCCCCATCAGATGTGCCACCACAGCTGCCAGTCAGTACCTCATCAGTGCTGCCCATCAGTGTCAATCAGTACCGCCAGCCAGTGCCCATCACAGCCGCCAGCCAGTGCCCATCAGTGCTGCCTATTGATGCCCATCAGTGCTGCCTATTAGTGCCCATCAATTCTACATATCAGTGCCTCCTTATCAGTGCCAACCCATCAGTGCCCGTCAGTGAGGGAGAAAACAAAATTTTATAACCGAAACAAAGAAAAACTTTTTTTTCCCCTCCAAATACCACCGAAAGAAATCTCTATTTGTGGGAAGAAAATGATAAAAATTGGGTACAGTGTAGCATGACTGCGCAATTGTCATTCAAAGTGCGACAGCGCTGAAAGCTGAAAATTGTCCTGGGCGGGAAGTGCCTGGTATTGAAGTGGTTAAGGGGGCAAATTCTTCCAGTCCTTAAGTGGTTAAAAGATCAATTTGTCTGTTAGATTTACTGTGAGCTGCATTTTTTCTTTCAGGGAGAGGCTTCCTCAGGACTGCAGCCCCAGGAGAGAGCTTTGACCCTCAGCTCCCACGTGTTTCTAGTCGTCTTCCTTTCAAACCACCTGAGCCTGTTCATAAAGGTGAAATTGAGCCAGTGAGTGTTTCTCTTGGAAGAGCCAGGTACGTGCCTTTTCTGCTGCTACTGAGAAGCCTTTCTTTTGCTAAAATTTAATTCTCTAGCAAACATAAAAAACACATTGTTGATATTTCTTTAATCTAAAGAAGGAGCATTGTGCTACTGTAACATTATATTTAGAACATTTTATGATTATACAGATATGTTCATACAAACCCCAATTCGAAAAAAGTTGTAATTCTTTGTAAAATCTACATAAAAGTAACATGAAATAATTTTACAGGGACATAGCTTGTCCCCGATCACGGTAAACAGCCAATGAAATTGGCTGTTTACCATGTGATCTGTTGTGCTCAATCACAGCCTGGTCACGTTTGTCAACAGACGAGGATGCGTGCCCCCAGACCGTTTACCACGTGATTGGCTGTGTCCTATCACAGCCGGTCAAAAGTATAAACACAAACGGCGGTTTCCAGGGATCTCTCCTCTCTCCTCACACACTGATTGTGTGAGGAGGGAGAAGGAGAGATCTGTGAGTTACAACTTTACTGTATATTTTACACGTTACTGTACACAACATGCCCCGCCCCCCCCCCCCATAAAGAGAACCCGTCGCAGCCCATTTGTCACACAGCCCATCTGTCACACAGGTCGCCATTGGTACCACCATCTGGATTTGTCACAGCCCATCTGTCAAACAGGCCCGCCATCGATACCGCCATCAGCACCTCCATCGGTACCGTCATCAGCACCTCCATCGGTACCGCCTATCATCAGTACTGCCATCAGTACCACCACACAGTCCCGCCGATCATCCGATTCTGGTTTGTAATACCAGCCAGTAGAGGGTAGTGGATCGGAGTTTGAGTCAGAGGAGGAAACCGTCCCTCCTAAAAGGAGATCAGGACCAAGATCTGAAGACCTGCCTACCACCAGCAGCGCCAGACCCCAGGAAGAGGAGACCAGTACTGAAAGTACATGCCCAACCCGAAGAATCCAGGCCCAATCCTACCTTCCGGATGCCCTGGCAAACCCCTTATGGGTTGCCTGCCAACTCAGGATCCGCTATAATCCCCCCTTTCACTGCACAGCCAGGTGTGCAGCCCAACACTCCAAATTTTTCCCAATTGGGTTATTTTAATTTATTTTTCCCACAAGATTTGCTGCAGAATATCATGGACCAAACCAATCTGTATGCAGAGCAATTTATTGCTGCCAACCCCCAGTCATCCTACGCCCGCATGTCCAGTGGCAACATCTCGCACTGGACGAATTTAAATTGTTTTTGGGCCTTACGTTCAATATGGGGCTTACAATGAAGAACAAACTCCATGCCTACTGGTCCACCAACCCCATCCACCACATGCCCATATATTCTGCTCTCATGTCCAGGAGACACTACGACATGATTATGCATTTTCTACACTTTAACGATAATTTGCAGTACCCTCACTGAGATCATCACAACCACGACAAATTGTACAAGATACGCCCCCCTAAAAAATTCATTTTCCCAACGATTTGCTGAAGTGTTTACCCCAGACCAAAACATTTGTGTGGACGAATCCCTTTTACATTTGACTGGCCGACTGCACTTCAAGCAGTATATCCCAAGTAGGAGAGCCAGGTACGGGTTAAAATTGAATACATTTGTGTGATTGAGCCACTGGGTACGTGTATACCTTCCGGATTTATGAAGGCAAAGACTCCCAGCTCCAGCCCCATGAGTGCCCCACATATATTGGAACCAGAGGGAAAATTGTCTGGGAGCTGGCAATACCCCCTGCCCCTTTTTCGCCACCTTTACCGTAAACGAACCCTGGCCTCGGAAGGGCTTTCCACAAAATCTATTGGCAAAAAAATTACAAAACGGAGAATCGGCATTCATGAGAAATGAGTAAGTGTAGGCCATGAAGTGGAGGGGCAAGAAAGATGTCCACACCCTCTACCATCCACAATGACACCTTGGTGGAGATCCAGAGAAGACGCGGCCCCATTGTAAAGCCTGTATGTGTCAACGACAGTTTGTACATGGGGGGGGGGGGGGGGTGGATTTAAAACGGTCAGATGCTACAACCCTATTTGTCAACCCGCAAGTCCCGTTTTTGGTATACGAAAATTGCAGCATTTCATCTGTTTCATATGGCCCTGTTTATTTTGTTTGTCTTCTCCCAAAAAGCAACTAAAAACCAACAAATCACCTACCTCAAGTATATTGAACACATCGTCGCTGCCCTGATTTACAAAACAAGGACCCGCCCCAGGAAGCATTCGCTCTGATTGTGAGTCGACTTCATGAGCAACATTTTCCCTATAACATTCCCCCTACAGAATCTGGAAAAAGACGCCAAAAGAAATGCCGTGTATGCAGCAGAGGAGGAATTAGAAGAAAATCAAGTTGTTATTGCCCTCAATATCCCTCTGAGCATTGGAGATTGCTTCAGAAGTTACCACACATCTATTTAGATATTAGTTCCCCTTCTTTTTAACAGACTGCCATTTCCCCATTTCAAATACCTGTGGGGATCATTTGCCTGCTACCATGTTTCTACCTTCCACGTTAACTGACCCTGGCCTGTTTACGTACGATGTCTTTGCCTGCCGTTTTAAATCCGTTTCTGACTTCCACGTGCACCGACCTTGGCCTGTTAATCAACCATGTTTTTGCCTGCCACTTGGACTGATCTTTTGCCATTCCACTATATTACACAGGGGTCTCGCATATGTGAGGCGCTTCAGACTAGCGTTCTAAGTAGAGAAAACCAGTTTTTGGTTTTCTGTGTTCCCAGAACAGGTTCTGGTTATCTGGAGGCTTCAAAGGGATTTGGGTGGGAGAAGCCTCTACCCCTGGCCCCCTGGTCCTTGGCTTGATTGTCCTTCCTGCTGCCTGGACCAATACTTTGGCTGTGCTGACCATATCGCTGCCTGTAATGACCCAGGACGTTGTGGACCATGTTTCTTCCTCCTGCCTGGACCAGTACTTTGGCTGTGCTGACCATATAGCTGCCTGCTGCCTCTACTGACTATGGACAGTAATTCTGCCTAAATATCTCTGCCTGCTACCTGGACCAATGCTTTGGCTGTGCTGACAGTATCTCTGCCTGTACTATGGACAGTATTCCTGCCTGCTGCCTGGACCGATGCTTTCCTCTGTGGACCACTGCACTACTAAAACCACAGGTAATCTTTTGTTATTTGGTATGTACATGCTATGTGTTAGAAATATGAAAGGTCTTCAATAATGTGATCGGTAGAAAATTATGCTCCTAGAACGCCTAGGGGGGTGCTATTTGGATGTCGGGCCTCTGTATGTGGCCAAGCTGAGTAAAAGTCTCACACATGTGGTATCGCTATATTCAGGACGAGTAGCAGAATGTATTTTGGGGTGTCATTTTTGCTATGTGCATGCCGTGTGTTGGAAATAGCTTATCAACGGACAACTTTGTGTAAAAAAAAAAAAAAAAAGCGTTTTCATTTTTTTTTCTACATTTTCCAAAATAGTCTGGAAAAAAATGAACCGTTCAAAAGACTCATGCCTCATAGATTATGCGTTGGGGTGTTAGCTTTCCAAAATGGGGTCATTTTTTAGGCCATTCCATTGTCCTGGTGCTCCAGGGCCTTCAAAAGCGTAATAGGTGGTTGAGAAATGAAATATGTCATTTATGCTTCTAGAACGCCTGAAGGTGCTACGTGTTGGGTCTCTGTGTGTGTGGCCAGGCTGTGTAAAAGTCTCACACATGTGGTATCGCCATATGACAAGTTTGTGTAAAAATATAAAGAAAAAAAAAATTCTTAATTTTCCCAAGAATTGGGAAAAAATTATAACTTCAAAAAACTCACCATGCCTCTTACTAAATACCTTGGACTGTCTACTTTCCAAATAGGGGTCAATTGGGGAGTATTTGTACTTTCCTGGCTTGTTAGGGTTTCAAGAAATGAGATGCACCAGGTCTGATCAGATATGACCAATTTTCAGTGATTGGCACCATAGCTTGTAGACTCTATAACTTTCCCACAGACTAAATAATATCCACTAATTTGGGTTATTTTTACTAAAGATATGTAACAGTCTAAATTTTGGCCCAAATTTATGAAGAAAATTACTTATTTGCAAAATTTTACAATAGAAACTTAAAATAAAGTGTTTTCTTTTTCAACATTTTCGCTCTTTTTTCGCGTATATCGCAAAAAATAAAAAGCCCAGCAGTGATTAAATACCACCAAAAGAAAGCTCTATTTGTGAGAAAAAAAATGGTAAAATATTTGTTTGCCTACAGTGTAGCATGACTGAGTACGGTAATTGTGATTCAAAGTCTGAGAGCACTGAAAGCTGAAAATTGGTCTGGGCAGGAAGGTGCATAGGTGCCGGGTATTGAAGTGGTTAAGCACTTGACTAAGTGGTTAAGCACTTGACTAAGTGGTTAAGCACTTGACTAAGTGGTTAAGCACTTGACTAAGTGGTTAAGCACTTGACTAAGTGGTTAAGCACTTGGTTTTACCCCCTTCACGCCCAGGCCATCTTTTGTTATTCAGCACTGTGCTAGTTTAGCTTGCAATTGCTCGATCATGCAACACTTTATGCATAATAAATTTATATCAATATTTTCACACAAATGGAGCTTTCTGTTGTTTTTTTTTTTTTATCACCGCTGTTTTTTTAAACCACTCCCTACCCGCGCTATAGCCGAAAGACGGGGGGTTGGGGGGGTTGGTTGTGTTCATGGACGTTGTCCTGTTTGTTCCCTGCGCACCGGGGAAAATCTGTGTTGGCCGTGTGCCTTGGACACAACCAATCACAGATCGTGCTAAATGGCCAATCACAGCGGCCCCTTGGCACTCGATCGGCGTGTCCAATGACAGATGATCTCAAATGTAAACATATAAGATCATTTCTCATTGCCAGCTCTCCTTCCTCTCACAGAGACCGCGTGTGAGGAGCGAGAGCTTCTGTGCTGCAGATTGTGAGTGCCAACACTAAATAAAACACAGTAAATATTAGGGGTGCAACGGATCAAAAAACTCACGGATCGGATCGATCCTCGGACCAGAGTCACGGATCGGATCATTATTGGATCAGCAAAAAAAAAAAAAAAAAAAGACAAATCTTGTTACACCCACCGGAGTTTTAGATTAAAATTAAATGTGAAAATCAGAGGTGTTCTGTCACATTAGCAACCATGTAAGGTCAGCAGGTTTGCTGCTGCTTTTAAAATTTAACATCTAAACAGTCCGTCCTATCTACAAATACTGTATTTATGCATATAAACTCCGTTTTGTGTTGAAAATAGCTGTTAAATCTAAAACTCCGGGGGGTGTAACAAGATGTCCGCTTGCCCCCTTCTCACTCTCTCTCATTACAGTACTGTGCAGGAGTGTGGGGTGTAGCAAGATGGTGGCAACGAAACTCCACTTCCTGACGAGACTGCGGCTGCCGGGTGTACCAAGATGGCCGCCGCTCCGGAGCTAGGCCGAAGCCGCGGCCTTTCCTATGGCCGAGGCCACGGAGCGATCCGCGGATCGCGGGTGTGCCGATCCGCGGAGGTTGACCTGTACGGATCATAGGTGACGATCCGTTGCACCCCTAGTAAATACAGTGCCCACAGTACCTGTCGGTGCCACCTGTCGTCAGTGTCGCATGTCATAAGTGCCCCCATAAGTGCCCACCAACAATGTCTAGAAAATTATTTTCAGCTGAGGAGGCGTACAATATTCTTGCGGCTGACGAGAGCAACGGGGAGCTCTCTGCTTCGGATTCCTCCTCAAATTCAGATTCTGAGTCTGATGTTGACTACGAGCCTGTCCTAAGCAGTGGAACACTGACAGCCTCAGAGGAGGAGGATAGTCCACCCGCCAGACGAAGGCGTTCTGGTGAGGAGGCAGTGCCGTCCACCAGCACCGCAGTACCTCGGCAAGAAAGGCACCGTATCAGTGGGGTGTTACCTTAGTCCCAAAGGGTTAGGTTATGCATAACAATTCATCGCAAGTAAACCAACTTCCTGTTATGCCCGTCTCTGAGTGGAGAGCTCTAACAGTGGAGGAGTTTAAGATTTTTTTGATCCTCACATTCTGTATGGGACTAACCAAAAAAAATGAATTGCGTTCATATTGGTCAACCCACCCCATCCACCACATGCCCATCTTTTCCTCAGTAATAATGCCCACAACCAGATATCTCATGATTATGCGGTTCCTACACTATGATAGTACCCAGTGCCCTCCCCAAAATGACCCAAATTATGATAAGCTTTATAAAATTCGGCCACTACTAAATAATTTTTCTGAAATCTTCCCCCAGTTGTTTACCTCAGACCAACATGTATGCATGTATGAGTCACTTATCAAATTTACTGGCAGGGTGTGCTTCAAACAATTTTTTTCCACCAAAAGGGCCCACTATGGGGTGAAGCTGTATAAATTGTGCGAATGAGCCACAGGGTATACATATGCCTTCATGGTATACATAGAGAAGGACACCCAGCTGCAGCCCCCTAATTGCCCATGGGATCAAACAGGAAAGTCGTTTGAGAACTCATAAACCCACTTCTGGAGAAACGCTACCATTTGTACGTAGATAACTTTTATACGAGTTTGCCCCTGTTCCGCAACCTTCAAAGGAAGAACACTCCAGCATGTGGCACCGTAAGGACGGACCGGAAGGGCTTTTCTCAAAGCCTCGTCAACAAGAAGTTAAGAAGGGAGACTGCGAGTTTGTGGAATGAGGAATTTCTGGCTGTGAAGTGGAGGGACAGAAGGAATATCTACATTCTTTCTTCGATCCACAATAATACCTTTGTGGAGATCACCAGGAGGAATGGCACAATCCAAAAGCCAACATGTATCCTACCTTGCCACAAGACGAACATACCAGTATAAAAAAGTATCAATTTATTTGTTTAATTTGGCCATGTACAACAGCTATATTATCTATCGCAACTCCACTGAAAGCCCCAAACCCTTCCTTGGCTACCAGGAGGAAATCACTGCCCTTGTATTCCCAAACGGCCCACCAGGAAACATTTGATCCGATGTGATTAGCAGACTCTCCGAACGCCACTTTATCGATTTAAAATCCCTCCCAGACCAACAGGCCAAAAACTTCAGAAAAAATGCCGGGTGTGCACCGGAGGAGTTAGAAGAGACACCACTTATTATTGTCCCCAATTTCCTTCCCAACTAGGCCCCTGCACAGTTGACTGTTTCCGCTGTTACCATTAGGGGTGCAACGGATCAAAAAACTCACGGTTCGGATCGTTCCTCGGATCAGGAGTCACGGTTCGGATCATTTTTGGATCAACAAAAAAAAAAAATCTCCCTCGCTGTAATATCCACAATCTCCCTATTGGCAGGGTGTGGCAGAGTATTGGCGGGTATATTGGCAGGGTATTGGCAGACTATTGGCAGGGTATGGGCAGACTATTGGAAAGGTATGGGCAGGGTATAGACGAAAGTCATTGGCTACTGCCCCGTTTATAGCCCTGACGTACGTGTTTTACGTCACCGCGTTCAGAACGATCGGATTTTCCGACAACTTTGTGTGACCGTGTGTATGCAAGACAAGTTTGAGCCAACATCCGTTGGAAAAAATCCATGGATTTTGTTGTCGGAATGTCTGATCAATGTCCGACCGTGTGTACAGGGCATTACACTGTACTAATGACACTGGCTGGGAATGAGGTTAACATCAAAGGGCAGTCAAGGGGTTAACTGCCTAAAAAGTGTAATGTGTGTTGCTTTTACTTACCGATCTGGCTGCTTTTTCTCCCTCAACTCAGAGTTGATTTCAAGGTAAAGAAACAGCCAAATCAATATTTGTCAGCATTTGATGGTGCCTTTCCAGATATGCAAGTTGTCCATTCCATGCAAACTAATGCACCCCCATACATGAGATGCAGGCTTTTGAACTGAGTACTGATAACAAGCCAGGAGGTTCTCTCCAGTTTAGTCCAGAGAATGTAGCACCCATGGTTGCCCAAAATGTTAAATTTTGATTTGCCTGACCACAGAACAGTTTTCCAGTTTGCAACAGATCATTTTAAATGCGCTTTGGCCCAGAGAAGACGGCACATTTTCTGGATTGTGTTCAGATATGGTTTCTTCTCTGTATGATCTTTAACTTGGATGGCAGGGCAAACTGTGTTCACAGACAGTGATTTTTTGAAGTATTCTTGAGCCCATGCCATTTTAAAAGTGGAGTTCCACTGAAAAAAAAATTTTCATTAATGTGCATGAAATAAGTAAAAAAAAAAAAAAAAAAAAAACATTTGGAGAAAATTTTTTTTACTCACCTCTTAATGCCTGTTGCTAGGGGGTCCCTTGTAATCTGCCTCCTTACATCACTTCCCACGGCGTCGGAAGCGAGAACAGCTCTGCGCCCTCCCTCTAGGCAATAATCTGGGACACGTCACAGGTCCCAGATGACTGTGCGGCCAGTCACGGCCGGTGAAGCCACAGCCGGGGGCCCGCAGTAACAATGCTGGCACCTCCGAGGGGGAGACGAGCGGGGCTTCGATCCCCCGAATCGCTGGACCCTGGGACAGGTAAGTGTCTGATTATTAAAAGTCAGCAGCTTCAGTATTTGTAGCTGCTGACTTTTTTTTTTTTTTGTTTAAACGGAACTTCACTTTAATGCAGTGCTGTCTGAGGCCCAGGAGATCATGGGCATCCAATATTGCAAATCGGCCATGTTCCTTGTGCGAAGAGATTTTCATAGAATTCTTTGATATTTACTGTAGATGATGATTATATTTAAAAACTTTGCAAGTTTTTACTTTGAGCATTCGGAAATTCTTTAACAATTTTTAGACACATCTTTTCACAGATTGGGGAACCTCTGCCTATCTTTACTTCTGAGACACTCTTGAGTCTCTTAAGATGTCCTTTTATACCCAGTCACATTACTGACCTGTTGCCAATGAACTTAATTAGTTGCAAAATGTCCTTCCAGCTAGCTCTTCCTTGTTCGTACCACTTACTTTGCCAGGTTTTTTTTTATCCTGTCCCAGCTTTTTTGAGGCGTGTTGCTGGCATCAATAAAAAAAAAAAAAAAAAAAAAGACCTAATTTTTTTAATTAAAATTATTTTCTCAGTTTATACATTTGAAATGTTTTCTATTTTCTATTGTGAATAAAATATGGGTTTATGTGATTTGCCAATCATTGCATTCTATTTTTGTAGAATTTGTAGAGCGTCCCAACTTTTTGGGAATTGTGGTTTTATTTCAGTGGACAGTATAATGGATTGTTCACAATTCAGAATCAAAATATAAATTCAGACCCGCCTAGAGATTTAAAATTTCTGGAAATTTTGAAGCTCGGAGAAAAACCCGTTTTTTGGGGGGGGGGAAAAAATGAAATTTTCGGAAAAATTGAAAAAAATGCTACATTGGCACTTTTTTGTCTTTTTAAGATTGAAAGTCATTCTGTTACTTTAGGAACATAAAATATGACTATGGACAATTTGACTTGGCATAAAATTATCACAACTAGCATATTAAAAATATAGTGTAGCCAAACAATTATCACAAACAGAATTTACTTTTTTATAATATTTATTTGTAACAAAGGGAGCAACAATCTCCTGAACTGCTTACTAGTTTATGTGGAACAGCCAAAAAGCCTCCACAAAACAATTTTCAAAACCAAAAGTAACAATTTTTCATATTTCCTCTGCACAGTATTAAATAAAAATCAAAACCCCATTCTCATAAAAAGAATTGAAGATGGGGGAAGTGTTAAGGAAGAGAGTGGGACTAAGTTTCAATGGACATTTAATCAGAATCATTTTCTGAGCTGAAATTGTCAGTATCCGTCTCTGCTTCTGCAGCTGCTCCTTGTCCGTCATCACAATTAGGAACTTCTAAAAACTTAAAATATTTTATTTATCATGTTAAAATAAAATATTCCACAATTTTTTTTTCTTTTTTCAATTATTCAAATTTTTTGGAAAAAAACAAAAAAGCCTTCAGGAAAAACAATGGGAAAAAAAAGTTTTCCCCCAAATTTTTCCAGGCCTTCACATCTCTAGCCCCGCCAGGCTCGCGCGCAGAAGTGAGCCCATATGTGAGTAGCACCCGCATATGGAAACTGTGTTCAAACTACACATATGAGGTATCGCTGCGATCGTTGGCGTGAGAGCAAAAATTCTAGCCCTAGACCTCTTCTGTAACTCAAAACATGCAACCTGTAGAATTTTTTAAACGCCGCCTATGGAGATTTTTAAGGGTACAAAAATTGGGCTAACTTTACTGTTGTCTTATTTTTTAATTCAAAAAAGTTTATTTTTTCCAAAAAAAAAAGTGCGCTTGTAAGACCGCTGCGCAAATACAGTGGGACATAAAGTCTTGCAACGACCGCCATTTTATTCTCCAGGGTGTTAGAAAAAATATATATAATGTTCGGGGGTTCGAAGTAAATTTTCTAACAAAACAAAAGTTTTTAACTTGTAAACACCAAATCTCAGAAAGAGGCTCGTTCCTTAAGTGGTTAAGTACATTAGTGATGTTTATACGCAGCTGTGTATAGGTGATTGAAAAAAAAAAAAAAAAAAGCTGCTGGGACATAATGCCCCCCTCCCCCTTTCAGCTAGCCTCAGTTTTTGTTCTTGTCCATTTTTCTGTCAGTGTTTTTCAGTTGGCGTCCTTGAGTGATCAACGTTTTTCTCTCTACTGAGAGAAGCTTTCTTACTATTTTTTTTCCTTCTCTGTAGATTCTAATACCAAGATTCCTGGCTGCATAGTAGCCACTGTTTGGTTGTTTTCTCAGCGGAAACTTTGGGGGCAGTACCCGGACTAAGACCCCTTTCACACTGGGGCGTTTTTCAGGCGCTTTAGCGTTAAAAAAAGTGTCTGTAAAGCATCTGAAAGAAGCGGCGATTTACCGTCATATTTGTGGAGGTAGTAGGCCGATAGCGGGGCGCTTTTACCCCCCCCCACTAGGAGCCAAGAAAGGGTTAAAACCACCGTAAGCGATATGCCGGCGGTATAGCCACGCTGCCCCATTGATTTCAACCGCTCCAAAGATGCTGCTAGCAGGACTTTTTTTACTGTCCTGCCAGCGCACCGCTCCAGTGTGAAAGGTTTCGGGCTGAAGAGACAGGAGAGGCTCTTTCAGGATGCCTTACAGGCGCTATTTTTAGCGCTGTAGTGCTTGCAAAGTGCCCCTGTGTGAAAAGGGTCTAAGGGCAAATTTGTTGGACAATTCTCAAAACATTCAAATATTTGAAACATTTAGTTTGTGTTTTAACATTTATTTTTGACTGTTGACACTGTTAGAAATTCATTTGCTAAAGAAAAAGGTTTCCATCCTGTTCCTTCAAATTTTCTCATCTCACCACCTTTAGCCTTATGGTATTTTTTACAAGTCTAGGCCTGTGAATCTCCTGACGGAGAACACTGCCCCTGAGGACCCAGGGGCGGATCCAAAGCCTAGTCTCGGGAGGGGCACTGACAGAAAATACGTTTTTTTGGGGTAAATTTATAGGGGAAATGGCTGGTGTTATCGCTTCAATCATCCCGGCACCATGTTTGTTATGGTGTCAGAATGATTGAAGCGCATTATTACTATTATGACAAATTATTAAAAAAATTAAATGGATTAACTCACCATAATGCAGAATCAGTGGGAGCACCGTGCGTGTCACTTGCCACTGTCATCTGCCACACGTTGTGGATTGTCACTTGCCACGTCGCCTGTCACCAGATGCAGATTGTCACTTGCCACGTCCCATGCCACACGTTGCAGATTGTCACTTGCTACGTCCCATGCCACACGTTGCAGATTGTCACTTGCAATTGCCCTGTTGCCCCCCCCCCCCCCCGGATCCGCCCCTGTGAGGACCCCTGCAGGGGCATGCCCATCATGGAGGGTGAAGTCAGGAAGGGGTTAACAAACTGCCATTACAAAACCCTGTTGTGGCATGTGTCTTGTTTACAGCCACCCCTTCCGTTGTAGGTCTTGTGAGCCTGAGAGACCCTTTATTCTATTATATTGGTGCCATTACTGTTCCTTTGTTGTGCCTGTACCAGTGCTCCTGTGCCCGTGGGACGCTCTTTGGCAACCACCCCAATTTATAACTAGCTTTTGAAGTAAGGTGCACATGGAAAGGCCTTGCACATCACAAACAAAGTTTTCCAGCAGACTTAACCAGCTAGCCTGCAAAAAAAAGAAACTGACCCTGTCACAAATCGTGTTAAAAACAAAGGGTTTTGCTCACAAAAATATGTGGAAGCCACACTGCGTCGCCAAGGCTCCTTCTTTATAGTGCGGTCCTATCTCATATTTTTGAGTCTCTCCAAACGGGAACATATACCGTATTACCTTGGATTACGAGCATAATTCGTTCCAGAAGCAAGCCAGTTTCCCCATAAGAAATAATAGAGACTCAGATGATTCGTTCCACAACCACTGCTGGTGTATGCAGTACTGTATGTGGCCAAAGGTACGGGGGTGCTGGTGACACTCGGGAACTGTTAACACTTTCGGGTGCTCCGTGACCACGTTACGCCCGCCCCACCCAGCTGGGAGTGTCTTCGAGTGTCTCTGAACGTCTTCGAGTTCTCCAACGCCCCTGGACCTCTGGCCACATCTGGTAATACATACACCAGCGGCTTGAGTCCTCCTGGTCTTGCAAAACCGCGATCACAAATCAAGTCAGGATTAAAAAAAAAAAGTATATAGCTCGTATATGCTTGTATACCGCGTTACTTACAAACTGAGGTATCACTGTAAAGCAATAGACAAATTAAGGACAGGCATACCTGGAAGTTAAATACGTGAAAATATAAAAGGTTGCTCTGTCTCATAAACAAAGAAAACTCTTATCAAAAAAATATAGCAAACACACACTATCCACTGGTGCTAAATAAAGAGTTCAATAAACAAGTGTCTGTGTGTATCAAAAATTATTCCATTTGGTATTCCACAAACTGGATGTGCTATCCACCGTTCCCAGTGATAATAAAGTATAATAACCCAAATGAAAGTTAATTTGGCCTCTTACCAACTCCCGATGATCTCTAGATTATAAGAGATCATCAAACGCATGAGGTAAGTGAATGAACGATGCCTGGCCACCCGACCTCCAAGATGAATGGATGGATTTGACAGCTCCCTGCTCAGCGTCCCCACACTGCTCACTCTGGACTCTGACTCTTCCATGCCTGGAAGTTATTGCACCTGCTTGTCCTGAAGGGTTAGTGTGTGGGTGTGGCGCTGTCCTAATTCATAGAAATACTTGGTAAATCGTGTGTAGCCAAATCCCATAAGTAAAATCACATATAAAGTATAAACCAAAATTGCAAATAAAAAATTCAACGAAAATAAAACCAAACATAAAACAGCAAAGTGACCCCCTTTGGAGTGTGTAGGTGTAACGTTGTCCTAGTGTGGAAAAAAATTGAAACAGTGGAAGAAATCGCATAAAGGACTGCTGCCTCCACAGATGTGATTTCCACCAAGGTGGAAAAAACAGAAGGTAAGTGAAGGGTTAGTGTGTGGGTGTGGCGCTGTCCTAATTCTTAGAAATACTTGGTAAATCGTGTGTAGCCAAATCCCATATGTAAAGTCGCATATAAAGTATAGACCAAAATTGCAAATAAAAAATTTAACGAAAATAAAACCAAACATAAAACAGCAAAGTGACCCCCTTTAAAGTGTGTAGGTGTAACGTTGTCCTAGTTTAAAAAATACTTTGTAAATCGTGTGTAGCCAAATCCCACATGTAAAGTCGCATGTAAATTATAAACAAAATATAAACAAAATCGCATATAGCAAATTTAACAGCTAGGTTGGCCCCCTTTGAATTGGGGGAGGGGGAAGGGGAACAGGGGATGAAATCAAAAAATGACTTTAGCCAAAACTATTCCATCAGCATAAAAACCCCATATAGTGATTGATTTAAAAGTCTTTGACAAACATAACATTGCTGAATAATTACATAGGTAAAATCGTGATTAGTGCTCAGTGCAACTTAAGTGAAAAACTTGACATCTTTGTAAAACAAGGCAGGTATTTGTATTAATCTTGGTGACCAGGTGCTCGTGTCTTGTGATCATGCGGACACTCACCAGCTTCTTTAACCCCTGCGGGGGTAATGAGCAGTCAGTGTATGCCACTGTGCGGCAATCCACAGGCTGTTTCTGGGTCACGGTGACGTTTTAGGCAGCTTCTTTAACCCCTGCGGGGGTAATGTGCAGTCACAGTGTATGCCACTGTGCGGCAATCCACAGGCTGTTTCTGGGTCACGGTGACGTTTTAGGCATAAGAGAAGAAAGAGGAGATTCCATAGCGTAAAACCATAAAACACTCTTTATTGAACACAGATGACAGAATGGTAATCACATTTAAGCAGTTTATAATAGGCAACCAAATGTCATCAAAACAGGAGAGCGTCCGATTTAAGTTGGTGATCCTCCCGTCGTCGTCCTCCCGTCATCATAGGGACGTCAACTGGAGACGCTCCAGTTGACGTCCCTATGACGAAACGCGTAGGTCGTGGCCTATTTTGACGCTTTTGCATCATCTCCCAGAGGATCACCAACTTAAATCTAGTGGATCGCCACTATTCCCCAGTTGATATGATCGGCCCTACAAAATTCAACCCCTCGTAAACCACTTCAACCAACGTTTTGCAGACTTGTTTACTCCCCATCAAGTTGTCTGCGTTGATGATTTCCTGATTAAGTTTTCTGGCCGCTTGTCATTCAAACAGTACCTTCCCAGGAAGCGTGCCAGATACGAGGTCAAGATGTATAAGCTCTGTGACAGGGCCACAGGCTATACATGTAGTTTTATGGTTTATGAGGGAAAAGATAGCCACGTAGAGCCGAAAAACTGCCCTGATTACATAAGCGCTGGCAAGATTGTGTGGGACTTGGTGTCACCCTTATTCGGAAAGGGGTACCACTTCTATGTGGACAATTATTACACGAGCGTGCCACTTTTTAGTCACTTGTTTGATCAGCAGATTGGAGCATGTGGCACTGTGCGACCTAATCGCCGGGGCTTTCCCCAGCGGCTTGTAGATTCCTGTCTTAGGCTGGGGGAGAGAGCCTGCTTGAAGTGTAATAACTTGCTCGATATGAAGTGGAGGGATAATAAGAATGTTTTCATTCTTACCTCCCTTCATGCAGACACGGCGGTCCAAATTACTGCGGCGACTGGTGTTGTGGAGAAACCCCTCTGTGTTCAAGAATATAACCAAAATATGGGAGGGGTGGACCTCCACGACCAGTTGTTGGCGCCATACCTAATTGCCAGACGCTGGTACAAGAAAGTGTCTGTTTATTTATTTCAATTGGCTTTGCTGAACGCTCATGCTATACAGAGCTTCAGGACGGACTGTATCCTTCCTTAACCGTTTCAATACCGGGCATTTTCACCCCCTTCCTTCCCAGACCAATTTTTAGTTTTCAGAGCTGTCGCACTTTAAACGACAATTGCGCGGTCGTGTGGCGTTGTTCCCAAACAAAATTGACGTCCTTTTTTCCCCACAAATAGAACTTTCTTTTGGTGGTATTTGATCACCTCTGCGGTTTTCATTTTTTGCGCTATAAACAAAAGAAGAGCGACAATTTTGAAAAAAACACTATTTTTTTACTTTTTGCTATAATAAATATCCCAATTTAAAAAAAACAAACAAATTTTTTCCTCAGTTTCGGCCGATACGTATTCTTCTACATATTTTTGGTAAAAAAAATCGCAATAAGCGTATATTGATTGGTTTGCGTAAAAGTTATAGCGTCTATAAAATACGGGATAGATTTATGGCATTTAAAAAAAAAAAATTATTATTATTTTTTTTTTTACTAGTAATAGCGGCGATCGCGATTATTTTTTCGTGGCTGCGACATTATGGCGGACACATCGGACACTTTTGACACATTTTTGGGACCATTCACATTTATACAGCGTTCAATGCTATAAAATTGCATTGATTACTGTGTAAATGTGACAGGCAGTGAAGGGGTTAACCACTAGGGGGCGGGGAGGGGTTAAATGTGTTTCCTAGGGAATGCTTCTAACTGTAGGGGGACGGGACGCACAAGGGGAGGAGACCGATCAGTGTTCCTCCGTTCTGGGAACACAGATCGGTCTCCTCTGAGCTGACAGGACGTGGATCTGTGTGTTTACACACACAGATCCACGGTCCGGTCCGGTTAACGGGCAATTGCGGGTGCCCGGCGGACATCGCGGCCGCCGGGCACACGCACCGGGTCCCGAGCAACGCGGCGCACCCGTGCCCCCTAGGCGGCCGGGAACCCGAGGCCGTCATATGACGTCCACCCAGGATGGGAGATCCCATCTGTGGACGTCATTTGACAATAGGCTGGTGCTGAAGTGATTAAATTCCAGGAAGAGATCGTCGGAGCCCTTCTGTTTCCAGACGGTGCTCCACCTCACCTTCCCCAACCAAATGTAGTAATCCGGCTGCATGAGAGGCATTTTCTTTATGTCCTCCCGAGTACCCCTACCCAACGAGCCCCCCAAAAAAGATGTGTCTGCAGCAAGTGCGAATATAGGCGTGACACCCGCTATTATTGTCCCTCCTGTCCTGATAATCCTGGTCTTTGCATTGGTGAATGTTTTGAGCGCTACCATACACTAGTTGTGTATTAGCGTAGGGTACAGCACTGCACAGACTAGGCACACTTTCACAGGGTCTCCCAAGATGCCATTGCATTTTGAGACCCGAAGCTGACCATAGAGCTGATCAGAGACCACACATCTCTTTGGCCTAAGAAACCGGAAGCTACGAGCATTTTATGACTTAGATTTCGCCGGGAAAGTATTTTTATCACACCGATCTTGGTGTGGTCAGATGCTTTGAGGGCAGAGGAGAGATTTAGGGTCTAATAGACCCCAATTTTTTCAAAAAAGAGTACCTGTCACTACCTATTGCTATCATAGGGATATTTACATTCCCTGAGATAACAATAAAAAGGATTAAAAAAAAAAATGAAAGGAACAGTTTAAAAATGAGATAAAATAGCAAAAAAAAAAAAAAAAAAAAAACACCCCTACCCCCCCTGTTCTCTCGCAAAGGCGAACGCAAGCGTCGGTCTGGCATCAAATGTAAACGGCAATTGCACCATGCATGTGAGGTATCACCGTGAAGGTCAGATTGAGGGCAGTAATTTTAGCAGTAGACCTCCTCTGTAAATCTAAAGTGGTAACCTGTAAAGGCTTTTAAAAAATGTATTTAGTTTGTCGCCACTGCACATTTGTGCGCAATTTTAAAGCATGTCGTGTTTGGTATCCATGTACTCGGCCGAAGATCCCTAAGATCATCTTTTTTTTTCATCAAACATTTGGGAAATATAGTGTGTTTTAGTGCAGTGTTTTTTCCCAAAAAAAGCGTTTGAAAAATCGCTACGCAAATACTGTGTGAAAAAAATAATGAAACTCCCACCATTTTAATCTGTAGGGCATTTTCTTTAAAAAAAAATATATGTTTCGAGGTTCAAAGTAATTTTCTTGCAAAAAAAAAAAATAATTTTTTCCTGTAAACAAAAAGTGTCAGAAAGGGCTTTGTCTTCAAGTGATTAGAAGAGTGGGTGATGTGTGACATAAGCTTCTAAATGTTGTGCATAAAATGCCAGGACAGTTCAAAACCCCCCCAAATGACCCTATTTTGGAAAGTAGACACCCCAAGCTATTAGCTGAGAGGCATGTCGAGTCCATGGAATATTTTATATTGTGACACAAGTTGCGGGAAAAAGACACATTTTTTATTTTTTTTTGCACAAAGTTGTCACTAAATGATATATTGCTCAAACATGCCATGGGAATATATGAAATTACACCCCAAAATACATTCTGTTGCTTCTCCTGAGTATGGGGATACCACACGTGTGAGACTTTTTGGGAGCCTAGCCGCGTACGGGACCCCGAAAACCAAGCACCGCCTTCAGGCTTTCTAAGGGTGTAAATTTTTTATTTCACTCTTCACTGCCTGTCACAGTTTCGGAGGCCATGGAATGCCCAGGTGGCACAAAACCCCCCCAAATGACCCCATTTTGGAAAGTAGACACCCCAAGCTATTTGCTGAGAGGTATAGTGAGTATTTTGCAGACTCAAATTTTGTTTGGGTACAGCATTGCACGACCGCACAATTAGCAGTTAAAGCGACGCAGTGCCAAATTGTAAAAAGTGCTCTGGTTGGGAAGGGGGTCTTAACCTTCCGGGGCTGAAGTGGTTAAAGGGGTTGAATGGGTTTGTTTTTTTCTTTTAAATAGTAAACATAATATACTTCCACTGTCATACACGCTGCGTCCATAGACACAGAGTGTATGACTCGGTCCTGTCCCCCGGTGGCCACGTCATTGGATGTGATTGACAGCAGCGCGATCCAATGGCTGCACTGCTATTAATCTATCCAGTCAATGGCCAGATTCCGTGAAGAAGAGGATGCCGGGGGACGTGCACAGCAGGTGAACGGGCTCGGGTAAGTAAACGGGGGGGGAGCTGGGGGGCCGTCATTGCCAGGTGTTTTTTCACCTTAATGCATTGGATGCATTAAGGTGAAAAAACATGAACCTTTACAACCCCTTTAACTGGGTTCATGCAGGCCTGCACATGGAGCCAGGTCCTTAATCTTCCTGCTCCACAACAGAGGTTGTAAGTAACTCTTCGAAGACGACATAGACATACATGGCAGATCACTAGTGCAGGAATATAGAGTCATATGCACTCACTGACTCTGGATTGCCCTGGCTCCAATGGGGCTTGTGGTTTATCCACTCAGGGACCCAGCACTTTTGTAACAATTACTTTCTATTTTACTTCCTGACATCCTCTGGCCACTCTGGCCTCTCTGCTGCACATGTTCTGTTTGTCAGATATTTCTGCTACAATGTCCATTTCATGGGCAGAATCCATCTGTTTTAGTGGTCTTTAACTACAGAGGCCCCTTCAGCCTCTCTCCTGAATCAGTTCTTGATTGAATCTGAGCCAGACGCATTGCCTGAATGGAAAGTAGTAGTGGAGGATAAGACTTTTTTACTCTGTCAATACTCTTTGCCAACCAGTAATCCTATTCAGGGACTTTCTGCAAAAGTAGGCAATCCTGTGGTAAAGGGTTAAGGGTCTTGCAGGTGGCTTTGTTTTTTGTGGGTTTTGGAAAAGTTTTGCCTTGTTGCTGTCTTCACAAAAACATTGTTGAGCACATCTTAGGACACTACATAAAAATTGAGGCTTAGCTGAACTGGAAGGGGTTATGCCTGGGTGTGGGGATTTCTGTCTTTTTGGTGACTGTCAATTACCTGATGATGGCAGCATAACTCTGGTAGTCATGAATATGAAGTCCTCTGATTTATGATCACCCACTTACTGTCTCTTGATGGGTAGGCTTTAATGCCGAGAGGCTCCATATATGTGGACTTATGTAAACAGTTTTCTGTGCTGAGAGTGTGAGCCTTGTGTGCTTCCAGCACAATCACTAGCAGTGACCGGAAAACTCCCGATGCATATTTGCGATCGGGAGCTTTCTGATCATGTGATCGCTGTGAGAGCCAATCACAGGGGTCACCTGACCCAAATACCCACCTCCGTCTCCCAGCATTTAGATGTTCTTAAAAGGCTGAGAGGTGGCGGCGGGAAGTGATTAAGAAATTAGGATTTTTGGTTTACCTGTGAAGTAGTCATGAATAGAGATAAGTTCCATTTTAAATCAAAATTCTCTGTTTCTTTGAGTCCATTGAGGGACATAAGTCCTGCCCCTCTGGCTTTGGTCTTTACTGTTTGCTCATAAAACTGAGGCATGACTGTTGGAGATAGGGTTGCATGGAGGCTGGCTTAGCGCCTAGTTTCGCCAGTGTTCAGACCTTTTGTGAGCAGCAGTATATCATAGACCAGGGATAGGCAACCCCCGGCACGGGTGCTGCAAGCTGCACACGAAGCCTCTTTTGCCGACACTCGACTCCCTCCCCATCAGCAGAGCAGCGCAGGGAAGTGTCAGCGAGACACTAAAGCATTCCAATTTCAGAATTCCCCACGCCACACCTGCACTGAGGGGAGGCACTGTGCCCCCACACATTGTAAAAGATGGGAAACATTGTTTGGTTCTCTAACTTTGCTTTAGCTGCGATCGATTTTGTGATGGGGAAGAGATTGGGTGCAGTTCTGCAAAGGGGAGCGGTCCCTGTTTCCAGGAGGAGGAGGACTCTCATTGGCACTGCTAAAGCCAATCAGTCCTGCTAGTCCCGCCCACCATCTGGAGGAAGGTTGCCACTACCAATCTCAGAAAGAAGGGATTTCACTGTGATTGAGAACTACAATCAGGAGACAGTTTGTGGAATTACTGTTGAGCTTCTGGGAACTTTGTTGAAATGATGCCTGAACCTTTGCGTCACTAACTACTTACCCCTGCACCCTGTGTCCATTTAAGCCAGAGCCCGTATTCATCGCAAAGAAAATCACACCCAATTTTAGCTGAGGAGCAGAGCGCCACACTTTTTATCAGTTACTGGGGCCCAACTTATGATCCTGCACACAAGCCCACTGCTTTCAGAAAATACCCCTGACCTGAGCTCATTGCACATCCATTCCAGATGACATCACATAAATCATCACATACAAGCACGTGGGCTGGATGCGAGAGGTGGATCAACAGGAGTGTGCCAGGACAGATAGATGTCTCATCTCTGCTTCCATTTACCACTCTGCATATCACACATATGGATGAGAAGAGGGTACAGTGGTGTAGCAGGAGGGTACAGCAGTGGGGAAAATGAGCAGGAGGAGTTCAGAGGTGGGACAGAAGAGCAGGAGGTTACAGCGGTGGGGCAGATGTGCAGGGAGGTACAGTGGTGGAAGAGATGAGAAGGAAGTTCAGCAGTGGGACAGAAGAGCAGGGGGGTTTAGTGTTAGGGCAGATGAGAAGGGGGTTCAGTGGTGGGACAGAAAAGCACGGCGTAGAGCAGTGGGGCAGATGTTAAGAGGTATATTGGTGGGACAGATGAGCAGGGGGTTAGTGGTGGGGCAGGAGAGCAGGGGGGTACAGAGATGAGACAGATGTGCAGGAGGTACATTTCTTGGGACAGATGAGAAAGCGGGTTACAGTGGTGGGAAAGATGGGTTCAGTGTTAGGACAGATGAGAAAGCGGGTTACAGTAGTAAGATAGAAGAGCATGGGGATGCGGCGGTGAAGCAGATGTGCAGGGAGGTACAGTGGTGGGGCAGATGAGAAAAGGGGATCATTGATGGGGCAGATGAGCAGGGGGGGTTACAGTGGTGGGATAGAAGAGCAAGGGAGTACTGTGGTGGGGCTGATGTGCAGGAGGTACATTGGTGGGAGGGATGAGAAGTTGGGTGGGGTCAGCGGTGGGACAGAAACGCAGGGGGTACAGTGATGGGACAGATGAGGGGGGTTCAGTGTTGGTAAAGACGAGCAGGGGGGTTCAGTGTTGGGGCAGATGAGAAGGGGGTTCGTGGTGGCATAAAAGAGCAAGGGTGTACAGTAGTGGGGCAGATGTGCAGGAGATACATTGGCGGGAGTGATGAGAAGGGGGTTCAACGGTGGGACAAAAAAGCAGGGGGGTACAGTGGGCAGATGAGCAGGGGGTTACAGTGGTGGGACAGATGGGGGGAGGGGGTTCAGTGTTGGGCCAGATAAGGGGGTTACAGTTGTGGGAAAGAGCAGGGGAGTTCAGTGTTGGGGCAGATGAGAAGGGGGGGGTTCAGCGGTGGGACAGAAGAGCAAGGGGGTTCAGTGGTGGGGCAGATGTGAAAGGTGGTGCATTGGTGGGACAGATGAGCAGGGGGTTAGTGGTTGAGCAGAAGGTACAGAGGTGGGGTAGATGTACAAGGGTGCGGGGGTACAGTGGTGGGGCAGAGGCGAAAGGAGGTACATTGGTGGGAAAGATGAACAGGGGGTTACAGCGGTGAGGCAAAGGAGTAGGGGGGTACAGAGGTGGGGCAGATATACATAGGAGAAAGGAGGTACATCGGTGAAACAGATGTGCAGGAGGTATAGTGGTGGGGCAGATGAGAAAGGGGGTTACAGTGGTGGGGCAGATGAGAAAGGGGGTTACAGTGGTGGGGCGGATGAGCAGATAAGTTTAGTGTTAGAACAGATGAGAAGGTGATTCAGTAGTGAGACAGAAGAGCATGGGGGTACGGCGGTGGAGCAGATGAGCAGGGGGTTACAGTGGTGGGACAGAAGAGCAGGAGATTACAGTGGTGGGGCAGATGAGCAGGGGATTACAGTGGTGCGCCAGATATACAGGGGGTTACAGTGGTGGGGCAGATGAGCAGGGTGGTACAGTGGTGGGGCAGAAGAGCAGGGGGAACAGAGGTGGGACCGATGTATAGGAGGTATAGTGGTTGGGCAGATGAGAAAGGGGGTTACAGTGGTGGGGCAGATGAGAAAGGGGGTTACAGTGGTGGGGCAGATGAGAAAGGGGGTTACAGTGATCTATGAATTGGGGCTGATCTGAGGTGTGAAGGTGCAGGATGTTAATTACTTACTACTTAAGTAGTTTATAGCATTTACTTTATAAAAAATCCTTTTCGTGATTGAGAGTGTGAAGTTGACATTTTTTTGTTATAAAATCGCACGCTCCATTTCTTTGAAAACATTTTTCGGGACACTGTGCTCAAAAGGTTGCCTACCCCTGTCATAGACTATTTACAATCTTGCGTCTACACCCTTGCTAGTGCCAGGGTGTAGACACTAGAAATCTTTACTAGAAGTGTGACCATTCCAGATCAGGCAAAGTTGGGTATGTGATCATATTGAGTACTGGGCACACCAAAAACTGAGATGACACACAGCAGCCATGTTGTTCAAAATTCCCAAGTCAGCCATGACATTTTGACATAGGAGACACATAACAGCAGTGATTCCCTATAAATAAACCAAGATGGGCAACTATAAACTCAAATATCCCTCTTCCCTAATAGTATCAGATTTATGATCTGCTGTAAATGGCTCAGCTGGTAAAACAGCCAAATACGCATTTCTGCCTGTCTATAAGCCAAAGTATCCAAACTTCCATATATTTCATAACTCCTGAGCTGATAATAGTTCAACCACAATAAGGACATATGTACCTGTATCAGTTAATTAGCAGCATTTTAATGCTCTGTGATCACCAAGTCCTTGGGATGCGGCTGATCACAGATCAGAGTAAAGGGCTAATTCCGGCCCTTTACCACGTGATCAGCTGTCAACCAATGACAGCTGATCACATGATGTAAAGAGAAGCCGGTAATCTGCTTTTTTTCCCCCTCACGCTGACAGCATGAGGAGAAAAAAAATAAGCCGATTACCGTCTTATATTAACTGGACATCGGTCCCACACAGTGACAGTCCCTGCAGCAGTGTCCATCAGTGCCACCCACCAGTGAAAAATGTCATATGGGTACAGTGTAGCATGACAGCGCAATTGTCATTTAAAGAGTGACAGCGCTGAAAATTTCCCTGGGCAGGAAGGGTGTATATGTAACCAGTAATCAAGTGCTTAATACCTTTAGAAAATTAGATTAGAAAATTAGATTAGAAAATTAGAAGATCCGCTCCTTTCGCCTGGAGTCGATCAGGTCAGTAGTTTCTATCCTACAAGGAGGAAAACTTCTGGCGTCCATCGACATCAGGGATGCATATCTGCATGTCCCTATATTTCCCGCTCACCAAAGGTTTCTGCGGTTCAAAGAAGAACAGCAGCATTTTCAGTTTGTAGCCTTGCCCTTTGGGCTAGCTACAGCACCCCGCAAAAGTGCAAAAGTGCTGGCCCCACCTCTAGCCAGGTTAAGGGCACAGGGCTTAACAGTCTTGGTGTACCTAGACAATCTATTGCTAATAGACCAATCGGTGACTCGTTTGGAGCAAAGTGTACGCATTACAACCAGTTACCTGGAAAGTCTGGGTTGGATTCTCAACCTAGAGAAGTCTTCCTTAAAACCACTAAAAAAGCTGAAGTATTTGGGCCTGATCATAGACACAGCCCAGAAAAAGGTGTTCTTGCCTCAGGCAAAAATCAACTCCATAAGAGAGCTGGTGCGGATGGTCAGGTCGAAAGGAGATCCCTCCATTAGCCTTTGCATGAGGTTATTAGGAAAGATGGTGGCTTCATTCAAAGTGGTTCCCTATGCCCAGTTCCATTTGAGACTGTTGCAAAACAGTATCCTGTCTGCTTGGAACAAAATGATCCAAGCTTTGGACTTGCCAATGCAGCTGTCCCCAAGGGTGTCCCAAAGTCTCAGTTGGTGGTTACTAACCCAGAATCTGCTGAAAGGAATCCTTCAGACCAGTTATCTGGAAAGTGGTGAGGACAGATACCAGCCTTTCAGGTTGGGGAGCAGTACTAGAGAAGACAACTGTCCAGGGACAGTGGTCAAGAACTCAAAGAGCCTTGCCCATCAATATTCTAGAGATTCGGGCAGTGCGTCTGGCTCTGAAGGCCTGGATATTCAGGTTACGGGATTGTCCTGTCAGGATCCAATCCGACAATGCCACAGCTGTGGCCTATATCAATCACCAAGGGGGCACCAAGAGTCTTGCAGCGCAAACAGAGGTGAACCATATTCTATTCTACCCATAAGGTCATTGTATGCAGAAATCGTAAAGATGGCAGTGGAGGATCCCGTGGTCCCTTCCACTACAGCCAGACCTACTCTCACAGGGGCCAATATTCTATCTTACCTTACGAATGCTAAATTTAACGGCTTGGCTATTGAAACCCACATTTTGAAGAAATGTGGACTTTACGGGTCAGTTATCAAGTTACCTTGATTAATGCAAGGAAGCCAGCTTCCAGAACTATATATTATAGAGTCTGGAGGGCTTATGTTTCCTGGTGTGAATCCAAGGGTTGGCACCCTCGGAGATGTATCATAGGCAGAATTCTTGCCTTTCTACAATTGGGGGTAGAGATGAAGTTGGCCTTGAGTACTAATAAGGGCCAAGTCTCAGCTTTATTCAAAGACTGCTTGTTACACATTCTTTAGTCTGGGTTTTTATGCAAGGGGTGATGGCGGATTAATCCGCCAGTTAGATCACCTTTGAACCCTTCTGACTTGAACTTAGTTTTGTCAGTGTTACAAAAACAGCCATTTGAACCGATACAACATATTTCCTTAGTCCTTCTGACAAGGAAGTTGGTGTGCTTGGTTGCTATATCCTCAGCAAGGAGGGTTTCGGAATTGGCTGCTCTTTCCTGTAAAGAGCCATACTTGATTATTCATGAGGACAGAGTGGTGTTGCGCCCTCCTCCAGATTTTTTGCCAAAAGTGGTCTCAGGTTTTCATCAGAACCAAGATATTGTCCTGCCATCGTTTTTTCCAAAACCATGTTCCGGGGAAGAGAAGTCACTACATTGTCTTGATGTGGTGAGAGCGGTCAAAGTCTATTTAACCACCTCACTCAATACAGTGTATTTTCACCCCCTTCCTGCCCAGGCCATTTTTCAGCTTTCAGCGCTGTCACACTTTGAATGACAATTGCGCGGGCATGCAACACTGTACCCAGATGACATTGATATCGTTTTTCTCCCCACAAATAGAGCTTTCTTTTGATGGTATTTGATCATCTCTGTGGTTTTTATTTTTTGAGCTATAAACAAAAGAAAAGTAACAAGTTTGAAAAAAAAAAAAACATATTTTTTTTTACTTTTTTGCAATAATAAATATCCAATTTTTGTTTAAACAAATTTTTTCCTCAGTTTAGGCCGATATGTATTCTTCTACATATGTATATTGATTGGTTTGCACAAAAGTTACAGCGTCTACAAAATATGGGATAGATTTAAAGCATTTTTATTATTATTATTTTTTTTTTTTACTAGTAATGGCGGCGATCTGTGATTTTTATCGTGACTGTGATATTGCGGCGGACATATCGGACACTTTTGACAAATTTTTGGGACCATTCACATTTATACAGCAATCAGTGCTATAAATGTGACTGGCAGGGATGGGGTTAACACTAGGGGGTTAATTATGTTCCTAGGGAGTGATTCTAACTGTGGGGGGGGGGGGGGGGGGGATTCACAGGGGGAGGAGAACGATCGGTGTTCCTCTGTACTGAGAACACACCATCGGTCTCCTGTCCTCTGACAGGACCTGGATCTGTGTGTTTACACACACAGATCCACGATCCTACTGTGTTACCGGGCAATTGCGGGTGCCTGGCAGACATCCTGGCCATCGGGCACGTGCATCAAGGCCCCAGTGACACGACGGGCGTGCGAGTACTGGCGGTGTGCGCGCACCCACTGGTGGGCCGGGAAGGCGAGGGCGTCATACGACGCCTTCCTGCACTGAGAGCCGTGCCGCCTGCCGTCAATTGACAGCCGGTGGTCGACAAGCAGTTAAAGACAACTGCTCAGATTTGGAAGACTGATGTCTTATTTGTACTGCCAGAGGGTCCTAAGAAAGGACAGGCAGCGTCGAAATCCACTGTCGCTAAGTGGATTCGGCAAGTTATGACTTATGATTTAAGATTCCACCTTTTCAAGTCAAAGCGCACTCCACCAGGTAGGTTAGTGCTTCTTGGGTAGTGCGTCACCAGGCCTCTATGCCTCTGATCTGTAAGGCTGCAACTTGGTGTTCAGTAAATACATTCACTAAATTTTATCAGGTGGATGTAAGGAAGGATGAGGATATCGCCTTCGGGCGCAGTGTGCTGCATTCAGCAGTATAGGTCCAAGTCTGGGGGTGCCCTACGGGTTGTCTCTCCCTCCCCTCAAATAGCATTGCTATGGGACGTCCCACATAGTGATTACTATGGTGCTCTGTGTCCCATGATGTACGATAAAGAAAATAAGATTTTTATAACAGCTTACCTGTAAAAAAATCTTTTTCTTGGAGTACATCATGGGACACAGAGGTCCCTCCCCTCTTTTGGGATTTAAGTATATTGCTTTGCTACAAAAACTGAGGTACTCCTGGGAGGAGGAGGGGTTATATAGGGAGTGAACTTCCTGTATTTTGTATACCAGTGTCCATCACCTGAAGGTGCCTATATATCCACATAGTGATTACTATGGTGCTCTGCGTCCCATGATGTACTCCAAGAAAAGGATTTGATTTATTTATGTTACTTATATAGCGCCGTCAATTTACACAGCGCTTTACATATACATTGTACATTCACATCAGTCCCTACCCTCAAGGAGCTTACAATCTAAGGTCCCTAACTCACAGTCATACATACTAGGGACAATTTAGACAGGGTCCAATTAACCTACCAGCATGTCTTTGGAGTGTGGGAGGAAACCGGAGTACCCGGTGGAAACCCACGCAGACACAGGAAGAACATGCAAACTCCAGGCAGGTAGTGTCATGGTTGGGATTCGAATCAGCGACCCTTCTTACTGCTAGGTGAAAGTGCTGTCCACTACACCACTAGAAGCTGTTCTCCTATTTTTTGGTTGTCCCCAGAAAAGTAGTAGAGTGGAATTGGTTCTGGTGATCTGGGGGTCCTCAAAAGATTACCCGAATTTGCAGGGATTTCCTCCCACTTTTGTTTGGCTATGGGACAGGAAGTGAAGGTAAATTTCCCCAATGTGAAAAAATAAACCTTACAAAGGTTACAACCTCTATCAAAAATGAAAGAAAAAAGTTGTGCCCATAGTTTTACTTTAAATCCTATGAGGCTAAGGGGGTGAAATGGCAGCCGAGGTGTGCCAATGTTCCTTAACAGCGGTATTTCACAGCTCTTGCGGGGTGGAGGCCATATTTTACAAAGCATGACAGGATTACAATGGAGGAGAAAAGGAGCTCAGGAAACCATCCACCCTTTTAAGCCGGGTCCACACAGGCCTAATGTCAGGAAACAACAGCCTGTTAAAAAAAATATGCCCGACATTCGATCGTATGTATGTCGGTCAGTCTGACAGAAGCTAGCCGTTTGGCAGGCTTCTGTCAAACGTGCATGATAGAAAACCAGCATCTGATTGACTTCCAATCAGCACTCTTAGCCAATGGCAGAGAGCGCTGTTCGGAGCGTTCTTGTGGGGAGGCTGTCCCCCTGTCAGAACACAGCAGCTTAGCGGGGTAATTCGCTGAACTAACTTCACATGGTTTACAGCGGCTCTGACCAGAGCTGAACGAAAAAATACTAATATTGTGTACGTGGCTTTATGGTTACCACAGCACCACTGCCTGCAGGCTCACCGCTGCACAAGTCCTGGGTCCCTCCTACTCAGAGGCTGGGACCTGTGAGGCAGGGAACCTGGGAGCTGTAAAGTCAGTGTGAGTGTACAACGGAGTACAGAGTCTAGTTTTTTATGCATAGATGCCAGCTCCTGACCATGGAACGCAGTATGAATGCCTCATCGCCAAAGAAGAATGGGGGAAGGGTGCTGCCAGCATCGAATAGACAAGAGATTGCAGTCTTGTGAGGTTGATGAGGAGGAATGTACCAGAACCACATTGTATTTCTAGCTACTCTCCATCAGATTACATTTAATAGTAGAAAATTGGACTATGAGGGAAAAAGTGGGCAGAGTGGGATCCCTATGGTGTGAGAGAGAGGAAGTAGCAAGATATATATACAGGTAGCTACTGATGTGAGATTCCCCCCCGTGACAAATTTAAAGTGGAACCTAGTGTAGTTTGGGTATATATCTTCCATGTGGGTAGTAGCAGTTGTGACTGACTTTATTATGAACATTTTACTGCAGGATAGTTTATATGTTGTAGTATTTTTAATGTATTTCTCCTCTCGCAGATTTCCAGTAAGCCTTTCAAGTTCAGAACGTTCACTTCCATCCGTTTCTGGTAGGGGACTAGGTAGTGCTCCTGTCTCTCCGAATCCTCCATCCATACTCCCGAAGACAGAAAGCCCTCCAGCAGCTTCCATTGTGACAAAAGAAGAAAAGAGGTGAGAGATGAGCACTTGGAAAGCAATCTCCAGTTATTAATTATATGTTTAGGGTTGTTTTTTATATAGCATACGTTTTGTGTATGTATCAGATTACATGCAAGTATGTGCTTCTATGAGTGTTAAAAGTAGCCACTGCTAGTGAACAGTTGTGCCGCTTGTCTGCCCCTCACTGCCTTCTCTGTCATTCACAGGATTAAATTGCTATACTCCACAATGTATAGCATTCTCTGAATGGGTGGTGTTATGCTGCCATTTAGCCGCTGCACCTCCCATTGGCAGAACAAAACACCTTGTTGAGTGTAGTAATGCACGTTTTGTGAAGAGTGGAGAGGGCAGAAGGGGGCGGTGGGCAATCAGTGCAGCTTTTCTCTTTAGCAGCAACTGCAGTGAACTCTCAGAGCGCAGGTAGCCAGATACTCAGGACAGCCACCTGGTGGTTCTAAAAAGGCACAGAACGAATTTCTCTTTTTGCAGTCTGCATGCCTTTACATATAACTAATCTTTATGGTGGTATATGTCCCCTGCCCCCTCTAAAAAAAAAAAAAAAAAAATTCTAAAGTTTTGCATTAGTGTTTGGTCTTTGAAAAAAAAAAAAAAATCAGCAAAACATATGCACTATAATAATGAAATACATGCATGTTTTATTCCTTTAAAAATGCTGCAAATAGAGAAAAATGCCTGTTAATCTGCAATTAAGTTTGGATTGTGCCCATATGAATGCTTTATCCTGAACATTTGTGGGCCAAATCAGATTCACTTTGATCTACAGCACCCTTTTCTTTTCCTTTTGCTCCCCCCAACACTTTGATCACCAATGTGATTGTAGAGAGGAAGACTCCTATACTCTTTTAACATCGAGTCCTAGTCTGATCTTACTCACTCCCTACCCCCATGTCATAGTGATGATGCCTTTTAAATCCCACCTTCAGTCAAAAGTGTCAGATTTTTTAGCTGCCTATATTTCCAGACAAAATGAGGTGAACTCTACCAGAGTTTTAACCCTACCCCACCCTGCTAAAGCAATGTGTAAATTGCTATTTTTGTTAGTGACAATGGAACAGGAAGTTGAAGGAAACAACCCACAAAAAAATGAGTGGTTGAGCTGAGCCACGGTTTGTCTCTCTCAGCCCCCACCCCCGCCTTCTTTAAGCTGCAACGGGCAGAGTGTACACATGCTGCAATGCCTATATTTGGTAGTGAGGAGGCAGCATATCGTCTACTCACCGCATGCCAAATGCTTCCTAAAAAAGGTCTGGCCACCAATTGCTTTCCAGAGGCATGGCAGTCCATGCCACTAGTATAAATAAGCCGTAACCATCAGCTTTCTGTTCATCAGTGGCCCCGTCGGCGCTCTCCTGTCCGACATTGTTCAATTAATAACAAGAAAACTGCAGTGCAAAAATAAGTCCAATAAGTCTGAAAATGTCCGTATAAGGTCTAGGAATCAATACAGAGCATAATGGAAAAGTCCATCAGACAATAAGATATTTGTGTGACATGTAGCACTGGGTTCTGTTTGGGAATCTCGCCGTGGCACTTTGTTCATTGGCTGCAGGGTGTTGTGCAGGTCCAGGGCCGTGGGCCATCCCTATGAACCCAGAACCTGAAGACCCCACGATGATGGGCAAAACCTGATGCCTGGACCCTATATATGGACCAGTGTTGTGGACAGGCAAGACAGGGTCACCCTGTAACTCTGATGGTTATCGTAAAAGCAGGGGGGGCTTGCTTGGTATATATATTCACATTACAGTTTGAACTTCTCAAACTTGACGCTAATTCACAACCACTAAGATATTAGTCTTCGAGGGATGAGCAGGTGTTAAATCACACCACCACCACACTTTACCACCATTTCTGTCTAGAGTCTTTATAATGTACTCAGGGTGCTTCCTCCCACCCTTTTATCACAAGGACTTATCTACAGGACAGTCTACTCCTGGGTTGCAGCATCTCCTTCTTGGACATGCTTACCCTATAATCTGGTACTTCCCTGTAGATTATAATCCTATAATCTACAGGGAAGTACCCTTACCCATAGCTATGGCTGAAGCCTGGCGATAGAGAGCCAGAGCAACATTCCCTCTGTTGAAGGCCTGCGCAACACTCAACCTCACAATGACTGTGCTTCTATTGCATTGGGGCAGGAACTAATTTTAACACGGGTGTCTATATCTGAATCTAGTTCCATTTCAGGTACGCAACAGGCAGCCCACCTGACAAAGGCAGATTTTTCTGCTTTTACAGTACTGTGCAAAAGTTTTAGGCTGGTGTGAAGCAATGCTCTAAAGTAAGAATGCTTTCAAAAATATAGATTTTTGTTTCTTTTTATCAATTTAAAAAATGCAAAGTGAAGGAGGAGAAGAAAATGTTTTTAAAAGCAATATTTGGTGTCATACATTTACCTTTAAACCAGCATCAATTGCAGAATTGCATTTTGTAGGATTAGAGTCAGGTGTATGAATATCAAATTATACCAAGCAGGTGCCAATGATCATTAATTTCATATGTAGGGTGAAACCGTTATTAACTGAAACAGCTGTGTAGGAGGCTTAAAAGTGGATGAGGAACAGCCAAACTCTGCTGCAAAGGTGTGTTTGTGGAAGACCGTTTCATGTCATAGATCATACACCATGGCAAGATTGAACACAGCAACAAGACACAAGTTAGTTCTACTGCATCAGTAAGGCCTCTCCCAGGCAAAGATTTAAAAGCAGACTAGGGTCTCAGCATGTGCTGTTCAAGCTCTTTTGAAGAAGCACAAAGAAACAGGCAATGTTGAGGACCGTGGACGCATAGGTCAGCCAAGAAAACTTAATGCAGCAGATGAGACACGTCATGCTTCCTTTCGACTTTAGAAAATATCCAGCAGTTCCATCAGCACAGAACCAGTAGGACCCCCCAGGTACTACCTAGGTATCGACTATCAAGAGAGGTCTGACCAGAAGTGGTCTTCATGGAAAAGGTGCGTTCAAAAAGCCGCACTTCGACGTGGAAACAAGGCTAAACTACTCAACTATGCACGAAAACATGGGAACTGGGGTGCATAAAAATGGCAACAGGAGCTGTGAACTGATAAGTCAAAATGTAAAATATTTGACTGTAGCACGAGACAGTGTGTTCACCGAAGGGCTGGAGAATGGTACAATGATTGTCTACAGGTAACAATGAGGCATGGTGGAGGTTCCTTGCAAGTTTGGGGCTGTATTCCTGCAAAATGGAGTTAGAGATTTGGTCAGAATCAATGGTGTCCTCAATGCTGAGGAATAAAAACAGGTGCTTGTCTATCATGCTTTACTATCAGGGAGGCGATTGGCCCCAAACTTATTCTGCAGAAGGACAACCTCAAACATAAAGCCAATGTCATTAAGAACTATCTTCAATGTAATGAAGAACAAAGAGTCCTGGAATTGATGGTTTGGCCCCTACGGAGTCCTGATCTTAAGATCAAATCTGTCTGGGATTACATGAAGAGACAGAAGGATATGAGGCAGCTTGCATGCACAGAAGATCTGTGATTAGTACTCCAAGGTGTTTGGAACAACCTACCTGCCGAGTGCTTTCAAAAACTGCAAGTGTACCTAGAAGAATTGATGCTGTTTTGAGGGCAAAGGGCAAATATTAGTTTTTTTCCCTCTGTTCATTTACTTTTTATTCTTAAGAAATGTCCAGCCTGAGATTGTTTGGCTGGGCTTCTCCTATGGGTCACAGGAGTGCAATTCGTTTTGCACTCCTGTGACCCATTTTCAGCAGAGAGCAGTCTGAAGTCCGCTCTCTGCTGACGTCACTGGAATCAGTCCAGGCACTGTCATCACGACAAGTCTGGATCGCCCAGGTGCCTGGACTAATGCCTGTCTCACCCCCTTAGCAAGCGGCTGAGAGCCTGAGATGGCCCCTCCCCTCCACAGCTTAGCGCTCCAGTGATCGTGGAGGAGCAGAGAGAGTAGAGCTGCTGATTGACAGTCAGCAGCTCTCCTCTCTGGGATCTGTTAGAACCGAACCATCAGTGATGTTCGATGGCTCGGTTCTCAGTGTAGAGATGACAGGGGACCGATGCAGCATCTGTCCCATGCTGCATCCACCTAGGTAAGTATAAAAGGGGGGGGGGGGTGGAGAACCCCTCTCTTTTAAAGGATGCAAATAAATTAACACTTCTATTTTTAAAAGCATTTTTAAAGTGGTTGTTAAGCCACTCTGACCTCATCATACTATACACGCTGTCTCCTAATGCTGTGTCCCCCTGTGTGTGTGTGTGTGATTTAAAAAAAAAATGCAGATTATACCTAATTTCAGAGCGCCTCTCGGTGCTCACATGCCTGGCCGGCTTTCTCCTCTTACCGCCTGACAGCTGCAGCGGCGCTCTGAAACGAGGTATAATCTGCATTTTTAAAAAAAATAAATCACATTAGGAGATAGAGTGGATAATATGAAAATGTACATATTGTTTCAGCAGCAGGAGCGACAGGGCAGGCACTGTCATGAGCTGACGGGGGGGGGGGGGGGGAGGAGAGCAGACAGCAGAGAGTGCATGATGGAGGCATGTAAACTGACCATGGTGTCGGGGTTCAGCAGCCATGATGAACCGTGGTCAGTTTACAGATGGGAGGGTAGAAACTGGCGGGATCAGCCAGGTATTTCAGGTGATAGAGAGGGCCAAATTACATAGCATTAGGAAATCGGGGGCTTCAGTAACCAAAACCTGCAGTGCTTATCCTCATGACACATCACAGGAAGCATCTCCATGGTTAACAGAGGACAGAATTAAAATTAGACTTGGGAAACTTAACATTAATAAATCACCGGGGCCAGATGGCTTGCACTCAAGGGTACTTGGGGAACCCAGTCAAGTAATTGCCAGACCATTTTTCCTAATTTTTACTGACAGCCTACTGACTGGAATGGTACCAGCTGATTGGAGAAAAGCCAATGTAGCACCAATATTTAAAAAGGGCCCAAAATACATCCCTGGGAATTACAGACCAGTTAGCCTAACATCAATAGTATGTAAACTCTTGGAGGGGATAATGAGGGACTATATACAAGATTTTAGTAATGAGAACAGTATCATTAGCAGTAATCAGCATGGATTCATGAAGAATCGTTCTTGCCAAACCAATCTATTAACCTTCTATGAGGAGGTGAGTTGCCATCTAGATAAAGGAAGGCCCATAGACGTGGTGTATCTGGATTTTGCAAAAGCATTTGACACAGTTTCCCATAAACTTTTACTGTAAAAAAATAAGGTCCGTTGGCATGGACCATAGGGTGAGTACATGGATTGAAAACTGGCTACAAGGGCGAGTTCAGAGGGTGGTGATAAATGGGGAGTACTCGGAATGGTCAGGGGTGGGTAGTGGGGTCCCCCAGGGTCCTGTGCTGGGACAAATCCTGTTTAATTTGTTCATAAATGACCTGGAGGATGGGGTAAACGATACTAAGCTATGCAGTGCAATAACTTCTACGCTGGATGTGAAAACCTTGCAAAAAGATATGAACAAATTAATGGCAAATGAGGTTCAATGTAGAAAAATGTAAAATAATGCATTTAGGTGGCAAAATATGAATGCAATCTATACACTGGGGGGAGAACCTCTGGGGGAATCTAGGATGGAAAAGGACCTGAGGTCCTAGTAGATGATAGGCTCACCAATGGCATGCAATGCCAAGCTGCTGCTAACAAAGCAAACAGAATATTGGCATTCATTAAAAAGGGTATGAACTCCAGAGATAAAGCGATAATTCTCCCACTCTACAAGACTCTGGTCCGGCCGCATCTAGAGTATGCTGTCCAGTTCTGGGCACCAGTCCTCAGGAAGGATGTACTGGAAATGGAGCGAGTACAAAGAAGGGCAACAAAGCTAAGAAAGGGTCTGGAGGATATTGGTTACAGGGAAAGGTTGCGAGCACTGAACTTATTCTGTCTGGAGAAGAGACACTTGAGAGGAGATATGATTTCAATATACAAATACCATACTGGTGACCCCACAATAGGGATAAAACTTTTTCGCAGAAGGGAGTTTAACAAAACTCGTGGCCACTCATTAAAATTACAAGAAAAGAGGTTTAACCTAAAACTACATAGAGGGTTCTTAACTGTAAGAGCGGCAAGGATGTGGAATTCCCTTCCACAGGCGGTGGTCTCAGCGGGGAGCATCAATAGTTTCAAGAAACCATTGGATAAGCACCTGAACGACCGCAACATACTTGGATGTACAATGTAATACTGACATATAATCACACACATAGGTTGGACTTGATGGACGTGTGTCTTTTTTCAACCTCACCTACTATGTAACAGCACAAGCACTGTGATGTATAACATGCTTTAAAGGGACAGGATCCATTTTTTTTTTTTTTTAGGATAACAATTTAATTTACAGCAATTTTGCACACCTGCCTAAAACTTTTGCACAGTAGTGTATGTCACAATTACTTGGATGGCTAACGGCTTTAATACCATTATCGCTGTCCAGGGCCAAAGTTGGATTCCAATATGTCCAGCCTAGAAATGGGAGTAAAGGGGACCCGGAGGCAGTGGAAATTTTTTTTACCCTCAGGCTCTTATATACCTAAAGATGCAGCTTCATGCAACAGGCTTGCCAATATGGATTTGTTCACTTCTTCTGTGCAGAAAATCATCAGCATTGTTATACTTCTCACCCTACCGCTTTGAGTACAAAGAGACCTACAAAATCTATAAAGATTCTCCTTCATGAAAAATTAGATTTGGCAATATATTGTGCGTAAAACACTCCATAAAACATTTTCACTCCTCGAAGAATCATTTCTAAACCCTATCCACTAGGGCTGCAACTAACGATTATTTTCATAATCGGTTAGTTGGCCGATTATTGTTTCGATTAATCGATTATTCGGTTAATAACCTTAAAGTGTGGTGTATAATTTAGTTAATGTGTACAGTTTTAAAAAAAAAGGTAATTTTATTCTTAAATATCTCTATGCAGCGGTAAATATAAATAACCAACTATATGGTTAGGGAGCAAAATATCGAATCCACTCTGAGCATAACAGACAGAAGAGATATACTGTATATACTATTAGAGGAGAGATATACTGTATATACTATTAGAGGAGAGATGTACTGTATATACCATTAGAGAGATGTACTGTATATACTATTAGAGGAGATGTACTGTATATACTATTAGAGGAGCTATACTGTATATACTATTAGAGGAGCTATACTGTATATACTATTAAAGGGTGAATCTGGTAAATATCATCAGACTCAGTGATCAAATTTTTTTATTAAAAACAAAAACAATGTCTTTCTTCAAAAAAAATATAATTTTAAGAACGTTCGTTCTTTCATTCAGTGAATGTACAAAGATTTTTCGTCTGAATATTCTCGTCTGAAAATTGATCCGTGTGGCCAGCATAAGGCTCAGTACACACCTATGCAGTTTGCTTTTCATCTGTTTCTGCAGTGCTTTTTGCTGTGCGTTTTGATTTTTGTGCACGTGATTTCGTTCTCGTACATCACGGGACACAGAGCCTCAGTAATTACTGATGGGTTATATAGGGTATCACTAGGTGATTGGACACTGGCACACTCTAAACAGGAAGTTCACCCCCTATATAATCCCTCCCCTTACAGGGATACCTCAGTTTTTTCGCCAGTGTCTTAGGTGTTGGTCACGTGTAAAGCTGTGCTGAGCTCCAAAGGGAATATCCTATATCCTATACTGGGGCAAGCCAGGTGAACCGGATCCATTTAAAAGTGTCCTTTCTAGGCCGAATTTGATGGTACCCGGGCCTCGTGTCCGAAGAAACGAGGTTATACCTGTAACGCTACTCTTTTTAGAGAGCTGAACCCCGCATTTCAGGATTTGGTTTTTCTAGCCTTATTCTTGGCCGGGTGCTTTACAGGCCCAGAATTGCGGATCCCCCTATCCATAGGGGGCCCCAGTCTCTGAAGGTTTTTCCAGACGGAGCCCACCGTGAGAGGTGAAGATTGGGTCTGTATAACAGAACCCTGCAGCTGGATAAGGTAAGGGAGATTCCACAGAATTTTTTAATTCTAGTAGGTTTCTCCTTTAAGTAAATGTATGCTATGCCTTTTGTGGCCACCTGGGGCTGCCAAGACCACATACCTTCACATGCTTGATTGTCTGTCTCGGTGTTCACACTGCACAGCTCCTCCAGCCGAGCTCCAGGTAGGATGGGGGGCTCTTCCTCAGGGATATTCCCCCCAAGATTAGGGGGGCCGCATTGGTCTGAGAGGCGGTAGTATACCGCACTATTGCCGCCACCGCCGCTACTATTTGGCAGACCCCATCATCTGCCGGCCTCTCTCCTTCCTCCTCCACCCCAGCCTCCCCTCCGCGCTTGTCTCGGAGGGTCGGCTCGCGCGGGAAAGCGCACGTTTTTTGAAAAAAACGAGGGGGGGGGGGGGTGTTCAGAGGAGGAGAGGGCAGAGCGTTAGTGCGACGTCCGGCGTGCTTAGACGCCCACATCGCCGGCTGCACAGGCTATAAGAAGCACACTTTTTCAGGTGCACACAGCCTGTGGAGGGACACAGGCATTCTCCTAGGCAGCATTTACTTAGAAACATTTGACTGGGCATTGGTAGCAGCGGCAGGTGCTGTACTACTTCACTCAGCAGTCAGTGTTTTATTTGTGTGATACCTCCACCTTGTTTGCTTTGCACTATGGGTAGAAGAGGTACAAATACCCCAAAAACCAGAGGCTCTAGGGGATCTCCCACAGACACTGAGGACACCCCTTCTGCAGCGCCTTCCCCCCCCTGAAGGACCTGGGATGGCCGGCCAGGAAGAGCCGTTGGGGTCAGGGGCTGCATCTGCTTCTGGCACTTCAGCCCCTGTATATATTATGCAGGAGGTTTTTTTATGGCCTTAATCGCATCTTCACTCAGTGGAAGAAAACGCACTAGGTCTTCCTCTGTTACCCAGGACCCTCAGGCAGAGGAATTCTGGGGAAAAAGGAGAGGAATCCCTTTCAGAGGATCGGGATGGGACTGATGATTCCTCCTCTGAGGAATCAAGTGGAGAAGGGCCCTCTTCAGCTTCTCAAGATGAGAAGGTCTTAGTACAGATCCTTGCTGGATTAGTCCGCTCCACATTTAAATTACCCGTATCTGAGTCAGTTAAAGAACCCTCTTCTTTGGGGTCACTGAAGCCTCCTCAAAGAACACATGCTTTTCCTGTTCAGAATTTGCTAGAAAAGCTCATTTATTCTGAGTGGGATCACCCAGATAAACGTTTTTTTTCCGCCTAAAAAGTTTTCAACACTTTATCCTATGAAAGAAAAGTTTATAAAGATGTGGGGGATACCGGCTGTTGACGCCGCCATTTCCTCCGTAAATAAACTCAGGGATCCTGTTGATAAAAAAATGGAATCCCTGTTGAAAGATATTTTCTCCTTAGGTTCAGTAGTTTAACCTGCAGTGGCAGCGATCGGAGTCTGTCAATACTTAAGAGACCATGTTAAGCAGGTCCTCAAAGTTCTACCTGAACAGCAGGCCCAGGGGTTAGCTAACCTTCCAGCGGCCTTAAGTTTTGCTGTTGACGCCATCAGAGATTTTATCATCCAAACCTCTCGTCTTTCACTTGGGTTGGTGCATATGCATAGAATCATATGGTTGAAAAATTGGTCAGCCGAAGCACCATGTAAGAAGCTTCTGGCTGGATTTCCATTTCGTGGTGCAAGGCTGTTTGGAGAGGATTTGGACAATTATATCCAAAAGATCTCTAGTGGGAAAAGCACTCTCTTACCTGTTAAAAAAAGGAGTAAGCGTCCCTCTTTCAAAGGGCTCTTTCTCCAGTGCCAGGAGCATCAGCCTCCAGGCAGTCGCGACGGCCTCCTCCGTCAGGGTCTAGAAATAAATTTCAGAGTCGACCCCAGGAACAAAAGAAGTCCTGGGGGAAGAAACCTACTAGACAAGACGCTAAAGCCTCTTTATGAAGGGGCGCCTCCGCTCGCTCGGGTGGGGGGAGGACTGCTACGGTTCTCAAATCTCTGGCAGGAGGATTTCCAGGACAGATGGGTAATCTCCACGGTAACTCTAGGTTACAAACTGGAGTTCCAAGAATTCCCCTCTCCTCGTTTCCTCAGATCAAATGTCCCCAGAGAAAAAGCAGTCGCTCCTTCTAGCATTAGAGCGACTATTGTCGCAAAAAGTCATTGTGGTGGTTCCCCCGAAAGAACAAGGATTGGGATTTTATTCCAACCTTTTTACGGTTCAAAAACCACATAGAGATGTCAGACCCATCCTGGATCTAAAGGATCTAAATCGATTCCTAAGGATTTGATCCTAACGCATGTACTCAATCCGATCAGTAGCCTCCATCCTACAGGGAGGAGAATTTCTGGCATCAATAGACATCAGAGATGCGTGTCTGCATGTACCCATTTTTCCTGCTCATCAAAAGTACTTGCGCTTCGAAATAGAAGGACGCCATTTTCAATTTGTGGCCCTGCCTTTCAGACTAGCCACTGCACCTCGAGTATTTACAAAGATCTTGGCTCCTCCTCTGGCCAGATTAAGGGCTCAGGGTATAACTGTCATAGCATACCTAGACGACCTGCTCTTAATAGACCGGTCGGTAGCCTGTTTGAGCGGGAACTTAATGACCACAGTCAACTACCTGGAACACCTAGGTTGGATTCTCAACCTAGAAAAGTCTTTCTTAAAACCAGTAAGAAGACTAGAGTATTTGGGCCTGGTCATAGATACAAGCCAAGAGAAGGTTTTTTTACCGCAAGCTAAGATCAGTGCCTTAAGAGAGCTGATTCAGGTAGTCAGGACCAAAAAAGGTTCTTCTGTCCGTCTTTGTATGAGGCTGCTGGGAAAGATGGTGGAAAGCAGTTCCCTATGCTCAGTTTCATTCAAGACTGCTGCAACACAGTATCCTCTCTGTTTGGAACAAGAAGGTACAGGCAATAGATTTTCCGATGCACCTGTCTCCTACAGTGCGTCAGAGCCTCAGTTGGTGGTTAATACCCGAAAGCCTGCAGAAAGGGAAATCCTTTTTACCGGTTACCTGGACAGTGGTAACAATGGATGCCAGTCTTTCGGGTTGGGGAGCAGTTCTGGAACAGTCGGCAGTCCAGGGGGAATGGTCCGAAATCAAGAAGACCTTACCCATCAACATTCTGGAGATCCCTGCAGCGTATCTAGCCCTAAGGGCCTGGACTCTCAGGCTACAGGGTTGCCCTGTCAGGATCCAGTCCGACAATGCCACAGCAGTGGCTTATATCAATCATCAGGGAGGCACCAGAAGTTGTGCAGCTAAGAGAGAGGTGAACCACATTTTAGTCTGGGCAGAAAAGCATGTGCCATGCATATCAGCAGTTTTCATTCCAGGGATAGAGAACTGGCAGGCAGACTATTTGAGTCGCCAGCGGTTATTCCCAGGGGAATGGTCTCTTCACCCCGAGGTCTTTTGGGCCATATGCCAAAGATGGGGGATACCAGATGTAGATCTCTTTGCGTCCAGGATCAACAACAAGGTCGACAAGTTTGTGGCAAGAACAAGAGATACTCTTGCATACAGGACAGATGCGTTGGTGATTCCGTGGCATCAGTTCTCACTGATCTATGCGTTTCCTCCGATTATGCTACTGCCACGGCTCCTTCGCAGGATCCGGCAGGAAAAGAAGTCGGTACTTCTGGTGGCCCAGAAGAGCTTGGTATGCAGAGATAGTAAGAATGACAGTGGGTTCCCCGTGGACCCTACCGTCACGTCCAGACCTATTATCTCAAGGTCCAGTATTCCATCCTGCCTTACAAACCCTAAATTTGACGGTTTGGCTGTTGAGACCCACGTTCTGAGGAGTCGTGGGCTTTCAGGTCCTGTGATCTCTACTTTAATCAATGCTAGGTAGCCAGCTTTCAGAGTGATTTATTTGGAGGACTTATGTATCCTGGTGTGAAGCCAGGGGTTGGCATCCCAGAAAATATGTCATTGGTAGAATTCTTGACTTTCTACAAATGGGATTAGAGATGAAGCTGGCCTTGAGTACCATCAAGGGCCAGGTCTCGGCCTTATCAGTGTTATTTCAACGACAACTTGCTTCTCATTCCTTGGTCCAAAGCTTTATGAAAGGGGTGACGCGTCTTAATCCTCAAGTTAAAGTGCCCCTAAACCCCTGGGACTTGAATTTGGTTCTGTCGGATTTACAGAAACTGCCTTTTGAGCCCATACGTCAGATTCCCTTGGTCTTATTGACAAGGAAGTTAATTTTCCTGGTAGCCATTTCTTCTGCTAGAAGAGTATCCGAGTTAGCAGCCCTTTCCTGTAAAGAGCCTTATTTGGTCATGCATAAGGATAGAGTGGTATTGCGCCCTCATCCTAGCTTTCTACCAAAGGTGGTTTCAGATTTCCATCTAAACCAAGATATTGTTCTGCCTTCCTTTTTTCCAGATCCCTGTTCCACAGAGGAAGAGTCACTACATTCTTTGGATGTAGTTAAGGCAGTCAAGGCCTATCTGGAAGAAACTGCTCAAGTTTGCAAAACGGATATTTTGTTCATACTACCAGAAGGTCCCAATAGAGGGCAGGCAGCGTCAAAGTCTACCCTTTCGAAGTGGATTCGACAAATGATTATTCAGGCTTACAGTTTGAAACAAAAGATTCCACCTTTTCAAATCAGGGCACACTGTATCACCGGGCCTTCATGGCTCAAATCTGCAAGGCCGCAACCTGGTCTTCAGTCCATACATTCACCAAATTTTATCAGGTGGATGTGGGAAGGCATGAGGATATCCCCTTTGGGCGTAGTGTGCTGCAGGCAGCAGTACGAGGTCCTCAGGTCTGATTACACCATACTTGTGTGGTCCCCTCCCCTCAAATAGCTTTGTTCTGGGACGTCCCATCAGTAATTACTGAGGCTTTGTGTCCCGTGATGTACAAGAAAGAAAATAGGATTTTTTATATCAGCTTACCTGTAAAATCCTTTTCTTTTGATGTACATCATGGGACACAGAGGTCCCGCCCCTCTTCTAATACACTTATATTGCTTTTCTGCACAACTGAGGTATCCCTGTAAGGGGAGGGATTATATAGGGGGTTGAACTTCCTGTTTAGGGTGTGCCAGTGTCCAATCACCTAGTGATACCCTATATAACCCATCAGTAATTACTGAGGCTCTGTGTCCCGTGATGTACATCAAAAGAAAAGGATTTACAGGTAAGCTGTTATAAAAAAATCCTATTTTTGCTGCGATTTGTGTTTTTGCATTTTTTTGGCCAATTTGTTGTTGGGCAGATTAAAAAACATATTGCTGCAAAAACGCATTACATGCTTTTCTGCAGCTGCTCTATTGAAGTATATTGAACCAAAAAAACACTGTTTTGCGTGAACGTGCCCCATAGGAAACCATGTGAATGAACTGTAGTGCGTTTCTGCACAAAGTACCAAAAAACACATAGATGTGAACCAGGTCTAAGACGTTTAGCAACATAATGGGGTGAAAAAAAAACTAAAATTAGCCCTTTATAGTACAAAAAAAGCAGATAATCACTACTGTAAGGGGTTAATTTTTTTTAGTGTAGAACTGTGAAAGTAATATTTGCAGTAGCGATTATTTGCTCTTTTTGTACTATAAAGGGCTCATTTTAGTTTTTTTTTGAACCCCATTATGTTACTGGCCGATTATGAAAATAGTAATCGATTAATTTCATAATCGATTAGTTGTCCGCAGCGCGGTGATCAGTGGTGCTGTGTGTCACTGACACACCGCATCTCTGATCGTGGCAAGGAGCCTCTGATGGAGGCTCCTTACCACATGATCAGCTGTGACCAATCACAAACTGGTCACAGTGTGAACCAGGAAGTTCCGGTAAACGTTTTTCTCGGTTTGTGCTGACAGGGAGAGATGATCGGCTGCTCTCCCTGACAGAGGGGGGATCTGCACTGATAAACGGCACATTGATAATCAGCACAACCCCCATGAGAGGTGCCACAACAATGCCAATCAGTGCCCATCAGCTGCCAGTCATTGCCCATCAGGAACCCCAAATACGAGACAAGGCTCTGTCTTGAGGTTCAAGCAGGAATGAATCTTTATTCAAACACATGTTATACAGATCCCACTTTAAAACACTTCCCCCCCCACCCTTGGAAAACAGGGCTGGTTTAACTGTCCAATGACAATGGACACACAGGTCAGTTGTGTTTAAATTCTCATCAGTAAACAGTCTTAGCAGGGGGGCTGCTGGAGGAATCCCCCCCCCCCCCTTCATAGAGATAAACATCCCATAATCCAAGGCAGACAGACACAATAGAATATTGGAATACAGCCACACCCCAAACTAGCACAGCAAATAGTGCACAGCGCAATGAGACGGCACACATTATATATACAGCATTGGGTCTGTATAGCACAGATCATAGAGGGATTCTTATTCACCCTGTGCCCCTATTAGTGACTCCCGTCACAATGGCATATCCCGGGTCCCCAGAGTCTGTGTGTCTTGGAGGATATGGACCTGAATCTAAAGTAACAGCACCTCAAGGGTCCCCAGGCATACAGCTCACAAAGAGCACCTTTCCCCCAAATGCCAGGGCCCATAATCGGTCGGCAAGAGGCTAGTATTCAGTCCCCTCCAAAAACCTCTGTCCCGGATAGGTCTGTCACAAAAATTATAAATATTAAGTTTGGGTACAGTGCTGCATGGCCGCACAATTGCCATTCAAAGTGCGACAGGGCTGAAATCTCAAAATTGTCTTGGGCAGGAAGAGGGGAAAGTACCTGGTATTGAAGCTGGTTCACACGTATGCCCCTGGTAGATGGGCAACCTTTTGGGGAGGCACTTGATAAATTCATGAAAGATTTCACAGGAGGGCCCCCTCCCCAGGAGCCTCCCTCTCTTCAAAATTACAGGCACCATGTCACTATACCCAGGCTTCAACTTCAAAACCTAAATTCAGCCCTTTCTGTTGGTGCAAGGCCCACACAGTCAGAGATGTTTGTTACAGTCAGTTTGCTTCTCTATCTGGGTCACAGACACCTTAAACCTGTGGATTTGGATTTAAAGGGGTACAAAATAGTGTTCAAATCTCTGCCTCCTCACCTCCTTTTTTTTTTCTTCCCCCAAATCAACCAAAATCTGCCCAAGGACTATCAGATTTGAAGAATGCCTTGAACCATCTTTTGTCCCAAGAAGTAGTTATGCAAGTACCACCTGTCCAAAGTGCCCAAGCCCAACAAGGGTATTAGTCCTATTTTAGATCTAAAATCCCTCAACAAATACCTTAACGGGGATGTAAACCCTCGTGTTTTTTCACCTTAATGCTTTCTATGCATTAAGGTGAAAAAACATCTGGCAGTTACCCCCCAGCCCCCCGTTTTACTTAGCTGGGCCCTGGAATTTCGCACGCTGGAGACGCCCTTTTCCTCTGCCTAGGGTTCTCGGCTCTTGATTGGATAGATTGATAGCAGCGCAGCCATTGGCTTACGCTGCTGTCAACCAAATCCAATGACCCAGGGGGCGGGGCTGAGTCCGGCATTCATGTCTATGAATGCAAATGCTGGACTCGGGAGTGCGCCCGCAAGGTAACCCCCCTGTGAGAGCGCTTCTCCTCGGGGGTTATCTGATGAGGGGAGGAGCTGCCGAGGGACGAGCTGCACAGTGGAGGTATGATATGTTATTTAAAAAAACAAAAAAAACAAAAAGAGCCTTTACAATCGCTTTAAATTTCCTCTGAGATAAAGAAAATACCTGTCACCTGTGGACATCCAAGATGCCAATGTGCCTATTCACAAAGGTCCTCTTCTTGCGCCTCATAGAACTCGGGGCATCCAGGTCAAAGGTTATTTTGACCATCTGCTGGAGGACTCCTCTCCTTTACTTTCTAGCTGTCTGCCAGCGTCCACAGGACAATTCATATGTGCCAGGATTTCCAAACATCTGTACTATAGCCTTCTCTTTGCCTGGAAAACTTGGTTGTGGTCCTGGACATATCCCAAGTTAAAGTGGATGTAAACCCCCCTCCTATACCCAGCAAAGTGAACAGCCTCAGATGATACACATCTCCCTACATAAGTTTTACATGCATATATGCGGTCTTCAGCATGCTTTATTCTTTAGAATTCTTACATCGTGTTAGAATTTTTACTTAACCACTTTAGCTCCGGGCGATTTGGCTGCTGAATGACCAGGCCATTTTTTGCAATTCAGCACTGTGTCACTTTAACTGACAATTGTGCGGTCGTGCGATGCTGCACCCAAACAAAATTGACATCCTTTTTTCCCCACAAATAGAGCTTTCTTTTATATTGCCTTTGCGGTTCTTATTTTGTGCGCTATAAACAAAAAAAGAGCGACAATTGTGAAAAAAAAAAAAACACAATATTTTTTATTTTTTGCTATAATAAATACCCCCCCCCCCCTTTTTTTAAAAAAAGCTAATTTTTTCTCAGGTTAAGCCGATATGTATTCTTCTTCTACATATTTTTGATTACAAAAAAATCGCAATAAGCGTATATTGATTGGTTTGCGCAAAAGCTATAGCGTCTACAAAATAGGGGATAGATTTATAGCATTATTATTATTTTTTTTTTTTTATCTGGACTGCGACATTATATCGGACACATTTTGACACATTTTTGGGACCATTGGCATTTATACAGCGATCAGTGCTATAAAAATGCATTGATTACTGTAAAAATGTCACTGGCAGGGAAGTGGTTAACACTAGGGGGCGATCAACGGGTTAACTGTGTTCCCTGTGTGTGTTTCTTATTGTAGGGGGAGGGGACTGACCTAGAGGAAATGACAGATCGTGGTTCCTAGCTATTCGGAACACACGATCTGTCTTTCCTCACAGAGCAGAACAGGGATTTGTGTGTTTACACACACACACTTCCGTGTTCTGCCCCTCATGCCCGCGATCGCTCGTGGCCGGTGGTCATCGCGACCGGCGGCCACGAGCATCGGCACCCCCGCAGTGCAGCGGGCGCATGCTCGCGCGCGTGCGCCTGCTATCCCGATCCCACGAGCCGACGTATAGCTACTACGGCTCGCGGGATCGTGCCGACCTGCCGCAGTAAAATGACAGCGGCTGGTCGGCAAGCGGTTAAATAAACAGTAAATAGTGCTGCGCTGTTATGTATAATCGCTAGCTAATAAATCTAAATCAAACACTATTGTTGTGACCCAAATCCATACATTATTAGATATAGAAGGGACTATGTGCTACATAATACATCCTAGTGGAAAATAGAATAAAAGTGCTAAATGCAAAGAAATGGCAGTGTGCACATTGCATAAAATAAATATGATTAAAAGTCTTGGTGGGGGGATGAGCCCAAGTGACGGATCCCCTCTGAAAAGTGATACAGAAAGTGTCTTTTCCTTCTTGTTGTATTTTTGAGTCTGTCTGAGTGATTGCTGGATTAATCTGGCTGTTGCCATCTTACGGCCTCCTGTGCTGACGGCGGCCATCTTGCTACACCCGTACCAGCCAAAAGGACACAAAGTGTCGGCGGACATCTTGCTACACCCTGGACAGAAAAAAGGACATAGAATTCTACAAATTTTACTTTAACTTTTTAACTTTTCAAACGGACAGCTCCTCCTGACGTTACCCGGGTTGCCCCAGCCTGCAGCACCCACCGCCGCTACCCCTTCTACCACCAAAACAGGAATGCACCACATCCAGGACAACACCTATCATGTGCCCTGATCAACACTAGATCAGCAGTCAAGCACAAACACGAAATTCATGATTTTATCACTCGTCACAACACAGACTGTCTCTTCATCATGGAAAGCTGGCTAACACCTGACTGTAACACCATTTAGTGCCTGAGAACTACCACATCCTAACTGAGCACAGAGTTGGTGAAAGAGGAGGCGGCCTAGCAGTGATCTACAAATCTCACCTCATGTTCACAAAACCAACTTTACAGAGCTCACTGCCATTCATGGAAACACTCACACTTCAATGTCAAACAACACCCCAGGACACCATTCACATACTACTGTGCTATGGACCACCGGGACCAAAAACCTACTTCCTTGCGCCTTTTATCGAATTCATCTCTACATACACCTTGAAAACCAAAAATCTCCTGCTACTTGAGTACTTTAATCTCTGGGCAAACTCCTCCCAGGACTCCATCGCTACCGCTTGCATCAACCAACTGGAAGCACTAGGCCTGCAGCAACTGATAAATGCTCCCATGCATGCTTCGGGCCATATCCTCGACCTCATCTTCAAATAAAACATTGATATTAACACACGTGATAACATGCCATTGCCTTGGACTGACCACCACGTGATCAAATTAAAAATAAAAATTGGAGATGAGATATATTGGTGTGCAGGGACTGCCATCATCCTAAAAAATACTGGAGGAGATATATGCAGCTAGGTGCACATAGGGGGACACCCCTTTGGATTTTAAAGGCAGCATACGAGTAAGAAAAGTGAATAGTGATTAAAGGCAAATTCAATGCCAACTTTATTATGCAAATATAGATAAAAATGTCTACAAGGCAGAGCAAACATACAAAAAATATACAAAAAATGTGTTCATTTACAAATACTTAAATATAAACCATACAGAGCATTAATGAATCATATCACCCGATGCCATCAACCCCAGAGAACCAACCCAGTCTAGGTGGGCGTAGTAGGGGTGAGTGGCTAGAAAATATATCCCAACATGTTTCGGAGAAGACCGTAGTCAAACTTGTATATTCCTTCTTCAGGGGAATTATTTTACATACAGGCGGGTGAAAAAATGTTTCTTGTCTCTGAAACACAAGTATATACATAAATAAGTAACGTAGCAAGGAAAGACTATAGGGTGGTCTATTCACTGGCCATTATTTTTAGAGGTAAGCAGAAACACAGTACTTACATGGTTAAACTCGTGGTATAAATCAAAACATAATGAATAAAGGAATCACATGCTGGCTGTTTACCGGTGGTAGAGGAGGGGAAAACCGTGGTGACACACAGAGCCGCAGGGGCCAAATTCAAAATAAACATCACTTGCCAAATACCAACAAACTCAACGACAATAAACTGGACAAGATCACAGAAGAAACTATACTCACAACTTTTCAACACTACACTATCCAACAAAATAGCGGTGTTAACCCAAAACTTCTCAACTGAAGAGACACTAAACTCCCTAAACACAGCATTATTACAGACAGCAGACATAGTCGCACCAATAAGCAGAGCAGCCACCCGCAAAAACAATTCGGGCTGGTTTAATGACTCTCTTGCATCACTGAAACAAGAATGCAGGAGAGCTGAAGGAGCATGGAAAAGGAACCCAACAATGGAAAACCACACAAATTACAAGGATTGCAGAAAAAAGAAACCCCAGGTCGGACTTTAAAGGCACAGCAAACCAAAAGGATAGCAAAAAATAATAAACTTTAATTTAATACACAAATTACAAATCACTCACCACAAGATACCACAAAGCCATTTTCATAGCAAAAAAAGAACATTTCTCCAACATCTCAAAAGCCATAAACTGCCCTCGAGCACTCTTCAAACTAGTCGCCCAGACTATGAACCCCACCTGTTTAGAGTCTCCAGCAAACGAAACACAAGAATTCTGCAATGAGCTATCTGATTTTTTTTCATTGACAAAATCGCAACCATTCGGGAAATTATTCAGCGGAACATGGCAAGTAACCCCACTCGGCCAGAGCAAGAAGACAAAAACCAAACACAGATTCTACAACCACTGAGATTTACTCTGGTCCCAATCACCATTGACACCACCAAAACCATCATCAGAAACCTCCGAAACAGAAAATCGCCAAACGACATTATTCCCTGAAAGGATGTATCGACATCTTGGCACCCATCATAATACTTCATAAACCAGTCATTTAAAGAAGGAATCGTACCGACCTCCCTTAAGCAAGCCACAATTAAACCCCTCCTAAAGAAGCCGAATCTCGACCCCCAAAGACCCAAACGACCGCAGACCTGTCACAAGCCTCAACACCATCTCCAAAATTATCGAGAAAGCAGTAGTACAACAGCTACAACTCCATCTGGACATCCATAAACTCTTGGACCCACTACAATCTGTTTTCCGCCCTGGCCAGGGAGCAGAAACTGCACCCCTCAAAATCTGGGATGACACCCTTGAAACAGCAGATGAAGGAGAATCGTGTCTCCTGGTGCTGCTGGACCTCAGTGCAGCGTTGGATACAGTAGCCCACAAAACCCTGCTCACTCATCTAACAGAAGTAGCTGGAGATTGCAGACTCAGACTTACCCTGGTTCGCATCCTTCCTAGAGAACCAATCTCAGAAAGTGAAACTAGGAGCTTTCGCTTCGGAAGCACGAAAAATTACATGCGGAGTCTCTCAAGGATCACCCCTGTCGCACCTGCTCTTTAACATCTATCTCCGCCTACTCCTCAAAATCATCAGCAACCAGTACCTACTTTATCACTCCTAGGCGGATGACATCCAACTCTACCTACGCATCACCAACAAAAAAGACCAATACCACTCCCCATCGGACAACCCAGCACTAAAGCCAAAAGCCTCGGAGTCATCTTTGACTCATACATGAGGATGGATGCACAAATAGGATCAGTAGTCAGCGGATCCCACTACCTTCTTCGCCTATTGCAAAGATTCATCCCGGAAGGAGATACAGCAGCAGTAGTTGGAACAATCAAAAATTCTCATCTCGACTACGCAAATCCCCTCTACCTAAGACTTCCAAAATACCAAAATTCACGTCTACAAATCGTCCAGAACACAGCAGCCAAACTGGTAACTGGCAAAAACCCTGGGAATCAATCCTTCCGTCCCTGAGGACCCTCCTAGCCGTGAAGGACCGAGTTACATTTAAGACCCTCTGCCTCACTCACAAATGTACACAAGGAAAAGCCCCGCAATACCTCTGTGACAAAATAAAGCACTACACCCCAGGTCGCCTTCTCTGGTCAACTAACCAGAACCTCCTCTACATCCCCAAGACCTGTTATAAATTACAAGGCGAACAAAGGTTCGCAGTCCAAGGACCACGGCTATGGAACGCTCTACCCTCGGACATCCACTTGGAAGAAAACCATCTGGCCTTCAGGAAGAATCTGAAGACCCAGGCGGACACTGGTGGCAAAAGCGCCCTGAGGCAATTTAGTTTGCATAGGTAGCGCTATACAAATTATTCATTCATTGTGCAAAACACCGCAATGTGCATATAGAATTTTTACTTCCTCATTCAGCAGTAGGAGTGTAGTCTTGACTTACACTGTGTGACAGTTGGTTGGAGGAAAAACACCCCCCCCCATAAGCAGAAGAACGAAGATACTTTTAGAGCTTGTGCTGTGACAAGACAATCGCTCTGCTAATCTATTTATAGCACCCAACCCTGACATGCATTTCAGGCTGGTTTTAGAACTTGTCAGAAGTTATCATGCTGATAACAGAGGAACAAAACAACAGTGTTAATTTTGTCAAGAAAACGTTTTCGTCGGTGGCATCTTTACAGTGACGAAAACTAAATGAAAAGTACAGCACATTTTCGTCCATTGACAAACTATGACGAAAACTATGACGAAAAGCAAATACATTTTTGTTAACGAACACGAAAACGGGAAGAAAATGTGAGGCAGGAACGTTTACCCTTGTGAACTAACTTCTGGTTTTCACGGAGCTCCACCTGCTTCCGCAATCCGCTCCCAGCAAGCATGCGCGTTCGACTGTGCACCGTGAAGACTGCCAGAGACCAGAGAGAGCAGCACTGTGCAGTCCCACTCTCGAGTCCCAACATTACAATTACAGCAGGTCTGAGGCCTCCCCTCAGACCACCGTCCACCCATGGCACTGTGTGCAGCATTACAGGCCTCCTCTGACCACTGGCAGTGGCATCCAGAGCACTGTGCATTACAGGCCATCTCTCAGACCTGAGAACACCATCCAGCACTGTGCAGCATTACAGGCCTCTGACCAGGGACCACCGGTATGGCGGCACTCAGAGCAATGTGCATTGCAGGCCATCTCTCAGATCTGAGACCCCCATTCCAGCACTCTGCAGCATTACAGGCCTCCTCAGACCACGGTCCAGAGAACTCTGCAGCATTACAGGCCTCCTCAGACCACTGTCCAGAGTTGCTAAATCCGTATCTGTGAGTTTGTTCAAACCTTAATAACATAAATAATATGATATTGGTTTTTCTCTAGGAGTATATAATGAATTTGAAAATTCTATAGAAATGCTTTAATAATGTACCCCAAGGTTCAGTGCTGGGACCCATACTTTTTAATATCTTTATAAATGATGTTGGGTCTGGGATTAAACGTAACATTACTGTCTTTGCAGATGACACTAAGCTATGCAGTGGAATAACGTCCTTACAGGATGTCTCCATTTTACAAGCCGACCTCAATGCACTGTCTAATTGGGCGACTGTGGCAGATGAAGTTTAATGTTGATAAATGTAAAGTTATGGGGGCTAAGAATATGCATGCATCATACATACTAGGGGGAGTACAATTGGGGGAATCAATGGTGTAGAAGAATCTGGGGGTTTTGGTACATCATAAGCCCAATAATAGCATGCAATGCCAAGCTTCGGTTTCCAAAGCGAGCAAAGTCCTTTCTTGTATTGAGAGGTATGGACCCCAGAGAGAGATATCATTTTGCTCCTGTACAAATCATTAGTAAGACCTTATCTGGAATATGCAGTTCAGTTTTGGGCACCAGTTCTCAAAAAGGATATCAGGGAACTGGAGAAAGTGCAGAGAAGGGCAACCAAACTGATAAGAGGCATGGAGGAGCTCAGCTATGAGGAGAGATTAGAGGAACTGAATTTATTCACGCTTGAGAAGAGGAGATAAAGGGGGGATATGATCACCATGTATTAAATATATAAGGGGTCCATATAGTGAACTTGGTGTTGAAATATTCACTTTACGGTCAACACTGAGGACAAGGGGGCACTCCTTACATCCAGAGGAAAAGAGATTTCATCTCCAAATACGGAAAGGTTTCTTCACAGTAAGAGCTGTGAAAATGTGGAATAGACTCCCTCCAGAGGTGGTTCTGGCCAGCTCAGTAGATTGCTTTAAGAAAGGCCTGGATTCATTCCTAAATGTACATAATATACCTGGGCACTAACATTTATAGGTTAGGTTGATCCAGGGAAAATCCGATTGCCTCTCTGTGATCAGGAAGGAATTTTTTTCCCCTGCTGTAGCAAATTAGATCCTGCTTTTATGGGTTTTTTTTTCGCCTTCCTCTGGATCAACTGTGGTTATAGGATTGGGTATATGGGATTGTATATATTTTTTTTTTTTTTATGGTTGAACTAGATAGACTTGTGTCTTTTTTTCAACCTGACTATGTAATTACAATTTAACTAAACACATTAGATTTTAGTTATTTTATTCGACTAAAATGTACTGGAGATTTTAGTCGACTAAAATGAGACTAAAATGAAAATTACATTTTAGTCAAAAGGCTAGAACTGAAACTAAATCAAAATTCGATGCCAAAACTAACAATGCGAAACAGCAGAAAGACACGGGACTCAGGGCTTTGGAGAGAGATAAGTAAACACTACAGATAGATGTCCTTAGATCAAATTTCATGAATCGCGTTTATATCCACTTTAAGGATTTTCCATCCAGAGAGGAAAATTCTCTCAAGCTTATGCTTGAGAATTAAAATGTTTGTTAACCTAAAAAAAAAAACGGACCCTGTTCCCTTAAAGCATGTTGTACAGCACAGTGCTTGTGCTGTGTAATTTGGCCCCTTCTATCTCCTAAAAAACTTGGCTTATCCTGCCTGGCTATACACTCCTCCCTGTAAACTGACTACGGTTTATCATGGCTGCTGAGCCCTGTCATCGTGGTCAGTTTACGTGCCTCCGTCATCCGCAGCCCTTCTCTATCCTCTCCTCTGTCCCCTCCCCCCCTTCCTGTGTGCTCGTGTCTGTGCCCCTCCACTCCCCTCCTGCTGCTCTCATAACTACTATAAAATCCTCCCATCCCCTCTGTAATATAACAATGTGTTCCTGTGTTGAATAAAAAATATGCCGATCTGTACCTACATCAGAGCGACTCCCGGCGCTTGCGTGGCTCCTTATTAGTTATTCTAGAATAACTGAGTGCTGTCTCCAAAGTATTGTGTGACCGCCTTCCTATGCAAGTTTCCATCTATGTCCACTGAGAGTGGTAAATGCCTTTTTGACCCATCTGTTAGCTCAGGGGTCCAATTGCTGAGGTGAGCGGTTTGGCTAGCTGGTGGTGGAATCACGGATTGCATTGCACTGTATGAACTGTTATGAGCACCCAGACCACCGCAGAGGAGACCTCCTTTTCTATCAACTTGCTGATTTCTACATTAAAGGGGACTTTTTATTTATGCTATGAGTAACATTCGAGTCTTCTGGTTGTATTTATAGCGCTGCACTGCTTATTTATTTTGATGAGAGTTTTATGTCTTATGGTAGCCACCTACGAGGCTGAATCATTCATCCAATTTTATTTAAGACCTCTCCCAACACAACATCTTGTCGACTCGGAACAAGCGTGCTCCTTTTCTTGACCTACCCATGTTCCTGTCCAGCCAAACAAGGAATTTTCTAACTTGGCAAATCTCCAGGCCATCCTTAACAATAGGGAAGTCTTTCCATCCCTAGAACAAAGGATTAGGTCTGGTTCATGATGCAACACCCTTCAAATAGGCACCTCATCCCAAATGATCAAGAAATAGAGCTATGGGCTAAGGGGGATTTTTGCGGTGCCAGTAAGAGTACAAAATAAGCAAGTAGCTTTAAAGTAGTAACAAATTTTATTATTATTACAAAGTTAAAAAATACAAAATACATGTTCACAATAGTAACAATGATGAAGTGGTCATAATTATAGGTAGGTTCATAAAGAGGGGGATGAATACATTGCACACTAACATGTTTCACTAATTGCTTCTTCAGGGGATGTGCAATTCAAAACAGAATCCACATAACGAACCTATCAAAGATTGCCACCAAAAACAAACCAAGCCGGATTCAAACAGTCCCCCTGAAAACCCCCCGAGTTGAGGGAGACTGTCAAAAATGTGGTCATAGATTCCCTCTATGACCACATTTTTGACCATCTCCCTCAACTCGGGGGGTTTTCAGGGGGACTGTTTGCCCTCAAAAACAAACCAAGCCGGATTCAAACAGTCCCCCTTAAAACCCCCCGAGTTGAGGGAGACGGTCAAAAATGTGGTCATGCCCTCAATGACCACATTTTTGAAATATGTTGGGCTAGTGTGCAATGTATTCACCCCCCTCTTTATGAACCTACCTATCAATATGACCACTTCATCATTGTTACTATTGTGAACATGTATTTAGTATTTTTTTAACTTTGTAATAATAATAAAATTTGTTACTACTTTTAAGCTACTTGCTTATTTAGTACTCTTACTGGCACTGCAAAAATCCCCCTTACCCCATAGCTCTATTTCTTTCCATCCTTATTTCTGGAGAAGGGATGACAACAGATGTCAATCTTTCAGGCTGGGGTGGAGTGCTGAGTTCCTCATGGTTCAGGGAACATGATCATTACTGGAAGCCAAGCTCCCCATCAACATCCTGGAGCTCTGAGCAATAAGGATTGATCTGCAGCATTGGACGCTCCTTCTGCAAGGACAATCGAGGTTCGGTTAGACAATGCCACGGCCATGGCCTACATCAACCATCATGGGGGCACCAGGAGCCATTCAGCCTTGAAGGCAGCACACAGATAATCTCATGGAGGTAGAGTCACTGTCCAGTAAACTCTGTGGTCCATGTCCCAGTATTGGACAACTAGAAATTGGATTACTTCAGTCACTACCACCTGAGTCAATGGGAAAGTCCCTTCCCCCTCAGTGTGATATGTAAGAAATAGTGTATCCCAGAAGTTGACAACCTGGCCTTCTGATTCAACAATAAACTTCCTCAGTTTGTGGCAAGGACCAAGGTTAACCCCAGCACTTGTATTAGGCGCTTTTTTTATCTAATCTATGCCTTCTACCCAATGAGAATTCTTCCTCAGCTGCTCCACAAGTTAGAGCAAGAGAGGAGAACATTGGTTCTCATTGCACAAAGCTGGCCCAGAAGCGTCTGGTACACAGACATACTCAGACTACTAGGAGACAACCCCCTTGCCTCTTCTTAACAGGCTATACTTGTCTCAGGATCCTTTATTTCATCCTATTTGTCAGTCCCTGGCTTTAACGGCACGTCTGTTGATGCCTGGGTCATAAGAGATAGGTAGCCATTCCTACCTTGCTGAAAGCAGAGAAAGCCTCTTCCAAAAATATCTATTGTATCTGGAAATTCTCCTTTGCTTGGTGTGAACACTGGCACTTCAGTCCCAGAGTATACTGTGACTTGCATTCTGGCCTTGATACTTACCTTATAGTGGAGCCTAACTTGTAGGAGGGGACCTCTCTTACAGCCCTGTCTCAGGGGCCGCTGGAGTTGGGACAGTGGCCTCTAGAGCGCAGTGGGGTAGGAGTGCCTGTGAGATCTGTGGTAACTGGCACAGATGGCAGATGATGGGTCACCAGGGAGAACCGGGGTGCGGATGGCAGCAGATGCGGATGCAGGTCAGCGACTCGGGCACTGGGTGATGCAGGGTCAGCAGCCTGGAGCGGGGTCAGACAAGCTGGGTCAAACACGGGTAATCAGATATGGCAAGGCAGTAGGCTGGAGCAGGGTCAAATATACAGGCAGAGGTTGGCAGCAGGATATCAGCATATAAGAGGTCTTAAGCAGGGTCAAGCCAAGCCGAGGTCAGAATTGGAGATAGCAGGTGTAGTCAGCAAAGCCTGGTCAATACAGGAATCGGGGTACAGGTTCAGAATATGGATAAGCTGCAGATCAAACAGCACTGCACAAGTGCAGCTGCTGTTCTTTTAAAGGCCCATTGGCGCCAAGCAGAGGCACGCACGCGCGCGCACGCGATCGCACACACAGGCTGCCGTCCAGCTTGGCGTACCAACAATGGAACCCGTGTGCACACGCATCTCTGCCCTGTTGCAGTAAGCCCCTGACAGGCCTTCCTACAATCAGGTCTTGACCAGAACTTGGCCTTAAAGTGGTTGTAAACCTCTGACATGAAATATGAACAAAGCATATCCCTCTGTAGTGTGTGCTTGTCTCAATCCAGAGTACTAGGTGTCATTTCTGTCTGCTGCCTCATTCCTCTGCTATGTTATGCTTGTCTGTAAGAGTCACTCATGATAGGTTTTTCTGAGCTCAAGCACACAGTCTGTGATTGACAGTCTTCCTCTGTTACTGTGTGAAGGGGCCGGTGTCTCTTCCCTCCAGTTATTTCTCACTGAGCTCTGTAATGTGTACCTTCAGCTCCCCTCCTGCTTTGTGAAAATTCAGACAAGCTGTATAAAGTCTGAATTTTAAACAGCTGTGCAGGACAGAGGGCTGCAGATAAACAGGTACAACTTGTATAGGAGGATTTATTTCTTCTCTGTGTATCACCTGAGGCTAGGCATTTTACTGGGTATACTGTATCTCTCCAAAGAGAGTACACCCCTCACATTTTTGTAAATATTTTATTTCATCTTTTCATGTGACAACAGTGAAGAAATTACACTTTGCTACAATGTAAAGTAGTGAGTGTACAGCTTGTATAACAGTGTAAATTTGCTGCCCCCTCAAAATAACTCAACACACAGCCATTAAAGTCTAAACCGCTGGCAACAATAGTGAGCACACTCCTAAGTGAAAATGTCCAAATTGGGCATGAGTGTCAATATTTTGTGTGGCCACAATTATTTTCCAGCACTCCCTTAACCCTCTTGGGCATGGAGTTCACCAGAGCTTCACAGGTTGCCACTGGAGTCCTCTTTCACTCCTCCATGACGACATCACGGAGCTGGTGGATGTTGGAAACCTGGCGCTCCTCCACTTTCCGTTTGAGGATGCCCCACAGATGCTCATTAGGGTTTAGGTCTGGAGACATGCTTGGCCAGTCCATCACCTTTACCCTCAGCTTCTTTAGCAAGGCAGAGGTCATCTTGGAGGTTGTGTTTGGGATTTTTATGTTGGAATACTGTCCTGCGAACCAGTCTATGAAGAGAGGGGATCATGCTCTGCTTCAGTATGTCACAGTACATGTTGATATTCATACTTCCCTCAATGAACTGTAGCTCCCCAGTGCTGGCAGCTCTCATGCAGCCCCAGACCATGACACTCCCACCACCATGCTTGACTGTAGGCAAGACACACTTGTCTTTGTACTCCTCACCTGGTTGCTGCCTCACACGCTTGACACCATCTGAACCAAATAAGTTTATCTTGGTCTCATCAGACTACAGAACATGGTTCCAATAATCCATGTTCTTAGTCTGCTTGTCTTCAGCAAACTCTTTGTGGGCATCATCTTTAGAGGAGGCTTCCTTCTGGGAGGACAGCCATGCAGACCAATTTGATGCAGTGTGCGGAGTATGGTCTGAGCACTAACAGGCTGACCCCCCACCCCTTCAACCTCTGCAGCAATGCTGGTGTTTCGTCAGATCAGGCGACCCATCAGAATTTGTAATATAAGTGACGTTTCGCCGCCGCCATCTTGCTACACCCCAAACTCCTCCACAGTAAGGATGCAGTGAGAAGGCGGCAAGCGGGCATCTTGTTACACCCACTGGAGTCTTGCATTTCACACTTATTTTTAACAGTAAACTGAGCTTATATGGTTAAATATATGGTTAAATACAGTATTTAGAAATCTGTCGGACTGTTTACATGTTGAATTATAAAAGTAGTGGTGTTTTGTCAGATTAGCAACCCTGTGAGATCAGCAGGCTTGCCGCTGCTGTTAAAATTCTACATCTAAACAGTCCGTCAAATTGCTAAATAGTGTATATCACCAAATGAGCTCAGTTTACTTTTTAAAAATAAGTGTAAAATGCAAGACTGGTGGGTGTTACAAGATGTCCGCTTTTCGCTTCCATTACAAATTTTGACGGGTCGCTTAATTTGACGAAACACTGGCAGCACTCATATGTCTATTTCCCAAAGACAACCTCTTGATATGATGCTGAGCATGTGCACTCAACTTCTTGGTCAACCATGGCAAGGCCTGTTCTGAGTGGAACCTGCCCTGTTAAACCGCTGTATAGTCATGGCCACTGTGCTGCGGCTCAGTTTCAGGGTCTTGGCAATCTTTATACCCTAGGCCAGTGATGGCGAATCTTTTTGAGCCCGAGTGCCCAAACTGCAACACAAAACCCAACGTATTCATTTCAAAGTGCCAACATATACAGAACTTGATGAGCGTGTGCTGTGATGTCTGGGGGTGAACATGGGACACATCAGAAATCACTGTGTTTTCATTATGTAGCCATAGTGTTTTGTACAAGAAGATCTAAAACTAGAACACATTTTGACAAAAGTTAAATTTTTTGGAAGCTTTCCTAGCATTGTGCAACCAAATTCCAGTATCACTATTCTACTAACTATACATTAATATTCAATACACTCAAGTTGCATGACAGGTGCACTTTAAATTACTACTTGTTCAGTAGAAGCACTGGCTGGATGATAAAGAAATCCTGTTACAGGGGGTGACATGCAACCAGCAACTGTCCAGTCGCAGCAGAACTTCCAGTCCCCCCATGCCTTGCTGGGGCACATTATGCACTCTGTTTGACAAGGTATGTTGAGATCTGTAGTTCTACTCCAGCTGAAGACATACTGATTGCCCTGCATTGCTGTAGCAGAAGACTCCTTGAAAAATCTCTCATTCCTATGTTCACAGTCATATATGTCCAGGAAACATCCTTCTGAACGTGAACACTCAAGGACAACTGTATCAGTGCTTTACCAATGCGGTTCACTCACAATGCCTGTGCAGATCATTGCATGTCGAATGCAAACTCCCAGCAGCAGCTCTATACCTCCTCCCTGTATAATGTCAGTGATTTTTCTGGACTGTCTGTCATGTGAACCTGGTGTCATGAAATACAGGGGGATGGCAGGGACAAAAACTATATGTATTTACAGCTAACTGTACTGCAGTGGTCTCTGCTAAATCTAGCAGGCATTCCCAGCCAGATAAACCTGAATAGCCAACACAAAGCATCATGGCATCAAAGCTCATATCCTACAGAAAATGCTTCTCTGACAGCTTTAATAGAGAGTAACACAGACAGCATATACACAACATTATTCTGACCATACCCTTCCATATTTTGTGGCAATGTTGGGAACAAGAAGAAAAAAAAAAAAAGGTCCCCGAGGAATAGATTCTATTTGAAGAGGCAAAGAAACAGTGTACACAGCTAAATACATTTATTCCCCACACAGCATGTACACTTACTTTAACAACACATGCTCCAATAATCCATCAGCCGACTCAGTTCCCGGGCACAAGAGCGGGCTGTGATTGGGCATCTCCCCACCACATGTTCCGCCTGCCATCCAACCCGGAGCAACTCTTCTTCTCGTCCACGCCCATCCTAGACACAGCTCCTCATTGGCTCAATCCAACATCTCAATGATGACCTAGTCCTATTAACCCTAGTTTCTCTCCATTGCCTAGGCATAGAGCCAAAAAAAGTCTTTCTCAAAGCAACAGTTTTGATTGGGTCATCCTGCTTCCAAGTCCATTACCGCTTGAAGGATAAGATGTCTGAAGGAAAAAGCTTACCCTCCCAAGGACAAATCCCCTCCTTTTATGCAATCGCTGCACCATGATGGCTGAAATTTCCTGGGCATCCTGTACCAGGCCTCTGTAACTCAGCTTTCTAAGGCCGCCACCTGGTCCTCTGTTCATAAGTTCAAAGTTCTACCAGGTACACATCCAGTCTTCTGCGGTTGCAGTTTTCACTGCAAGGTCCTTGCAGCAGCAGTCTGAAGTTGGGTCTGTCTACCCTTTTTGTTGCTGGGCCTGTTAACACTTTCTTTTTTGTTTAGTTGTTGCCTTTACTGCTCCCTAATTGCTTAGGGACGCCCCAGAGTCTAGGAATACTCTGCCTGTATCTTGTACTGTATGATTAAGATGAGAGGAATTTTGGCTTGCCTGTAAATTCCATATCTCTGAGTACAGTACAGACACAGGCCACCCTCCCTTCTATTCCTTAGTTACTTTTCGTTGCTTGCTACAAAACTGAGGACCCACAAAGTGGGGTAGGGTTATAGGGGAACCTCCCAGGGGATTTGTTTTCAAAAGCACGCCAGTGTCAAATTGACATGAGACCATTATCCAGAGCATATGAATACTTTGGTTTTGTCTTGTACTGTAGTCCAAAATATTAATATAATATTAATATAGTAGTCCATATTCAGTCAACATGCTGAATTTCTTTTATTCACCTTAATGATTTGGGGGTCACTTCCTATCTAGAACATCAGCTAAGAGTTTGTGTGTTATGCCTGTATTTGTATGGCTACCAATGACCCAGAAACACCCTACTGGTAGATTTATTGACTGAATTGCTGTTCGTGTGTATGTTGCTGTTTGCATTTAGCAGGGGCATTAGATTGTAAGCTCTGCTAAGGGAGAAATGTTCGTATTGGTTAACCACTTCAATACCAAAGGCGTCATATGACGTCCTGGGCTTTGAGCGGGTATATCTGAATGATGCCTGTAGTTACAGACATTCAGATATTGCCGGTTCAGCCGGCGAATCTCTACACCATAGGAACGATCATAGCGGCCGTTACGCCGCTTGATCGTTCCTATGGGAGGCGAGAGGGGACGTCCCCCCCCTCCCGCCGCCCTCCGGTGCTTGCTCCGACTTACCGTTACGATCGGTGAGGCGGAGAGTGGATCCGCCGGCGCCGGATGTAGATCATAGAGATTTCCAGCGGACCAGATGGTCCCCGGAGTCTCTATGATCGTCGGAGGTCGGGCGCGATGTTATGACGTCACGCCCGGCCTCTCCATTCAAAAAAACGGCCCCGCTTCGGCTGGGAAGCGGTGATCATTTTATTTTATTTTTATTTCAGGCTTCCCAGCCTAGTGGTGAGATATGGGGTCTTATTGACCCCATATCTCACTATTAAGAGCACCTGACATGTCATATTGCTATTACAAGGGATGTTTACATTCCTTGTAATAGGAATAAAAGTGATCAATTTTTTTTTTTTTCAAAAAAGTGTCAAAATAAAAAAAATAAAATATAATTAATAATAAAAAAAAAAATTTTTTTTTAAAGCGCCGCTGTCCCCGTGTGCTCGCACGCAGAAGCGAACGCATACGTAAGTCCCGCCCACATATGAAAACGGTGTTCAAACCATACATGTGAGGTATCGCCGCGAACGTTGGAGCGAGAGCAATAATTTTGGCCCTAGACCTCTGTAACTCAAAACATGTAACCAGTAAAAAAATTTCAAGTGTCGCCTATGGGGATTTTTAAGTACCGAACATTGGCACCATTCCACGAGCGTGTGCAATTTTGAAGTGTGACATGTTAGGTATCTATTTACTCGGCGTAACTTCATCTTTCACAAAATGCAAAAACATTGGGCTAACTTTACTGTTTTTTTTTTTTTTTTTAAACACAAAACAGTTTTTTCCCCCAAAAAAACGCGTTCGAAAAATTCCTGTGCAAATACTGTGAGAGATAAAAAGTTGCAACAACCGCCATTGTATTCTCTAGGGTCTTTGCTAAAAAAACATATATAATGTTTGGGGGTTTTATGTAATTTTCTAGCAAAAAAATGATGATTACATGTAGGAGCAAAGTGTCAGAATTGACCTGGTATTGAAGCGGTTAAACATGCTGTGTAATATGTTTTCCATATTATTGTTGCTTTATTTTACCAATTAAGAACATTTTCTTTTATAGGGAACCATTAGTTAAACTAGGCTCTAAAGGCACTCCTACTCCACTTGGCATAAATTTAATAAAAATCATCTGCAAGAATGAAGCTGTGTATCAGTACCATGTCACCTTTACGTAAGTATTTTTTATTTTTTTTTTAAATTGACACTGATAACCTTAAAAAAAGTGTGGTGTATACTTTAGTTAATAGGTAAGGTTTAAAAAAAAAAGGCAATCTATTCTTAAAACCTTCAAACCTGAAGCTATATGAAAGTGGGGGGGGGGGGGGATATAAATCTTTTATAATAAAGTAGTGTTAAAAGCTGAGACTTTTTTTTTCATGGATAAAATCATTTTTATATATAATGCACAATACTTTTAAAAGTTTACTTTAAATGTAATTTTAATGCCTTCCATTACCTCCAGTCTATCAGCCCCCACTTTCTCTTGGTTCAGGTGCTGATCTTCCCTCACACAGTCATTAAAGTGATTTTTTTTTTAAAACCAGAAACATATCATACTTACCTGCCCTGTGCAAGGGTTTTGCACAGAGTAGCCCTAATTATCCTCTTTTGGGGTCTCTAACTGACGCTTCCGGCTCCTCCTGCCTTCAGGGTGCCCCAATAGCAAGCTGCAAAGTGTAATATAGAGTGCCCCTATAGCAAGGTAAAAAAAAAAAAATCTTTCCCATGAGGCATTGCTCCTCACACATACACATTCACAAGTTCTCAGGCACTTACTGATATGTATGGACGATGTACTGAGCTGTATGTGTGCTGCACTGTATTTCCTGATATGTAAACAGATAATGCAATCTGTATGCAGGCCAACTAATCAGCTGGCCGATTAATCGATTATCAAAATAGTTGACAACTATTTTAATAATTGATTAGTTTTTTCGGCCCTATTCCCATAGTGAAATTTTATGATCTGTACATTTAGACATCACACGTAATCAGATATTTTGGGTGCTTGCAACGCTATTCGTCATCTTTACAGATGACAACCGAGGATAAATATTGGTCATAGAGCATTTTATCTAAGGCCTGTTAACCCACAGATCTACCCTGTGACTGGGCCTACATAGAATTCCTAATTATTTCTTCTTCTAAATCCACAGTGGAGCTGCAATTGAGGCTTATCAGTGATAAACCAGGTTAGAGGTGGGCTCTCACTAGAGGAGTAAAGAAAGAAGGAGGGTGCACTGACCTTGTGCATTACCAATGGCAAGTTTTTAACTTCAAGCATAAAAACAATGTTTATACTCACAAACAAATGAGCAACGCAGGCTTATCAAATGATAAAACAGCGTCTCTGAACACCGGCAACCCGGACCTGATGTTATGGGGATCAGACGATATCCTAAACAGCTTGACGCGTTTCAAGGGCATACCCTTTTCCTCAGAGCCTACATGGACAGTGACTTGTCCCTTGCAGGTGCTTCTATATATGTCCAATATATATATGTGCTTCTATATACATGCACCAAACGACACCCACCCAATTAGGACACACCCGTCTGCATGGGCCAGCTCTGCCCAGTAAGTCAGTATAGATACATTCTTAGCTTCTAATACGGTGGGGTGAGTTGGAAGTACATAGACCCCCATCTGATGTTTTTATTTATATGTATATGTACATAGACTACCATATGTTGTAGACAGCGGTTGGTGAGGTTCCATCACCCCCCCCCCCCCCCATCACACAGTAACCAATAGAATGAATGTGTCGGCCTCATCCTACCTTCACCACACGATCCTGATGTTCTCCTCTCTTGAGGAATATTAGGAGGGACAGAATGGGTGGTGGATGGTAGATCCTATGTGATACATACTAGGGACATCCGATGCAGGCGATGGATGGATCACAGCATCATTGAGTCTACCAGGAAGTGTGGCTGTATTTGTGTTCCACCCACAATCTCCAGAAAACCACGGTACTGCTTCCGCTCCTGCGCACACACACCCAGTGCCATGTGCGCAGGAGACGTGGCCAGGAAATGCGGGCGTGTGTGCGTTCCATCCGCAACTTCCGGACACTCGTAACGTAATATCTACCCAGAGTGGTCTCCGCTATATTAGCTTCAATAGCGAAGTGTGCGCGCGCAGCTGCGCAAGCTCACACGGCTAGGACCCTGAGAGCCTGATGCCTCACCCTCTAGTGGCCTAATTGGAAATTTCATATGGGACAAACATATCAATAATTAAAAAGGCACTATAGCGACATCTATTAGTCACTAGATGGGCATATATAGCACACAGACATATACAGAGAACCTGCAAGTAGCACAGTGCGTGAAATGAATGGCCGACTACATAGAGGCCACTAATTAGAATTAAAATTCGATCATATTCAATTATAATCAATGAAAATATTTAAATTTCATCCTAACCATAGTGAACCATCCCATTTCTACAATAACATGGGCAAGCTCACATAATGGTCAATTAAAATTGGTAAATTATTAAAACCATATAAACGTGTATAAATATGTATATAACACTCTTACACACGTATATAAAAGAATAGGCATACTTGCGCACACACATAATAAACTATTCAATTATCGCTGAATTCATATACCGTATTTATCGGTGTATAACACGCACCCCAAGTTTAGGAGGGAATTTTAAGTTAAAAACTTTTAGGAGGGAAGTTTAAGGAAAAAAACTTATTTAAATGCTCATCAATGCAGCCTTATTAGTGTCCATCTGCAGCCTTGTCCATCTGCAGCCTTGCCCATCATTGCAGCCTTGCCCATCATTGCAGCCTTGCCCATCATTGCAGCCTTGCCCATCATTGCAGCCTTGCCCATCTGCAGCCTTGCCCAGTGTCCATCTGCAGCCTTGCCCAGTGTCCATCTGCAGCCTTGCCCAGTGTCTTTGCAGCCTTGCCCAGCCTCATTGCAGGCTGATTATTTAAAATTGGTGCCGATCTTCGCTGACTGTGAGCGGAGAGGAGCAAGCTCCACTGACATACACAATGCCGAGTGTGCTCGGCTCCTCTCGGCTCCTCTCACACCCCTGCCCAGTCCCGCCTCTACCATGGACATAACACAGGTCCAATGGCGGGACTGGACGTTACTGCGAGCGGAGCTGAGCCTATGTGTATCTCGCCGGCGCTCGCTTTTCTCAGCTCACAATCAGCGGGGATTGGCGTATAACACGCTCCCACGGTTTTCCCTTGATTTTAAGGGGAAAAAAGTGCGTGTTATTCGTTGATAAATACGGTATTTACTTACACAGCTACAGTAATACATTTACTTAAATGGACGAATCATTGCTAACCCACTGTGCATACAGAATATGGAACTAGGATAATTTATGCATAAAAGGTCGCAATACTCCAAGGGAGCAATAAGGCTTCCTTCTCTATATTGAGCATAGCTGTAATGGTTGTTGTTAGAACCAATTCCCCTTGAATGCATAGTCACACTGTTCCATTCTTTAGAACAAGCCCATTCGTCTGTTACAATCTAAACAATTTTATAAAATAAAATCACATTAATTAGAAACATATTATTACTACAAAAAAATTCATAGAACTACAAACCTAATAGTAACCTTGCTATCAGAACACCTAACTCAACCTTACAGCTGTACCTAAAAAGTCATATCCAAATTACGGTATAGGGGCTAAATGTACGGTCTCGAGGTACCCTTCTATCGACACGGCGACAAGTTGTAATGCCATGGGCATATCCAGGCTCGATGTTTGGGCCAAACCTTAATGGATGATAACCATAACACAGAAAAGGAAAGGCCCGTACATCTAGACTAATTTACCAAAGAAAAATAGATGAAGAATCACCAAGGCACATATGATGGAGGCCTCTAACAGTCCTACATGGGTCATACCACATTGTGCAATTCTGTTTCCTCGTTCGGGCCTTGCAGAGCTAAAGTCCCCAAAGTGAAAATCCAAAATGCTTCTCTTGTGCATAAAATCTGGTACTTTTTTTCCACTATCCAAGTCATTTGATATGGCCTCTATTCCGAACACTTTGAGGCCAACTATATTGCTGTTATGGGCCTCCTTAAAGTGTCTTGGTACCGAATATTTATCTTTTTCTGTTGTGATGTTACTTCTGTGTTCATTCATACTTGTCCTCATTGGCTGTAAAGTCCGATCGATATACAGTGGGGACTGAAAGAATTCAGACCCCCTTAAATTTTTTACTCTTTGTTATATTGCAGCCATTTGCTAAAATCATTTAAGTTCATTTTTTTCCTCATTAATGTACACACAGCACCCCATATTGACAGAAAAACACAGAATTGTTGACATTTTTGCAGATTTATTAAAAAAGAAAAACTGAAATATCACATGGTCCTAAGTATGCAGACCCTTTGCTCAGTATTTCGTAAAGCACCCTTTTGATCTAATACAGCCATGAGTCTTTTTGGGAAAGATGCAACAAGTTTTTCACACCTGGATTTGGGGATCCTCTGCCATTCCTCCTTGCAGATCCTCTCCAGTTCTGTCAGGTTGGATGGTAAACGTTGGTGGACGGCCATTTTTAGGTCTCTCCAGAGATGCTCAATTGGGTTTAAGTCAGGGCTCTGGCTGGACCATTCAAGAACAGTCACAGAGTTGTTGTGAAGCCACTCCTTCGTTATTTTAGTGTGCTTAGGGTCATTGTCTTGGAAATTAAACCTTCGGCCTAGTCTGAGGTCCTGAGCACTCTGGAGAAGGTTTTCATCCAGGATACCTCTATAATTGGCGGCATTCAACTTTCCCTCGATTGCAACCATTCGTCCTCTCCCTGCAGCTGAAAAACACCCCCACAGCATGATGCTGCCACCACCATGCTTCACTATTGGGACTGTATTGGACAGGTGATGAGCGGCGCCTGGTTTTCTCCACACCTACCACTTAGAATTAAGGCCAAAAAGTTCTATCTTGGTCTCATTAGACCAGAGAATCTTATTTCTCACCATCTTGGAGTCCTTCAGGTGTTTTTTTTAGCAAACTCCATGCGGGCTTTCATGTGTCGTGCACTGAAGAGAGGCTTCCGTCGGGCCACTCTGCCATAAAGCCACGACTTGTGGAGGGCTGCAGTGATGGTTGACTTTCTACAACTTTCTCCCATCTCCCGACTGCATCTCTGGAGCTCAGCCACAGTGATCTTTGGGTTCTTCTTTACCTCTCTCACCAAGGCTTTTCTCCCCCGATAGCTCAGTTTGGCCGGACGGCAAGCTCTAGGAAAGGTTCTGGTCGTCCCAAACGTCTTCCATTTAAGGATTCTGGTGGCCACTGTACTCTAAGGAACCTTAAGTGCAGCAGAAACTTTTTTGTAACCTTGGCCAGATCTGTGCCTTGCCACAATTCTGTCTCTGAGCTCTTCAGGCAGTTCCTTTGACCTCATGATTCTCATTTGCTCTGACATACACTGTGAGCTGTAAGGTCTTATATAGACAGGTGTGTGGCTTTCCTAATTAAGTCCAATCAGTATATTTAAACACAGCTGGACTCAAATGAAGGTGTAGAACCATCTCAAGGATGATCAGAAGAAATGGACAGCACCTGAGTTAAATATATGAGTGTCACAGCAAAGGGAACTGAATACTTAGGACCATGTGATATTTCAGTTTTTCTTTTTTAATAAACCTGCAAAAATGTCAACAATTCTGTGTTTTTCTGTCAATATGGGGAGCTGTGTGTACATTATTGAGGAAAAAAAATGAATTTAAATGATTTTAGCAAATGGCTGCAATATAACAAAGAGTGAAAAATTTAAGGGGGTCTGAATACTTTCTGTCTCCACTGTATGGCTCCATGCACACTGGAGCTCAAAAAAGCTTTTTCTTGACGCCAGATTGCTGGCAGAAAACGCTGGTTGTAAAAATTGTTTTTAACAGCATTTTTTTATTAGCGTTAATGAGCGTTTGAGTGTTAGCGTTAATGGGCGTTTTTAATAAAAATACACAGAGGACACTCCAAAAATCCCACAATGCATTCCAAACTCCCACAATGTATTGAAAAAAATAGAACGCCAAACGCTAATTAACGCGCGTCTATGAGTGTTTATCGGCGTTTGGCTTTTTTTAGCGGTGAAAAACGGCACTTTGAACGCGAATTTCTGGCGTTCTGAAAAATGCCCATAAACTCCACTGCTCATTAAAGCTAAAAAACGTCCATGTGTGCATGGACACACAGGCTAACATAGAGTCGAGTTCATGGACTTTTTAAAAAAAAAAAATGCCCAAACGCCAATAAACTGCAGTTTATCAGCTCCAGTGTGCATGGAGCCTATATGAGGCCACAGGGGCACAGGAGGCCATATATGACATAGGGAGTGCCGCAGTTGATAAACTGCTTGATGTTATGGCTCCTGCCATCAACTCCGACCACATCTTTCTTCCTATGGCACATATGCACACAGTTCCCACAGTTACTACTCCCACATCTATAACTGCCCTTTTGATCGAAGATATTGGTCCAAACATTATTGGACTCTATTTCTTATCTTCTTTACTCTACTCAGGGCAATGATACCCCTTAGATCCTTTGGTCTCTTAAAGACTAAATTTGGATGACCCGATAGAACAGTCTTCAGGATCGGATCCGACTCGAAGATCTTCCAGTTTAGCCGTTTAGGGTATCGTCTGATCCCCATAACATCAGGTCCGGGTTGCCGGTGTTTAGAGACACTATTTTATTATTTGATAAGCCTGAATTGCTCATTTTTTGGTGAGTATAAACATTTGTTTTTATGCTTGAAATTAAAAACTTGCCATTGGTAATGCACAAGGTCGGTGCGTCCTCCTTTCTTTTCTTTCTAGTTACATGAATACCCATTATTCTGAGGAGGGCTGCAAGACTATAGGCATTGCTTGAATGTATAGAGTTGGTCGCACCACGCAATAGAGACTATACACCAAAGCGCAGGAGATTATTTCTGTTTTTTCGCTGACTAGAGGAGTAACATCTTTGGGGGACTGATTGCATGAATAGAGAAGCCCGTGGGAAGGATGCGGTAAAGAAAAAGTGTTAAGTATTCATAGGCCCTGGGTCATAGACTCACAGTGGAGCTGCAATTGGTCCTGGTCAGTGGATACTAGTGCATACTACGTTATTATACACATGATGATTCGTCTGTTACCAGTCTCAGACACAAGATCTTTCCTATTTTTGTTGTTGTAGATGTCTTATCTGTCTTTTTGTCTTCACAGACCCAATGTGGAGTGTCGCAGTATGCGGTTTGGCATGTTAAAAGATCACCGCTCGGTGACTGGACAAGTGACAGCTTTTGATGGTTCTATACTTTATCTACCAGTCAAACTTTCACAGGTACCAGGAACATGAGTTCACAGCACTAATAGATCATAAAACTAAGGCCAGCTCTTATTGTTATTCTGAACATAGCTGACTTATGCATTCTTTGCGAAGGTTATGCAAAAACATCCAATTGACAACAATGTGTAGTATCCTGTTGGAACTTGTCAGTTTACAGTTTGCTCTAGAAAGAAAAATCCAAGATTTGACTGGTTTCTGTGTGTTATTGCACTTTGGACCGATTTACTTAAAGGGGTTCCAAAGGTTCCCATTTTTTTGCATAAAAATAACAAACCTGTTATACTTACCTGCTCTGTGCAAGGGTTTTGCATAGAGTACCCCCGATCCTCCTCTTATGGGATGTTCTGCCGGCGCTCCAGGCCCCACCCCTTTATCCGGTGCCCCCACAGAGAGACGCTTTCCCTGGGGGGCACCTGTGCAGGCACGCTCCCTAGTCACAGAGGAACACAGTTTTTAAATATTTGCGATTTTTTCATATATTTGCGATTTTATATATATGCGATTTTTTAGCGATTTGGTAGCAATTTTTTTCACATTTTTTTAGCACAAAAAATTATTTTCTCACATTGAACTTTGTATCAGAGCGCATCAATCTGTTATATGCTTTAATTTTTAGGGGATTCTGACCACTATATAATTGATAGCAGCTTGATATCATTGTCAATCCAACAAAAATTTTTTTTTTAAATTTAATTAATTGCACGTGCATTCACATATATTTGATTTACACTTATTTGATTGTATATGTCACGCTAGAACATTATTGCGCTTGGTGTTTTTGTTTATTTACGCTCCCTAGTCCCACTGCTGCGTCCATTGACACAGACAGTGGGACTCGGCCCCACCCTCTGCTTCCGTGTCACTGGATTTGATTGACAGCAGCGGGAGGCAATGGCTCCTGCTGCTAACAATCTGTCCAATGATGAGAGCAACAGCGGCTGAAGCCGCTGGGCTCCTGCCCATCGCTGGAACAGATCAAACTCAGGTAAATAAAAGGGGGGCTTCTGGGGGGAGCTGCAGCAAAAAAGTTTTTTCACCTTAATAGAATGCATTAAGGTGAAAAACCTTGAGACTTTTACAACCCCTTTAATAAGCCCAGTCCAAAGAATGACTCCCCCAGCACTGGAAGGGTTAAATGCTAATTTTTTTGCTTGGGATACCAGGTAAATTGACTCGGGTCGCAGGTGGGCTGTCTGTGTCCTCACTTAAAATGCAGAACTGTTGGTCCTGACGTGTGCATTATGATGTTACTGCTGTAACCACCAGGTGGAGCGCCAAAGAGTAGCATCTTTGGAGGACTTGTTGCATGAATGGAGGAGCCTGTGGGAAGGATATCATGAAAAAATTGCTATCCTAATTGTATACAGTACTGAATACAAACTAAAAAATGAAGAAATGCAGAGCTGTGCTGTGAATAGACCAGCTCTCTGTCAATCTATTCATAGCACCCACTCTGACACAAAATTCAACCTTGTTTTATCACAGTTGACGGAGAATGTGTCAGAAGTAACGGAGCAGGAGAAAGCCACTTGAAAGAGGGGTCTGTGAGTCTGTCATTCCTATTTTGCTAAAAGCAAGGAATCCCACTTTCAGAAAGATCTATTATCCTGCATATCCTCCTTAGCTAGGTATTCTGGTCTTCCTCCAGTCTGGACTTAACCGGAACTTAGACTTAAGCACCCTGAAGGAACAGGTTTTGGCCTTGTCCATTCTTTCAAAAAACTTTTCAAAACCTTTATGCATGGTGTGTTTTAAATTGGGCTGCCCTTTCAATACCCTGTGTTTTTTTGGGACCTCAGCTTAAATCTCTTTGCCCTGCAGAAAACACTCTTTGAACCCATTAAGGATATTTTTTTAGATCATGTCTCTTGCATAATAGCCTTCTTGGTTGCCATTGTGTCTGTCAGATGTGTTTCTCTCTTACAAACAGCCATTTTTCATCCTTCATTGGATATAGTCGGGCACCTAAAGCATCCTTTCTTACTAAAGTGATATCAGACTTCTACCTCAATGAAGATATATTTATCCCATATTTTTGCACTGTGGTTCTAAAGCTAAAATGTTTTTACCTTAATGCATTCCCTGCAATTAGGTGAATTTTTAGGATATGTTGTGCTCCCTCCCTCTCTAAGCACTTATCTGACTCAATTGATCCAGCACTGCCGTCGTCTTCCTTATTTCGCGCTTCACACAGGGACTGACGGGCAGCAGTGGGAGCCATTGGCTCCTGCTGCTGTCAGTCGAATTCTGTGGAGAGGTAAGCGGGAGGGGAGGGGGGCTGAGCTACACTGTGTTTGTCATTACATGCACAGTCTGACTCGAGATCGAGCCCACATGCCTTCAACCAAAGCAATTGGCTTGCTATGGTGGCAGACAGAGAAGACGGGGAGTGGACAGCATTAGTGCACCATTGCACAATGACATGTTTGTTTTAGTAAAAAAAGGCCTTTAGAACCAATTTAACTACTTCAGAAGGTTTAAAACCCTTAATGACCAGGCCATTTTTTGCGATACAGCACTGCGTTACTTTAACTGACAATTGCGCGGGCGTGTGACGCTGTACCCAAATACAGTTTATGTCCTTTTTTCCCCCCCACAAATATAGCTTTCCTTTTTTTTTCTTTTTTTTTTCTTCTTTTTAACCCTTTCATGACTAAGCCTATTTTTGAAATTTGGTGTTTACAAGTTAAAATCTATATTTTTTGCTAGAAAATTACTTAGAGCCCCCAAACATATATATTTTTTTAGCAGAGAATCTATAGAATAAAATGGCGATTGTTGCAATATTTTTTATCACACGGTATTTGTGCAGCGGTGTTTTAAACGCAAATTTTTGGAAAAGGGACACTTTCATGAATTTTAAAAAATCCAAACAGTAAAGTTACCCCAATTTTTTTGTATAATGTGAAAGATGATGTTACGCCGAGTAAATAGATACCAAACATGTCACCCTTTATAATTGCACGCACTCGTGGAATGGCGACAAACTACGGTACCTATGAATTTCCATAGGCGACGCTTAAAATTTTTTTTACAGTTACCAGGTTAGAGTTAGAGGAGGTCTAGGGCTAGAATTATTGCTCTCGCTCTGACGATCGCGGTGATACCTCACATGTGTGATTTGAACACCGTTTACATATGCGGGCGCGACTTCCGTATGCGTTTTCTTCGCTGCGCGAGCTCGCGGGGACAGGGGCACTTAAAAAATTTTTTTTTTTTTTTACTTTATAAATTGTGTTTTAATTTTTTTTTTTTTTTTTAACTTTTATTGCTGTCACAAGGAATGTAAACATCCCTTGTGACAGTAATAGGTGGTGACAGGTACTCTTTATGGAGAGATCGGGGGTCTAAAAGACCCCCCATCCCTCCTTTACACGGCAAAGTATTCAGATCGCCGAAAACGGCGATTCTGAATACTGTGTACTTTTTTAAATTCGGCGCCATTGGCAGCCGAGTAAACGGGAAGTGACGTCATGACGTCGCTTCCGCGTTTACAACAAGAAGGCTGGAACGAAGCCGCTCACAGCTTCGTTCCAGCCTGCCCCCAACCGCCGAAAGTACTCGATTGGATACCGGGCTTCCCGATCGCACGGGAGGCCCGGTAACAGCGGCGGGAGGCGGCGGGAGGGGGGGGATGTCCCCTCCCGCTCCTCCGGTATAACAACCTTTTAGCCGCATCGGTTGTTATACACGGGTAGCCGATCGCCCGCTGTAAACAACGGTACCGGGATGATGCCTGCAGCTGCGGGCATCATCCCGGTATAACCCCGGAAAGCCGAGTACGCATATGTGCGTACGGTCGGCGGGAAGGGGTTAAAGGGTAAATGTATTCATATTTCAAGTAAGAAAATTTACATTATTCAAAACATTCCTGTTACAGAGATTAATATCCATCAAATGAAGAATCAGTAACATACAGTATCAGTAACAATCAGTAACATACAGAAATATTTATTTTACTTTCTGCTATGAAACACCCAATACAAAAATGTAAAAAAATCTCTTCATCAATTTAGGCCAATATGTATTCTGCTACATATTTTTGGTAATAAACAAAATCTCAATAAGCGTATATTGATTGGTTTGCGCAAAAGTTATAGCGTCTACAAAATAGGGGTTATATTTATGGCATTTTTATTTATTTTTTACATGTAATAGTGATCAGCGATTTTTAGCTGGACTGCGGGGGACAGATCGGACTCCTAACTGAGTGTTTCTCAACTCCTTTCCTCAAGGCGCCCCATCAGGTCATGTTTTTAGGCTTTCCATTATTTTGCACAGGTGATTTGATCAGTTTCACTGCCTTAGTAATTACCACAGCTGGACATGCCCTGTTGAGGCGCCTTGAGGACTGGAGTTGAGAAACACTGACCTAACACTTTTAAAACTTCTTTTGGGAACCAGTGACATTATTACAGTGATCAGTGCTGAAAATATGCACTGACACTGTATACATGGCAGGGAAGGGGTTCTAGGTGCAATCAAAGGGTTTAACTGTCTCTGGGAGGTGCTTTCTTACTGTGTGGAGGATGGACTCACTGTATGAACAGAGAGATCTGATGTTCCTGCTTAGCATCAACATCAGATCTCTCTGTTTTTACCTGACAGGACAATCTCTCTTGTTTACATCGGCAGACGGCCGTCCTGTCTCTCTGGAGAATGATCGTTGGTGGCCGGCGGATATCGCCTCCGCCAGACACCCTGATTGGCTCCCCTGTGGCCAATCAGTGCCCGCGTCGCTGGAGGCTAGTGCAAGAAATTACATACAGGTACGTCATTTCGCACAATAGAGCCGACCTGCCGCAGTATATATACGGCTGCTGGTCGGCAAGTGGTTAACTCAGCATGTTGCATTTGGCAGGTGGTGCTGCTGACAAAAATGCCCATTAAAATCAATAGGACTGCCCTGCAAATACGTTCCAAAGGTATTGCAATGTAAGATCCCTCTTGGGATTGAGGGTTAAAAAAAATAAAAAACAGGCATTCAGGAAGCAGCAGTGTGAACACCTGCAAACTGCTGCAACCATCTTTGAAAAGCGATCCTTTGCTGATCCCTTTTCAGAGACGCAGTTGAAATGAAATGGTCCTTTGTGTTTCAATTTACTCTGCAGGGTTGGAATCTTGCTTCACTTATGCTTTATGCATACACTTAAGAATTTGGAAACCATAATGTAAGACGAAGCAATAAAGCACAAATTTACTGTGTACATTTCTTTTGTTTGCAGACTGTCGAGCTGGAGAGTGAACGCCGCACTGACGGACAGAAGATCAAAATCACAATACAAATGACAAAAATCCTGGAGCCCAGTTCAGATTTGTGCATTCCCTTTTATAATGTGGTGATAAAAAAGTAAGGATAATTTTTAAGGAGATATGGGTATACTTTTCTATACCACTGCATTATTTTTGGGAGAACATAAGCTTCTATCTATTTATAGACTGAACAAAGTGGTTTGATGCCTAGGCACACTCCCACTGTGCTTAGGTGATAGAAAACCTACTAGACACCTAGCCTAACCTACAAATTCAACTTGGGTAAGTTTGCAGTATGAGACAAGAGGGAAGGGGGATAAATGGGGTGGGGGGGGGGGAGGTGTTCACAGGTGTGTGTTACACAGGTGATGTGAAGCTAGTGCAAGTTTATCAGATTAGAAATTTTATAGATCAGTACAGATTGTTAACCTGCGCCATTTAAATAGGACATGGTAAATATATGCAATGTAATGTGTTTTTATTGAATGATTCTTACTCAAATTAGCATGAACAACAAAATTGTGATCAAAGTATAAAGTGCACGTTTTAAGCATACAAAAAAGTGTAATCTCATTTAATCATTTTATGATGCCAAACAAACTTTTGAATAAAAACAGGAACTCCTGGTACATATATTTCTTTATAATACATCATGGTACACATCCCTATATAACCCCTCCCATACCGGGAGCAACACAGTTTTTCGTCAGTGTCTAAGGTGTTGGTCACGAGCTCCGCTGGAGGGATCCTTGCTGGATTTAAACAGCCTCCATAGACCGGATCCATCCAAAGTGCCACTGAGACCAAGATGGATGGTACCCGGGCCTCGTATACGAAGCACAAGGTTTTGCCTGTAATGCCTCTCCAAGGGCTGGACCCCGGGACCCAGGGCTTTGGTCATGCTGACATTATCTAAAGTTTTTCCTGGCGGGGTGCTATTACAGGTCCAAGGGAGTGGAACCCCGATAAAAACTGACCCAGTCCTTGAAGGTTTGCTAACGCAGCCCGCCGTGATGGGTGAAGGTTGGATCTGTCTGTTAATTCAGCAAAATCCTGTGGCGAGGATAAGGTAAGTGAAGAAGCCTAGGAACTAAAAAAAAGTCTACCTATGGTTTTCTTCTTTAGGGAAAAATGTCATGCTTGGGCGGTGTGGAGCTTCCGGTTTTCGGCTCCACATGTTTTTTCCACATGATTCTTCCTTCCTGTTTGCGTCATGGCTCTGCTCCCCCCCTTCGTGTTGGGTCTGTGGACCCGAAGGTCGTCCACGTGCGGGAACGTTTTGAATTTTAAAACGGGGGGCTTGACGAGGGGAGGGGGCAGGGCCTAGGTGCAGCGCCGTGTGTAGGATGTAGGTCCACGAGGACGCACGGCACAAGCGCAGGCTTAAGAGATCAAACTGGAGCAGTCTCTCCTTGGCTGATAGCGAGGAGACGAAGCCTGGCTACATTCGGGACACAGGAGCGGTGGGGCACGTAAGGGCTGCAATGGCATTCCTAATATGGAAAGGACATTTTCTTTATCTTACATCATGGGACACAGAGCCTAAGTTAATAATAACTTAATGGGTATATAGGCACCTTCAGGTGATGGACACTGGTATACCCAATACAGGAAGTTCACTCCCTATATAACCCCTCCTCCTATTAGGAGTACCTCAGTTTTTTCGCCAGTGTCTAAGGTGTTGGTCACGAGTGAAGATGTGCTCTGAGGAGCTCCAGGAGGGATGCATGCTGGGTTTAAATAGCCTCCATAAACCAGATCCATCCAAAGTGCCACTGAGGCCAAAGTGGATGGTACCTGAGCCTCGTATACGAAGCACAAGGTTTTGCATGTAACGACTCTCTATGAGGGCTGGACCCAGGGCTTTTGTCATGCTACATTACCTAAAAGCTTTTCCTGGCAGGGTGCTTTTTACAGGTCCAAGGGAGTGGAACCCCGATAAAAAGGGACCCGGTCGTGGAAGGTTTGCTAAACGTGATGGGTGAATGTTGGATTGACTGTTCAGCAAATCCTGCGACAGGAATAAGGTAAGGGAAGAAACTTAGGATCTAAAAAGTCCACCTATGCTTTCTTCTTTAAGGTAAAAAATGTTGTTATGCCTTAAATCTCCACTAATGGGAGTGTATGCACATACCTTAATCTGTTGCCTTCACTTCAGCTCAGTGTCAGTCTGTGTGTGGCCGCAGCAGCTTGTGCAGGAAGATTCCTCTCAAGGTAAGAGATCTGCCAAATGCTTTTCTCATCCCTGAATGGACCATCTTCCCCCCCCGCGGGGGGTGCGGAGGTCCCGTTTTTTTCAGCAAAGTTGTTTTCCTCTGCCTGCTGTGTCGGGGCTCTGCCTCTCCCCCCTCCCTCTCGTGTTGGGTCTGTGGACCCAAAAGCCGTCAGCGTGTGAATAATTTTCAAATGGGAAAGGAAGGCGGACGGGTTTACGAAGGGGATGGGGCCTAGGAGCGGCACCGTCCACGAGGACGCACGGAGGCTTAAGGATCAGCGGGAGCAGTCTCTTTTCGGCAGCGAGGAGGAAGGAAGCAGCCTACACTGAGACACAGGAGCGGTGGGGCACGTAAGTGTTGCAAGTGGCATTCCTGATACTAGGACATTTTTCCTAGCACTAGGCTGAAATTAATAGCGGCATCACTGTCATGACTGTTCAGCGATTAAGTGCAATTTAATAGTGCCTCTGCTTTTGTGCTTAGGACTATGCGGACCAAAAAAGACACCACAAAGACCAAACAGGTACCAAAGGTTTCACCCCCAGGCGCTAGGAACTCCAGTCGCATCTCCACACTCATCCTCGCCTGAAGTACCAATTATGGCAAGCCAGGGTGAGCCATTGGAACAAATTGATGGTGCAACTGCTTCTCACATCTCAGTCCCTGTATACGTGACCCTGCAGGGCCTGGAAGGAAGATTAGCGACTTTAATCGCATCCTCCATTCAAATGGATAGGAAGCATTCTATATCCCCCCCCACTTTAGACCCTTTGCGAGGGGAACAGTGGGCACATGATGAGGTGTTACCCTCAGGTGATCAGGAGGAAAGACAAACTGATAATTCCTCTGCAGAGGAAACAACGGTAGATGAACCTTTTTCAGCCTAGCAATCTGAGAAATTGCTGATACAATCTCTTACAGAGATGGTTCATTCTACTTTCATGCTACCCCTAAGGGAGTCTGCTGAAAGCTCGGTTTCTTTCTTGGGTTCCTTAAAACCTTCACAGCCTTTGCATGCGTTTCCTGTGCATGCATTACTAGAATAGCTTATTTGTGCTGAATGGGAGGACCCGGATAAGCATTTTCTCCCTCCAAAGAGATTTTCAGTTCTCTATCCCATGGAGGAGAAATTCACCAAAAAATGATAGGTACCGGCAGTTGACGCTGCGATTTCCAGTGTGAATACAAGTCTAATTTGTCCACTAGACAATGCACAAATGCTTAAGGATCCAACAGATAAAAGGTCCGCTTTTTCCTTGGCAGGTGCCTGCAGTCTGTCAATCCCTAAAGGACCAATTTAGGCAGGCCCTTAAAGAGTTTCCTACACAACAAGCCCGGGAATTGGCCAAACTACCAAAAGCATTATGCTTTGCCATAGATGCCATTAAAGATTCTATTCACCAGGCGTGTCCCGCCTTACACTTATGCTAGTAAATATGCATAGAATCTTGTGGTTAAAAGTTGGTCAGCCGAAGCACCATGTAAAAAGCTCCTGACTGGTTTCCCATTTCATGGGGATTGGCTATTTGGGTATGATTTGGACAAATACATCCAAACAATTTCTAGTGGGAAAAAGTACTCTTTTGCCGTCAGACTCTAGAGGAGATCCTCAGGGTCAGGCCCAGGCTCAAAAGAAGTCCCGCGGTCGAAAACCTGCAAAACAGAATCCTAAAGCCTCATCATGAAGAGGCACCCCCCCCTCGCCAGGATGGGGGGAAGACTTGTGCAGTTTTCAGAAGTCTGGCAAGAGGAAATTCAGAACAGATGGGTCATCACCACGGTAACTCTGGGGTACAAGCTGGAATTTCGGGACTTTCCTCCGTCTCGGTTTCTGAGGTCAAACGTTCCCAAAGATCCAGAGAAAAGGCAATCTCTGTTTCGGGCACTAGACCGATTAATGGCTCGGGGGGTGATCATGCAGATCCCACAGAAGAGCAAGGTTTAGGGTTTAATTCAAACCTCTTCACAGTACCAAAACCGAATGGAGATGTCAGACCCATTCTAGATCTAAAGAATCTAAATCCGTTCCTGAAGATCCGTTCCTTTCGCATGCAGACGATCAGGTTAGTAGTTTCTATCCTACTAGGAGAAGAACTTCTGGCGTATTATCGACATCAGGGATGCATATCTGCATGTTCCTACATTTCCCGCTCACCAAAGGTTTCTGCGGTTCGAGGTAGAACAGCAGCATTACCATTTTGTAGCCTTGACCTTCGGGCTAGCTACAGCACCCCGGGTGTTTACAAAAGTCCTGGCCCCACCTCTAGCCAGGTTAAGGGCAGAGGGCATATCAGTCTTGGCATACTTAGACGATCTATTGCTAATAGACCAGTCGGTGGCTCGTTTAGAGCAAAGCGTGTGCATTACAACCAGTTACCTGGAAAGTTTGGGTTGGATTCTCAACCTATAGAAATCTTCCCTTAAAACTGATAAAAAGGCTGGAGTACCTGGTTCTGATCATAGACACAGCCCAGAAAAAGGTGTTCTTGCCTCAGGCAAAAATCAACTCCATAAGAGAGCTGGTGCGGATGGTTAGGTCAAAAGGCAATCCCTCCATTCGCCTTTTGTTATAAAAATCCTATTTTTTTCCCAGCGCTAGACTGAACTTGTATAGCGGCATTATACTGTCAGACTATTGTTCAGCGATTAGTGCATTTAAATAGTGCCTCTGCTTTTTGTGCTTAGGACTATGTCTGCCAAAAAAGACACCACAAAAACCTCACAAAAGGTACTAGAGATTCTACCTCCAGGCGCAAGGAACTCCAGTCGTGCTTCCACACTGTCAGTCTCGCCTGAAATACCAGTTGGGGCAGGCCAGGGTGAGTCATTGGAGCAAACTGATGGTGCAGCTGCTTCTCACATCTCAGCCCCTGTATATATGTGACTGACGTTGCCTTTTCCTCTGCCCTGCAGGGCCTAGAGGGAAGATTAGCGGCTTTAATCGCATCCTCCATCCAAAGGGATAGGAAGCATGTTAGATCCCCTTCCCCCACTTTAGACCCTTTGCAAGGAGACAGTGGGTAGAGGATGTGGTGTTACCCTCAGGTGACCAGGAGGAAAAACAAACTGATTACTCCTCTGCGGAGGAGGAGGAAACAGTAGATGAACGCTTTGCAGCCTCGCAATCTGAGAAATTGCTGGTACAATCTCTTATGGAGATGGTTCGTTCCACTTTCACACTACCTCTAATGGAGTCAGCTGAAAGTTTTTTTTTCCTTGGGTTCCTTAAAATCTTCACAGCCTTTGCTTGCATACCTGTCCCTGCATTACTAGTAAAGCTCATTTATGCTGAATGGGATCACCCGGATAAGCATTTTCTCCCTCCAAAGAGATTTTCAGTTCTCTATCACATGGAAAAGAAATTCACCAAAAATTGGAATGTACCAGCAGTTGATGCTGTGATTTCCAGTGTGAATACAAGTCTAATTTGTCCAGTAGACAATGCACAAATGCTTAAGGATCCAACAAATAAAAGGTTGGAATTCCTGCTAAAATCCTCTTTTTCTTTGACAGGTGCCGTCACTCAGCCTGCAGTCGCTGCAATAGGCATCTGTCAATCCCTAAAGGACCAATTTAGACAGGCCCTTAAAGAGCTTCCTGTACAGCAAGCCTGGGATTTGGCCGACCTGCCAAGAGCATTATGTTTTGCCATAGACGCCATTAAAGATTCTATTCGCCAGGCATCCCGCCTTGCGCATTTGCTAGTACACATGCGTAGAATCCTGTGGTTAAAAAATTGGTCAGCCAAAGCACCATGCAAAAAGCTCTTGACTGGTTTTCCTATTCATGGGGATCGGCTATTTTGGGATGATTTGGAGAAAAACATCCAAACGATTTCCAGTGGGAAAAGTACTCTTTTGCCAGTCAAAGGAAAGAGTAAACGCCCTTCATTTAAGTAGACTCTTTTCTCCTGCACCAGGGGCATCCGCCTCTAGGCAATGGCGATGGGCTCTGCTGTCACACTCTAGAGGAAAACCTTAGGGTCATGCCCAGGCATATAAGAATGCCTGGGGCTGGAAACCTGCAAAACAGAATTTTAAAGCCTCATTATGAAGAGGCTCCCCCCTCACCAGGGTGGGGGGGGGCGAAGACTTCTGCAGTTCTCAGAAGTCTGGCAAAAAAAAATTCAGGACAGATGGGTCATCTCCACGGTAACTCTAGGGTACAAACTGGAATTTCTGGACTTTCCACCGTCTCGTTTTCTGAGGTCAATTGTTCCCAAAGATCCAGGGAAAAGGCAATCTCTGTTTCGGGCACTAGGCTGATTACTGGCTCAGGGGGGTGATTATACCAATCCCCAATGAAATGCAAGGTTTGGGGTTTTCAAACCTCTTTACGGTACCAAAACCGAATGGAGATGTCAGACCCGTTCTAGATCTATAAAATCTAAATCAGTTCCTGAAGATCCGCTCCTTTTGCATATAGTCCATCAGGTCAGTGGTTTCTATCTTACAAGGAGGAGAGCTTCTGACGTCTATCGACATCAGGGATGCATATCTGCATGTCCCTAGATTTTCCGCTCTTCAAAGGTTTCTGTGGTTCAAGGTAGAACCGCAGCATTTTCAGTTTGTAGCCTTGCCCTTCAGGCTAGCTTCAGCACCCCGGGTGTTTACAAAAGTTCTGGCCCCACCTCTAGCCATGTTAAGGGCACAGGGCATAACAGTCTTGGCGTACCTAGACGATTTATTGCTTATAGACCAGTCGGTGGCTTGTTTGGAGCAAAGCGTGCGCATTACAACCAAATACCTGAAAAATCTGTGTTTAATTCTCAAACTAGAGAAATTTTCTTTAAAACCGCTAAAAAGTCCGGGGTACTTGGGTCTGATCATAGACACAGCCCAGGAAAAGGTAAGAGAGCTGGTGCGGATGGTCAGGTCTAAAGGAGATCCCTCCATTCGCCTTTGCATGAGGTTGTCAGGAAAGATGATGGTTTCATTTGAAGCGGTTCCCTATGCCCAGTTCCATTCGAGACTGTTGCAAAACAGTATTTTGTCTGCTTCTAACCAAACGATTCAAGCTTTAGACTTGCCAATGGGGCTGTTCCCAAAGGTGTTCCAGAGCCTCAGTTGGTGCTCGGTATCCATGAATCTGCAGAAGGAAAAAACCTTCATAACAGTTTCCTGGAAAGTGGTAATGACAGATGCCAACCTTTCAGGTTAGGGAGCAGTACTGGAAAAGACAACTGTCCAGGGACAGTGGTTCAGAACCGAAAATGTTAGCCTTGCCCATCAACATCCTAGAGATTCGGGCAGCGCGTCTGGCTCTGAAGCCCTGAACATTCAGGTTACAGGATTGTCCTGTCAGGATCCAATCCGACAATGCCACAGCTGTGGCCTATATCAATCACCAAGGGGCACTAAGGGTCACGCAGCTCAGAGAGTGGTGGACCATATTCTAGCTTTGGCAGAAAAGGATGTTCCTTGCTTATCGGCAGTCTTCATTCCAGGAATAGAGAATTGGCAGGCAGACTACATGAGTCGCCAGCAGTTTTTCCCGGGGGAGTGGTCCCTTCCCCCCGAAATTCTTTCTGGCTATATGCCAAAGATGGGGGATTCCTGACGTAGATCTTTTGGCGTCCAGGTTCAACGTGTAGTTGGTCAATTTTATGTCAAGGACAAGGGATCCACTCGCATGCGAGACAGATGCGTGGTGACCCTATGGGGTCAGTTTTCACTGATTTAGGCTTTTTTCCCTATTCAGTTGCTGCTACAGCTTCTTTGCAGGATCAAGCTGGAAAGAAAGCCGGTAATTATTGTAGCCCCGGCATGGCCCATAAGGTCCTGGTATGCAGAAATCGTAAAGATGGCGGTGGAGGATCCATGGTTCCTTCCACTACAGCAAGACCTACTCTCACAGGGGCCGATATTCCATCCTACCTTATAAACTCTTAAGTTTGGCTATTGAAGCCCACATTCTGAAGAGATGTAGTCTCTCCGGGTCAGTGATTGTTACCTTCATTAATGAAGCCGGCTTTCAGAGTCATATATTATAGACTCTGGAGGGCTTATGTTTGCTGGTGTGAATCCAAGGCTTGCCACCCTCGGAAATATAACATAGATAGAATTCTGTTTTTTTCTACAAGTACAAATGAAGCTGGCCTTGAGTACTATTAAGGGCCAAGTCTCGACTTTATCGGTCTTATTTCAGAGACCGCTTGCTTCGCATTCTTTGCTTCGGTAATTTTATACAAGGGGTAATGTGGCTTATTCCGTCAGTTAGACCACCCTTCACCCATTGGGAATTGAATGTTTTTTGTCGGTATTCCAAAACAGCCCTTTGGTTACAGCATACTCCCCTGATCCTTCTGATAAGGTAAATAGTGTTTCGGGCTGCTATACCCTCTGCAAAAGGGTATCGGAGTTGGCCGCTCTTTCCTGTAAAGAAGCCATATTTAATTATTAAGGTGGTTTTAGGTTTTCACCTAAACCAAGATATTGTCCTACCATCGTTTTTTTCCGAGCCGGTTTCTAGGGTAGAGAACTCTCACTCCATTGTCTTGATGTAGTGAGAGCGGTCAAGGTCTATTTAAAGACTGCTCAGGTCTGAAAGACTGATGTTTTATTATGCTGCCAGAGGGTCCTAGGAAGGGACAGGCATTGTCAAAATCCACTATTGCTAAGTGGATTCGGCAAATTATAATTCAGGCCTAATGGTTAAAGGGTAAGATTTCACTTTTTCATGTGAAAGAACACTCTACTAGAGCAGTTAGTGCTTCTGGGGCAGTGCATGACCAAGCCTCCATTTCTCAGATCTGCAAGGCTGCAACTTGGTCTGCAGTCCATACATTCACCAGATTTTATCAAGTGGGTGCAGGCAGCAGTATAGGCCCTCAAGTCTGTTGGCACCCTTCGGGTTGTGTCTCCCTCCCCTCAAATAACATTGCTATGGGACGTCCCACATAGTAATTACTATGGTGCTCTGTGTCCCGTGATGTACGATAAAGAAAATAGGATTTTTATAACCGCTTACCTGTAAAATCCTTTTCTTGGAGTACATCACGGGACACAGAGGTCCCTCCCCTCTTCTTCTGGGGTATATGTATATTGCTTTGCTACAAAAACTGAGGTGCTCCCGGTATGGGAGGGGTTATAAAGGGAGGTAACTTCCTGTTTAGGGTGTGCCAGTGTCCATCACCTGAAGGTAGCCTATAACCCACATAGTAATTACTATGGTGCTCTGTGTCCCGTGATGTACTCCCAAGAAAAGGATTTTACAGGTAAGCTGTTATAAAAATCCCATTATTGCTATTCTTACGACATCAACATGATCCCTCAAGGCTAGACTTTATTTTATCAGCAAATGTTAAATGCTTACAGGCTTAAAGCAAATTTCAGTAGACACAAAATAATAGGAAGCATGCAGTTTAACTTGAACCACAATGGGTAAAGTAGGAGGTTCGCATTACAGTATGTTCCCCTATACTAGGAGGTACTGTGGTATTTATGCGGCAGCGGAGTGGAGCATCTAGGGCACAAGTGGAGAAGGTTAAAAACATGCTATTAAGGTGTATGTCAGACATAAATCTATTTTTCATTATCTTGTCATGATATCTTACTCTTTACAGTTTTCTTAAGCAAATTGCTTTTCTTGTTTGTTAAAGTGGAGGGCCACCCTAAAATAAAAAATTGCATCAAAAATCTTAAAAAAAAAAAAAAATTACCTGAAACCCTTTTTGTTAGGCAGTCTTCCTAATCTACCTCTTCCTATTCCGCGGCGCTTCTTCCTCTTCGGCGAGCGGCCCCGCCGCCTTCTGGCAACTGTGTGTGTCCTAGAAAACCATGGAGTCATTCACAAAGTGCCGCAGGAAACAGGCAGTGAAGCCACAAGGCTCCATTACCTGTTTCCCTTGGTTAAGATGGAGGCGCCGGCGGCCGATCCGATGGATGGATCGGCCTCGGAGGGCCGACTGCACGGGCTCGCTGGACAGGTAAGTGTCCTTATTAAAAGTCAGCAGCTACAGTGTTTGTAGCTGCTGACTTTAAAAAAAAAAAAAAAATGCGGCCGGAACCCCCCTTAACCACTTCAGCCCCGGAAGGTTTTACCCCCTTCCTGACCAGAGCACTTTTTACAATTCGGCACTGCGTCGCTTTAACTGCTAATTGCGCGGTCATGCAATGCTGTACCCAAACGAAATTTGCGTCCTTTTCTTCCCACAAATAGAGCTTTCTTTTGATGGTATTTGATCACCTCTGCCGTTTTTATTTTTTGCGCTATACGCGGAAAAAGACCGAAAATTTTGAAAAAAAATGATATTTTCTACTTTTTGTTCTAAAAAAAATCCAATAAACTCAATTTTAGTCATACATTTAGGCCAAAATGTATTCGGCCACATGTCTTTGGTAAAAAAAATGTCAATAAGTGTATATTTATTGGTTTGCGCAAAAGTTATAGCGTCTACAAACTAGGGTACATTTTCTGGAATTTACACAGCCTTTAATTTATGACTGCCTATGTCGTTTCTTGAGGTGCTAAAATGGCAGGGCAGTACAAAACCCCCACAAATGACCCCATTTTGGAAAGTAGACACCCCAAGGAATTTGCTGAGAGGCATGTTGAGCCCATTGAATATTCATTTTTTTTGTCCCAAGTGATTGAATAATGACAAAAAAAAAAAAAAAAAATTACAAAAAGTTGTCACTAAATGATATATTGCTCACACAGGCCATGGGCATATGTGGAATTGCACCCCAAAATACATTTAGCTGCTTCTCCTGAGTACGGGGATACCACATGTGTGGGACTTTTTGGGAGCCTAGCCGCGTACGGGGCCCCGAAAACCAAGCACCGCCTTCAGGATTTCTAAGGGCGTACATTTTTGATTTTACTCCTCACTACCTATCACAGTTTTGAAGGCCATAAAATGCCCAGATGACATAAAACCCCCCCAAATGACCCCATTTTGGAAAGTAGACACCCCAAGCTATTTGCTTTGAGGCATGTTGAGTCCATGGAATGTTTTATATTTTGACACAAGTTGCGGGAAAGTGACACATTTTTTTTTTTTTTTTTTTGCACAAAGTTGTCACTAAATGATATATTGCTCACACAGGCCATGGGCATATGTGGAATTGCACCCCAAAATACATTTAGCTGCTTCTCCTGAGTAGGGGGATACCACATGTGTGGGACTTTTTAGGAGCCTAGCCGCGTACGGGACCCCGAAAACCAAGCACCGCCTTCAGGATTTCTAAGGGCGTACATTTTTGATTTTACTCCTCACTGCCTATCACAGTTTCGGAGGCCATGGAATGCCCAGGTGGCACAAACCCCCCCAAATGACCCCATTTTGGAAAGTAGACACCCCAAGCTATTTGCTGAGAGGCATGGTGAGTATTTTGCAGCTCTCATTTGTTTTTGAAAATAAAGAAAGACGAGAAAAAAAATTTTTTTTTTTCAATTTTCAAAACTTTGTGACAAAAAGTGAGGTCTGCAAAATACTCACTATACCTCTCATCAAATAGCTTGGGGTGTCTACTTTCCAAAATGGGGTCATTTGGGGGGGTTTTGTGCCACCTGGGCATTCCATGGCCTCCGAAACTGTGATAGGCAGTGAAGAGTGAAATCAAAAATTTACGGCCTTAGAAAGCCTGAAGGCGGTGCTTGGTTTTCGGGGTCCCGTACGCGGCTAGGCTCCCAAAAAGTCCCACACATGTGGTATCCCCGTACTCAGGAGAAGCAACAGAATGTATTTTGGAGTGTAATTTCACATATTCCCATGGCATGTTTGAGCAATATATCATTTAGTGACAACTTTGCGCAAAAAAAAATAAAAAAAATAAAAAATTGTCTCTTTCCCGCAACTTGTGTCACAATATAAATTATTCCATGGACTCAACATGACTCTCAGCAAATAGCTTGGGGTGTCTACTTTCCAAAATGGGGTCATTTGGGGGGGGTTTGAACTGTCCTGGCATTTTATGCACAACATCTAGAAGCTTATGTCACACATCACCCACTCTTCTAACCACTTGAAGACAAAGCCCTTTCTGACACTTATTGTTTACATAAAAAAATAATTTTTTTTTGCAAGAAAATTACTTTGAACCCCCAAACATTATATATTTTTTTTAAAGCAAATGCCCTACAGATTAAAATGGTGGGTGTTTCATTTTTTTTTTTCACACAGTATTTGCGCAGCGATTTTTCAAACGCATTTTTTGGGGAAAAAACACACTTTTTTACATTTTAATGCACTAAAACACACTATATTGCCCAAATGTTTGATGAGATAAAAAAGATGATCTTAGGCCGAGTACATGGATACCAAACATGACATGCTTTAAAATTGCGCACAAACGTGCAGTGGCGACAAACTAAATACATTTTTAAAAGACTTTAAAAGCCTTTACAGGTTACCACTTTAGATTTACAGAGGAGGTCTACTGCTAAACTTACTGCCCTCGATCTGACCTTCGCGGCGATACCTCACATGCATGGTGCAATTGCTGTTTACATTTGACGCCAGACCAACGCTTGCGTTCACCTTAGCGCGAGAGCAGGGGGGACAGGGGTGCTTTTTTTTTTTTTTTTTTTTCTTTATTATTATTATTTTTTTATCTTATTTTTAAACTGTTCCTTTCATTTTTTTTTTTTAAAATCATTTTTATTGTTATCTCAGGGAATGTAAATATCCCCTATGATAGCAATAGGTAGTGACAGGTACTCTTTTTTGCAAAAATTGGGGTCTATTAGACCCTAGATTTCTCCTCTGCCCTCAAAGCATCTGATCACACCAAGATCGGTGTGATAAAATGCTTTCCCAATTTCCCAATGGCGCTGTTTACATCCGGCGAAATCTACGTCATAAAATGCTCGTAGCTTCCGGTTTCTTAGGCCATAGAGATGTTTGGAGCCACTCTGGTCTCTGATCAGCTCTATGGTCAGCTGGCTGAATCACCGGCTGCATTTTCAGGTTCCCTGTTGAGACAGGCGAGCCAGAGAAAAACACGGAAGATGTTGGGGGGGGGCATTCCCTCCCACTGCTTGTAAAAGCAGTCTAGAGGCTAATTAGCCACTAGGATTGCTTTTACATGAAAGCCGACCGCTGGCTGAAAAGAATGATACCAAGATGATACCTAAACCTGCAGGCATCATTCTGGTATAACCACTCAAAGTCGTGAATGGCATACCTGAAGACAAAAAAATGGTTAACAATAAAGCACAGTAAACGGTAAGGTATAAAAAATTGCATACCTGAAAAGCAAACATGATAAAACATAATAACAATAAAACATTGCAGAATAGAATACAGTAAAAAAGAGCAGAACAATAGAGAGAGAATAGAGAGAGAGAGAACAATAAAACGACAACTATTTTTATTTTATATTTTTGTTTGTGTTTTTTTTTTTTTACACTTTTTTTTGTAACTAACTTTTATAACTGTAACCGGTTCCAGGTTCGGGTCTCTCAAAATGCGATGGCATCTTGGGAGACCCTGTGAAAGTGTGCCTAGTCTGTGCAATGCTGTACCCTACGCTAATACTCAACTAGTGCATGGTAGCGTTCAAAACATTCACCAATGCAAAGACCAGGATTGTCAGGACAGGAGGGACAATAATAGCGGGTGTCACGCCTATATCCGCGCTAGCTGCAGACACAACATCTTTTTTGGGGGGTTCGTTGGGTAGGGGTACTCGGGAGGACATAAAGAAAATGCCTCTCATGCAGCCGACTGCATTTGGTTGGGGATGTGAATGGGGGAAGTACGGGCGCTGCAGAAGTGGTGGGCTCCCAATTAGGATTGGCGAATGCAGCAGGAAGGGCACTATGGGCACGACGGGCCTGTGTTTGTCTTTTTGGTGGCAGTGGGACACTACTTGTGCTTGCCACCTCACCAGCTTGAACTGCACTTATGTGACTCGCCACGTCACCAAGTGTTACTGCAGTGCTGGTTTGACTACGACCGGGGTGTACTAGGCCACTGGTGCTTGCCAGTTCACCAAAACGCTACAAAAAAAACTGTTAGCGATCACAGGGATCCGGCCTGACTCTGCGAACGCTGCAGTTATGCGTTTAGTGTTTTGTAAGTGACAGTGATCGATCGATACTGCACTTGGGTGGGCTGGGCCGGGCCGGGCGGAGGGGCAAAACGCAGGTGCTAGCAGGTATCTGGGCTGATCCCGCTAACACTGCGTTTTTGGGAACCCTAAACTGCTGGGGACACTAGTATAGATCTAATCGGATCAGATATTGATCCGATCAGATACTATACCACTAAGGGAGGCGTATGCTGCGTGCGTGGGTGTTAGCGGTACTGGCGCTAATCTGACGCTGCCTGGGGCTGGTGCTTGCCAGTTCACCAAAACGCTACAAAAAAAACTGTTAGCGATCGCAGGGATCAGGCCTGACTCTGCGAACGCTGCAGTTATGCGTTTAGTGTTTTGTAAGTGACAGTGATCGATCGATACTGCACTTGGGTGGGCTGGGCTGGGCGGAAGGGCAAAACGCAGGTGCTAGCGGGTATCTGGGCTGATCCCGCTAACACTGCGTTTTCGGGAACCCTAAACTGCTGGGGACGCTAGTATAGATTTGATCGGATCAGATACTGATCCGATCAGATACTATACCACTAAGGGAGGCGTATGCTGTGTGCGTGGGTGTTCGCGGTACTGGCGCTAATCTGACGCTGCCTGGGGCGACGCATATCACCGCCGGGCGATCAGGGGGCTAAACCTTTATTCGGTAATAAACGGCGGGTGCCCTGACACTATAAAAAATAAACGAACTAACCAGCGTCACCCGTAACAGTTATACGGTGATCAGTGGTGAAAGGGTTAACTAGGGGGCAATCAAGGGGTTAAAACATTTATTCGGTAGTATATGGGGGTCCCTGTCGCTATAAAACGCTGACGGCGAACCTAAATATTTACGTTCCTAACTAGCGTCACCAGCGACACTAATACAGCGATCAGAAAAATGATCGCTTAGCGACACTGGTGAGGGGGGGTGATCAAGGGGTTAAAACTTTATTAGGGGGGGTTAGGGGGGTATCCTAGACCTAAAGGGGGGTAATACTCACTGCCCTAACACTAACTGTCACAAACTGACACTATGCAGTAATCAGAAAAAAAAAAAAAAAAAAATACTGCTAATGTCAGTTTGTGACAGGGGGGGGGGGGGTGATTGGGGGGGGATCGGGGGGCGATCGGGGGGGGGATCGGGGTGTAAGGTATGCCTGGCATGTTCTACTGTGTGTGTGTGTGTTGTGTGCACTCACTTGTCATCTCTCCTCGGCGCTGGAACGGAAACTGCCAGACCGAGGAGAGATGACATCACATCCTCTGCCTGTGTGAAACGACACACAGGCAGAGGAGGATTCCCATTGGCTGGGAGCGATCGCGAGGGGGGGGCCACGATCGGATGGTCTCCCCCTCGCCTCCCGACGCTCCCAGTCAAATGCCGACCGCCGATGGCACCGGGGGGGGGGTCCGATCGGACCCCCCGCCCGCTGGAGGCAGATCACGTACGGGTACGTGATTTTGCCTGCCCGTGCCATTCTGCCGCAGTATATATGCGGTAGGCGGTCGGCAAGTGGTTAAGGGACACAGGATTTAGAGACTGTTGAGTTATACTTCCACCTACAAAATTATTTGGAAATTGGCAAACAAAAAGTGACCAGCGTAGTATAACTCTTCCTACTCCCAGCATGCCTAGGTTTTTTTTGCTATTGTCCTGGGACGATAGGTGTCTTACTTCTACTGGGAAAGGCTTGGCCATTTTTTGCTAGCTATTTCCTTGCTTTAAAGACTTTATTTTTTATTCAAAATTCTACCTCACACACTGCTTGAGGTGGTCTCTGTTTTTCATGTTAGTTCATGGGATGTGGTTGTCAGAGGAAGCCCGAATCCTAAGCTATGTCATGGAGCTCAGGGCAACTCAGCTTACTTTTCAGCGCTGGGTCCTCCCGGACTGCCAGGATCCAATATAACAACATCATGAGAGTGATGTACATAAATCATCAAGGCGGTTACTCTTTGAGAAGCAGAGTTCATTCTGACTTGGCCACAACTACATCCTTCTGCCCTGTCTGTGGTACACATTTCTTTGTGGACATTTAGCAAGGGGTCCTCTTCAGCCACCAACGGTTGGGTTTTGAATAGTGGTCCTTCCATGTGGTGGTATTTCACCATCTTTTCTTCAGTGGGGAATGTCAGGTGTAGACTTACTGTGATTCAGACTCCATCAAAAACTGGACAGGTTTGTTTTCAGATCCTAGGAACCTTCAGCCTTCAGAGTTAGATGCCCTAATCACAGTGTGGAATAAGTTCAGACTAATTTATGCACAACCCTCACATAAAGTCCTACCTCAATTGCTGTGAAGGATAAAGAGGGAAGGCATACCAGTGATCCTCATTGCACTGATTTTTCACAAAAAGGTGTGGTACTTGAACATAGACTCTTAACAGACATCTCATGGGCTCTACTGAACCATCCGAACCTTTTTTCACAAGGGCCCATGTTTCATTCTGCTTCATTTTCACTGGCTTTGACGGCTTAGCTGTTAAAGCTTTAGTTCTCAGGGAGAGAACTCTTCTGTGTGTGTCTGTCTGCTGCCTGTGGAAAGTGCCAAGCTAGCAGGTGACCATGCTGTGTGGGCAGACTGTGTCTAAGGAGGTATGTGAATGCTTAAATTGACATTTGAAACAGAACATTCTGTGGCCCCTGCCAGAGCCAGATAATCTGGACTTTCTTTCTTCAGGTCATGTTTAGTGTTGGGCGAATGATTCGGGCTGAGTAAAAGTTCGGCCCGAACAACGTCTGTTTGCTTGATTCACAAACACCCAATTTTGCAGGGTGTTCTGCACAGTGCATTCTAGGACCCTAATTGGATGAAGCCAGTTAGGGCACAGACCACTGTCAGAGTCCTGATTGGACAAAGTGATGATGACTTTAACCAATCACTGCTGAATGCTCACAGTCCCACCTCACTATAAAAGGTTGCTTCCCATGGGAAGCTTTTGCAGTGTGTTATTGGAGTGGAGATTGAGCAGGGCTCAGTTTGCTACTAGCGAGTTAGTGTGTTTACTTCTGTTGTGGCTCTGAGACCCCTTTCACACCGAGCCGCCTATAGCGTCGGCGGTAAAACGCCGCTATAGCTTTATAGCGGCGTTTTACCATCGGATTTGCTGGCATTTCGGCTGCTAGCGGGGCGCTTTTACCCCCCGCTAGCGACCGAGAAAGGGTTAAAACCGCCCGCAATACGCCGCAATAGCAACGTTTTGCCGGCGGTATCCCAGTGCTGCCCCATTGATTTCAATGGGGAGCAGCGGTGGAGAAGTGGTAAACACACCGCTCCTTCACCGCTCCAAAGAAGCTGCTGGCAGGACTTTTCCTAATGTCCTGCCAGCGCAGCGCTCCGGTGTGCCCTCGGGCTTTCACACTGGAGATAATGCTGCAGCTGTTTGAGGGTGGATTGCAGGCGCTATTTTTAATGCTATAGCGCCTGCAAAATGCCCTCGCTGTGAAAGGGGTCTGAGTGTAGAATGTTTTGTGTAGTGTTAGTGTAGTGCAGTGTTTAACACTGCACTACATAACATTTAGTGCTGTATATATATTCCCTTTTTTTTTTTTGGGTTGCTGAGTGTGTTTTTGTTGTCCCCTGCCTTCCCCCTTTAATTGTCAGCTGCAGTTTTTCTGACTGCAAAGCTGGTGTTCTCCCGCCCCCCCCCCCCTTTTGTATAGAATTTATTTTTCTGTCAGCGTCAGGGCACTTTTGTTTCTGTTTACTGATGTTACCTGTGCGATCCAGCCACAGCATGCAGAGGAGGTCATGGACTGGCTTACTAAACGAATCCTCATCCTCTACAACCCAAGCTGACACTAGTGCACAGTCCACCGCCACTGCCAGAGCGGCTTATTCTGGCTCCTTGTCCACAGCTACTCCTGACATAGCCCCAGCAACATGCATGGAGAAGTCAGCTGAATTATTTGAACACAGTAGCCACTTGCTTCTTGAGAATGCACAAACATTACTTGATTCTGATGTTGGTTCTGAGATGAAGGAAGGGAGTAACATGAGCCTACAAAGAGGGAAGTACACTGATGAACAAAAAATCGGCAGTTATGTTCCCCCAGCCGCAGCTTATTGCCAAGTTGGCTTCAGTTATAAGGAATGAGGGGAGGATGATGAGGTCACTGATGCAACTAGGGTGCTGGATAGAGCAGAGAAGGAATGTGAGGGGTAGAAACGACCCCAACGAGACATGATGTTTTCCAGAGGTATCCATCATGGAAGATTAGAGAGCAGCCACCCTATTCCATCAGATTGTGGAGCTATTTTCTCCTGGGCCACTTCCCACACCTTAGCTGTGTGGGCCTTTTTTTTAGCATATATGCAGCCGATCGCACTGTTGCAATTATCAATCTCTGGCCCAAGCAGATCAAGTGTGGCAAGAACACCAGCCATTTGTGTTCCACATGCTTTACAAGGCATTTAACCTCCCACCACTCAGCCCGTTTGCATGCGCACCTGAAAGCCACACACAAGGGACACAATTTTTCTTATCTTTCGTGTCCACCCCCGCAAAGTCTCATGACCTCTTAGCAGCCTCCACTGACAGGGATGATGGTATAGCAAAGGGTATCGCAGGTCCTTGCAACACGTCTGCCAGAAGCACATCTCCAGCTGTAGCGTATAGCAGGCAAATTTCTCTGCCCCATCTGCTACATCTCAAAAAAAGAAAATAAACTCCCTGCCACCAGGCGTTTAAAATCCAGCTTGTCCAAATTGCTGCCTTTACAACTCCTGCCTTTCCATCTGGCAGACTCTGCACCCTTCCGTGAATTTGCAGAATGTGCTGTATCACAATGGCAAGTTCCTATTTCTTTTTACGTAAGGCCATTTCAACTCTGTACCATCACGTGGAAGGCAATGGTTTGGCATCGTTGGGCAAGGCACTCAGCAGCAAGTTCCACATTACTGCTGATACGTGGTCCAGCATGCATGGTCAGGGAAGATCTTTTTCGTTCACAGCACACTGGGTAACTGCTTGTAACTAGGAAGGATGCAGGACAGGGCTCGGTGCTGGAGCTTGTTTTGGCATGTCTCCATACAGCTAGTGGTGATGCGAGATCTGTCAGCTCCACCTCCTCCATGCCCTCCTTTGCTGAATTGTCCTATGAATCACCAGCACCTCTTAAGCATTCGAGGCAGGCTAAAAGATGCCCTGCAGTGCTTCAACTGGTCTGTCTAGGGCCGGAGCAAAGACTCTTTCAACTCTGCAGGGGCAGGCCCAGAGGTGGTTCATGCCACGGAAGCTTGAGCCAGGATTGATGTGCGATAATGGCACTAACCTGTTTCCACCCTACGACAGGGAAAGTTGACACGTGCCATGCCTGGCACATGACCTCAGTTTGGTGGTGCAGCGTATTTTAACAGGTACCCATAGTTTCAAGATCTTCTAAAGCAGGCCAGATGAGTCTGTAGCCATTTCAGGAGGTCATACACAGCCAGTGTTTGGTTGAAATTTAGCAGGAATTCCACCTGCCAGTAAACCGTCTGATTTGTGACATGCCCACCAGGTGGAACTCGACTTTGGCAATGCTGCATCGGCTGCACGTGCAGCAGAGGGCCATCAACGAATACCTGTGTGAGTATGGCACAAGGACAGGCTCAGGGCAACTCTGCTTTTATTTTCCATGCCAATGGCTGCTGATAAAGAATGCATGCACTGTACTGTCACCATTTGAGGAGGAGACCAAGGATGGTGAGCCGTGACAATGCATGCATCAATGACACAATCCCTCTTGTATTCCTGTTGGAGTATACTCAGTATGTCATTATGGACAGGACACTCGAGGCAGGGCAGCGGGAGGAAGAGGACTTATTTTCCTCTCAAGGCTCACTTTATGCAGACACCATTCTTGCAAAGCTACAGAACACAGAAGAGGGGATTGAAGACACACGAAGAGCTTTTTAGTAGGCGATGCACTGGGTTTCTGAGTCATGAGAATAGATCACTGGCCAGAACTTGCCCAGTATGCAATTGAGCTGCCCTGCATCCTGCGTGCTTTCCGAACAGACTTTCCGTGCTGTTGTAGGTTTTGTGACAGATAAGCGCGTCTGTCCACAGACTCCGTTGACTGGCTGACATTTGTCAAAATGAATCAGTCCTGGATTAGCAGCAGCTATGTCGCTGTTTAAGTGTTATTGGGATCTTAAATTTCTGCAAGACAAGCTGCCTAACTTTGTGGGTATTAATTTATCTTATTTAGTTATTTAGTTATTTTTTGGTTTCATTTTCACAATTAATTTTTCTGCACCTGTTTGCAAGGCCAATTCTTGCTTTCATCAAGAGTACCTCTAAAAGGTTACGGTGTGAAGGCACCGCCAACACCCTAAGTACAATTTTTCCGCACCGGTTACTTGTATCCAAAGTCTGCGAAAGAGAACCAGACTTCTGGTTCTCTAAAAACTAAATTTAAAACATTTTTTTAAATTTTGGGCTGATTGTACTATAATTTGGTTTCTTCACATAAGGCTTGCTCACTAATGTGCAAAACATAATTTCTATCCAAAGTCTGCCAAATAGACACCAGAATTTATCCAAAAATCACTAATCTTGTTCCGAGTGCACTAAAATGTGGCCTCATCGTATTGACTGGCTCCCCAAGCCGTTGTTTACTTAATAAAGAAAGCTTGCGGGGAAAATCAATTTAAATGTCATTTAATTTTCTTCATAAATGTCCGTTTTGCTACAGCAGGTTCTATACACTGCACAAATGCGCCACTTTACAGGCAGGCTAAGGGAACCCCCCAGGCACTATATTTAAAGGTTTTTTTTTTGTTTTTTTATTGTTTCACTTTAAGCAAAAAAAAAATTGCATTGGTACTTGTCCCCCAGTACTTGGGCCCCCATACCCTTTTTATGAGCAATAAATTGCATATAGGCCTTCAAAATGGGCACTTTTGATTTTTCAAGTTCAGGTCCAATAGACTTTTTAATAGGGTTCGCAATTTGGGTCCGAACTTTTGCGATGTTGACGAGTTCTGACGCAAACAGAACCGGGGGGGTGTGTTCGGTTCATCTCATGTCATGTTTTCCATCGTACTTTAGTCGTTGAATTTGATAGCCTGGCTTTTGAAGCCGAAGTTCTAGAGAACGTGGTCTTTCAAATTCTGTTATTCCCACCTTTATGAAGACTCCTTCATGCCAAAAAGTTTAGCACTGAACATGGAAAGCATACTGTATGTTGTATGGTGTGAGAAGAGGAAGCTTCATCCCAAAAATTCTCTATGGCACGAGTCTTTTTCTACCTTCAGTCAGAATTTGAGAAGTCTCTACGCCTGAAAACTTTTATGTGCCAGGTTGCAGACTGTCAGATTCCCACTCCTTTCTCTACTTTTTTTTTTATAAGCTATTAACTCCGTAGGACCTCATTCTAGTGGCCAGTTTTTCAGACGCTGCTATTTGATTCTGTTTTGGGATATTTCTTTTCTTCTTTCACACAGGGTTGTTTTTGTTGCGGCTATCAGGAGGGAGCCTGAGCTTAAGTTTTTTTTTTTTTTTGTCCTGAAAAGAACCTTTGTTTTCAGGCCTCGGGACATCATCTTATTTGTCTGTCTCAAAAACATCCTAAGGAGATTGCTCTTCACTGCCTGGATGTAGTTATGGTTGTACAAGCCTCTGAGGGCTCCCGGAAAGGACAGGCTGTCTCTCAATCCACAATTGCTAAGTGTCGTGTCGACAAATCATTACTGATGTAAAAATGATTTATAACCTGAAATGTAGAGCTCCCCACTTTACTGTGGAGGGCCAATCCACTAGATGTGTTGGTACTTTTTGAGCTTTTCAGTATCAGGCCTCTGTTTTCCAGGTGTGTAAAAGTGAAGGCCTCACCAAATGCTAGCCTACAAAAAGTTCCTCAGGTGGCCCAGTAAGGGCCTTTAAAGGGGTTGTAAACCCTCGTGTTTTCTCACCTTATCCACTTGCCGACCAGCCACCGCAGTTGTACTGCAGGAGAATGGCACGGCTGGGCGAAACAGTGTAACGTCGCTTCGCCCTGTGGCCACTAGGGGCAGCCCCCCCCCTCGTCCACGGAGCCGATGCGAATGCCCGGCTGTCGCGATCACCGCCAGGCTCCCGCGATCGCTCGGGGCACACATGGAGAACCGGGATCTGTGTTTCTGGTTCTCTGAGGGGAGAAGTGACAGATCGTCTGTTTATACAGAGTATGAACAACGATCTATCTCTTCCCCTACACAGTCCCCTCCCCCTTCCATTAAAACACACACTAGGGAACACATTTACCCCTTGATCGCCCCCTAGTGGTTAACCCCTTCACTGCCAGTGACATTTTTACAGTAATCAATGCATTTTTATAGCACTGATCGTGCAAAAATGCCAATGGTCCCAAAAATGTGTTAAAATTTTCCGACCTGTCCGCCATAATGTCGCAGTCCTGATAAAAATCGCAGATCGCCACCATTACTAGTAAAAAAAAAAAAATAATAAAATTGCCATTAAACTATGCCCTATTTTGTACACGCTATAACTTTTGCGCAAACCAATCAATATACATTTATTGCGATTTTGTTAAAAAAAAAAAAAAATGTAGAAGAATACATATCGGCCTAAACTGAGGAAAAAAATCTTTTTATATATTTTGGGTATGTTATAGCAAAAAGTAAAAAAATTGCGGTTTTTTTATTTTTCAATATTGTCGCTCTTTTTTGTTTATAGCGCAAAAAATAAAAAACGCAGTGGTGATCAAATACCACCAAAAGAAAGCTCTATTTGTGGGAAAAAAAAGGACGTCAATTTTGTTTGGGTGCAATGTCGCATGACCGCGCAATTGTCAGTTAAAGCGACACAGTGCCGAATCGCAAAAAGTTCTCTGGTGAGGAAGGGGGTAAAATCTTCCGGGGGTTAAGCGGGGAATGCATCCTATGCAAAAATAAAATAAAATTTCTGTCACTGACCAGGCCCCCCCCCCATTTTACTCACCTGAGACCGTTCGTTCCCTCGGCGAAAACGAGCTCTACCTCTCTGCCCAGGGTTCTTGGCACTTGATTGGATAGATTGATAGCAGCGCAGCCATTGGCTCTCGCTGCTTTCAATCAGATCCAATGACCGGGGGGGTGCGGGGACGAGTCTGGCATTCTGTGTTCGTGGACGCGAATGCTAGACTCGGGAGTGCGCCCGCAAGATAACCCCCAGGGAGAGCGCTTCTCCTAGGGGTTTACCAATGCAAGCAGGAACGAGCGGCGTTGGAGGAACCCCAGAAGAAGATGATAGGCGCCACACTGTGCAAAACGAACTGCACAGTGGAGGTAAGTTTATTTAAAAAAAAAAAGTTTACAACTCATTTAAGCTTTTTCCTCTTTGTATTCCTTTTTATTCTCGTGTCCTCTAATGTATGATTAAGAAAATAAGATTTTGGACTCGTCTGTAAAATAGTTTTCTATGAGTACATCACAGAGCCCTCTAATATTGCTTGCTGACAAAACGAAGACAGTTCTGGTAGTGGGAAGGGTTTTGCATGGCTGGTAAAGCTTTGCTATTTGTAAATGTCAAATTAATGAAGGTGATATATTGCCCAATAGTCTAAGAATTAACTCTCCTTTGCCCTGTGAAGTACCCCAAGAAAGGAATTTTACTGGCAAGTAAAAAATCTGATTACCTGTGTCCTCTCATAGTATGACTAAGATAAAGTATTCATAGACCCTGAGTTATAGGCTGTTACCTTCAGGTGATTGGACACGCCTTTGGGTGTCTCCCCTGTATCCTTACCCCACTCTTGAGTCCTTATTTTTGTGCTAGTGTCCTAAGGTAATTGACCTCTTCTCAAGCAAAATCACTCTTTGCTTAAATACTTTTTTTTCCACCGCGTCTTTTAGGACAGCCACCTTGAGAGACCCTCTTTACCTTTCCGCAGAAAGCACCATTTAACAAGCAACTTCCCCTGCCAGTCCTTCAGTTATTGGTGTTACCCCCGGCAGGGAGACACTGCTGGGAATTGAGGCCAGATAGCTGTAGAGGCTGAGACTAATGGGTCCGGTAATTGAGGCTGGGGCTTCTGGGACCAGTGGGGCTTACGGCAACATTTCTGTCCACCAATCTTCTCCGGGTGAGTGGGCAAGAGATTCAGGGGCCCGCATTCGCATCCACAGGGATGTTGTAGGAAGCCTGTCTCGGAACTCAGGCGGGTGATGTCACTTCCTGGCAGGCACTTCCCTTCGACACACAGCTTCCTGTCGCGGATGCTGATAGCGGGCTGGGGAGGAGCCATGAGCGCTTAACAGGTGCGGCGTGAGGCTCCACAGATAAACATCAAGCCGCGGCCATGTCTGAAGGAGAGCCAAAACAGACTGCGCATAGTGATGCCAGCCCCAGCCATCCAAAGGTAAGGGAAGCCTGGGGAGGGTTCCCCTTGTCTTTGTTCCCCCCATCGCATAGTTCCTAGGGTGGGGTTCCCTCTAGGTGGTCAGAGGAGGGGGGAGGCTCAGGACCCTGGGACTAGGAGGGCTTGGAGTGTTTCACTGGGTGTGTTTCCTAGGAACAGGTTGGCGGAGCAGAGCGACACCTGCTAACTATTCCCCAAATTTTTTTTCTTTGTGTCTTCCAGAGCAAAGCAATGGACAAATCTAAAGCCTCCCATAGCTCTAAAAAAAAAAGTGCCCTTCCTGCAGGGCCACGTTAGGGGATTCCTGGCGCTAAGGTGTTCTGCAGGGATTGCATAGACAATCTGGTTAAGGAACAGGCATCAGCGCAGGAGAGTGATTTGGCAGCCTCTGTTAAGGAGCTTTCCTCCACATTTCAGTTGTTTAAAACGCTTTTTGAGGGGTTTCAGGCTCCGCATCCTGCAGCTCCTCCACCAGCACAGCAGGGTTCAGCACCAATACTGCCGGGCACCTTTTCCAGAGATGAAGGGACTCCTGGGGTCCCCAGGGAGGAGGCTGGGGAGGAACCGGATAGTGCGGCTTTTGTCCAGCAGATGGTCCAGCAGACCACCACGGTATAAACTTTCCCTAGAGGAGTTAGAGGACCTCTTGGGGGTTATTCACACCACTCAACGAATCCCTCGACACTCAACGATCAGATGTACCAGGGTATGGGAGAACAGAAGAAGGTTTTCCCGGTCCATGATGTTCTGGTGGACTTGGTCAAAAAAGAGTGGCAGAACCCAGAAAGAAAACCTTTCTTCTTCAGAGCTCTGAAGTGGAGGTTTCCATTCTCGGAAAATACAAGTGTCCATGTGTAACAAATGTCCAAAACTGGACGTGGCCTTTTCCCAAGTGTCCAGGCACACAGATCTGACATTTGAGGATATGGGCGCCTTAGAAGATACTATGGACAAAATGTGGGAATCATCCGTAGGAAATTTGAAGCCGGCAATGGCTGTCACAATAGTGGCCCGGAACGTAGAATATTGGCTTTCCCAGATGCAGGCACACATTGAAGCAGGGACCTCCAGGGAGACAATCTTGTCATCTTTTCCCATGCTGCTGTGAAGGGTGGCCTACATAGCAGACGTGTCAACAGAATCCGTACGTATGTCCGCCAGATCCTCGGCCCTAGCGAACTCGGCCAAAAGGGCCTTGTGGCTTAAGACTTAGCAGGGTGATAGTGCCTTCAAAGTCAAGTCATGTGACATTACGGTGACTGGGGATTTACTCTTTGGGCCCGGGCTGGACCACACAGCAGATAATTCCTTCCCTGTCAAGCATAAACTCCCAGTTCAGGCAAAGAAGGGGTTTCGTGCTCAAAAGTGCAGTGGAGTCCCTAACCCTGAGGGTGAGAAAAAATTCCTGGGGACAGAGGGGCAAAGGCAGAGAGGGGCGCAATATTTCGCCCTCCTGACCAGCCCCGCAAAACTCAATGGCTGTTTGACCACAGTCAACTCATCCTAGGGATTGTAAGGAGGGGATACCGTGTAGAGTTCTCAAGACCTCCCCCACGAAGACTCCTGGTCATGGAACTTCCCAGTTGTGTGGAGAAGGCCAATGCCCTGCTGGGGTCACTAAGAGAATTGGAAGACCAGAATGTGATACACTGGGTCCCAGCACAGGAAGTAGGGGGTTTCTACTCGCATGTCTTTGTAGTGCGCAAGCCCTCGGGAAAGTACAGACTTATCCTAAACTTAAAACCCCTAAACCAGTCAGTAACTTACAAAAGATCCCAAATGGAGTCGTACCTTCTAGGTCAGGGCACTACTACCTCAAAATTGTTACATGGCATCCATAGACCCTAGAGATGCCTATCTCCATACTCCTATTGCAGAAGCTTTTCAGAAGTTTTTGCGTCTGGCGGTAAGGGTCAGGGAAGATACAATCCACCTGCAGTTTTAGGCTGTTCCATTCAGCCTATCCTCCTCGCCCTGAATTTTTACGAAGGTAATGGCTTGTCTGACTCAGGGGCGTTGCGATAATCGCCTAACTGGACGTCCGTCTCTTTGCCATGTCCCCAGAGCAGTTAACTCAGGATCTGGGGTTGACAAATTATTTTTTGAGGGGCCTAGGGTGGCTGTTGAACCTCAAAGTCCAGCTTGGTGCCCTCCCAGTGCATCACATACCTGGGGTATCTGGCCACACAACAGAGGGTGTTCCTGCCTCAGGAAAAAGTACAGAAAATAAACAACGCACTGAGATCTCTTCAAGGCAGCCAGCCGGTCCTAATAAGAAGGGCAAGGTCAGCTTTGGGACTTTTAACTTCTGCTATCCCAGCAGTACAGTGGGCAGGGCTGCACTTTCGTCCCCTACAGGGCTTCATCTTGGAGGTATGGGAACATAGTCAGGAGTCATTAGACACCCTAGTGAGTGTACCACCACAGGTAAAAAGATCCTTGTGGTGGAGGAGAGCAGCGAACCTGTCCCAAGGCCGGCTGTGGGTCATCCCGGTCACCAAGGTTGTGACTATGGACGCAAGCAGCAAGTGCTCGGGTGAGCACCTAGGACCCCTGTGGACACAGGGAGGGTGAAGCGGTCAAAAGATCATTCAACTGGAAAGAATTGAAGGCCGCGTCCCTAGCACTTATTGCTTCCAGAGGGAGCTTCAGGGCCACCACTTACAAGTATGGTCAGACAACTCCTCAGTAGTGGCCTATATAAACAAACAGGGCGGAAAGAGGAGCGGAGTCCTTCTGGTCTTGGCAACAGTGATCCTGGCCTGGGCAGAGGACAGTGCACTGTCCCTCTTGGCGGTTCATTTAAAAGGGGAGATAAGAATGCAGTGGCGGACTTCCTCAGCAGGGGAGCACTGAGGGAGAGCGCGTGGGTCCTAAATTGTGAGGTCTTCGATCTCATAACCATGAGATGGGGTTACCCAGATGTGGACCATTTGGCATTGAAGAAAAACCTGAAAGCACCCCTGTTCTCCCTAAACAGGTGGGAGGGCGCCCTCGGGGTAGATGCCCTGATGCAGAGTTGGCACTTCTGAAGGTGCTATGCCTCCCCCCCCTCCAGCCTTGCTGCCAGTGGTTCTGAGAAGTTTTCAAGGAGAGAATACCTCCCTGATCCTGGTGGCACCATACTGGCCCAAAAGACCTTGGTTCTCGGTTCTGAGATAACTAGCAGCAGAACCCCCATGGTTGTTGCCAGTCCTGGAGGACCTTCTCTCGCATGGTCCGTTTTTTTGTTCCCTGGTAGAGCGGTGGAACCTCACTGCCTGGCTACTGAGGAGGACTTGCTAAATTCTAAAGGGTTTTTAGAGAGGCTAGTGTCCACTCTACTTGGTAGCAGACACACCTGATAAACCGAAAAGTCTGGAGACACTTTAATGACTGGTGTTCAGAAAGCTCCTTTGAGGTTCAGAGTCCCAATGCATTCCTGGAGCAATGCGAGGAAGACAAAGGGTTAGCCCTAAGCACATTAAAAATTCAGTTATCAGTATTCAACGCGTTCTTGGAGGAAATAAAATTTATTTAGAAGACGGATTCCTTGTTTATTTTATTTTCCGGAGCAAGAAAGGGATATAGGGCTTCCAGACGCTCTATAGCTAGGTGGCTTAGTTTAGCCATTGGCCAGGTATACACCTTAGCAGGGAAGGAGGATTCACTACGAGGACCATCTACACCTGGGTTGCTGCATTCTCCTCCTGGACACACCCTATATTCCTGGCCCTATTCTGTGATTACCTCACAGGAGAATACCCAAAACCTCCCTTCTCAGGAGCCTGTAGCTTTCTAAAATGCAGAGCACCTAACTGGAGCAAGAAAGGCATATAGGGCTTCCAGACGCTCTATAGCTAGGTGGCTTAGTTTAGCCATTGACCAGGTATACACCTTAGCATGGATGGAGGATTCACTACGAGGACCTTCTACATCTGGGTTGCTGCATTCATAGATGGGAAGGTTTAATCCTGTGGCAGATGATCCCAAAACCTCCCTCCTCAGGAGCCTGTAGCTTTCTAAAATGCAGAGCACCTAACTGCTCTACCCAGAAATTATGTGCAGTGGGTGCCTGGCTGTGAAGCCGCAGCCCGACGCCCACAGTTGCAATGCCGGCACCGCCGGAGGGGGAGACGAGCGGGGCTTCGATCCCCGCATCGCTGGACCCTGGGACAGGTAAGTGTCCAATTAAAAGTCAGCAGCTGCAGTATTTGTAGCTGCTGACTTTTATTTATTTATTTTTTTAAATGGGAACTCCTCTTTAACTTCAAAACCTAAGTTCAGTCCTTCATTTTGCTGCAATATCTGGCCCAAAATCTCAGCGGGCCTTCCCAACGAGTCCTAAATCCTAAGTATGGGAGGTTGTCTTACATTTTGCCTTTCTCTGTGTTTCTCTAGGTTACAATAGTATTTATTCTACAATTACTTCAGTTACAAAGTCCCAGACCTGTGAGTTCAATCGGTGGCTTCAACAAGAAATATGATTTCAAAACTGTACCCCCCTCACTGCTTCTATGGCATTCTTGAGACACGGGAAATGCATGGCATAGGTAGACATCCAAGTTTCCTATCTGCATGTTTCCATTTATCTTTTTCCTCAGAGCCTTCTGCTCTTTGGAAGTGACTACCACTGCAGTTTGTTGCACTGCCCTTTGGCCTGTTCTCTGCTTTCAGAGTATTTACAAAGGTCCTACACCTATTCTTGCTCTTAGAATTCCGGGCATCCAGTTCACAGATTATTAGGACAACCTTCTCATAAAGGATTTATCCTTCCAGCTGTCTGCAGAGTCCACTGGATAAATTCCAATGCTCTCGGCTTTCAGTTGGGTGATCAATTTCCCAAAATCTCCTCTCCAGACTTCTCTTTGGAATACTTGGGTCTGGTTCTGCATGTCCCAAGCAAAGGATTTCTTACCAGAAAAGAAAATATCTTTTAGTCCATGCTTTAGAATTGATGTACTAGTTTCCCAATTTCTTTCAAAATCTCTCCAACACAAAATCTTGTCTATCTGGAACAAGCATGCTCTTTCTTTTGACCTACCCATACTCCTGTCAAGCCAAGCAAGGAATTCCCTAACTTTGTGGATGTCAAGCCCAGCCCTAACCATAGGGAAGTCTTTTCTTCCCTATCACTGGAACGTGCTAACAAATGATGCCAGCCTTTTAGGCTGGGAAGGAGTGTGTTCTAGTCCTTCACGGTCCATTGAACATGGTCACTCATGGAAGACCAGCTCGCCATCAACATCCTGGAGCTCAGAGCAGTTTGGATGGCTTTGCAACATTGTACACCCTCTTCTGCCTGGAGACCCAATCCGGGTGCAGTCAGACATTGCTACTGCTGTAGCTCACATCAACCACCAATTGGCCACCACAAGTCTTGCAGCCTTGATGAAAGCAAACCTGATACTCTTGGAGAAGAAAACACACTGTCCAGTGGACTCTGTGGTCCACATCTCAGGAGTGGAAAACTGGAACATGGACTTCCTCAGACCCCTCCACTAGGATCAAGGGGAATAGGCCCTTTACCCAGGCCTTCGCCAAAACATCGGAAATAAATCTCTCCATTGTGTGGATGTAGTCAAAGCCTGCTTCAAAGTAACAGCTTTAATCAGACAGATGGATTCCTTATGTGTCCTATCCTCAGGACCCCCCAAGGGACACCCTGCTTCCAAGATAGATAAGAAATCTAATCCCTGGAGCATACACAGTCAAGGACAAATCCCTTCCTGTTCTTTTACATGCCCATTCGTATTTGCAATGTGCATTCAAGTGTCCCAAAGATTTAATGTGAATTATGATTTATATTCACCTGTTCAAATAAGGTACAAACCCCAGTGTTTCGCCTCCACCAATAACTGCAATGCATGCTCACCTTCTATGTTGGATCTACTCACAGATAGGTCTATTGAGCTTTATTCCTTGTGTTTTTGGAACTCTTCCTCCGGATCTTAGCTACTTCACACCTCCGTTAACCTTGGGAAGACACACCAGAGCACTTGCTTCTCAGTGCTCAAACATTGCAACTCCTCCTCCGGTCCTTTACAGCTACTGCGCACTTCCGGTCCCTTTTGAGACCACTCTTCGGTAGCTTACAAATACAACAATTCTTTTTTTCAGATCCTCATGAGGTGCCATGTTGAACGTCCAATGACCAGTATGAGAGAGTGAGAGCGATAACACTGAATTTAACACACCTGCTCCCCCATTCACACCTGCCTTGTAACACTAATAAGTCGCATGACACCAGGAGGGAACAAGGCTAATTGGGCCCAATTTGAACATTTTCAATTTGTGCTCACTTTGGTTGCCAGCGGTTTAGACATTAATGGCTGTGTTGAGTTATTTTGAGGGGACAACAAATGTACACTGTTATACGAGCTGTACACTCACTACTTTACATTTTAGCAAAGTGTAATTTCTTCAGTGTTGTCACATGAAAAGATCTAATAAAATATTTACAAAAATGTCAGGGGTGTACTCACTTTTGTGAGATACTATATATATATATTCTTGTTATGTGCCTGCTGTACCGTGTACTTGTATGAGAAAGTATCCTGTTCTTTTTATTGCTTCCTTCATGTGAAATCCCTGGTGTTTCTACCTGTCCCTCTGCTTTCCTTTTTTAATAACAAGGTTGGTCTTTATTGAGAAGACATCATATAACAATGTACAATCATACAATAATTGTCTAGGAATAATCCAAAGATGGGCAGAGAAAATATATCCTGATAATATTTAAAGCGGAGTTTTGCGAAAAAAATTTTTCTTAGATGTCAGCAGCTGCAAATACTGCAGCTGCTGACTTTTAAAATAAGGGCACCCACCTGTCCCGGGGTCCAGCGATGTCGGCACCCGAGACCGAACCGTCCCTCGATCCTCGGGTGCTGCCGTCGCCATTCTCACTGAGGGAATCAGGAAGTGAAGCGTTGCGGCTTCACTGCCCGATTCCCTACTGTGCATGTGCGAGTCGCGCTGCGCGTCTACACTGGTCCCCGTTGTGTTGTGGGAACTGTGTATTTCCCACAACACAACGGGGGTGGGCGGGGGTTTTGCGGCTAGCTATTCCCGGAAGTGGGTGCGGATACCTGTGTAATACAGGTATCTGCACCCCCCTCCCCCCTGAAAGGTGCCAATTGTGACACCGGAGGGGGGGGAGGAATCCGATGAGCGGAAGTTCCACTTTAGGGTGGAACTCCGCTTTAACACCTCAATTCAAGTAAAGTTACTGACTACTTCCGTTATTCATATAGTAATTTAATACAATACACACTGTCCAAGCTGTAGGAACCTCAGATGCTCATAGCACTACCTCTGGAGGTATTATCCTAGCTCTAATCACGCCAGGAGGATTAAAACGGTTCAGTCCAGGGTGAACAGATCCATTCAAATTTCTGAGAGCATCCTCTGTTGGTGTAAGTCATTTTATACATAGGTAGTATAACATTTATGGAGGAGTCCAACGAGTCCACTTTCGGGGGGGAAGGGGAGGCCCATTTTTCTTTTTTGGCATAAAATAGCACTAAGAAGATGAGCAGCTTAGTGTATCAGGGCCTTTGGTCGTCCTCATGAATACCCAATTCGAGGAACACCGGGAGTGACATTTGGAGATGGATATTTATGCTTTCAAAAACCTCTGCCCAAAATGTTATAACCAGGGGACAGGACCAGAACATGTGCATATAGGATCTATCGGGGGGGGGGGGGGATTGACATTTGGGGCAATTTGGTGACCTATGAGGGTAGATCTGATGCAGCCTTCCAAGTGTGTAATAGACTCGATGAATACATTTGGTTTGCATTAATTTATCTCTAGAGGATATCACGAGTTTAGACCCTTCCTCAAAGCACTCCTCCCAGGTCTCCTTATCTGAACTAGGGATGTCAGCCTGCCGCTTTTCCCATAGTGTTCATTTTAGGTGAGTCCACTCCTAGTAGTGCGAGGTATAATGTGGATACCGTTTTCTTAAGAGATTCCTGTGCCAGGATTTCCTCTATAGGATCCGCTTTCAAGCTTATAGGCTGGGGGAATTGGGCTCTAGCAGCATGCCACAGCTGATAATATCTAAATATCATCTACCCTGGAAGCCCATACCTCCCTGCTAAGCCCCAAAGGAGAGTAAAACCCCCGAGTGGACAACATCCTGAAGGACCTTGATCCCATAAAGGGCCCACAATTGCGGGTCCGGTATCATCTTAAAGTGAGGGAGAGAGGGGTTTCCCCACAATGGGCAAAAAGGGGAGTAGTGGTGGGGGCGTATAAACTGCTCTCTAGCGACTTTCCAGACTTTGAGGGTCACCCTAGTGGGACCCGGGACTGAAGGATAGGCAGTAGGGCCTCTACTAGATTCCCTAACTCTTTGAGAGATCCCAGATTAGCTGCCTCCAAGCAAGTGACCTCATTTGTCCGAGACTGCTCAAACCACCATCTTACAGTGACCAATATTGCTGCCCAGTAATACACTAGTAGGTTGGGTAACGCAGGTCCCCCAAAGTACACCGGGAGCTGTAAGGTTGATCTAGCCAATCTGGGGGGGAGATCCCTTCCATAAAAAGGAACCTATACATACATCCAGTTCTTTGAAGAATGAATTAGTGAGCCATACTGGACAATTCCGAAAAATATAATTAAATCTAGGTAGATAATGCATTTTTAATACATTTATACGGCCCAGTAGATTAATCCATACTCTGCAGTCACACGCTTGTTTAACATCCTTTGCAAGCGAGCAAGTTTTGGCAAAGGTCTGTCTCTCCCCATACCAGGCGGTACACAGGAATCTAATGACTTTTTCACCATAGACCCAGCCGGTGTCTGTAGCGAATCAATAACTTTTGACAAAATCCCAGCAACGGCACTGTGCATCTCCACACAGGGTGACATCTTCCCAGAACCCATGGCAGTCCATTCAGGAAGGGTCATTGTGGAGGCAACATTGGGAAGCCTTCACATAGCCCACCTTCTTCTGAGTAGGCACTACCAGAACAGGCGTAGTGGACTCAGAAATCAAAGTAATGTCTCCTGATGAGACGGCAGCAACAGTGTCTCTTTCTGAAACATTTTCAGTAGCAACAGGCAAAGTAGCGGCCCATCGCTCTCTCTCTGCAGCAGTAGCAGCTTCCACTGTAGCGATACCTGTCGTCCAATCCATCCCATAGGCACGGGGCGGCATGGTAGAGGGCTCCACCACAAACAAGTACTCTCCACACTGCGGACATCGGCCGAATGGACAAAGATGTACAGCCAATCCTCCACATCGATGGCAGGTCATGCCCAGTCCCTCAACATCTCCCGAGGTATACAGGACAAACTTCCCCTGCGGCTTCATTCGAACTCCAGTATCAGTGAGCAGAGTTCCAGATTGCACAGCATTCATCACGGTGCTTGTAGGGAACACTCCGGGTCCCACAACCGATTGCAACGCAGGAAAAGACATGGCCACACTCTGATCTTTTCAGCGCGATCACGAGGCTTCTCCTCTGGCGCCAAGCACACTACACGCGTCCCACGCGGTAGAAAGTAGGGTAGCTCCTCCCACTTGTTTGTCACGTAGCTCCTGTGCCTCTTCTGGCGCCCAGCGTCTACGCACTCAAAAGCAAAGTCCAGCAGTTTAACCTTTCCTCTTCCTGAAAAGATTTTTTTTTTTCAAAGTCCAGCTCTCTCTGTAAACTCCCGGTAAAACACTCCACTGGGTTGCAACAATTGTCCGTCAACAAATCTCGGACAACGTTCCCACATGTAGCACTAACTCCCTTAGTTTCACCGGCACCGGGTCTAGGGGTTCCGTTGAGTTTACTTCTGGACGACACACGCACTAACACTGGAGTACGTTTTCAATGCTTTATTGAACAAACTTTAGGAAGTAGCAGGAAAGAGGCGGAGAAGGAAACTTTCAGGAGAAACTCATATCTTCTTATAGAATCTTAGCGGCAAATGTCCTGGTAGAATTCAGATAATTGGGTTGAATGCACTCCCCTTGTGGGACACACTCCTTGCTCGTCTGGATAGGCCTCACTTACTGCTCTAGCAGCCAGTACGCAGCATGGATCAAAAGTCTCTGCCATAGACTTGTTTGGGGGTAAATCCGTACAATCCTCTGCCACAGGATGTATCAGATTTTCTCTGCAGTGAAAGTCAGTCAGTGCCGAACCGGCAACACTATGCTGTATAGTTACTTCTTTTGGATACGTCCTTCGACCGAGTCACCAGGCCCCTCTATAGACCAGCACGCTGCGTGATCTCTCCAAGACGGGTCCTCCCCTGGGATCTCCTCGGCTGCCCAGCTTTGTCACACAGGACCAACAACTCAGGACCATTCCTCGGCCGCGGTGGTAGGCCCCAGACAAGCCTCTGGGCCCACCCCTGCGCCGCTGTATCGTGGGCCTCCCGATCGGAGGACCACGAGGTAGCTCCTTAACGCATACCTCTCGGCCAGGAGGGCCAGCAGGTGGCTGTAATAAAACCCTAGAACATGGCGTCTGTCCCATAAATACCCTCTTCCCAGAATGCCACTCGGAGGACCACCTCCACCGAGCTTGTCTCCGAGACAGAGGAGCATCTATACACTTCGGCACGTTGACTTTCCAACACTGACCAGTGGTAACAGCGACACCCACCTGTCAGCACGGAAGCACACACAACGTCGGCCAAGCTGGAACAGAGGCAAACTTTTACCTTCCTAACACACAAAATTGACCTAACCTGCGGTAGATTGTAAATCTACCAGAACTACATAAAGAAGCTGTGATTCTAGTACCACCATTATCGTGAGAGGTGTCCAGGTTAAGAAACAGTCCGTGGATATTGATATCCGTGCCCTTTCCGGGCATGAACCCTGATCATGATGGACCAGATCTTCAATCACCGTGGCCAATCTATGAGCCAAAATTTTAGCCAGCAGCTTGGCGTTAATCAAAGAGATGGGCCTGTATGAGGCACATTCTTCAGGGTCCTTCCCGAGCTTGGGCACCAATATCAACACTGCCTCGGACATAGAGTCTGGTAGATATCAAAAGGGGAGAACTGAGAAGAGGTAGATTATCCTGGGGGCCAATATCTCCTGATACACCGAGTAAAACTATGGGTATGCCATCCGGACCAGGGGCCTTGCCTGTCTGCATACAGCTCATGGCCACGTGCAACTCCTCCAGGGAAATGTCCTCTTCTAAAGCCTTACTTTTATCTGCGTCTAGTGTAGGAAATGGGATCAAGTCAAAGTAGTCGGCTAAGTCATCTGCAGAGTAAGTCACTTTTGAAGAATATAGGTCTTGGTAGAATTGTAGAAACCTAGTGCCTATCGTCTCAGGCGTGGTCAACAGTGTGCCACATGTGTCATCGCATATTGGCCTTTGACCAACCATGCCAATAGCCTTCCATTTTTGTCCCCATATTCGAAAACCCTTAGAGCACTGGCTAACATGGATTTTTTAGTGAGGTCAACCCTAAGCAGAAATAATTCCCTCATTGTATGTCCTTCAGCCTAGCCACATGTGTCATCGCATATTGGCCTTTGACCAACCAGGCCAGTAGCCTTCCATTTTTGTCCCCATATTGGAAAACCCTTTGAGCACTGGCTAACATGGATTTTTTAGTGAGGTCAACCCTAAGCAGAAATAATTCCCTCATTGTATGTTGCCAAGAGACATAATTATTAGAATTTGGCGTTAGTACGTATAATTTTTCCTTTTCCTGAGCTTGTTCTTCCAACTGCGTGAGAGACTGTTCAGATTTCCTCTTTTTAGCTGTGATTTTTTTTTTTTATGTATTCTCCTCTCAGCCAAGCCTTAAATGCATCCCAAAGGATCAGAGGCCCAGAGGAGTCCACATTACTCAGCCAGAAGTTGCATAATGCCTCCGGCATATCCTCCTGGATCTCTGGGTCCATAATCCAGTATTTGGATAGTGTCCATATTCTCTGACCCCCAGATGGAGTTGCCCGGACCGTCACCAGATTGAATCTCAGTGGATGCCCCCTATCGCAAAAGTTCTGGAGAGACAAAGGTCCATGCGGGACAACGTCCAATACGTGGTAGAGAGGCAGGTAAACTGGACGTCAGAGGGATGAAAATTACGCCAGAAATCCACCAGGTGGAAAGAGGATGCCCATTGAGATAAACCTGTGGGGGTGGGGGGCGAGGGCCGAGGTCTATCAAACTCATTGGACATAACTGAGTTAAAGTCCCCCACAATAAGAACCCTGCTCACATCATACTGTGTAACCACTTGCATTATTGTGTGGAGAAAGGTAATATCAGCAGGGGGAGGCAGATATACTCCTACTATTACGTACGGGGATCCAGTTATTAATGCATGGATTAGAACGTACCTGCTCCCCGGATCCATCCTAACTGCAAGGAGCTGGAAAGACAAGGATCTGTGCACCAGAACACTTACCCCTCTGGCATAGTTAGAGTAGGAAGCATGGTAATGGGCACAGACCCATGCTCTTTTTAAACCCAGGACCCTCAACCCCACCAAGTGGGTCTCCTGCAGGATACATATCTTGGGATTATGCTGCTGTATGTATTTAAACACTAAAGATCTTTTAATTGCAGAATAAAGGCCTCTAACATTCCAAGATAACACTGTAAAGTTAGCCATATTGCCTAAACCAGCATAAATAAAGGATAACAGTCTGCCATGAGATTCTGTATTCCCCTGCGGGTGTGCAACGCCCCTCCATCTTATGCGTCCTGCAGACCGTCACTACTTGTTAGCAGGGCAAGTGCACAACCCCAGACAATCCTCTAAAGTATACAGTGGAAAAAAAAAAATAGACCAACCGAGTATAACATTGAACATGAAAACAATAAACAAACACCCTTTCGGATGGCAACGGACATCCAACATCCCCCCCACCCCATGCGTCCTCAAACAGGGGCACATGATCCCAAAAAATGTCCAAGGACAAAGTCAGAAAGATCGGGAGGCGTGTACCGATTAGGACCGTTCATTCTCTGTGGTGTAAAATTACATATAACATTGGAGAGAAATCCCCCTGGGGGAATATAAACAACAATTCCCCAGTAATTAAGAACCACCACAAAAAAAAAAAAAAAAAAAAAAAAAAAAGGGGGGGGGGGGGGAGTAAAGGGCAAAAGCCAAATCTGCTGACTAGAGATGCTGGAAAACCAGAATGCTTAGGCGTCCCACAAGGGGGGAACACTCAGTTTGTGCCCGGGTCTATTGCCTGGGTTATATGAGAACAGTCTCTTATGGCCATTAGTCCCGGGTCTGCAATCCGGATATCTTGCAGTGAGGGCAAAACACGTCTTAGCCTGGGAGCAATATAACTGGACACAACAGTGCCTCAAAACTTTCAACGCCGTATACTACCAGGCTAGTCTCACAAATATAAAAACCTCGCCTTCTAATGATGACCCACCAGTACACTGTTGTTCAGGGCTGCAGTAAACAAAAGATAAGCAAGAGGAAGGTAGGCACACTACGGCAGTAGTGTCTCTAGCCACGCGCTGGCAGCCTTAGGGCTGGTGAAGATCCTTACCGTTTTTCCATCGACCACCCGTAGCTTAGCAGGAAACAAAATACTGTAGCGGATCCCCTTGACTCGGAGAGCTGCTTTTACTGTATCAAAGGAGCGGCGTTGTTGCTGTGTCTCCAGCGTGTAGTCCGGGAACATCATAAGTTTAGCATGTGTCGCCCGCGACCCGGCCCGCCCTGAGTAATTCATCTCTATCACGGAAATATAGCAGCCGAAGAATAAAGGTGCGTGGTGGGGCTCCCGCCCCGGCCTCGGTGGTACACGATGAGCCCTCTCTACCGTGAAGTACAGTGAAAGCTGTGCCGCTGGTAGTGATCTCAGCAGGTCTTCTGTGAATACTGTGGGATTGCGTCCCTCTCCTCCTTACAGGAGGCCGACAATACGGAGGTTGTTTCTGCAACTACGATTTTCGGCATCTGCTGCCCGATATTTCAGCGCCCGGACTTTGGTTTGAAGTGCCCTGACAGAGGCCTCGTGGTCAGTTACAGAATCCTCCACTTCGCCTACATGCTGCTCAGCCATTGTAATTCTGGAGCGGATCTTGTCTAGATCTTGCCTCAGTAGCCCCACGTCTAATTGTACAGCTTCAATCTTTGAAGTGAGCGCTGTTTGACAAGCTGTAATAGCTGCCATCACCTCTGGTATGCCAGGCGGAGCAGCTTCAAGACTCTCCTCGTGGTCCGTCTGTGACGCCATGTTGTTAAGGCGCGCTGGCAGGTGCCGCCGGTCAGGTGCAGGCTCACCACAGACTCTATGCCAGGAGGAAACTTTAGCCTTTTGCCCCATCTCGGGCCCCCTGAGGTTCTAGAAGGCATTCAGGGGCCAAAAATCTGATAATATGACGATATTACCCAGGTTCGGATGAAGTTGCAGATTCTTCTCCAGCAGAGCTCAGATAACACGTCTGCTCAGTCCGCCATCCCAGCCATGCCCCCGTCCCTCTTCTTTCCTATTAAAAACTGACCACACTAAGCTGGAGACCACAGCATCGTCAGTTCTCCAGCTATGCTATGATCCCAGGGTGCTCTCCAATGATCAGACTTGTCCTAACTTGCCCCTGCTGCACAGCCATTTACTGTCGAGCTCCATGTGTTGCTGCTTCTCCTCCTCCCCCAGCTCTTTTGCATCTGGGAACAGAGGGAACATACTTTCTAATAAAAAAGGGAAAAAATGTATTTTTTTTTTATACCTATACAAAAATGTTTTGCCTTTCATTTTTATTTGAAACGAATGGGTTGTTTTTCAAGGTGTAATCATTTACAATCAACGTCTGAGGTATGGCTTTTGGACATAATTCTTTCATGAAGACCACTTCTGACCAGACTTCTCCAGATAGTAGATGAGTGTACCTGGGTCCTTTTGGTCTCCACCATTTCTGTGCTGATATCACTACTATACATCTTCCAGTGTTGAATGAAAGTAAGCATGATGTGTCTTTAAAAAGGAGAAAGCAGAGCGGCGCCAATCTGAGTGCAGCATAGATTAATAAAATTCAGGTTTATTAGTAATAAACTCACATGTTAGTGAAGATAAACAGGCATGTAGTACAATTGGTAGCCACAGGCGTCCCTTTTCATCTTGCTTGGTATGATTTGAGTGCAGCATAGATTAGTAAAATTCAGGTTTATTCATGATAAACTCACATGTTAGTGAAAATAGTGAAGTTAGCGAAGCTTCTACTCTGACAGCTGGTCGCCTATATCCCTAATGAGAGCTGTTTTTTTCTAAATCAGGCAGCTTTGTGGACATTCCCCCACTGGACTTTTAGGTTGTCCTTTTTAATGTGCTACCTACCATCCCCCTCACCCACCTCGCTGGCTGTATACCAGAGCTCCAGTTATGTTGCTTCAAATAATGTGTCTTTCATCTTCTGCATTGAGATTCCTTTCTTGACAACTGCGTCTGCGGTTCTCAACGTTGCCCATTTCTTTGTGTTCCTTCAAAATTGCTTGAACAGTATATCTTGAAACCCCAGTCTGCTTGAAATCTTTGCCTAGGAGAAACCTGGCTGATGCAGTATATAACTATTATGTATTTTGTTACTGTGCTCAGTCTTGCCATGGTGTATGATCTGTGAGCTGAAACTGTCTTCCCCAACCTCACCTTAGTAGCAGTTTGACTATTCCTCACCTATTTTTTAGCCTCCCATTTCTGCTGTTTTTGTTTAATGACTATTTCAGCCTATGAAATTGATGATCATTGCCTGCTTGGTATAATTGGTTATTCATAAACTTGACTGTAATCCTACAAAATAGCTGACTTTGTGCAAGTGTACAAAGCGTGAAAGTGTAAGAATTCATGCTGGTTTGAAGGCAAAGGGTAGTCACACCAAATATTGATTTGATTTTTGTTTTGTTCGTTCACTTTGCATTTTGCAAATTGATAAAAAGAAAAAAATATATATTTTTGAAAGCATCTTACTTTTAGCATTTCTTTGCACCTGCCTAAAACTTTTGCTAATTATGTGGTATCGCCGCAATCATCGGGAATAGGAAAATTTATTTTGCAGTTTTCTTTGGTGGTGATGCATGATAATGGCGTAAAAATATATTTTTTAAATATTTTTAGACCGTTTTCCTTAATAAAGAAATCAGGAGATATACGTTAACATTTTCCACCAAATGAAAGCCTAATCTGTCCTAAAAAAACATAATCTATCTGGATACACTAAGTAGTTGCGATGCAATGTACAGTTACACAAACACATGTCAAAGTTGCAAAATTGGGCTTGGACTTTTTAATTTTTCCCTGGCCTTGAAAGGGTTAATGTGCGTTTCTTAACATTAATTGAATTGTTATAACATTGTTTTTCTGTCTATCCAGCCTAACCCAAAGTTTTTCAGCAGTGAGGAAGGTTTCTGCTTTTTGTGTTCATTTCTAGAGTGATGAAAATTTTGGAAATGAAACTGGTTGGGAGAAATTTCTTTGACCCTTCAAGTGCTACAGTGTTGCAACAATACAGGTGAGTTTACCTTTCTCGAGAATGACCACTTTTAAACGTATAATCATATCAGTGATGTGAAAGGTTGTATACATCAATAGGCAAAGTATGTTTCCAGTAAGTACTTATTTTGGTTTGTTGTTGTTTGCCTGGAAGAAATGTTTTTGAGATTTCATATCTTACACGTTTGCTTCTGGTTTATTGGTTTGCGTCTGTTTTCTTATATTCAGATTACCAGATTCTCCCTCTGTTCCTCTATATTTTGGATATTTTATACAGCAACTGCAGAAATAAAATGATAGTCACCTCAAGAGTCTGTGGTTAGTAAGTGTGGGCAGGTAGATTTTCTATAGTACCAATAAGCAGGAAGTGAAGTCTGTATATAATATGAAGTGGCCTCATAGTGTTATACAATTTCACGCTATATGAAGAGACAGGAGTGCATGTAAGGTGGCTAATATGGAAATCGCTTGATTCCTGGGCTCTGACAAACTTAATTTCAAAGCCTACCTAATACCTTCCCCGCTGATGGCCACCACCTCCTCTCATGGTGGTTGTTGTTTTTTAGAGACTGGATGTACTCCATAACATCACAAGGTCAGTCACTGCAGAGGATAGCAAACTTGCAAGAGAGTTAGGGGATGAAATTGCATCTATGGCCTCTCACACACATCAGTTAGAAACAATTTGATGAGCTGGCTGCGTGTGTCCAGACAGAAAGAAAAAATCATAGCTTGAAATATGAAATCTCTCAATTGAAATTGCAGTAGAAAGATGAAGAAAACAAGGATTTAAGGCATACTGCCCACCTGTGAGGTAATCTTGAATCAATGGGAGAAATAAAAACCCCCCAAAAAACAAAACTTTTCCTGCTTACCTAAGCCACCATCTGACACACTCTCTCACAATATGCTAGTGAGCGGTTTCCCTAGGGCCACCATAGTGGGTCTGTATCAGGCTTAGCCAGTAAAACCACTTGGGCTTTGTAGAATGATTGAGGGAAGTTCTGAGTACGTAAACACTGAGTATAAATGCACCAGATGTAGGGATAGTAATTTACAATTGGGGAAGGAGTCAATCGTTGATGAGACCACCTTCTCAGTGAACGGGGCATCCAGCAACTTTCTTGCATCTATAGGGAGCTTGGGTAAGAGAGGATTATTTAGAATTGCATGAAGATTGTTATGGTCAGTGACTGGTAAAGCGGAATATATTTCCTTAAAGAATGCGACAAACACCTGGAGAACTCTTCCGGTTGAGGTATGAGTAGCATCAGAAGAGTAGGGGATGACGAGAGGACTGTAAAATTTTCATTACAAACACTAACACCTGCATCAGATTAAATCTGCTTGTTAGTATGTAGGTAAAAAGGAGTGATCACACCTTGGAGAGCTGTTGCAACAAGTGGACTGACATGAAGCATGGCTCCAACACCAGAGATGTCAATTGAAAAAAAGGAGAGGATTATTAAACTCCTTAAAGAGGGTAAATCATCACGCAGTGTGGCACAAGATGTTGGTTGTTCAGTCGGCTGTGTCTAAAACATGGGCCAAATACAAACAACATGGGAAGGTTGTTAAAGGCAAGCATACTGGTAGACCAAGGAAGACATCAAAGCGTCAAGACAGAAAACTTAAAGCAATATGCCTTGAAAACAGAAAATGTACAACTAAACAAATGAGGAACAAATGGGAGGAAATTGGAGTCAACATCTGTGACCGAACTGTAAGAAACCGCCTAAAGGAAATGGGATTTACATATAGAAAAGCTAAAAGAAAGCTATCTCTAACACCTAAACACAAAAAAACAAGGTTACAATGGGCTAAGGAAAGGCAATCGTGGACTGTGGATGATTGGATGAAAGTCATATTTAGTGATGAATCTCAAATCTGCATTGGGCAAGGTGATGGTGCTGGAATTTTTGTTTGGTGCCGTTCCAATGAGATCTATGCAGACTGTCTGAAAAAAACATGCAAATTTCCACAGTCAATTATGATATGGGGCTGCATGTCAGGTAAAGGCACTGGGGAGATGGCTGTCATTAAATCTTCAATAAATGCACAGGTTTACATTGAAATTTTGGACACTTTTCTTATCTCATCTATTGAAAGGATGTTTGGGGATGATGAAATCATTGATCGAGATGATAATGCATCTTGCCATAGAGCAAAAACTGTGAAAACATTCCTTGAAGAAAGACACACAAGGTCAATGTCATGGCCTGCAAAAAGTCCAGATCTCAATCCAATTGAAAATCTGTGGTGGAAGTTAAAGAAAATGGTCCATGACAAGGCTCCAACCTGCAAAGATGATTTGGCAACAGCAATCGGAGAAGGCTGGAGCCAGATTGATGAAGAGTACTGTTTATCACTCATTAAGTCAATGCCTCAGAGACTGCAAGCAGTTATAAAAGCCAGAGGTGGTGCAACAAAGTACTAGTGATGTGTTGGAGTGTTATTTTGTTTTTCATGATTCCATAATTTTTTCCCTCTGCTTGTTCTATAAATTAACTGTTACTGGCCACCACAATTATTTTTCTTGATTTCCTTAAGTGTTTCTTAAAGCCAGAAAGTTGCCATTTGAAATGCCTTTAGTTTTTGGCCATGTCTGTGATCTGCTTTTTTTCTACAACAATAAACAACTGAAGGAACATCCTCAGGGACTTGTGATTACATCATTTTTGCCAGGGGTTGTACTTGGTTATTACTTTACTGGCAAGGTGTTCCTTAATGCTGGAAAAGGCATTGTTCGTCACCAAACTGTTGGATGGTTTGGAGAAGTTGCTCTCTCTGAGGATGTTTTTGTACCATTCCTTATTCATGGCTGTGTTCTTAGGAAAAATTGTGAGTGAGCCCCCACTCCCTTGGCTGAGAAGCAACCCCACACATGAATAGTCTCAGGATGCTTGTGACGTACCTGACTGTGGAGCTCGAGATGATGAGGGTGGCCTCTTGCACAATTCTTGTCCAAGCACCCCTTGTGGAGACAGGGTCTGCTGGGGCAGTGGAAGGGTGCAGGTGCCTGGTAGCTGTAGGAGTGAGCTGTAACTTGAAGACACAGGAGCCCTCGCAGTGGTGGAGTCTGGTCACAAGCCTTGTTCAGCGGGAGCCAGGCAGACAGGTGCAGAATCAGGGTCAGTTGCAAGGTGGAGAACAGGCAAAAGTCAGTAATGTGCTGGCGGTTGGGTACCAAATCAGGAGGCGGAACCGCAGTCATAAATTCAAGCCGGGGTCGGTAACATAAGAACGAAGTAGATATAGCAGGCAGGGGTGATCCAAGAGAGTTGTCAGATGTAGCCGGGTCAGGAACCAAGGTCAGCAGACATGGATAAGAATCAGGAGCACAGGAACCAAAGCTGAAGACAATCCAGCACTGAAGCCAGGCAGACTCTCAATTTATATAGGCTGCTGGGCGCCAGAATCTATTAATGCGTGCGCACGCTAACATGTACGGGCACGTACTTGCACATATGTGCCAGTGCACATGCACAATCCAGTCCTTGTTCGTCTTGGTCTGTGACTCTGCACATGCGCATTAGAATTAGCACTTTCTGAATGGGCGTTAGCAGATGCTGAATGGGAATGAGCACTTACTGCACAGAAATGAGCACCTGCTGCACGAGTTCTCTGACAATGCTTTACTGTTGGCATGACACAGAACTGATGGTAGAGCTCACCTTTTCTTTGGACAAGGTTTTTTCCCGCATGCCCCAAAACTATCGGAAAGGGGATTCATCAGAGAAAATTACTTTACCCCAGTCCTCAGCAGTCCAATCCCTGTACCTTTTGCAGAATATCAGTCTGTCCCTGATGTATTTCCTGGAGAGAAGTGGCTGCTTTGCTGCCCTTTCTGACACCAGGCGACCCTCCAAAAGGCTTTGCCTCACTGTGCATGCAAATGCACTCACACCTGCCTACTGCAATTCCTGGCGCTTGCTGGACTTTCTCAGGCGCCCTGAAGCCTTTTTCACAACAATTGAACCTCTCTCCATGAAGTTCTTGATGATCCGATAAATGGTTGATGACTGCATGTGTTTCCTTTAACAGAGGAAGGACAATGATTTCAAGCACCACCCTCCTTTTTAAAGCTTCCAGTATGTTGTTCTAACTCAGTCGGCATTACAGAATAATTTCCAACCTTTTCTTTGCAACAAAACTAACATGTCAGCTGGTCCTTTTGTGGCAGGGCTGAAATGCAGTGGAAATGTTGTTTTTTGGAATTAAGTTCATTATCATGGCAAAGAGGGACTTTGCAATTAATTGCAATTCATCTGATCACTCTTCATAACATTCTGGAGTATATGCAAATTGACATCATAAAACCTGAGGCAGTAGACTTTGTGAAAATACATTTTTGTGTCATTCTCAAAACTTGGCCAGGGCTGTAGTGCAGTTTTGATTCACATGTGAACAGTCTTAATAGCTGAGATTTAATCTCCCTTGTGACTGCCTTAAAGTACTCCCATTCAATTTGGGGGTGAAGGAGTCTGCATTACTGGCCAGTATGCAGCAAAGTGCTCCGACATAACCAGCTCAACTGTTAGCTCTGCCACCCAGCCAGGGTTAAGTCGCCAAACCCTAGGGTGTTTGACATCAGAAATATGCAGGGTAAATTGAAGAGGGGTGTGATCTGAGATGCCCCCAGCAAAATACATGGCTTCTGTAACCCAGGGTAGGAGGGGTCACATTGGCAAAGGTCATATCTTCTGGAAGAGGAGGAGGAGCATGCAGAGGAAAAATAAAAAAATAAGGTCTCCTAGTATGATGTTTCCACCTCCAGAGTTCCGTTAGCATGGCAGAATCTGCCCAGGAGTGAAGGTCTAGTTAAGAACGTCGGAGGGATTAGAGGTGTCTAGGGAGTAGTCAAGCACATTATTAAAGTCCCCCGCAGTCAGCATTTTCACCACTTAAAGCCTGGACACTTGACAATTACACAGGCATGCAACACTATACCGAAATTAAAATGTTATTTTTTTGAGACAGAACTTTCTTTTCTTTATCGTACATCACGGGATACAGAGCAGCCATAATAACTAACTGGGTTATACGCCACCTATAGGTGAATGGACACTGGCAAACCAAAAAAAAAGACAGGAATTCCTCCCCTATATAACCCCTCCTACACAGAAAGTACCTCAGTTTTTTCGCCAGTGTCTTGTAAGGTGATGGTCACAGTTTGGAGAAGCTCTCCATGAGCTAGCTAAGAAGATGGAAATAATAGAAAACTAATGCGCACAACCACGTTCTCAGACGATCAAGGTTACACAGATTAGAGAAGCTGCCAACATAAGAGGTGGTCTCACCCACCCTAAGGGGTAACGTAATGAAAGATAGAAATATGTGGCGCTAGTCTAAATTAACCAATCATCATACCTCTCCAAAAAAATCTCAATGTTTCCTTGATGCACAACAACCACCAATATCTTCTCCCATTAGGGGGCAGCTAAATCAGCCACAATAATAAATACCATAATCCTCACATTAAATCATCCTAATAAATAGTGGGTTCCTCAATCAAACTAAGTGTAAAAAATGTGGCCAAAATTATTAAGTGATACTAGTGGAAATTTAACAAAGTTCCTCAAGCTGTGTCATAAATAGTGCTAAATTTCCCTCACCTTGATCCGTAAAAATAAAATTGCAAAATACATAAATTAATAATGCTGATAAATAACATGCAATAATAAAATATACAGTGCAACTCAATATCACATGTGTGAACAGAAGTGATCAAGTGCAAAAAAGTGATGGTAGTGCAGAGCTGTGCATATATAAAAAATCAGATTCCGAACTGCACTCCAATAATCTATATATACCACCTCTTCCGCCTGAAAATTAATTCTTAAAATCTGAAAAACTGTGACATAAAATGTGATCAAGTCCAAAAGTAGTAATGCTTCATGCAGTGTATTTTAAAATGTCCAACCAGATGGTGAATACTCCAATGCCAGTAACGTGACTTTGTGCTGGATTCATACACTTGACAAAACTGGTGCAGCACACAGGTGTTTCCCCCAGCCTCTCACCTTAAGCAGCGGCCCCCAATGGGCCAAGTCAGGCAGATAGTAAATGTTTAGTTGTGAGGGATGATGATCCAGCAGCCGTCCCCTTCCTCCAACGGATGTGCGTGGGTCAGATTTTCACTATCTAATCACCAACACTCTCACCGACCCCAAAATGAAGGAGATGCTTCCATAGTGCAGTAATTTCAATAACGTTTATTGTAAAAACATAGTAACTTACATGTAAAGAATGGAACTGTCAGCTGAAGTAAACCGCAGAGACAATACAAGCTTCCGGGTACGGCCGTCCCCTGGAAGCGTCGGCACCTGGCTCCTCCTACCCTATTTATTTATCAGCATTATTAATTTATGTATTTTGCAATTTTATTTTTACGGATCAAGGTGAGGGAAATTTAGCACTATTTATGACACAGCTTGAGGAACTTTGTTAAATTTCCACTAGTATCACTTAATAATTTTGGCCACATTTTTTACACTTAGTTTGATTGAGGAACCCACTATTTATTAGGATGATTTAATGTGAGGATTATGGTATTTATTATTTTGGCTGATTTAGCTGCCCCCTAATGGGAGAAGATATTGGTGGTTGTTGTGCATCAAGGAAACATTGAGATTTTTTTGGAGAGGTATGATGATTGATTAATTTAGACTAGCGCCAGATATTTCTATCTTTCATAGCTAAGAAGATGGTCCTGGAACAGATCCTGAAGGATTTAAAGGGCTATATAGTCGGATCTATCCGGATGGTGATACACTTAAATGGATGGTACCCGAACCTCGTTAGACAAGAAGATTTCGAGGTATTGCCTGTGATGCGACCCTTTGGGCACTGGACTATGGGGATCTGGATCCTTGTTAAGAAAAAAGATCCCAAAGGAGCTCTGGCAGGGGGCTTTACAGGTCCAAGGGAGTGGCCTCATATTTAAGGGGACCCGGTCCTTGAAGGTCCAAGAGACAGAGACCCAACGTGATGGGGGAAGATTGGAATCTAGCTTTTCAGCAGAATCTTGTTGCGGGACTGGTAAGTGTTTTAAAAGCTTTTTTGCACTTGTTAAACCGTAAGATGTATTTTCAGTCTCTTACCTTTTTTAGAACCAGGTGTCATAATTTTTCTGTCCACGAAGGGCAGTAGTGTTGCGGACGGCGGCGTTTCTCTGTGGAGCTTCCAGCCAGGTTAATCCTATCAGGAGGCGGGCAGTTCTTCGGAGTCCCTCGCCCCTGTGCATCTAGTTTTTACGCCGGCGTCTTCGGTGGTCCTTTTCCGCCACTGTTTATTTGGTCAGAGGGGGCGCGCACGCGTGAGTGTGGGAATGGTGCGAAAGAATGCGTAAGGGATGTGCACGTGGGAAGGGCGCAAGAGCTGCACAGGACGCTACAAGCGTGCACATGGTAAAATGTACACGCCGGACATGCGCAGTAGGGGCGGAAGCGGCCATATTAGGAGCTGTTCCAGCCCTAGGCTTCTGTAAGCAGGCTGAAGGGCACACAGAGAGGCGTCAGCTGGGCATGTGAGTCACTGTGGGTGGATGGACAAGGGCACCGCAGGTGGTCCTGTAAGAGCTGTAGTATTTACAGAGTGGTTGAAGTGCATAAAGGTGGGGTTTTCGTTACCTCAATTTTTTTGGCTCAGGCATGTCTTCCCAGAAGAGGAGTGGGGGAGGTGCAGGCATTGTAGCAACAGCTAATGCTTCTGTCTCAACCTACGTTACATAGGACGACTTAGCATCTAGCTTGGGCTAGAGGGGAAAATAGCAGGTATGATTGCTTCAGTTTCCCAAGGGGCAAGGAAACAGAATAGATCCCCTTTACCTGAGTCTCCGCCTGCATTGGAACAGGATCGGTCAGAAGATGTGGAAGAAGTGGCAGTGAATGACCGGGAGCAAGGTCAGGCCACAGACTCCACTTCTAAGGAGCCAAAGATTGCCGCTCCAATCTCTCAAATCCGTAACAAGACACCCGCCCTAGTAGAACTCACAGGTGCTGGCTCTGCACAAGCTTGAGGAAAGGAAAGGATCCTGGACGGCCGCACACCATAGAAGGCATCTTTATTGATATGAAGAAGTAAAATCCAAATGCAGTCACCTCATTTACAGGGAAAAACGGGAACAATACTAACACGTTTCACGCTTTATTGTGGTGCCTATTCATAGCTAAATGACTAAAGTTTGATCATGGGTATATATAGAGACTTCAGGTTTTGATAGCCAATCAAAAAAATGGTCTCAAAAAGAGACCTGTCCACACAATCACTCTAGAACAACACCCAAGTGATAGGAGACACCTGGGATGTGAAGTTGAATCTTTAATCAAAGATTAAAGACAAAATAATATGATAATATAATGTCTGTAAAGGTCCACCAAACTGAAAAAGTTTGAGTGAACCAATACATGCGTATATATATATATATATATATATATATATATATATATATATATATATATATATATATATATATATACGCTAGACACATGATTATTTTCATAATTCACATTATTCAACTTCTCCCATTGTGTACATGCATAACCTTGGAATAAAGGCCATGATAAATACTAATACAATATTGAACAATGGCAGAGTAACAAAAAAGCAACATTGATTTTCAAATTGTAAATGATAAATAATCTCAAAGGAAACCTCATCATCCCTAATTAAATGGAATGGGAGGAAGTATGCAACAATACCGTTTAAAGTGTAATTATCTGCACTTTCCTATATTACTACACAAATGATGTTACCTCCTTTTTTTTTTTTTACTATTATATAATTAAATTTATATTACAGATAAGGATTAAATTGCCCAATTGTAAAAACCCTGATGAAGGCATATTATATATCAATGTGAATTGCCGAAACATGGTTGGGATGTATGCTGTAAAACTATCCGTCTGAACTCGGCTTGATTCAGGCAGTGGATTGTGAGCTTTGGGTTGATATAATTATCTTGTATATGACTGATTCATTGATGTATTTTAAAGTGAATTTTGTATTCATATATATCTATTACTATTTTTTCTATAATTAATAAAGTTGGCACTTGTGTGCATTCTTTTATACATTGTTACTCTCCATACTGTGCCTGAAAAGTCCCAAGCGACGACCTTTCATGCACTGGTTGCATACTTCCTCCTATTCTATCTTCATTCGAAGCAGTCCCTTATGCACAGTTCCACTCCAGACCACTTCAGAGCAGCATTCTGTCTGTCTGTCTGTCTGGAACAAGACTTTCCAGACTCTGGACTGCCACATGTTTCTTCGGCTGAGGGTGCGTCAGAGTCTCAGTTGGTGGATATTAATCAGGAATCTGGAAAAAAGGAAGGTCCTTTTTACCTGTGGTCTGGAAGGTGGTGACGACAGATGCCAGTCTCTCTGGATGGGGGGGCAGTCCTAGAGGAGGCCACCATCCAAGGAGAGTGGTCCTGGAGGCAGGAGATCTTGCCCATCATCATTTTGGAGATTCGGGCAGCTCGCTTGGCTCTAAGCTGGACTTCCAGACTACAGGGATGTCCTGTGAGGGTCCAGTCGGACAATGCCATGGCTGTGGTATATATCAATCACCAGGGGGGCACCAGGAGTCAGACAGCCCAGAAGGAAGTGGATTGCATGCTGACCTGGGTAGAAAGATTTGTTTCATACCTATCCGCAATGTTTATTCCGGGAGTGGAGAATTGCCAGACGGACTTTGAGTCGCCAGCAGATATTACCAGGGGAGTGGTCCCTAAATCCCGAAATCTTTGCATCAATCTGCAGCCGATGGGTTCCAGATGTAGACCTGCTGGCATCCAGATTCAACAGGAAACTAGACAGATTTGTGTCCAGAACCAGGAATCCGCTGTCATTAGTGGTAGATGCCCTGATAATTTCGTAGGATCATCTTTCTCTGATATATGCCTTCCCCCTAATCCGGCTGTTGCCAAGGCTACTACGCGGGAGCCGGGAAGAGAGAAAGCCGGTAATCCTAGTAGCTCCGGCCTGGCCCAGAAGGACTTGGTACGCAAAGATTGCAAAACTGGCAGTGGGAAGCCCCTGACTTCTTCCACTCCATCTGGATCTGCTCTCACAGGGTCCAATATTGCACCCTGCTTTATGGTCTGGTCTCTAAGTTTAACAGTTTGGCAGTTGAAACAAGGATCTTAAAGGACCGGGGAATTTCTGGGTCAGTATTGTCTACCATATTGAATGCTAGAAAGCCAGTTTCCAGAAGTATCTACTATAGAGTTTAGAGATCCTGTATTGCCTGGTGTGAGGCCAGGAGGTGGCACCCCAGTAAATATGTCATTGGGAGCGTTTTCTGCAAGAAAGAGGGGTGCATATAAATCTGGCCGTAAGTACAATTAAGGGTCAAATCTCGGCCTTGGCAATCTTTTTTCAGAGGCCTGTTGCTTCTCACTCCTTTTTTTACAGGGAATGATTCGTGTGCTTGCACCGGTCAGGCCGCCTCTGTCCCCTTGGGATTTAAATTTAGTACTATGAGGTTTTACAGGGGCAGCCTTTTGAGCCTATTAGGCAGATTCCTTTAGTCCTCTTGACAAGAAAATTCGTTTTCTTGGTAACAGTAACGGTGGCCAGGAGGGTGTCGGAGCCTCCTTATTTGATTTTGCACCAGGATAGGGTGGGTTTTGCGGCCACAACCAGAATTTTTGCCCAAGGTAGTGTCCAGTTTTCATCTAAATCTGGATATTATTCTACCTTCCTTTTTTCCTGAATCCACAGTCTGCAGAAGAGAGATAATTTCATTCTCTTGACGTAGTACGGGCTCTCAGAATCTATCTGAGAATGTAGGCTCAGATGCGGAAGACTGATGTTCTGTTTATATTGCCAGAGGGTCCCAAGATGGGACAGGCAGCATCTAAGTCAACTATTTCTCAGTGGATCTGCCAAGTCATTGTTCAGGTGCATGGTTTAAAGAGTAAGTCTCTGTCTTTTCCAGTGAGGGCACACTACCAGAAGAGTGAGAGCTTCATGGGCAGTTCGTCATCAAGCATCGATAGCTCAGATTTGCAAGGCTGCTACTTGGTCTTCGGTACATACATTCACTAGGTTTTATTAAGTGAATGTTAGGACTTAGGAGGATGTTGCATTTGGACGCAGTGTACTGCAGGCAGCAATATAGATCCTGTTGTTCTGATGGTGTTTCTTTGGTCATAATGTGTTCCCTCCCCTCCATATAGCAGAATGACGGCGGCAAAGTGGTTTCAATAACCTGACTGGTGTCATATGACGTCCGCATCGCGGTGATCGTTGTTTTGGGGTGTCAGTCTAACACCTCGCAACACCGATCCAGGTAAAGAGTCTCTGACGGAGACTCTTTACCATGTGATCAGCCGTGTCCAATCACGGCTGATCACGATGTAAATAAGAAGAGCCGGTGATCGGCTTTTCCTCACTCGCGTCTGACAGACGCGAGTAAAGGAGAGCCGATCGGCTGCTCCTCCTGACGGGGGGTCTGTGCTGATTGTTTATCAGCACAGCCCCCCCTCGGATCCCACCCAGGACCACCAGGGAAGCCATCCACACTGGACCACCAGGAATGCCCCCTAGACTCCCAGGGAAATACTAATCTGTGCCCAGGCAGCTGCCAATCAGTGCCCACTCACAATGCTTACCACTGCCAGTGCCACCAGGGATGACGTGTATCACTGCCGACCAGTGCCACCCATGAGTGCCCATCATTTCCGCCTATCAATGCCCATCAGTGCTGCATATCAGTGCCACCTACCAGTGCCCATCATCAGTGCCCGCTTATTGGTGCCACCTCATCCGTGCCGCCTTATCAGTGCCCATCAGTGAAAGAGTAAACTTACTTATTTACAAAAAATTTTAACAGAAACAAAAGCAAAACTTTTATTTTTTTCAAAATTTTCGGTCTTTTTTTTATTTCTTTAGCAAAATATAAAAACCGCAGAGGTGATCAAATACCACCAAAAGAAAGCTCTATTTGTGGGAACAAAATGATAAAAATTTAGTTTGGGTACAGTGTTGGATGACCGCGCAATTGTCATTCAAACTGCAACAGCACTGAAAGCTGAAAATTGGTCTGGGCAGGAAGGTGTATAAGTGCCCTGTATTGAAGTGTTTAATTTGCTCACACAAAGTATATTTCCAAACAAATTAATTCAAGGCTATGTTTGCTATGTTGCAAAAATGAATACACCCCAATGAAAGTCTTAGGAGCAAAGGTCAATTTTAGGCCGGGTTCACACTGGTGCGACACGACAGCCATCCTACTTTGGATCCGACTGCCCTGCGACTTGAAGCCGACATACGTCCAACTTTCAATGCACAGGAATCCCAGCCAATACCAGGCACTGTGTTTGGTATGAATCTTGAGGGGGAAACCCACGCCAAATTTTAAATAAAAAACCGATATGGGTTCCCCCTCCAGGAGCATACCAGGCCCTTCGGTCTGATATGGATTCTAAGGGGAACCCCCTACGTCGAAAAAACGGCGTGAGGGTCCCCCCCAAAATCCATACCAGGCCCTTATCTGAGCACGCAGCCCGGCCGGTCAATAAAAGGGGTGGGGACGAGCGAGCGCCCCCCTCCTGAACCGTACCAGGCCGCATGCCCTCAACATGGGGGGTGGTTGCTTTGGGGCCGCCCCAAAGCACCTTGTCCCCTTGTTAATGAGGACAAGGGCCTCTTCCCGACAAACCTGGCCGTTGGTTGTCGGGGTCTGTGGGCGGGGGGCTTATCGGAATCCGGGAGCTCCTTTGATAAGGGGGCCCCCAGATCCCAGCCCCCCAACCTATGTGAATGAGTAGGGGTACATTGTACCCCTACCCATTCACCTAGGAAAAGGTGTCAATAAAAAAAAAACACACTAGACAGCTTTTGAAAGTAATTTATTAGGCAACTCCAGGGGTCTTCTTCCGACTCCGGGGGTTCTCTTACGACTTCTCCGCACTCTCCGGTTCTTCTCCCGCTCTCCAGTATCTTTTGCCGGGCTCCTCTGCTATCTTCTGCTCCTTTGCCCACTCTTTTGCTAGCGGTGGCCCAGTCTTCACTGTCGTCTTCTCCCATCTTCTCTTCTTCCGATGTTGACACAACGCTCTCTCCCGCTGTAATGCCATGTACGCCGTGTGAAACAACTTATACAGGCATGGGCGTGGTCACCGGGTGACTCCACCCCTTATGACGTCACCACGCGGGGGATGATGGGACTGTGATGTCATAGGGGGCGCAGTCACGGATGACATCACCCGGTGACCACGCCCCATGCCTATATAAGTAGTTGCGCACACCACATTGCAGCGGGAGAGAGCGTCATGTCAACATCGGAAGAAGAGAGGAGGGAAGAAGACGACGTAGAAGACCGGGCCACCGCTAACAAAAGAGTGGGCAAAATAGCAGAAGGTAGTGGAGGAGCCCGGCAGAAGATACCGGAGAGTGGGAGAAGAACCGGAGAAAGCGGAGAAGGAAGAGACCCCCGAAGTCTGAAGAAGACCCCTGGAGCTGCCTAATAAATTACTTTAAAAACCTGTCTAGTGTGTTTTTTTTTATTGACACTTTTTTTTTTACCCCATACTCATTCACATAGGGTGGGGGGCCGGGATCACCCACTTTTTATTTTTTTGCTAGAAAATTACAAAAACAAGGAAGAGTGGGATCAAGGGGACAGTGGCTGATGTTGGCCCAATCATGCTCCCACCCTGGAAAAGACTGGACTATATCGGTACAGATAAATGACAATGAACAATTAAATAAAAAGATTTATTACAAAGAAAGAAATTACATAGTGTACTTGTTAAAATTGCAAAAACAGAGACTCGGAATTGCCCAAGAGGCATCTGTTTATACAGGGTATAGAATGGTCTGGTTCTCGACTAGTTTCGCGGTATTACCGCTTCCTCAGGAGGACCAATCTATGAAAAAGATAATACATAATAATGCAGACAATATGCAAACAAAAATCATAATACAGCATGTAGAAAAAACAACATAAGAGGTAAATAAAGGAGTGGCTTACCCTATATCTAGGTGAATATGTGCGGCAACCAGCTGCCCAAACATAACTCCCCCGCGGCGGACAAGGGGGATTGTGCAAAATTCCCTGAATGGATAACAGAATGGCAAATGAGGGGTCTAATATGTTAGCTGGTTGGGGGTAACACGGGGGAGGATAGTCATTAGTATAAAGGAGGGAGAAGATTAGGGGCAAAGGGAAAGAAGGAAAAAGGATAGGAAAGAGGAGGGGGGTAAGAAGGGGGAAGGAAGATAGGGAAGGAAATTGGGATGGGGGGGGGAGGGGAAAAGGGGGGAGAAGGGGGAAAGGGGGAGGGGAACAACAAGGAGGAGGGGAGGGGGGAAGGGACAAGGGGGGGTTGGGGGAGGAGAATGGGGGGGGGGCAAGGGAGGGGGGGAAGGGGCGGGAGGGAAACAGGGGAGGGGAGGGTGAGGAAAGGGCGGGGAGGATCAGGAAAGAGGAAAGGGGAGGGGGGGGAAAGAGGGGGTGGGGAAGGGGACAAGATGGGACAGACAGGGCATAGAACCTGGGGAGGAAAGGAGGGGTAGAATTACCCGTACACCCGCTAAGACATAAAGGTATATGTTGTAGCTTACCATGGTAAGGAGTGGTAACGTACCAAGCCACATAAAGGCTTCTTGTTAGCGCAGGGGTCGGATGGCCCGTAGGGAGCAGGAGCACCCACTATGTCCACCAGGTGGGGCATCAGAGGGGGTACCCGGGTGTGGGAGCCCAACAGTGTAAGGGGATATCCACAGGGTAGTATGGAAGTCTGTCAATGAAAACGTATCTCATATAACATGAGATACAGGGTAGTATCCGTGGGACGGTATCAATAAAAGATAGTGTGGGGTAAAGGATAGTATCCGAGGGTAAAATTAAGGACAAACATACCCGAAGGATCCCCGGTAGGACAACGGAGGCGTCCCTTCCATCCAAGCCTACGTGTGCAACTTTTAGTGGGGAGAGCCGCACTGCTCACCCAAAAGGCCCGAGGGCCCATTAAGTGAGCTCCCCAACCCGGAAACGCCCCCGCCGCCGCCGTCCGGTGGCATCTGACGTCACCACCTGGCGGTGCCCGACGTTGCCGGGTCAGTTTCTCCGCACTGCGCAGGTGCGTGACCATCGCTACTGCGCAAGCGCCTTCATGGCGAGCCAATGGGCGGAGAGCCCTAGGCTCGACGAGAGCAAGCAGGGAATGAACGATAGACGTCATCCCTGCCAGGAGAGACACAAGTCCGCCGCTAAGGGAGGCATAGGCAGCCAGGAACCGCACCAGACACCCAGGGAACGCCACAAAAGTAAAACAAAAATAAAATAATGATAAAGAAGAACATAAGTAATGTAAACAATTGCAGGTAAAATTAGGTATAGGTGGCAGTGTGAATGCCACAATAACAATTATTAGTTGCAATCTTTTGCAACTATATTTGTATACCAACTTGAATGTAGTACTGTATGGTGATACCTGCCTCCTGTGTTATTGCATCCCCAATTTAATCTCTTTGAGATAACCTTCACCAATCCAACCACACGGCCTCCCCTTTGTGGGTCGTCATTACACCACATCACCCTTATTATCGCTCACGTTCACGGCACACCCTTTCACCCCCAATGCACCTGTTCTAGTATTACTGTCCTTCACTCCCCACTATTCCATTCACCTTATTACTTTCCCAACTGTTTCGTTCACATACTTCCCTTCATCCAGAAAGTGTCCGCAGTCCAGTGATCACCCATGGCTGCGACTCCTCACTTTTCCACCTACTAATAACCATTCCTAATGCACTATCCCCTTCACCTCACACAATGGCCCCTGTTAATGGGTTCCCCTTGTTATCTGTGCCGTTATGGAGTGTCAATTCCCTTAGTGTTTACCAAACACCGTAATTGTTATTGTGGCATTCACACTGCCACCTATACCTAATTTTACCTGCAATTGTTTACATTACTTATGTTCTTCTTTATCATTATTTTATTTTTGTTTTACTTTTGTGGCGTTCCCTGGGTGCCTGGTGCGGTTCCTGGCTGCCTATGCCTCCCTTAGCGGCGGACTTGTGTCTCTCCTGGCAGGGATGACGTCTATCGTTCATTCCCTGCTTGCTCTCGTTGAGCCTAGGGCTCTCCGCCCATTGGCTCGCCTTGAACGCGCTTGCGCAGTAGCGATGGTCACGCACCTGCGCAGTGCGGAGAAACTGACCCGGCAACGTCGGGCACCGCCAGGTGGTGACGTCAGACACCACCGGACGGGGGCGTTTCCGGGTTGGGGAGCTCACTTAATGGGCCCTCGGGCCTTTTGGGTGAGCAGTGCGGCTCTCCCCACTAAAAGTTGCACGCGTGGACTTGGATGGAAGGGACGCCTCCGTTGTCCTACCGGGGATCCTTCGGGTATGTTTGTCCTTAATTTTACCCTCGGATACTATCCTTTACCCCACGCTATCTTTTATTGATACCGTCCCATGGATACTACCCTGTATCTCATGTTATATGAGATACGTTTTCATTGACAGACTTCCATACTACCCTGTGGATATCCCCTTACACTGTTGGGCTCCCACACCCGGGTACCCCCTCTGATGCCCCACCTGGTGGACATAGTGGGTGCTCCTGCTCCCTACGGGCCATCCGACCCCTGCGCTAACAAGAAGCCTTTATGTGGCTTGGTACGTTACCACTCCTTACCATGGTAAGCTACAACATATACCTTTATGTCTTAGCGGGTGTACGGGTAATTCTACCCCTCCTTTCCTCCCCAGGTTCTATGCCCTGTCTGTCCCATCTTGTCCCCTTCCCCACCCCCTCTTCCCCCCCCTCCCCTTTCCTCTTTCCTGATCCTACCCGCCCTTTCCTTTCCTCCCCCCCCCCCTCCCACCCTCCCCTCCCCTGTTTCCCTCCCCCCCCTTCCCCTTCCCCCCTCCCCTTCCCCTTTCCCCCTCCCCTTCCCCTTCCCCTTCCCCTTTCCCCCCTCCCCTTTCCCTTTCCCCCCTCCCTTGCCCCCCCCATTCTCCTCCCCCAACCCCCCTTGTCCCTTCCCCCCTCCCCTCCTCCTTGTTGTTCCCCTCCCCCTTTCCCCCTTCTCCCCCCTCCCCCTCCCTATCTTCCTTCCCCCTTCTTACCCCCCTCCTCTTTCCTATCCTTTTTCCTTCTTTCCCTTTGCCCCTAATCTTCTCCCTCCTTTATACTAATGACTATCCTCCCCGTGTTACCCCCAACCAGCTAACATATTAGACCCCTCATTTGCCATTCTGTTATCCATTCAGGGAATTTTGCACAATCCCCCTTGTCCGCCGCGGGGGAGTTATGTTTGGGCAGCTGGTTGCCGCACATATTCACCTAGATATAGGGTAAGCCACTCCTTTATTTACCTCTTATGTTGTTTTTTCTACATGCTGTATTATGATTTTTGTTTGCATATTGTCTGCATTATTATGTATTATCTTTTTCATAGATTGGTCCTCCTGAGGAAGCGGTAATACCGCAAAACTAGTCGAGAACCAGACCATTCTATACCCTGTAACAACAGATGCCTCTTGGGCAATTCCGAGTCTCTGTTTTTGCAATTTTAACAAGTACACTATGTAATTTCTTTCTTTGTAATAAATCTTTTTATTTAATTGTTCATTGTCATTTATCTGTACCGATATAGTCCAGTCTTTTCCAGGGTGGGAGCATGATTGGGCCAACATCAGCCACTGTCCCCTTGATCCCACTCTTCCTTGTTTTTGTATATTAATTTGGATGATGGTACGTTTTTAACAAATTATTTCTTTCGATTACATGAGGCTATACTCAAAATTTGTTGCTCGAAAATTACTTTGAACCCCCAAACATTATTATTTATATATATTTAAAGCAGAGGCCCTACAGATTAAATTGGTGGGTGTTGCAATTTTTTTCCCTCAAAGTATTTGCGCAGCGATTTTTCAAACACAATTTTAATGCACAAAAACACTATAATGCCCAAATGGTTAGTGAAGTATAAAAGATGATCTTATGCTGAGAACATAGATACCAACCACGACATGCTTTAAATTTATGCACACCCATGCAGTGGCGACAAACTATATACATTTTTAAATGCTTTTAAAAGCCTTTACAGATTACCACTTTAGATTTACAGAGGAGGTCTACTAGAATTACTGCGGTGATACCTCAAATTCATGGTGCAATTGCTGTTTACATACGATACGAGACTGACGGGTTCATCTTTGCGCGTGTGCACTGCTTTTAATTTATTTTATTTTTTTAATTATTCAATTTGCTTTTTATTTTACTTTTACACTATCCCTTTCATTAGTTTTTTTTATTGTCACAGGGAATTTAAATATCCCCTATGATAGCAATATGTAGTGACAGGTACTCCTTTTTTTTAATTTGGATCCATTAGACTTTAGATCTCTCCTCAGCCCTTAAAGCATCTGACCACACCAAGATCGGTGTGATAAGATGCTTTCCCAAATTTTCAAATGGCGCTGTTTAAACCAAAGTAATGAAATGCTCGTAGCTTCCGGTTTCTTAGGCCATAGAGATGATTAGAGCCGTTCTAGTCTCCGATCAGCTCTATGGTCAGCTGGTGGAAACACCAGCTGCATTCTCGGGTTCCTCGGTTGGACAGGTGAGCCCGAGAAAACCATGGAAGGCGGCAGGGGGGCTAACCTCCCTTTCCTCCCACTGCAGTCTAGCGGCTAACTTGCCGCTAGGATTGCTTTTACATGAAAGCCGACTGCTGGCTAAAACGAATGATACAAAGATGATATTCTAAACCTGCAGGCATAATTCTGGTATAACCACTCAAAGTCCAGCAACATACTAGTACGTCTCTGGTCCTTGTTGGGCATATATTGTAATATTCTTTTTTTATGCTGCCTGTGAACAGATTCCTCCATTCATATCCATCAATCGGTGGTATGCCCACCATTAGAATACCACCCTGCATCCACCCACTTCTAATGATGGGCATGCATGCACCGTTCTTTTTTTTTTTCTTCTTCTAACAGATTCCTCCATTCACATCGATCGATGTGAATGAAGAAATCTCTGCCAAGAAAAGTAAATAAAAATATATGCCGAAGCATGGGGGCAATCCGCCCCTAATGTTAAGGGTAATCTGCCCCTAATGTCCACCCCTGCCCCTATGCTTCAGCATATATGCTTTTTTTTTATTGTGGTAGTGAAATCACCTCCAGCGCTGGAGCCACAGCTTTACGTATCGTGAGAGCAAACCCTGTTGCTGTCAGAATAAATAAACCCATGCTGAAGCTGAGCAGCGTACCTGCAAAGCAAGTCATGGTGAACAATAAAACAACGTATTATTACAGTATAACAATTGCTGCAAAGCAAACACAATAAAACACAGTAACAATAAAACATTACAGTTGAGCATAAAACACAGTAACAATAGAGAGAGGACAATAGAGAGAAGAACAATAAAACTTGGCTTTTTTATTTTTATTTTTTATTTTTTTTGGGGTTTAAATTTTTTTTTGCAGTTTTATTTTAACTATAAACGTTCCAGGTTAGGGTCTCTCAAAATGTGATGGCTATCTCATCTTTCGAGACCCTGTGTAAGTGTGCCCTAGGACTGTGCCATGCTGTACCCTACGTTAATACTCCACTAGTGTGTGGTAGCGACGGAAACATTCATCAATGCAGAGACCAGGTTGGTCAGGACAGGAGGGACAATAAAAGCGGGTGTCACGCCTATATCTGCGTTTTCTGCAGAGACGACCTCTTTTTTTGGGGTGTTGTTTTGGTCTGAGGTACCACGGAGGACTTCTGGAAAGTGCCTCTCATGCAGCTGGCTCTCTGCATTTGCATTGGGAAGCCACAGCACCATCTGGAAATAGAAGGGCTGTGATGATCTCTTCCTGAAATTTTAGGAAGGATCCAGTTCGTCCTGACGCTTTGTATAGCACATAAGCATTTAGAAGAGCCAATTGAAATAAGTATACGGACGCTTTTTTAAATCCGCGTTTGGCTCTACGGCAATTTAGTACAGCGCCATCATCTGGACATTGAAGTCCACCCCTCCCATGTTAAGGTTGTATTCGTGGACATATAGGGGATTCTCGACACCAGTCGTCATCGGAATTTCGACTGTTGTATCTGCGTGAATGGAAGACAGATCTAAAACCATCCGTGTGTCCCTCCACTTCACTGCAAGCAATTGATTACATCTCAAGCATGCTGATTCGGGACTCTACAAGCCGTTGGGGGAAGCCCTGGCAATTAGATCGCTCGGTGCCACATGCGCCAATTCCACAATCAAAAAGTGACTAAAGTGGCACACTTGTGTAATAATTGTCCACGTACAAGTCGTACCCCTTTCGGAATATGGGTGACACCAAGTCCCAAACAATTTTGCCGCTGCTCCCTATGTAGTCTGGGCAGTTGGGGTTATCCACGTGACTTTCTCTTCCCTAAACCACAAAACTATATGTATAGTCTGTTGCCCTGTCACAGAGCTTATATATCTTGACCCCATATCTGGCACGCTTGCTGGGGAGATACTGTTTGAAAGACAGGCGGACAGAAAGCAAACAACTTGATAGGGAATAAACAAAGCTGTGAATTGTTGAAGTATTTTACAAGGGGCCGAATTTTGTGGAGTCGATCGTATGCAGGGTCACCCTGAGGACGACCGAGTTAATTGTTATTGAAATGCATGAATCACAAAATCTGCTCATATCTAGTCCTGGCCATGGAAGCAGAGAACACGGGCATGTGGTGAATGTGGTCAGTGGACCGAGATGACTGCAAATCATTTTTTTTTTGTTATGCCCATGAGGAGGGATAGGCCCAGAAAGTTCTTAAATTCAGTAACCTTAATAGGTTTCCAGGCACATTCTCTGGCAAGGGTCAAATGGGGATTTGCGGCTATAAATTGACCAGCATATCATTTGCTTTGGTCCACAATAGATCTGTAGAGATCTTCCGTGTAAAACTGCAAATAAGTCAACTGAAGTAAAATTCGCTGTTTCCACCTGAATTCCGGTTTGGCCGGTGAATGGGGAAAGTACAGGTGCTGTAGAAGTGGTGGGCTCCCAATCACAATTGGCAAACGCAGCAGGAAGGACACTATGGGCTCTACGAGCCTGCATTTGAATTCTTGATAGCTGCGGGGCACTACTTGTGCTAGCCACCACACCAACGTGAACTGCATGTATGGGACTCGCCACGTCACCAAGTGTTACTACAGTGCTGGTTTGTCTAAGACCAGGATGTACTAGGCCGCTGGTGCTTGCCAGTTTACCAGAAGGTTGAGCTGCACTAGTACTGGCTCTCTGCTCTATATGAGAACTTTGCGGTTGTTGCACCTCAGCGACAGAAGAATGGGGTCGGGTACGCCTGATTTTAGCAGGGACCACTACTCCATCGTCAGAGCTATTTGTCAGGGTGCCACTGCTCTCTACGGATTTGTATACTGAGCCTGAATCTGACAGCGAGGCTTTCCCTTTGCTCTTATCCGTCATGCTCAGCAACGTGTAGGCCTCTTCACTAGTGTACCTCTGGACATTTTGGCCACTAAATTTATAGGTACAAACTATTGCGACTCACAGGCAAAAGAGCACCTTGTTGTCAGAGACTGCTTCTATCGTTACCAAAATTTTTTTAGTGTTGCAGTTATGTGTGCTGTGTTTTATAAGTGACAGTGATCTATTGATACTGCACTTGGGTGGGCTGGACTGGATGGAGGGGCTAAACGCAGGTGCTAGCAGGTGTCTGGGCTGATCTTGCGAATGCTGCATTTTTGGCAATACTATACTACTGGGGACGCTATACTAGTTCTGATCAGATCAAAGATATTGATCCGTTCAAACACTATACATATAAGGGAGGTGTATGGTGTATGTGTTTGTGCAACTGGAACTAATCTGACGCTGCCTGGGATTGACGCTGACCCTTATCACACACTAAAACTGATGTCACCCGTGACGCTAATACGGTTATCAGAAAAATATCTGTACACTATACTAGTGACACACTGACGGGGTTAATGGGTTAACTGGGGAGGGGGGCAATCAAGGGGTTAAACCTTTAATAGGTAATGTATGGCGGGTACCCTAACGCTATAAGAAAACTGACGGTGACACTAAATACAGTGGTCAGAAAGGGTTAACTGAGGGTGAACAGAGGGTTAATGGAGGCTACCCTAAACCTACCTGGGCCTACTACTAACTACCCTAATGCTGATTAGTGTCACAAGTGACACCAGTACAGTGATCAGTGAAAAATCTGAAAACTGCCCTTGGTGGCACTGTGACAGGGAGTGAACGTGAACGAATTAACTGGGGGGAACTATCGGGGGGGGGGGGGGTGAAGTGTGTGCCTACGTGTACTGGTGTTAGTGTATTTTTTGGTGTACTCACAGTAAGATGTCCTCTTCTCGCACTGGAACCGAAAAGAGCTCCACGAGAGTAGGTGACATCACTTCTTCTGCCTGTGTTTACATTACACAGGCAGAGGACAGTTTACCATTTGCCAGAACCGATCACAAGAACCAGGCCAGAGATCATTGGCCTGGGTCTGGAGACTGGTTCTAGATCAAATTTGATTGTCGGGGGGTGCGGGTGCGAGCGCCGTACAGCTTTGGTGATTAGCGCAGAAGAGCTAATCTGTCGCCGTATAACCCCTTCCCATTTCATGCTGTCGGCAATGGCACCACATGGAAGAGAAATGTTACACGGCCCGAGAAAGAAAATAATATCTTTACACAAAGGTGAAGGCTACAAGAAGATCGGCAAAGCTTTACTCATCAGTCAGAAAACTGTAGCAAAAGTGATACAAAAATTTAACAAAGATGAAACTGCACCCATCTCACAGAGACGTCCAGGCCGCCTACGGAAGTTAACACCTCGACAGGAGCGTCTTCTGGTGAGAAGGGTTGAAGAAAATCGCCATGCAAGTTTACTGCAGTTAGCTAAAGAATTAGAAAGACTAACTAGGATGATTGTTTCCCATGACACATTACGGCGTACACTGCAGATGATCGGCATGCATGGGTGTCGTCCACAAAGGAAGCCTCGCCTACAACCCATGCACAAAAATCCTGCCTAGAATGTGCCAGGGCCCATGCTGAAGAAGATGACTACTGGGAGTCTGTACTCTGGATTGATGAGACAGACCAAGATAAATGTTTTGGGAACTGATAGCTTGAAAACTGTATGGTGTCGCAAAGGTGAGCAGTACAAAGAAAAATACATGGTGCCTACGGTGAAACATGGTTGTGGCAGTGTCCTTCTGTGGGGTTGCACGAGTGCTGCTGGTGTCGGGGAGCTCCATTTCATTGATGCTATCATGAATTCACAGATGTACTGCTTTATATTACAAGAGAAGATGCTACCGTCACTCCGTGCCCTTGGTCGTCGTGCACTTTTCCTGCATGACAATAATCCAAAACACACATCTAAGGCCACTGTTGCATTTCTGAAGAACAGGGTGAAAGTAATTCAGTGGCCAAGCATGTCTCCTGATCTAAACCTAATGGAACACTTATGGGGAATTCTGAAGAGACAAGTTGAGCATCACTCTTCATCCAGCATCCAGGTTCTAAGAGAGGTCGTTCTTGAAGAATGGAAAAAGATACATGTTGCAGTATGTCATCAACTTGTTCATTCCATGCCTAGAAGTATTGGTGCTGCCCTTACAAATCATGGAGGTCATACAAAATACTACATGTGGTAGTTTGTTGTGGGATGTATTCATTTGTGCATCAACTAATTTGAGTAAAACTGAAGATTTTGTAATCTTAACTTATATTATTAAATGTACTTTTATGTAATGAGCTAAACAAATGTTCTATAAAGATTAGTTTTGTGAAAATTTTGGAAATTGTTCTTGTGTTTATTGAGATATTGATTAAAATCTTATTTCAAAAGGGGTGTACTCATTTATGCTGAGCTGTGTGTGTGTGTGTGTGTGTGTGTGTGTGTGTGTGTGTGTATATATATATATATATATATATATATACAAAAATGTATCAGTTCTAATGTACTTACTGCCTATCTCATTTCTTGAGACCCTGAAATGCCAGGACAGTGCAAATACCCCCCAAATTACCCCTTTACAGTCCAAGGTATTTAGTAAGAGGCATGGTGAGTTTTTTGAAGTTGTATATTTTTTTTTTTTGTCCTTTTTTTTAAATTTTTGTTTGTTTTTTTTTTTTTTAAATTAAGAAACAATTTTTTTTCTCAAAGTTGTCATTTTAACAAGCTATTTCTCACACAACATGGACATACCTGCAATTACACACCAAAACACATTCCTGAGTGTGGGAAATACCACGTGTGAGACTTTTTCACAGCCTAGATGCATAGATTTTGTACTCTCCAGTTTTAGTAAATTAACCTCAATGAGTCTTTTGAAAAAAAAATTCTCTCCTACCCCAGAGGCTCATGCCTCTACTGGTAGGACGTTCATCCCTCCTAGTCTTCCAATGCAAAGTTTAAAACTTGAAAATACTTTTGTAAGAAGGCAGATCTCCAAACTAGCAAGGACTGGTTCCAAGGTCTCTTTCAAGTGATTTGGTGCCCCCAATTTTAAGAGTGGAAAATGTTTCTGTGCTTACTGGTCCTAGAAAATTTGAGATGCCTACGTCTAGAATGTCACTTCCAGTTGCTACAAACTGGAGTTTAGCACTCTTCTTCCTTTCCACATTATGCTGTCAAACTTACCTTCTTCTCAATCTTGGCTGGCGGATCTGCTTGCTGCTGCCCAGCAGCTCTTGTCTCAAAGGGTCATCATCCCTATACCTACAGAAGTACATTTTCAAGATTTCTACTCATACCTTTTTAGGTTGCCAAAAGGAACAATGAAGTCCTGCCTATTATGAATTTTAAGACTCAACTTATTCCTACATGTGCAAAACCTGGCAGGTTGGTTATTGCCTCCCCTCTCCTGGGGGATTTTCTGGCCTCAGTAAATATCCAAGATGCTTACCTATGCATTGCTATCTTTCCGCGCTTTGCTGTTGGCATATCTGGTCAATTAGGCAGTGCTGTACACCCAGTCTCACTCCACACCATTGAAACTCAACATTCTGGCACAAACAGATCTTTTACCTTTTAATACCTCATGTGTTTAATCCCCTAAGGCCAGATTAACATGGTGGATTTGGATTTCTGTCTCAGCTCTGGAGTTAGGAAGTCCACAGATTTGAAAGGTTCTTGCATTGGATGCCAACCTCTCGAACTGGGGAGCAGTCTCTGACATCCAGGGAGCTTGGTCGTCTGACGTTCGCTTTCTCATCTATATTCTAGGACTAAGGAATATTTGATGTCTCTTTAAGCTAGACTTCTCTATTTCGGGGATACCCAAAGAAAATCCAGTCACAGTGCCATTGCCGTGCACTATGTCAGTTATTAAGGACGCACCAGAGGTCATGCCACTTGGAGGGAAGCCAACTTGATTCTGCCTTGGGCAGAACTTTACTTTCCGGTCCTGTCCGCCATCCTCATTCCAGGCATGAAAAATTTGTAAGGCAGACTTTCTCAGTTTTTGGCATCTGGATCCAGGGAAAGGATCCTGGAGATGTTTTCAAGCCCTCTTCCATAGGTGATAGATTCCAGACTTGAATGCATTGGCTTTTCAGCATTGCGCAGCCTTTTTTCAGATTTGCAAGACTGCCACCTGGCCTTCTGTTTATGCGTTTTGTTAAGTTTCACTAAACAGATGTTCATGCTTCCTGATGCTAGTTTCGGGTGTCAGGTGTTGGACTCTGGCTTAGGCTCTGAGTCTGTCAAGCCTTCTAAAACAATTTGTTACGCGGGTCTGTTGGCTTTGTTTACTGTGTTGCCCACCCTCAGTTGGACTACTTTTGGACGTCCCAGTCATAATGAAAAAAACGCTAGTGTCATGTACTGTACTACTAGGAAAATTGGATTTTCTGCTTACCCGTAAAATCCACTTTTTGGAGTACAGTACAGATCTTTTTCCTCTGCTCTTAAAAATTGAGGTTTGCTGGGAGTGGGAGGGGTTTATGTGGGGGTGTCCCAGCAGCCTTCTTTCTTTGCTAGTATTCAATTACCTAAATGTAGCTTCATACTACCCAGTCATAATGCTTAAAGAAGAAGTGTGGGTGATAAAAAAAACAAACATACATACTCAGCTATGTGGTAGCTGCATTGGTCCATTGCTGCAGCTGAGCAGAGAACCTTGACTGTCAATCACCACTCTCAGCTCTGCTCCTCCAGCATTCACTGGAGGTCTGGCCTTTGGCGGGGGTGGGAATGGCTGTCTCAGACTCCCAGCGGCGAGGTGAGAGGCAGAGCCAGCTGTCAGTCAGTCATATGGGTAAATCCCGTCCACTGATCTGTCATTTGGGTGGTTCTCTGACCCAGAAGAGAAGTACGGCCAAAAAAAGTGTTGGCCATAGTTCTTTTAAAGAGCCTGTGTCCCATACTGTACGCTAAGATATTGGTTTTGCTGGTTAGTCAGAAATTCTAGTTTACATTAAGCCGATATATTCAAATGTATATCTTAAGAAATATTTTAGTCATTTTATTTTAGTAAGATTCTGCTATGTAGATCCATCCATAAAGCTGGACTGACTTCTGCTAAGTATTTGCTTCTTTGTTCTTTTCTAATGTATAGTAATTTGTAGACTGCAGGTGTGGCCAGGATATGCAGCTAGCATACGCAGGACAGACGGAGGCCTGTTTCTTATAGCGGACATTACCCACAAGATTATCCGAAATGACTCTGTACTTGACATCATGTAAGTTAATATTACGCAAGATATGTTTTATACCTATAAATAGGTGGTTTTATACTTAGATAGGACTGCCCATAAGAGCTGTTGAGGTTTTTTTTTTGCTACCGTAGAGAGAGTAGTTGAACAAGAGCATGGGGGAATAGCGAATATCCATTTTGAGCTTACGAATGTGTTATACACAAAGTGCTATTTGACCTTCTTGAAGGGGGAGCACGTGTGGCACACATCACGCAGCGTGGATAAAGCATTTTTATTTATGAGCACATTGTAAGGACTTCTCTTTAAATCTCATATAAAGACTTTTGTAATTGATCTCTTGCTTTTATGCATTTGGTGGGAGGTGTTTTATAGTATGAAATTTGTCTTAACAGTACACTTAATTTTTCTAATTGATGAACATAAGCACTTTATTGATGGGATTTCATTATTTTGTTATATTTGTAAGGATTTTTATGCACCACTAGCACTTTGTTTTACATTGTAATATTTATATGTTTGATGGAGATTGTGATATTTGAAGTGTTTACGAATAGTTTTCACTGCATTTTTTATTATCACATGTATATTACACATTTGTACACAGTAGCACTTTGATAAGAGGAGGGTGTGTTTTAGTTCTGGACTACTATACACTTTCATTGGTGAGAGGAAAGTGCATTGTAGTTTAGTTCCCCCTTTTTGTATTTTAGATCTTTTGTATCCTGGTTTAGGATACATAGAGTGGAAGCAGCTGCAGTATAGGGACATCTATAGCGCAGAAAGTTTGACATTCAAGTTATTTTGCTGCCTAGTGTCCCACTCCTGTAGGTGGCACTCCAAACAAAACTATAACTTATATAGAGTAAATGGGGAAACTGGAAACGAGGCAGCAATCGTATGCATTCCACACCTCGCTTTAGAATCGCTGGTATCTACGCCTCGATTGGATGTACAAACCAAGCCAACCATAAATAAACAAAAGATGAACATGCAACCTTTTTGTTTATCTTTGTCTTGGTTTGCACACAAAAAATATAATTTCTTTATCATACATCATGGGACACAGAGCCTAAGTAATAACTTTTAGGAGTTTTGGGCCACCTTTATGTGATGGACACTGGTATACCCAATACAGGAAGTTCACTCCCCTATATAACCCCTCCTCCTTCCAGGAGTACCTCAGTTTTTTCGCCAGTTTCTAAGGTGTTTGTCACGAGTGAATTTGTGCTCTGAGGAGTTCCAGGAGGGGTCCATGCTGGATTTAAATAACCTCCACATACCGAATCCATCCAAGCCACAGGCCAAATTGGATGGTACCCGGGCCTCGCATAGAAGAACAAGATTTAGCCTGTAAGCCTCTCTTTTGAGGGCTGGACCCCAGGACCCAGGACTCTTTTTGGTCATGCTACATTACCTAAAGTTGATCCTGAGGGGTGCTATACAGGTCTTAAGGCGTGGAACCCTTATAATTGGGACCCGGTCTTTGAAGGTTTTTTTTTTTTTTCCAAAATCTTTTTATTGGTTTTTAAAAAGAGAAACAAAAACAGATAAAGAGAACAAACAGTTAAACACAAATTGGTCTAATATGATGTCTATGTGATCCTTGCAGGAATCACGCTGTCACCTTATTCATGAAAAATATATTATGAAATCAGTCATGGCGGTACAGTTTACTGGGTCATGAGGTGGTGCTATGTGCAGTTGTACATGGTAAAATAGCATATTGTAGATTATTGTGTACACCTGGCACCCGCTTGGGAGCTACTTTGTGATTGGGGTCTACTGAGAGGCCTCTGAAGCGGTGGAGGGATCTGCCAGCCACTTAGACCAGACTTTGTTATATTTGTTGGGGCAGCCTCTGTTGTCATATGTGTCTTTATACAGAGGTAAGCTATTGTTGATTAATTGTTTCCACAAGGAGAGAGGAGGGGGGGTTGGTTTGCGCCAACTAAGTGCTATAACTTTACGGGCATAGAACAGGAGCAATCCCACCAGTGTGCGTCCCGCCACCGTAGGAATTAGTTGTTCTACCAGGCCTAGTATGCAGATTGACATTGATGGTTGTAGTGGCACAGAGGTGATTTGTGTGATGAAGTCCAATATCTCCCTCCAGTATCCGACAATTGCCGGACAGGTCCAGAAGATGTGGGTGAAGTCCCCAGGAGTCCCACCACATCTCCAACATCCGGGAGGGGAGTCGGGGTTCATTTTGTGTAGTCTGTGAGGGGTAAATTATGCCCGATGGACTATCTTGAATTGGATCAGGCGATCTCTCAGAGAGACCAGGGAGCTAAATGGGAAATCCCATATGTCATCCCAGTCATCGTTGTCAAAATTGGGGATGTCATGGGACCACTTAGATCTTAGCTTTTCCATAGTCGGGAGGGAGGTGACAGTCAGGTGTGAATATAATTGAGAAGTGGGTTTTTTCGCACAATCTGATCTAAGAAGGTCCTCCAGTGAAGATTGGACTAGTTGAGGAGGGGAGTTGGAGAATTGGTGACTGAAGGCATGGGAAAGTTGAAGGAATCGGAAAAAATAGGACTGTGGTATATTAAAATCGGAGTTTAGTTTGGAGAGCGGGACTAGGGATTGATTGGAGATAATCTGTGCCACCGTTTTAATGTTAAATTTGGTCCAGGCATGAGGCTCAGGTAGTTTATAGATGTGCTCCAGGGTTGGGTTTATCCAAAGGGGAGCATTGGGTGAGATTGCCTGTTGAGGGTATTTTTCTAATTTGAGGGTCTTTGAAGGTTTACTAACGCACCCGTGATGGGTGACGTTTGGATCTGTCTTTTTTTCAGCAGTATCCTGCAGCGGGAAAAAGGTTAAGGGAAAAAGCCTAGGAATTGTAAAAAGTCCATCTATGCCTTTTTCTTCCATATGAAAAACATTGTAATGCCTTAAAATGTCCACTAGAGGGAGTAAAAATACACATACCTTGGTACGTTGCTTCTCTGCAGCTCTGTGTTCAGCTATAAACAGCGGCTGTCACATTACGGCTAGGCGGCACAGCTCTCGTTCTGGGAGGGCGTCCTATGACGCCCCCGCCTTCCTGGCCCACCAGGGGGCACGCACCGCCGGCGGCACTCGCGCGCGCTCGCCGTGTCACCGGGGACCCGATGCGCATGCCCGCCGGCTGCGATTGCCCCGGTAACACAGCAGGACCGTGGATCTGTGCGTGTAAACACACGGATCCACGTCCTGTTAGGGGAGAGGAGACTGATGGTGTGTTCTAAGTACAGGGGAACACCGATCGGTGTCCTCCCCTTGTGAGTCCCCTCCTCACACAGTTAGAATCACTCCCTAGGAAACATTAATCACTCGATCACCCCCTAGTGTTAACCCCTTCCCTGCCAGTCACATTTATACAGTATTCAGTGCAATTTTATAGCACGGATCGCTGTATAAATGTGAATGGTCCCAATGTGTCAAAAGTGTCCGATATGTATGCCACAATATCGCAGTCATGATAAAAATCGCATATCGCCGCCATTACTATTAAAAAGAAATAAATAAAAAATAAAACTGCTATAAATCTATCCCCTATTTTATAGACGCTATAACTTTTGCGCAAGCCAATTAATATACGTTTATTGCGTTTTTGTTTTGTTTTTTACCAAAAATATGTTGAAGAATACATATCGGCCTAAACTGAGGAAAACATTTGTTTAAAGAAAAAAAAATTGGATATTATAGCAAAAAGTAAAAAATATTGTGTTTTTTTTTCCAAACTTGTCACTTCTTTTGTTTAAAAAAATTAAAGGTGATCAAATACCACCAAAAGAAAGCTCTATTTGTGGGGGAAAAAATGATAACAATTTCATCTGGGTACAATGTTGCATGACCGCGCAATTGTCATTCAAAGTGTGACAGCGCTGATAAATGGCTTGGGCATGAAGGGGGTGAAAGGGCACTGTATTGAGGTGGTTAATTGAACAAAGATGTTCCTCTCCCCCCTGGGGAAACTAAGAGGCTGGGGGTAAGCTTATTGTGTATAAATGTCTCCTGTTAAAACATGTGGAGAAAACGCACCCCCCCCCTCCCGGAGGGGTGCGGTGGTGGCTTCCTATGGGTAAATGACTCACATTTAGATGTCAGCTGCCTTCTAATGATTTGGATCAAAAGCCTTGTTGCGCCAAGCCTGGTTCGCATAGAAAGTCTGGCAAGCGCCAGACAGCGATCACAGCTTACTTTCCATTGGGTCTGCATTGCAGACCCAAATACCGCGCTGTCAGTGCGCGCACTAAGGTTCATTTTAAAACAAGGAGGAGGGCGGGTACTGGAAGGGCCGTGGCTTAAGGCAGGCAGTGCGGTGTGGGATGTAGTGTCCACGTGGAGCACACTGAGGATCAATCGGGCTCATACCTGAAGTTTTTTTTTTATAAAACAGATGTTCTCATTGTCAGTAGATCTCTATCAGAGCAACTGAAGAGAAGCAGTCTGTCACACAGAACACAGGAGCGCTGGGGCATGTAAGGGATGTATACAGGCATTTCCAGTACAGGAAATACATGGTTACTCAGCATCAAGCTGATTATATGGTGGCATTGTTTTGCTAGACTATTGCTCAGCAAGTAGTACATTTTACTAGAGTGCCTCTGCTTTTGTGCTTAGCACTATGGCTTCCAGAGTTACCACAAAGGTACCGAAAGTTCCTTCCCCTGGGGCTGGGAACGCCAGTCATGCCTCCACACTGTCATCCTCTCCGGAGATACCAGATATGGCAAGCTAGGGTGAGTCATTGGCACCAATTGGTGGTGCAACTGCTTCTCACACTTCAGTCCCTGTATACGTGACTGAAGATGCATTTTCCTCTGCCCTGCAGGGCCTAAAAGGGATATTAGCGGCTTTAATCGCATCCTCCATCCAAATGGATAAGAAGCGTGCTAGATCCCCCTCCCCCACCTCAAACCCTTTACCAAGGGAACAGTGGGTAAAGGATGAGGTATTACCCTCAGGTGATCATGTGGGAAAACAAGCCGATTATTCCTCTGCGGAGGAAACAGTTGATAAACCTTTTTCTGCCTCGCAATCTAAGAGATTGCCGGTACAAACTCTTATGGAGGTGGTTTGTTCCACTTTCATGCTGCCTCTAACAGAATCAGCTGAAAGTTTGATTTCTTCCTTGGGTTCTTTAAAACCTTTTTCATGCGTTTCCGGTCCATGCATTACTAGAAAAGCTTATTCATGCTGAATGGGATCACTCATATAAGCATTTTCTCCCTCAAAGAGATTCTCAGTTCTCTATCCCATGGAGGAGAAATTCACCCAAAAGAGGGAATGTACCAGCAGTTGACACTGCGATTTCCAGTGTGAATAAAAGTTTAACTTGTCCAGTAGCAAATGCTTATCCAACAGATAAAAAGTTAGAATTCCTGTTAAAATCCTCTTTTTCCTTAGCAGGGGCCATTACTCAGCCTGCAGTCGCTGCAATTGGCATCTGTCAGTCCCTAAAGGACCAGTTCAGAGAGGCCCTTAAGGAGGTCCATTCACAACGGACCCCTGAGTTGGCCGAACTACCAAAGGCATTATGTTTTGCTATAGACGCTATGAAAGACTCTATTCATCAGGCGCCCCGCCTTGCGCTTGTGCTAGTACGCATGCGTAGGACCTGTTAAAAAATTGATCAGCCGAAGCACCTTGCAAAAGGCTTCTGACTAGTTTCCCCGTTTCATGGGGATCGACTATTGGGAGTATTTGGATGAATACATCCAAACAATTTCTAGTGGGAAGAGTACTCTTTTGCCATTAAAAAGAAAGTATGAACGTCCTTCATTTAAACTGACTTTTTCTCCTGCGCCAGGGGCATCCGCCTCTAGGCAGTGGCGATGACCGTCAGACCCTTGATGAAAACCACAGGGTCATGCCCAGGCACAAAAGAAGACCTGGGGCCGAAAATCTGCAAAGCAGAATACTAAAGCTTCATTATGAAGAGGTGCCCCCTCTCGCCAGAGTGGGGGGAAGACTTCTGCAATATTCAGAAGTCTGGCAAGAGGAAATTCAGGACAGATGGGTCATCCCCACGATGTCTCTAGGATACAAACTAGAATTTCGGTAGTTTCCACCGTCTCATTTTCTGAGATCAAACGTTCCCAAAGATCCAGGGAAAAGGCAATCTCTGTTTCAAGCATTAAACCCATTACTGGTTCAGGGGGTGATCATACAGATCTCCACAAAAGAGCAAAGGTTTGGGGTTTTATTCAAACCTTTTTACGGTACCAAACCAAATGGTGATGTCAGACCCATTCTAGATCTAAGAATCAAAATTAGTTCCTGAAAATCCGCTCCTTTCGCATGGAGTCGATCAGGTCAGTAGTTTCTATCCTGCAAGGAAGAGAACTTCTGGTGTCCATCGACATCTGGGATGCATATCTGCATGTTCCTATATTTCCCGCTCACCAAAGGTTTCTGCGATTCTATGTAGAACAGCAGCACTTTCAGTTTGTAGCCTTACCCTTTGGGGTAGCTACACCCCCCCCCTGGGTGTTCACAAAGGTGCTGGCCCCACCTCTAGTCAGGTTAAGGGCACAGGGCATAACAGTCTTGGCGTACCTAGACGATCTTTTGATAATAGACCAGTTGGTGACTCGTCTGGAGCAAAATGTATGCATTACAACCAGTTACCTGGAAAGTCTGGGTTGTATTCTCAACCTAGAGAAGTCTTCCTTAAAACAGCTAAAAAATCTGGAGTATTTGGGCCTGATCATAGAGAGAGCCCAGAAAAAAGTTTTCTTGCCTCTGACAAAAATCAACTCCATACAAGAGCTGGTGCGGATGGTCAGGTCGAAAGGAGATCCCTCCATTCGCCTTTGCATGAGGTTGTTGGGAAAGATGGTGGCTTCGTTCGAAGCAGTCCCCTATTCCTAGTTCCATTCGAGACTGGTGCAAAACAGTATCCTGTCTGCTTGGAACAAAACCATCCAAGCTTTGGACTTGCCAATGCGGCTGTCCCCAAGGGTGTCCCAAAGCCTCAGTTGGTGGTTACTAACCCAGAATCTGCTGAAAGGAATATCCTTCAGACCAGTTATCTGGAAAGTGGTAACGACAGACACCAGCCTTTCAGGTTGGGGAGCAGTACTAGAGAAGACGACTGTCCGGGGACACTGGTTAAGAACCAAAAGAGCCTTGATTCGGGCAGTGCATCTGGCTCTGAAGGCCTGGACTTCCAGGTTAACCACTAAAGCCCTGGAACATTCAACATGAAGTTAGTCAACTTTGTGTCCAGGACAAGGGGATCCACTCGCATACGGAACAGATACGTTGGTGACCTCGTGGGATGAGTTCTCATTCCCCCCCTATTCAGTTGCTGCCACTACTTCTTTGCAGGATCAAGCTGGAAAGAAAGCCTGTAATTCTGGTAGCACCAGTATGGGCCCAGAAGGTCATGGTATGCAGAAATTGTAAAGATGGCAGAGTGTCCATGGTCCCTCCCGCTAAGGCCAGACCTGTTCTCACAGGGGCCGATATTCCATCCTACTTTACGAACGCTAAATTTAACGGCTTGGCTATTGAACTCCACATTCTAAAGAAACGTGGGCTTTCTGGGTCAGTTATCTCTCCCTTAATGCAAGGAAGCCAGCTTCCAGAACTATATATTACAGTCTGGAGGGCTTATGTTTCCTGGTGTGACTCCAAGGGTTGGCACCCTCGGAGAAATATAATAGGTAGAATTCTTGCCTTTCTACAATTAGGGGTAGAGATGAAGTTGGCCTTGAGTACTATTAAGGGCCAAGTCTCAGCCTTATAATTCTTATTTCAAAGACTTCTTGCTACGCATTCTTTTGTCCGGGGTTTTATGCAAAGGGTGATGTGGATTTTTCCGCCAGTTAAATCATCTTTGAGCCCATGGGACTTGTCAGTTTTACAAAAACAGCCATTTGAACCGATACAGCATCTTCCCTTAGCCCTTCTGACAATGAATCTGGTGTTCTTGGTTTTTATATCCTCAGCAAGGAGGGTTTTGGAATTGGCTGCTCTTTCTTGTAAACGGCCATATTTGATTATTCATGAGGACAGAGTGGTGTTACGCCCTCGTCCAGACTTTTTTCCAAAAGTGGTTTCAGGTTTTCACTTGAACCAAGATATTGTCCTGCCATCGTTTTTTCCAAAACCATGTTCCAGGGAAGAAGTCACTACATTTGTCTTGATGTGGTGAGAGCAGTGAAAATCTATTTAAAGAAAGCTGCTCAGATTAGAAAGACTGATGTCTTATTTATTCTGCCAGAGGGTCCTAAGAAAGGACAGGCACTGTCGAAATCCACTTTCACTATGTGGATTCGACAAGTTATAATTCAGACTTATGATTTAAGGGGAAAGATTCCTCCTTTTCAAGTCAAAGCGCACTCTACCAGGTCGGTTAGTGCTTCTTGGGCAGTGCGTCACCAGGCCTCCATGGCTCAGATCTGAAAGGCCGCAACTTGGTCTTCAGTACATACATTCACAATATTTTATCAGGTGGATGTAAGGAGGTATGAGGATATCGCCTTCGGGCGCAGTGTGCTGCAGGCAGCAGTACAAATCCTCAAGTCTGGGGGTGCCCTACGGGTCGTCTCTCCCTCCCCTCAAATAGCATTGCTATGGGACGTCCCATTAAGTTATTACTTAGGCTCTGTGTCCCATGACGTACGATAAAGAAAATAGGATTTTTATAACAGCTTACCTGTAAAATCCTTTTATTGGAGTACATCATGGAACACAGAGGTCCCTCCCCTCTTTTAGGGGTTTAGATATATTGATTTGCTACAAAAACTGAGGTACTCCTGGAAGGAGGAGTGGTTATATAGGGAAGTGAACTTCCTGTATTGGATATACCATTGTCCATCACCTGAAGGTGGCCCATAACCCATTAAGTTATTACTTAGGCTCTGTGTACCATGATGTCATGATGTACTCCAAGAAAAGGATTTTACAGGTAAGCTGTTATAAAAATCTTATTATTTGGGGTTCTAACTCATTTTCTAGCAACAGAATGCTGATCTTTCTGATTTGGCACAGGATTAAATGCTGATCTTTAGAGGGGCTAGCAGGTATCATTCCAAAATCTTCTCCTGTACCCCTGCCACCTCATATACCAATAAATGCTTATGCAAATACTGGCAATGCCTGGCTCACACTCTTATTCTTCCATCACCTTCTTATTGGGCAGCGATACAGAGCATTATAGCTATAGGGTAGTAAGAAGAATATTAGAACGTAGACCAGCTTTAACCACTCACCCACTGGGCACTTAAACCCCCTTCCTAACTAGACCAATTTTCAGCTTTCGGTGCTCACATTTTGAATGACATTTACTCAGTCATGCAACACTATACCCATACGAAATCTTTGTCCTTTTTTTCACATATATAGAGCTTTCTTTTGGTTGTATTTAATCACTGCTGTGTTGTTTATTTTTTGCGCAAAAAATGAAAAAAAAAAAACGAAAATTCTGTTAAAACAAAAACAACTTTTTTTTTCGTTTCTGTTATACAATTTTGAAAATTAGTAATTTTTGTTATAATAACTCATATCAGTGTATATTTTTTGGTCTTCGTAAAAGTTGTAGAGTCTACAAGCTGTGGTGATCACACCTGATGTACTGACGGCCTACCTCATTTTTTGAGCCAGGAAAGTACAAATACCCCCTAAATAACCCCTTTTGAGAACAGACCTTCCAAAGTATTCAGTAAGAGGCATGGTGAATTTTTTGAATTTTTTCCCACAATTCTTTGAAAAATAAAGTTTTTTTTCCCACAAAATTGTCATATTAACAGGTTATTTCTCACACGGCATGTGCATACAACAAATTACACCCCAAAACACATTCTGCTACTCCTCCTGAGTATGGCTATACCACATGTGAGCCTTTTACACAGCATGGCCACATACAGAGGCCCAACATGCAGGGAGCACCATCAGGCGTTATAGGCGCATATATTACACATATAATTTTATGACTACTTCTTGCACTTTTGAATTCCCAGGACAATGGAAACACCCAATAAATTACCCCATTTTGGAAAGCAAACACCCCAACGTATTTTCTATGAGACATAATGAGTCTTTTACACATGCCATTTTTTTTTTTTTTATTCTAAAGATGTCCATTTATAAAATATTTCCAACACATAGCATGTACATAGCAAAAATTACACCCAAAATTATAATCTGCTACACCTCCTGAGTATGGCGATATGATGTGTTTGAGACTTTTCCACAGCCTGGCCACATACAGAGGCCCAACATGCAGGGAGCACCATCAGGTGTTCTAGGGGCATACATTTCAAATCTAATTTGACTACCTATTACACTTTTGTGAAGCACTCTCGTGGCATGGATTTGGCATGAATGAGAACTGATGAGGCATGGATGAGCATGAATGAGACATAAATGAGCCATGGATGGGGATGGCTGAGCCGTGAATGTGGATGGCTGAGCCGTGAATGGGAATGAGTGCAGGAATGGGCACAGATCAGCGCTGTGGGCACTACAGATCCAGCCCACAGCACTGCTGCACCCAATCTCTCTCCTCTCACTGTACTGATCGTTGCAGAGAGGGGAAGAGCTAAGCTGGGCATGCACTGGCTTTCCGTCATTTGACAGAGTGATCATGTGGTAAAGGGCCTCTGTCATCGACCCATTACTCTCATCGGTGATGCTCTGGGTCCGGTCACTGAGATTCCTGGGTGCGCGCGATTCTGGGAGTACATTTTAGTACGCCCTCCCAGAATTATCAGACTGCACTGCTGCTGTGTTTTGGCTATGATACAAAAAAGACGCCACTTGCTCCCATCTATAGCTGGCTATCGCAGTAAGAAGCATTGGAAGGCTAACAGGTACAAACAAGGCCAAGGATAAATACAAGGGAAAAACCAAGCTTAACTTACCACTAGCCCGCAGGCAGCCAAATAACCTAACAGTATGCCTTAAAAGCCGGGGTTTAGTCTGCACACAATTCCAAATGAATGCGTAAGCCACAGAGCCTCGTCAAGGCACCCTGGCTATGACCCGGTCGGTAAGTAATTAAACACTGTTGGGAAACAGCAGTACGGTACCACTTATTATTGTAACGTATGTTCCAACTTGCTGCTTTATTTCAGGCCATTCATTTTAAATGGGCCTTACACAAGCATATCAAATATTATTAAAACAAACATACTGGTGCATCTCAAAAAATGTGAATATCATCAAAAAGGTAATGTATTTCAGTAATTCAATTCAAAAAGTGAAACTCGTATATTCTATAGATTCATTACACACAGTGAGATATTTCAAGCATACCTTTCTTTTAATTTTGATTATGGCTTACAGCTAGTGAAAGCCCAAAATTCAGTATCTCAGAAAATTAGAATATTGTGAAAAAGTTCAATATTGTAAACTCATGGTGTCACACTCTATTTAGCTAATTAACTCAAAACACCTTGTAAAGGTTTCCCGAGCCTTTAAATGGTCTCTCAGTTTTGTTCAGTAGGTTACACAGTCATGGGGTAGACTGCTGACTTGACAGTTGTGCAGAAGACAGTCATTGACACTCCGCAAGGAGGGTAAGTCACAAAAGGTCATTGATGATGAAGCTGGCTGTTCAGAGTGCTGTATCCATGCATATTAATGGAAAGTTGAGTGGAAGGAAAAAGTGTAGTAGAAAAAGGTGCACAAGGAACAGGGATAACTGCAGCCTTGAGAGGATTGCAAAGTAAATGCCATTCAAGAATTTGGGGGAGATTCACAAAGAGTGTACTATGGCTTTTGTCAGTGCTTCAAGAACAACCACACACAGACGTATCCAGGACATGGGCGACAACTGTCACATTCCTTGTGTCAAGCCACTCCTGACCCAGAGATGTCAGAAGTGTCTTACCTGGGCTAGGAAGAAAAAATGACTGGACTGTTGCTCAGTGGTCCAAAGTCCTCTTTTCGGATGAAAGATGTAAATTTTGCATTTCATTTGGAAATAAAGATCCCAGAGTCTGGAGGAAGAGTGGAGCGGCACGGAATCCAAGTTGCATTAGGTCCAGTGTGAAGTTTCTACAGTCAGTGATGATTTGAGGAGCCATGTCATCTGCTGGTGTTGGTCACTGTGTTTTATCAAATCCAAAGTCAGCGCAGCCCTCTACCAGGAAATTCTAGAGCACTTTATGCTTCCCTCTGTTGACCATCTTTATGGAGATGCTGATTTAATTTTCCAGCAGGACTTGGCACCTGCCCACAGTGCCAAAAGTACCATTACCTGGTTTAATGATCATGTTATCACTGTGCTTGATTGGCCAGCAAACTCATCTGAACTAAACCCTATAGAGAATCTGTAGGGTATTGTCAAGAGGAAGATGAGACACTAGACCCAACAATGCAGACGAGCTGAAGGCCTCTATCAAAGCAACCTGGGCTTTCATAACATCTCAGCAGTGCCACAGGCTGATCGCCTCCATGCCCACACCACATTGATGCCGTAATTTATCGAGTGCATGCTATGCTGTACATGGACATACTTTTCAGTAAGCCAACATTTCTGTATTAGAAATTCTTTTTTTATTAGTCCTATTTAATAGAATGAACCCACAAGGGGAGAAAGCTGGGAAAGGTTGATGAGACTATACAATACCAAACAGAAAGGGGAGAGAAAAAGAAGGGTATACTGATGTATCCAATTAAGAAGTACAAGCTAAAAGTTGCAATGTTTTATTAAATTCAAGATTAAAAGAAACCCCTTTTGAAGGGGGCAACATGATGGTTGTCACAAAAAGCTTTGGCTGAAAAAACAATACAAGATGCCACAAATTGCCAATTTAGAGACACAATGAATGAATATATGATGAACAATATAGACGCAAGGAACCCCAACGCGTTTCATTGTTCTACGTCTTTAGGGGGTAAGCGTCAATTGTAGATTTTTGAGGGTCTCTGCAAGATATACAACAATCAGTATATATAATATATAGTGTAATACATACAGACAGTCATAATATGAAAAATTTTTTTAACCACTTAAGGACTGGGCCTATTTTTCAGACTCTGTGTTTACAAGTTAAGATCATTTTTTTTGCTAGAAAATTACTTAGAACCACCAAACATAATATATGTTACTTTTTATGGAAAAAATACACTTATTTAAATTAAAAATTAAGACAAAAGTTAAGTTAGCCCAATTTTTTTTATATTGTGAAAGATAATGTTACGCCGAGTAAATTGATACCCAATATGTGACGCTTCAAAATTGCGCCCGCCCATGGAATGGCGACAAACTTTTACCCTTAAATCTCCAAAGGCGACGTTTAAAAATTTCTACAGGTTACCAGTTTTGAGTTAGAGGAAGTCTAGGGCTAGAATTATTGCTCTCACTCTAACGATCGCGGCGATACCTCATGTGTGGTTTAAACATTGTTTTCATATGCGGGCGCTACTCACGTATGCGTTCGCTTCTGCACACGAGCTCGTTGGAACGGGGTGCTTTAAATTTATTTATTTTTTTTATTTAACTTTTTATTTATTTTGACACTGTCCTTTAAAAAAAAAAAAAAAATTGGATCACTTTTATTCCTATTAAAAGGAATGTAAACATCCCTTGTAATAGAAAAAAAAAAAAGCATGACAGGACCTCTTAAATATGAGATCTGGGGTCAAAAAGACCTCAGATCTCATATTTACACTAAAATGCAACAAAAAAAAAAATGCTATGGAGCCAAGTGGGGGCCATCTTTCCCTCATTCGTCAGCCAACCAAATTGGAGAGGACGTGATTGTCTCCGCCCCTACCAGTGGCTCCGGTAAGTGGCGACGACCCCACCGGAGCACGGCGGGGGGGGGGGGGCGTGCCCCTCACTCGCCCCTCACTTGCCCCTGATAAAAGTGATCTTGCGGCAGAGAGACCACTTTTATCTGAAAGCGGACCGCCCGCTGAAGAAGATAGCGGATTTATGGCAGCTATCGGCTGCCATAACAACGGTACTCCTCTTCAAACAGCTGACGTATAACGACGGCGGGCAGTCCGAAAGTGGTTAATAATACGATTTTGTACACATGTTCAAGTGATAAATAAGCACATAAGAATATACTTAGTTGAAGTATACTGGGTGTCTCTGAGTCAAGGCAGCAAATAGAAAGGTCACTCCAAATCCAATCAAGAACACAAGGGATAGGTGGAGTAGCAAGTCCTAGAGGATACATAAGTCGATAACAAAAAAAGCCTACTATAGTATGAAAAAAGGGATCAAATTCCACCAACTGGATAAATGTATGAATAGATTGGAATGGTACCCTAAAATTTTAAAGTATCCCCAAAATAATAGGTATCAACGGCAAATACCCGGCTGGGGGTCCAGTCTCTCCTTAGTCCCTCGCTGGTGACACTATCAACTGGTCAAAGAATAAAGTAAAAAAGTAAATAAGGATTGTGTATAAAGATGCAATTAAGGTATGTATTGGGGAATAATATCGGGCTTTTTCGGCAAATAAAACCTATAGTGCCTGCGATCTGAGATAGTGGTGTATTACCTACATCAACAGAGTTCTCAAGGAGACATAGGTGGATAGTAGTAATCCCAGGGAAGAAGGCCAGATGGTGTGGACTCTCCAGGGTTGCCAGAAGGGAGTAAAGGGGCAGGATCCAGCCCATATAAAGGCGTGAATGACGAGGTCATGTGTCAGAAGGGTCCAATAAATTGTATAGGCTTTGATGGCAAAAACAAAGGACAGGTGTCCTTATATCCTCCGCCGTAATCTCCGGAAGTGGACCCGGCAAAGGGTGGCGTCGCTTCCGGTTGCGGGAAGCTGTGGCTGCCAGGATGGAGAGGGACATAGTTAAACAGAGATATGGCAGACATGTAGTATATTCCAAAGGGGCAGACGCGGAATACCATGATCAATGCCTCCATAAATAACTAATTTATAACATCCTTAGCCTTGGTTCACACTGCCACGACTTGTCATGTGACTTGAGAGTTAAAAGTAGCATGGCAGGTCGCACCTAATTAATGGCAATTGAACTGTTCTAATGGGTGCAATTCAAGTTACAGCGACTTATAAAAAGGTTCCTGCACTACTTTTTTATGCAACTTCACCGTGACTTACATTGACTTATCTATCTCTTTAAAGTTGCCTAGATGTGAACCGGCACTTAGTGTAATGTGTGGAAACTCTATTAAATAATCAAATATAATTGGATTTTTCCTGAAGCTTACCTGTAAAATCCTTTTTTTGGAGTACATCACGGGACACAGAGCAGCCATAATAATTACTATGTGGGTTATTCGCCACCTATAGGTGAAAGGACACTGGAAGATCATTTAAACAGGAGGTCCTCCCCTATATAGCCCCTCCTACACAGGAAGTACCTCAGTTTTGTAGCAAAGCAATGAATATCCCAGCAAAGAGGGGAGGGACATCTGCGTAACGTGATGTACTCCAAGAAAAGGTTTTTACAGGTAAGCTGTAGGAAAAATCCAATTTTCTTTATCTTACATCACGGGACACAGAGCAGCCATAATAATTACTTTGTGGGATGTCCTAAAGCAATGCCCCTGAGGTGAGGGAGACACAATTGCAGAAACTGCCACCTGAGAAGGGCTTATTCTTCTGCTCGTAACATACTGTGGCCAAAGTAGTATCCTCCATGGCTTTGATATCCATCTGATTAAATCCTGTGAATGTGTTAACCAAAGACCATGTAGTGGCCTTAAAAACAGGAGCCACTGACACCTGATGGATGATGGCCTAAGATGCCCCCACACACCTAGTATATAGCACTCTCACCAAAAGGGGTGGGGACCTTGCCCTTTCAAACCATGGGCTTAAATAATTAACTGGTGGATCCAATGGAAAAATTGTTAACTTGGATGCCTCCTGCCCTTCCTGGGCTCTGCTGGCAGCTCAAACCAGGATTCCTGACCTTCGTTGACAATTCAAGTAAATCCTGACCACCGCCTGAAATACCTCCAGAGTATGCAGCAATCTTACTCCTGCCAACTGAGGATTAGAAAAGAAGGCAGGACACTGTCCCGATTCAAGTGAAAACTAGAAACCACTCTAGGCAATAAAGATGGATGAGGACGCAACATCACCTTATCATGATGTAAGACCAAGAATGTCTCCTTGCATGAATGAGCTGTCAGCTCTGACACTCCACTTCCTGAGGTGATGGCAACCAAAGAAGCTATCCTTCTGAGTCGAGGACTAACATTTGGTTCAGATAACATTAATGATACTCCCCAAGCTATTCTAGATGCTTTTATATCCTTTAATAGTTATATTCTTCTACTGTACAATATGGTGTTTCATTGTCTGCTTTTTGGATGATATATCTCTACCCCTATTAACTGAAAAGTCTAGAGATGACCTGGATGCTCCTCTTATTAAAGAGGAGTTAGAGCTTGCTATCACAAAAATGTCACCACATAAGACCCCTGGCCCTGACTGGTTCCCCACTGAATGGTGCAGTACATTCAAACATCTGTCGAGCCCCCATCTTCTGCGTACCTTTGATGTGGCCTTGGATGCGGGCATCCACCCTCCTTTTATGTGGGAAGCTTTTATTCTCATTCTTAAACCACATAAAGACTCCCTAGATTGCGACTCTTACAGGCCCTAACCCTAATAAATGTGGATGCTAAAATCTTGGCGAAGGTACTTGCCAACCGATTAAATAAAATAGTTCCTTCTCTGGTGCAGAATGACCAGGGGAGTTTTATCTCTGATCGCTCTAAGAGAATGAATATACGTAGGCTTTTTCAGAATATACGATACCCCCATGATCACTCTTCTACCTGGGTTATTGTGTCATTGTACAATTGCAAAGTGTTTGATAGTGTAGAGTGGCCTTACTTATTTAAGGTGTTAGAACTTTATGGATTTGGTCCTCGGATGCTTGCCTGTATATGACTCCTATTGGCACTGCATAGCTCTGAGGAAAAGGGGACATTCCCCTCGAAACGCGTTAGCGGATTGCAGCATCTGTACGTTCCTCCACGACCCCTGGAAGGCTCCGCTCTTTCCAAATCGCAGACTGTTTACCGGTGCGATTTTTGTTGTGCCTCCTCTACTAATCGCCTGTGAGTTATTTCCTTTAATATTTTTTATCAAATAAATGTTTTAAAAGTTAATGCACTAGGCTGGTGCGCTTTTGTCTTCTTTTTATCTCGGTTTTCACTAGGATCCCCATCCTTGAGGGCAGCAAGGCCAGTGCTTTACCTACTACATATGGTGATCCACCTGTGCGCAGGAGTTGCTTTTCTTTTCTCTTCTTATATGACTCCTATACCCTGATCCAGTGGCTAGGGTTCGAGTCAATGCCTCTTTTTCTCCAATTTTTTCCATTTCAAGGGGAACAAGACAGGGTTGCCCCCTATCCCCACTCCTCTTTGCATTAGCCATTGAGCCATTAGCTGTTCGGATCTGCTCCTCATCTACCATTCAGGGACTCATTATCGGCACTATAGAATAAAGTATCTGATTATATGCGGATGACACCCTTGTATATTTGGCTAATCCTTCTACATCTTTATGTTCCCTATTGCAAGAGATGTTATCAGGTTTCCCGATCAACTGGTCTAAATCCAATCTTTTTCCGCTAGACTTAAGGGCAGGACAGGTGAATGCGAGCTCCCAACTCCAACTGGTCCATTCTTTCCGCTATTTGGGAGTAGTGGTACAGCTACCTCTGAATTCATATGTAATCAATAACCTCTGTCCTTTTGTTGCCCAACTGCAGCAACGCACAAATCAGTGGATGAATCTTCCATTAGACCTCATGGGCAGAGTCAATTTGCTAAAGATGATTTTTCTTCCAAAAATATTATATGTACTGGCTAAGGCTCCCTGTAAAATTCCCAAATATCTATTTAAACAAATTGATTCTCTCTGTACGAGTTTTCTTTGGAACCAGCGTGCTCTCCAAATCTTAAAACTGCCCTCTCATTTAGCCGGCTTAGTCTTCCCAAATTTTTATCTTTATTATTTGGCATCCCAGCTAGTTGTAGTACATGCCTGGTTACATCCTTCCCCACATAATGCCTGTACCACCACTGAAGCTGCTATAATCTCCTCACTCGAGACTCTGCATAATATTATATATCGTAGTCTGGTTCCAACCAATCGAGGATCAGCAATGTTACAAACTACGCTGTCTCTATTATCTACAGTAGTGACCCATTTTGCTAAAGATACCTGGACCGCCTCTTCTAACAGTCCGCGTTGGAATAATCCTGTACTAAATGAATTGCTCATGATCCCCCACCCACAGTACTGGATTGTTAGAGGTGATAAATGCCTTTGTCATCTATATACGGAACAGGGATTTAAGCCCTTTACCCAATTGAGAGAGGACTTTAGCCTTCTTCCTTCCTCTCTATTTTATTATTTTCAGCTTCATCATGCTTTAAGAGCACAGTTTGGTTCACTCTGACTTCCTTTACAGATGGCCCCATTAGAGAAGCTACTTTGAAACTCTGACAACACAATTGATTTCCCAATATTACTCTGCACTAATGGCTGATTCTAACCCGAGATTTGCGGCTGCACAGAACTGTTGCGCTGCTTTAGATATTCAATTCACTGATGATTGGACTGAATTTGTGGATACCTTTAAAAGCTCAGTCATAGCTTCTAGAGTTAGTCATACAAATAAAGATATTCCACCATAGTCATCTTACCACTTATCAAAAAAAAATAAAAATATAAAAAATAAACTATTCAGGGGAATGGCGCTATTCAAATAATAAATATAAACTATATATGAATCCAATCCACTATTATAAAAGTTACCAGCACTACGTTTAAAGTGAAACGGTGTTAACCGCTTCAGCCCCGGAAGATTTTACCACCTTCCTGACCAGAGCGTTTTTTGCGATTTGGCACTGCGTCGCTTTAACTGACAATTGCGCGGTCGTGCGACGTGGCTCCCAAACAAAATTGACGTCCTTTTTTTCCAACAAATAGAACTTTCTTTTGGTGGTATTTGATCACCTCTGCAATTTTTATTTTTTGCGCTATAAACAAAATAAGAGCGTCAATTTTGAAAAAAAATGCACTATTTTTTACATTTTGCTATAATAAATATCCCCCAAAAATATATAAAAAAAACCATTTTTTTTCCTCAGTATAGGCCGATCGTATTCTTCTACATATTTTTGGTAAAAAAAAAATCGCAATAAGCGTTTATTGATTGGTTTGCGCAAAAGTTATAGAGTTTACAAAATAGGGGATAGTTTTATGGCATCTTTATTAATAATTTTTTTTTTTACTAGTAATGGCAGCGAGCAGCGATTTTTATTGTGACTGCGACGTTATGACGGACGTGTCGGACATTTTTGACACATTTTTGGGACCATTGTCATTTATACAGCGATCGGTGCGATTAAAAATGCACGGATTACTGTGTAAATGACTCTGGCAGTGAATGGGGTTAATAACTAGGGGGCGGGAAGGGGTTAAGTGTGTCCTAGGGGAGGGATTCTAACTGTCAGGGGGATGGGCTGTGTGTGTCATTACTCTGATCACCGATGACAGGGAGCTGTGATCAGTGACACTTGTCACTAGACAGAACGGGGAGATGCTGTTTACATCAGCATCTCCCCGTTCGACTCACGGAGCTCCCGGCGTGCACGCAATGCCACGACGGGGAATTCAAATGGACGTACAGGTACGCCCATTTGCCCAGCCGTGCCTTTCTGCCGACGTACATCGACGTGCGCCAGTCGGGAACCGGTTAAAGGTATATGTAAACCTCTACACACAAACAAAAATAAAAATAAAAAAATTATAAAATATATGGTAAAGATGTGTGTGTACACAGCCTTGGTATGCTCAAAAAATTAAAAATGGCATATGATGCAAATGAGCTTCATTCATTTTATTTATATATATATATATATATATATATATATATATATATATATATATATATATATATATATATATATATATATATATATATATATATATATATATAGACTCAAATGAGTAATTAAAAAACAAAAATGTTTAAAAGCATATAAGAAAACAGTGCTAATCTGCACAAAAAATAAGTAAGTAATAAAGTGACAGGTGCTAATCCAGAGTGATAAGTCCCAAAAATATATAATGGACATATGTGTATATTTATACACTATCAGAAAACAGTGTGAAAAAGTGATCTGTGCAAAAGAGGAATAGTGAAAAAATAGGTGAATCTTCAGTGATCCCCACTTTTATCTGTATCACCCTATCGTGCTTGCACTAACCGGAGCGCCCCACCCCTACAGGGGTAACAGGCATAGTGGATGTGTTCCAATGGTGTTGTCCCCCTTTTGCATGAGGTGTCCCCTCAAATCCGTGCAGCTGTATCTCGCCTCTCCAGAAGCGGCATTAAGGATCTCCACCAACGGGCTTTCCCATATTGCGACAAAGTACCCCGAATTAGTGGGTCCTACTCTAGTAGGGGGTCGTAATACTGTAGTATAATGGGTAAGGAAACCAATATCTAAATTTAGACCGTTATTTTTTGTGTCAAAAAGAAGTATCATTCTTAGTTCAAACGTTTTTCCTTTCCTGGATTGTTCTGAAATTCCCTTTAAGCACTAAAACATTGAGGTCTTCTATAGTGTGGTCTGGTTGTGAGAAGTGATGTCCCACAGGTGTGCAGAAACTGTCTTCTTTATGTTCCTTGATGGTATGTCTGTGCAAATTCATCCTTGCTTGCAACTTCTGTCCTGTTTCACGAACATAAGACCCTTTGATACACCTTTTGCATTGGATGAGGTACACGACATTACTGGAGGGTCAGCTGTATGATCCTATGATATTGAAGGTCCCATTTGTGTGTGTGACACTTTTGGATAGATCTGGTTGCACAGTTTGCAGCATTTTTTATTGCAGGGTCTGCTTCCATTATTTGTGACTTCATAATCAGAGTTTCCTGCTGATTAATTTATTTCTAAGGTTGGGTGATTGTCTGAAAGCTAATATTAGGGGTTGATGGAATATTTCTTTCAGAATTTCATCCTCTGTTATAATGGGTTGTAAATCTTTGATTATCTTTTTGATCCCTTCTAGTGCTGGGTTGTATGTGGTGACTAGAGGTACTCGGTTATTTGTTTTTTTTTCTATTTATTTAAGGAGATTTTCTCTTCGCGTTTTCAAGTCTGTGTTTATGCTGTTGTTGATGGTTTTGTCTTTGTAACCTTTCCGATGGCTGGAGTCTGCCAGTGTTCTGAGATCTTTATCTCTGTCTTCTGGGTTCGAACATATTTGGTGGTATCTGATGGCCTGGCTGTGTATGATGGCCTGTTAAGTGTGTTGGGGATGAAAACTGGAACTATTGTGATTAGCTGCATCGGTCATTCGGTTTTCTGTATATCAAAGTGTAAAGCTTGTCATCCATGATGTATACTGTAGTGTCTAGGAAGTTGAAATGTGTGTTCGATTAAACCATTTTTAGTTTGATAGATCAGTGAAAAGTGTTGATCAATGAGAAAAATAATTTTAGATTTTCTTCACCTTCAGTCCATATCATGAAGATATCACCAATATAGCAATAACATCTGTATGACTTTTGTTGTATGCTGTTCAGGAATTTGTCCTCCAGGTCAGCCATAAATAAGTTTGCATATTGGGGTGCCATTTTACTTCCCATAGCAGTACCCATAGACTGGAGATAGATGTCATTGTTGAAAGTGAAGTAGTTGTGTATAAGAATGAATTCGATGAGCTGTGTAACATCCTCAGCAAGTGTATTTGTGGTTTGTTGAGGATGATAAGAATATGTGACATGCCGCCAACCCATCCTTGTGAGGAATGTTACTGTACAGAGATAATACATCCTAAGTGACTAGAAGTGTATTTGTTTCTTAATTGTATATTGTTAAGCTTATTGAGAAAGTCAGTGGTGTCTTGCAGGAAACTCGCAGTGTTCATGACTAATGGTTTTAACATATTTTCTACAAAGCCTGAGATATGCTCGGTAAGTGTATTCATACCTGGGTCTGCCTGGATTTCCTGGCTTGTGAATCTTGGGCAGCATGTAGAAGTCTCCAATTTCTGGATTATCTGGAATTGCATTGATAAGTTCTGAATGTAGCTGGCTTGGTATTGTTGCAATGAAACCTTTTAATTTCTTAGTAAAATTCTGGTTCGGATCACAATCCAGTTTTTTGTAGTAAGTAGTATTTGCTAGCTGCCCTTTTGTATATATTTGTCTGTATCCATCACAACGACTGCCCCCCCTTTATGTGCTGGTTTGACGGTTATGGCCTGATTATTGCGCAGATCGTGTACGGCTCTTCACTCCAGTGGTGAAAGGTTGTATAATGTTGTCTTTTGCTGGGTAGATATCAGGGATGTGACTCTCAGCCTGAAGCCGTCAATATAGGTGTCCAGTTTGGGGTTGCGTCCTTGTGGAGGTGTGAAGTTGCTGTTCTTTTTCTTTTTGTCGCCTCCTATTGTCCTAGGATTCCTTTCATTACTGTCAAAATATTCTTTGAGCCTTGGTCTCCTGAAGAATTCCTCCATATCTGACCATACCTGTAAATTATCCAGTTTGGTGGTTGGGCAGAATGTGAGGCCTTTGCAGAGGACTGTTATTTCTGGTGCGGAAAGTTCATGAGTTGACAAATTTATGATTCCAAGTTCCTCTGTTATATCCACATTTTCAGTCAGGTCAGCATTTACACAAGGGCTACCTTGGGATTCTGGATTAGGTTCCAAGTCACTGATAGCAGGAGTTATAGAAGTTGTGTTTGTTTTATGTTGTTTAAGTTGTAGCCAAAAGGTCTGCTCTTGGTGTAGCTTTTGGAGTTTTTTTTGCTTCCTGTTCATGGCAAGGTTTTGCAGTTGTCTTTGAAAGGTTTCAATTTTATTCTTGATTTGGTTGATAATTGTAGAGTCCACTGATGTTGAGGTTTCAAACACAAACTGCTTTTGTTTCCTGATTGTTTCCCTTTTACCATACAGTTTATGAATGAGGTTGTTCCTTAGCCTTTCCCTGGTACGTCTGCAGAGTCCTTCTGCATAAGGAGAGTTCAGTGTATTTGCACAAGGATTTTTAATCCGGAGACCTTGTGGTATGAGATTCCTCTCTTTGCATCTTGAGAGAAAGATGATGTCACTGTTGACCTGTGTTTCTTTTGTCATCAGGTTGGTTATGTTTTTCTTAGTTTCTGTCAGTAAATTTTGTAAATAATCATTTTTCTCCACTGATGTGCACTGATGAGGCGGCACTAATATGCCACACTGATGAGCACTGATTGGTGGCACTACTATGTGGCACTGAGCACCGATAGGTGGCATTGGTGGGCACTGGTAGGTAGCACTGATGGGAGGCACTGATGGGCACTGAAAGGCTGCACTAACTGGCATCACTAATGGGCACTGATTGGTGGCACTGCTGAGGCTTTCCTGTAATGAGGGCACTGACGATCATTTTACATGTGACCGGCTGTGATTGGGCACAGCCAATCATTTGGTTAAAGTGGTTGTAAACCTGCAAAAAAAAACCCTGCAAGACAAAGGCATAATGAGCTAGTATGGATAGCAGACTAGCTCATTATGAAATACTCACCTTAGATCAAAGCCCACGGCAGCGATCCCAGTACACAGCTCCGGCCAGTGACATCGCTCCCAGAGTTACTTTTGGGTATCGCGAGCTCCGGCGCTGTGATTGGCTGAAGCCGCGATGCCGTCACTGCCGCGCTTGAGCGCGGTAGCCGCCGGTAACGGCACACTAGCTGAAACAACCGCATTGCTTTAGTGCGCATGTGCTGATGACGTCGGCACATGCCGATACAGGGGACATCTCCTAAATGTACAGATTTAGGAGATATCCGGGGTAGCTACAGGTAAGCTTCATTATAGATTTTAAGGGTTTACAGCCACTTTAAAGAGCCGTGTCATTGGCTCTTTAAAGTGGTCGCGGCATGTCCTAGATCGGGGTTGGCGGCCTGTCCTAGAAACATATGACGTCCTCCCAGAACAAGAGCTGCACCGCTCCTCCGTCATTTGATGGTGGGCGGGCTGCAAGTGGTTAATCTAGGTCAGTGCCAGGGTTGGTGTTTGGGTCAAGGGTCAGTATTTTTTTTTTTTGGAAAAGATTTTTTTCCTCTTAAATTGGTATCGGTGTCAGAGTTTTAGATAAGATAAAAAAAGCAAAATGGGCACTATTGTTTCTGGGCTGTACTATGGGTACAAACAACTACTAACATGCACATATATGGTATTGCTGTCATCAGGAGCAGGAGAATTTATTTTAAATTGTTCTTTGGTGAACGGTTATGGCAGTAGCAAGAGATTCACAGCTAAATGTATTTTTGTTTTTTTTACTATCTTGGGCCAGTTTTGCTTTGATAATGAAACATTTTTTTTTAGGAGGTACCCATTACCATTTACCACCAAATGATAGCCCAATTTGTCCTGAAAAAAACAAGGTATAATCCACCTGGATGCAAAAAGTAGTTGTGATATGTATGGTTTTACTAACAAATGTTAAAGTTGCAAAATTGGGCTTTGGCATTAAGGCTGCTTTCACACTGGGGCGGTAGGGGGCGTCGGTGGTAAAACAGCGATATTTTTAGCGCTGTTTTACCGCGGTATTCGGCCGCTAGCGGTGTGGTTTTAACCCCCCGCTGGCAGCCGAAAAAGGGTTAAAATCACTCGTACAGCGCGGCTATAGCCGCGGTATAGCCGCGCTGTCCCATTGATTTCAATGGGCAGGAACGGTTTAGGAGTGGTGAATACACCGCTCCTTCACCGCTTCAAAGATGCGGCTTGCAGGAGATTTTTTCTTCTCCTGCCAGCGCACCGCTTCAGTGTGAAAGCCCTCGGGCTTTCACACTGAACAAACAGCGGAGGCTGTTTAGGGGCGGTTTGCAGGCGGTATTTTTAGCGCAATAACGCCTGCAAACCGCCCCAGTGTGAAAGGGGCCTTAGATTTGTTTTATCCTTGGGCGCAACGAGGTTAGGATAAAAAGAATTCTAATTTCCTATAAATCTTGTGTCTCTGAGAACAGTATAGAGTACAGGGCACAAGCCACCATCTCCTCTGTTTCTGAGTTACCACCACACCCACTACCATTTCTAAATAAAAATTTGCAATTAAAAAAATAAACTTAAAAAAATATGAGAGATTATTTAACTTGGACCCTGGCTTCTGGGTGCTTCCAGTGGGTCCTGTGACGTTTAGTTTCACTGCTGACTCATTGGATCCCTAGGTACTCAAAATCCCACAACAGTGTACTCCTGAATGGGTGCATCGTTTTATAAATAAAAGCTCATAGTAGGCATGTATATATACAGAGTGATACATTTATTCAATTGATCATATGATAACCAACATATCGGTGAGATAATTGCCACAGAACGTGTTTAGGATTCCATAGTTAAAAATCTAGGTTCAGTTCATTAGTTTTAGTCAGATAAATAAAAATATTGCTTATGAACAGCTTTTCTGCCCCTGAGAGAGCAAGCTATGTTTTAGGTTTTTATTTATGTTTCTGAAGGCTTTCCCTTTACTACTTTGACAAAACATGTTGCTTTTACAACTCCGTGACTTTCCCTTGAGATGAATTCCATATATCAGAACGCTCAATCTAAAGTTTTAATCAGATTGTGCCTTAAAGCAAGCACAGCTGCTTTAGCAAACCCATTGTGCACTGGGAATCTTTCACCATATAAGAAATGTTTATAAAGCAAATTTTGTGTATATATAATTGGCGAATATATTTACTGTATCTCTGAAAGCCATTTCAACAAACATTTAAAGTGACTGTCTTGTAAAAAAATAAATTCTTTAACCACTTTCCGACCAGCCGCCACAATTACACTGTAGCAGGTTGGCTCCCCTGGGCGAACCGTCGTAGCTATATTTCACACGATCGGACCGTTCAGGTTCGCCTGTCAGTTTTGACGGCGGACCTGAACGGGCGCTCCATGTTAGCCTATGGAGCGACAGTTGTCAGCGGAGACATGTCCGCTGACATCCAACCCCGTCCGATCCGCTAAAAGCAGACGGATGGCCCTACATCCAGATCCGTCGCTATCGGATCGGGTGAGATCTGACGAAAACGGACATGCTGTCCGTTTTCATCCGATCCCTCCATAGGCAGCAGCGGCGCCTGACAAGCCCCTCCCCGCTCAGTGAGCAGAGTGGGACCTGTCATCCGCCGGCTCAGCGGAGATCAACGGACTGATCTCCCGCTGAGCCGGCGGACCGAGGCGGGCTCCGTGGAAATGGAGTCTGCCTCGTGTGAATGAGGGCTTAGTCTGCTCGCTTTCAGACCACTAGGGGGCGCGCCGCCGGAGCCGATGCGCATGCCCGGCAGTCGCGATGACCGCCGGGGACCCGTAATCGCTCCACACAGAGACAGAACGGAGATCTGTCAATGTAAAAAGACAGATCTCTGTGCTGTCAGGGGAGAAGAGACTGATCTGTTGTTCATACTAATTATGAACAATGATCGGTCTCCTCGCCCAGGCAGTCCCATCCCCCCACAGTTAGAATCACTCCCTGGGACACACAGTTAACCCCTTGATCGCCCCTACTGTTAACCCCTTCCCTGCCAGTGTCATTTATACAGTAATCGGTGCATTTTTATAGCACTGATCGCTGTATAAATGTCAATGATCCCAAAAAAGTGTCAAGTGTCCGATCTGTCCACCACAATGTCGCAGTCCCGATAAAAATCGCAGATCACTGACATTACTAGTAAAAAAAAAATTAATAATAAAAATGTCATAAATATAGCCCCTATTTTGTTGACGCTATAACTTTTGAGCAAACCAATTAATATACCCTTATTGCGATTTTTATTTTTTTTATTTTACCAAAAATATGTAGATGTATTGATATTGGCCTAAACTGAGGAAGAAATTTGTTTTTTAAAACAAATTTGGGGGATATTTATTATAGCAAAAAGTAAAAAATATTGTTTTTTTTCCAAAATTGATGCTCTTTTTTGTTCATAGCGTAAAAAAAAAAATCACAGAGGTGATCACCAAAAGAAAGCTTTATTTATGGTGAAAAAAAAGAACATTAATTTTGTTTTTGTACAAAGTTGCACGCCCACGCAATTGTCAGTTAAAACGACGCAGTGCTGAATTGCAAAAAATGGCCTGGTCATTAAGGGGGCAAATTTTCCGGGGCTGAAGTGGTTAAAAGAAGATTTTTAATACCTGCCTTTCTGATGAGCATCCAGTCCTCATTCTGCTCTCTTGGAGAGCTTCAGCCTCTGTCAGGATCTTCACCGCCAGTAGACTTGTGTTGAATACCTGCCTGGTCCCCCTCAGTATGTTTTGTTTTTTTTCACTGGCCTCTAAAGCGCCAATGTGCTATTGATTGATATAGGTGTTGGCAGATAAAAGCAAAGATTTTGTTTGTATGTTCTAGAATATTTTGAATGAGTTTCAGAAATGTTAAAAATGTATGTTGCTTTGTTTTGTCCATTTTACAGGCATCTAATGTATCAGCAAAGCAAAGATAACTTTCAGGATGAAGTTACAAAGGAGTTGGTTGGAAGCATTGTAATAACCAGGTACAATAACCGCACATACCGAATTGATGACATAGAGTGGAACAAAACCCCAAATGATGTCTTCACTATGGCAGATGGATCAAATATTAGCTTCCTTGAATACTACAGGTGAGACTTAAAGGTGAACTTGTGAGTAACTGTACAAAGCATCAATGAACAAATGCCTTTGGCCACATCCCTCAATAGGGAGCAGGAGATGATGAGGGTGGCCTCTGTTACTGCTGCAGTCCAAATAACCCTGGCAGGGATAGGGACAGTGGAGTAGCATAAGTGTCATTTGATGACGATAGTGTGACAAGGAGATTTAGTTCACTGATGCGACAAGTTCAAGACACAAGCCTCAAACGTGCAGTGTCAGATCTACGAGGTGGATGAGTCAAAAACAGGCTGGGTGAGTTGCAGACAGTATTACTTAAGGTTTAGCAGGAATTATTGTCAGTAAAACACTCCAGAAACAGAGAAGCAGATGAGAACAAGTCCTGTTGGTAACAGGAATCAACAGTGTTTGGATGTAGGATTGCAGGTTACAAAGGAGCTGATGAAGACCTATCAGGGCTCATCCTGAGCTGTGGAAGGTGTTACCCCTTTCATGACCAGGGCACTTTTTGCTATTTAGCATTGTGCTAACAGGCAATTGCGCGATCATGCATATGAAATTTTTATCATTTTTTTTCAGACAAATAGAGCTTTCGTTTTATGTTATTTAATCACTAATGGGTTTTGTATAAAATATGTAAAGAAAAAAAAATAAAAATACAGAAGCTTTTAAATAAAACTCGTTTTCCTTAGTTTCTTCAAACTACCGTATTTATCAGCGTATAACGCGCACTTTTTTCCCCTTAAAATCAGGGGAAAATCATGGGTGCGTGTTATACACCGATCCCCACTGTCTGTGTAAAGAAAAAAAGACGGACACCGAAAAAGACCAAGCCGAGTGCTCGGCTCCGCTCGCAATCACGCCGCCCCGCCTCCCTGCTGTTTCAGAGAGGATGAGAGGAGCGACTGCTGCCGAAAAAGACTGAGCCCAGTGTACTGTGTACTCGGCTTGGCTCGGCTCTGCTCCACTCGCAGTCCCGCCCAGCTCCTATGATGGACATAACACAGGTCCAATGGCGGGACTGCGAGCCAAGCCAAGTACACAGTACACTCGGCTCGGTCCTTTTCGGCAGCGCTCGCTCCTCTCATCCTCTCTGAAACAGAAGTGAGGCGGGGCGGCGTGACAACGAGTACACAGGCTATCTCGGCGGCAAATTTAAACATTAAATGTTGCAAACAGCACACGACACTGGGCAAGGCTGCACTGGGCAAGGCTGCATATGACAATGGGCAAGGATGCAAATGGACACTGTTCATTCTGCAATGATGGACAAGGCTGCAGATGAACACTCATGAGGCTGCATTGATGGGCAGGTTTTTTTCCCTTAAAATGCCCTCCTAAACTTGGGTGCGTGTTATACGCCGATAAATACGGTAATAATCTTTCTTCATAAATTCAGGCCAAAATATAGTCTGCTACATTTTTTTGGTTAAAAATAACTAATTTCAGTGTATAATATTTAGTCTGTGTGAAAGTTAGTCTTTAAACTATGGTATATATATTTAAAAATTAAACAATCCTGATGTACTGATGGCCCTAAAATGCCAGGACAGTAAAAATACCCCCCCCCAAATTGACCCATTTTTGGTAAGTAGACAGTCCAAGGTGTTTAGTAAGAAACTTGGAAAGTTGTTTAACCACTTGTCGCCCGCCCACCCACCGTCACATGACGGCAGGGCGGTGCGGCTCTTGTTCTGGGTGGACGTCACATGACATCGCCCCAGAATCGCTGCTTTCGCACATGTTGCTAGGACAAGGCGCAACCCCGATCTCTGACCTGATGACACGGCTCTTTAACCACTTGCCGCCCGCCATATAGCAAAATGACGTCGGCAAAGTGGTTGTGTTATCCTGATCATTTGACGTCTTTCTGGATAACAATATTGCTGCGCACCCCGGGGACGCGCATCACGGCGATCGTTGTTGAGGTGTGTCAATTTGACACACCACAACTCCGATCTAGGTAAGGAGTCTTTAACAGAGACTCTTTACTACGTGATCAGCCTTGTCCATTCACGGCTGATCATGATGTAAACAGGAAGAGCCGTTGATCGTCTTTTCCTCACTCACGTCTTTCAGACGCGAGTAGAGGAGAGCCGATCGGCTGCTCTTCAGACAGGGGGATCTGTGCTGATTGATCATCAGCGCAGCCGCCCCCTGAGGATGCCCACATTGGACCACCAGGACCACCAGGATGCCCACCACTAGTCACCACCAGGTATGCCACCCATGGCTACAATGGATGCCAGTCAGTGCCCACAATGCCTGCCAATCAGTGCCAAACAATAATGCCTGCCAATCAGTGATGCCCATCAGTACCATCCATTAGTGTACATCAGTGCCCATCCGTGCCGCTTATCAGTGCCGCTTTCAGTGCCCATCAGTGCCGCCTATGTGTACCCATCAGTGCTGCATATCAGTGCCCATCATCAGTACCCATCAGTGCCACCTCATTGGTGCCCATCAGTGCAGCCCCATCAGTGAAGGAGAAAACTTCCTTACAATGTTTTGTAACACATACAAAATAAACTTTTATTTTTCAAAGCTTTCGGTCTTTTTTTTATTTGTTTAGCAGAGGAATAAAAATCCCAGAGGTGATCGAATACCACCAAAAAAAAAGCTCTATTTGTGGGAACAGAATGATAAAAATTTAGTTTGGGTTCAATGTAGCATGACCGCGCAATTGTCATTCAAAGTGCGACATCGCTGAAAGCTGAAAATTGGTCTGGGCAGGAAGGTGTATAAGTGTCCTGTATTGAAGTGGTTAACCATGTGATCGGCTGTGTCAAATCACAGCCGGTCACATGTAAACACGGAAGCGCCGGTAATTGGGGCTCATTGCCTCATGCTGACAGAGCGTGTGGCGAGGAGAGCCGATCAGCGGCATCTCCTCGCAGGGGACCACAAGACCGGTAATCAGGGCACTAAAGGGTTGTTCTTGGGATTTTGTTTCGTGCACAATTGTTCCTGCTGCCTGCCATACACCAGGCAGATCCTACACTGGCACAGATCACCCTTTTTCTGCCACAGTACGTACAGCCGCAGATGAAATGGCGGCCCTCAAAGCTAAATGAGATGATTTGGAAAACCATTCCTGCAGGAACAATTTACACCTTGTGGGGTTCCCCGAACATTCTGAGGGAGACCGCATCTATGGTTCTCGAACGTGCAAACCGTACCTCCCCCACGCCCATCCAAGATCTTTAATTGCACGAATCCTTAACTTTCAAGACAAAATTACTATCCTCCGCCTCGCTAGAGAGAAAGGTCCGCTCCAATATAATGGCAATACTATCTCTATTTACCCTGATTTTTTAGCTGAAGTTCAGCGTCAACGCACATCCTTCGCGTCTGTGAAGGATCGTATTCGCACAGAGGGATTACAGTATGCCATGCTTTTCCCTGCTAATTTGCGGATCACCTGTGATGGTAAAGCTTACTTCTACACTACTCCGAAGGACACCATGACCTGGCTTGATGACAAGTTTGGAGTGGCACCACGACGCAGGTGCAACTTATCCTGTTGCTCCTTTCTCCAGTCCCTCCCTCTTGAAGGGTTGTTCTTGCATTTTTGTTTTGTGCACAATTGTTCCTGCTGCCTTTTTCTGCCTACAGAGGAAAACCAATATAACCGTAAGCCTCAAATAAATGTCTTTACTGTGTATATCTTATCGCAGTTACGCCTAACTTTCCCTGGCTATTATGGGCCACTACTACATTGTGTCTAGAAATGCACACCACTCCACATTACCTGCTCTCATTCATAGGCCATCTCCTGTTACAACCTGAGTGCCTGCTACACCCTTTGTCTTTTCTGGAAATGTACTTTCTACCCTATGTAGACTATCCCTCAATTCCACTGAACCTCACCGACTTCAGTACACCCCCCACACCTTTTTGTGGTGAGGCCTTTTTCTTTTTGGCCTCTGTCAATGAATACGGCTAGACAGTGGGACAATCTCATTTATTTATTTTTGGTTACTCTAGTCCAACTCTTATTCATGGTCTTGCATGCCTCTAATCTTGACTGTCATGCATGGTACTACTTATGTTGTCATGCTCATATTTACTAACCTTATTTTGTTTTGTTATGTACTGATTTGTCAAAGCCATTGCAAATTATTTATTGGAATGCCAGAGGGTTGAATTCTCCCCAGAAGCGGTCCTTGGCCTTTTCTTTCCTGATTAAAAAAATAAGCCCCATATTATCTGTTTTCAGGAATCTCACCTTACTAATACAAAATTGCTAGCTCTTAAACTCCCATGGCTGGCTAAGTCTTTTCATGCCACCCATAACCCCTATTCCCACAGGGTCTCTATTTTACTAAAAAGAAACTACTCACAAACAGGAAAGATCTCGCAATGTGAAAAGTCCTTGACTAACAGCATACAGTCTATGATGAACGGAGCACTCCAGAGGTCACAAAGGGACACAGAGGGATCACTGCCAGCTGATGCGTTTCGAAGGGAACATCCCCTCTTTCTCCGAGCTCAGCAGTGAACCCTCCTTCAGCAGTCCCCATATATACGTGTGTATAAATGTGCACACATGCACCATCAATCAATCAGAAGGAATGTTTGGGGCTCCTCCCTCTTTCACCCTTGATCCAGTGGGCGGTCAAAGTGATGGTAAATAACAAATACAAACGCCCACTGGAAGGGTGAAGCCTGATCTTTATTTTAAGCAATAACATACCATGCATATGATGCATATGGATGGTATAGATACTGGCAGCCGCATAGTGAATGTAAATGGGGGTACCACCCAGTCCAGGATGATAGGGCGAATTCTGCTCTCCTAAGTGGCCGCTCCTGGCATCCATAGAGCGCAAGAACCTGTGCCGCCAGATCTGCATGTTTAACCATATTGCGGGCCTTCTTCCTGGTTCGTTACAGCGCCTGGAACGCACGCCAACGTATTTGCGCTCCAGGACAAGGGAAGGGGCGGGTCTAACGTGACTCCCTCCGTATCGTCTGTCACCCGTTGATGACGTAGGTGGCGGAGGGCAGATCAGCACCATATTATTGGAGACAATACTGAAGAGGTAAAACTGAGACTTTCCTTAGCCGTACGAGCAAGCCGCTCCTTAGGCTAGATGGAGTACAATAGTACTTGATGCCAGCCAAATGCCCACTTGCCACCTGAACAATAATAAAAGTAAAACGAAGGGTAGTATGACCCCTGAGGTAAAGAAGGGAGCAGGTAGATGTAAATATAAATGGCATTTAAACACTAACTATAAATTTAGTATTCCATACATAAAATAAATATATCCCCATACATGCCTGCCATATGTATATGCTCATTCAGCTAATACGAGAAAATGGCCATCAGAAAGTGCATAGGTGCCTCCCAGTCAGAGAGGCACCTATCTATGAGTAGTGCTGAAGGAGGTGAACACATGCTGCATTGTGCAATGAAGCAAAATTAATAAATATATTAAACTTAAGTCTAGTAATAACAATAAAAATGACAAAAATAAAAATAGAAATGGTTACACCATCAATGAGTCTAAACGTCCTACCATCTAATCTCAAGCTTCCTGCATATCTCAGCCTCAGTGTGCTATGTGTACTGATGGCTCGAGTCATTTTAAGAATGGTCGATCTAACAATAAGAGTAGTAAACATCGATTTGAGAAAAACAACATAGTTGCACAGAACAGTCGTCGACCCCCTACTAAAGATCATACAAATGGGAATGTACATCTCCATTCACAATTACCATCTAACAAAGCTGACCCCAATATGGCGGGTACCAGAGATGGAGGGCTTGTTTGCTCTTGCAGGCTCTTTATCTCCTCTTAGTAATAGGCCTAGTGTTACATCTTTAGCCATAGACGCTGGGGCAACACTGCATCCGTCTATATTAGTTCACAATCCTTTTACCATTCTAGAGAATTTAGAATCTGATCCTAGTAACGGTAGCTTAGCCAATGTTACACCCCCATTGACTTTTTTAGGAACAGAAGGTGCAATAATAGAGGGGATTGCAGCGGAGAACGAGACACCGAACCTTCTGCTTTTCACTCTGTCAACAAAAAAGTCAAGGAAAAGGGAGGAAGTACAAGAAGAGGCAGCGTTTAAAACACACTCACTCTACCATTTAAAATTTTTAATTTGTCCAGCTCTGTGTTTACGGACACCGAGCTGAATTTACTCAGGAAAGGTCTAAACTTTGCTCCTCCCAGTACACCTAACTTTTTTGAATTATTTATTGATCTTAATAAATATGTAAGGAAGCTTACCCTTCATCAGTATTACATATTGAAGGATACCGGTAAGTCCTCTGTCAACCTCGATAATGTAGAGTCACTGCCCTGCCTGTCTTCGGAAACGAGTGTAGATGATGACGCTGCCCTTATTATCTTAGAGGAACTCTGCATTGGGGCTGAGCATGGTGATTTGTTGCCATCTACCTGTGGGCACCATAGTGATATTGCTACTGCCCACACTTCCTTTGCACCAAAATCCTCCTTTTTCCCACATTGGGCTACATCTCTACTTTCTACGATGTGGTTTTTGAATCTTTTAAAATGAGATTTCATCATGCCACTCTCAATAGGAACAAATTCAATAAGCACCTTGACCCGTTGGGGATGTCAGTCAATAGTCTTAGGCAGAACCAGGATGTCATCATTCGGAAAGCCGAAAAGGGCGGAAGTTTAGTCATCCAGAATAAAGATGATTACATAGCCGAAGCAATGAGACTATTGGGGGATACAGATAATTATATCAAATTGAAAGGAGATCCTGTTTTAGAGTATACAAAAGATCTGAAACTACTCTTAGACCAAGCTCTATCTGATTCTCCCCAAGAATGAATATAACTTTCTTTACAATAGACATGCACTGACCCCGCACTTTTACCATATTCCCAAAGTGCATAAAAGTGAAGTGGATCCTCCGGGCAGACCCATCATTGCAGGTATCGACAGCGTCTCGAGTAATGTGGGTTGCTATGTTGACCATTTTTTTGCAAGGAATAGTGACAAGTCTCCCGTCCTTTGTTAGGGATTCTAGTCATATGCTAGAGATTTTATCCCACTATGAATGGCAGCTGAGGTATAGATGGCTCTCCTTGGATGTAGCCTCTCTCTACACATCAATCGATCACACTTATGGCCTTAGGGCAGTTAATTATTATCTGTCCAAAGAAGGCACATTTAATTCTGTGCAGGCTAAATTTGTGCTAGACTGTGTAGAATACTCCTTTACGCACAAGCACTTTTCCTTCCTTGGAGAGCACGATTTGCAAATCAAGGGCAAGTCTATGGGGACCAGGTTCGCTCCTAGCTATGCCAACATTTTTATGGGTTACTGGGAGGAATTGTTTATTTGGAACAATAACCCATATGGGGCGAACCTGGTCCTCTTTGCCAGATATAGTGATGATATCCTCATCATTTGGGACAGGACTGACCAGGAACTGCACCTTTTTCTTGAGTATTGTGGTGACAATCCTTTTGTTCACCCATGTCATCAATAAGGACTGTTTGGTATTTTTATATCTTGAGCTCAGGAGTGACTCTGATGGTAATATCCTCTTAAGACACATTTCAAACCCAGTGGTGGTAACTACTTTCTGCATGCTGACAGTAATCACCATCCAAGATGGGATAGGAATGTCCCTTTTGGGAAGTTCTGCCGTCTAAAGCGCACATGCACTAAGAGTGACTATTTGGAGCAGAGCGAGACCCTCCGGAATAAATTTATGGATAAGGGTTATGATTCCACCCTAATAGAGACTGCCTTCAACAAATATGCCAATCTGTACGACGAGCCTTTTGTACATGATCAACGATCTGCCTCCATTGCCAATCCGGATACTATACAAGCCCGCTTTTCTACTCAGTACACGAACAAAGCGTTCAAAATACAAAGTGTCCTAAGGAAGAACTGAGGCATACTCAAGCCCGATCCAGTGCTGAGTAAGCACCTTCCGGATAGACCTAATATTGTCTACAGGAAACCCCGTGATCTGAGAAGCCTGATAGCTCCTAGCATGGTAAAGAAATCTTCTAGTAGCTCTAACAATGCGTCGTCCACCATCTTTGATCAGATAATTAGCTACAAATGTAACGTCAGGAACTGTGGCACATGTCAGTATATGTGGCACAGAAAAAAGACCGTAACCGGTAAGGATGGCAGGGTCCACCAGAAGCAGTTCATCAACTGTGGGACAGATTATGTTGTATGTGGCATCCTTTGTCCGTGTGGGCGTCTGTATGTGGGCCGGACCTTTCGTCCCAAGAGAGTGCGTATTGGGGAACACAAATGTGATATCACCAATACACGAGTGAAATATCCGGTTCCTCGGCACTTTCAGGAAGTCCACCATGGAGACCCACAGGGTATGAGAGTGTTGGGGGTGATGTTGATGGAGGTAGAAGACACCAGAGGCTTTGCAAATGCAAGGCTTATTGGATCTTCACCCTAGGTAGTATGACCCCCGGGGTACTCAGTGAGGATCCTGAGGTCCACAAAATCACCTAAAATTACCTAACATCATAGAGCACTTTATTGGCACTTTAATACCCTTCCCCTTCTCTCTCCCTCCACCTGCCCCTCTCAAGTCTCCCTTCCTCCCTCTTTTCCAGTTCATAAGTGACATCTGGTTATGTTCTCATATATATATATATATATATTCATAGGCACTGGCATCCGTTTACTTTTGTATGCACTTTAGTAGTTTAAAGGCCTTTAGGTTTCATGATGGTACTGAGCATACTATTTTATCACTTCTTCACTGTTATTGTGACACCATGTATGTCTTTTATTCTCTTTTTTTTAATGCTATGAAATGTTTTACCTTTTGTTACTGACAGGATTGCCAGATTTGTAACATATGCTGCGCACATTTATTAGAGAGAGAGATATTTATCTTTCTATCTATCTATCTATCTATCTATCTATCTATCTATCTATCTATCTATCTATCTATCTATCTATCTATCTATCTATCTATCTATTTATGTGCATGTATACACGGCTACCATCATGACTATTATTATTTTTACTGAGCATTGTAGATATGTACATGCATTCTCTCTCTATATATCTTTTAAGTCTTAAGTTTAATATAATATATTTATTAATTTTGCTTCATTGCACAATGCAGCATGTGTTCACCTCCTTCAGCACTACCCATATATAGGTGCCTCTCTGTCTGGGAGGCACCTATGCACTTTCTGATGGCCATCTTCTCATATTAGCATATACATATGGCAGGCATGCATGGGGATATATTTATTTTGTGTATGGTATACTAAATTTATAGTTAGTGTTTAAATGCCATTTATATTTACATCTACCTGCTCCCTTCTTTACCTCAGGGGTCATAATACCCTTCGTTTTACTTTTATTATTGTTCAGGTGGCAAGTGGGCGTTTGGCTGGCATCAAGTACTATTGTACTCCATCTAGCCTAAGGAGCGGCTTGCTCATACAGCTAAGGCAAGTCTCAGTTTTACCTCTGCAGTATTGTCTCCAATAATATGGCGCCGATCCGCTCTCCGCCGCTTACGTCATCAACGGGTGTCAGACGATATGGAGGGAGTCACGTTAGGCCCGCCACTTCCCTTGTCCTGGAGCGCAAATACGTTGACGTGCATTCCAGGCGCAGTAACGAACCAGGAAGAAGGACTGCAATATGGTTAAACATGCAGATCTGGCAGCATGGGTTCTTGCGCTCTATGGATGCCAGGAGCGGCCACTTAGGAGAGCAGTATTTACCCTATCATCCTGGACTGGGAGGTACCCCCATTTACATTCACTATGCAGCTGCCAGTATCTATACCATCCATATGCATCATATGCATGGTATGTTATTGCTTACAATAAAGATCAGGCTTCACCCTTCCAGTGGGCATTTGTATTTGTTATTTACCATCACTTTGACCGCCCACTGGGTCGAGGGTAAAAGAGGGAGGAGCCCCAAACATTCCTTCTGATTGGTTGATGGTGCATTTGTGCACATTTATACACACGTGTGTGTGTGTGTGTGTATATGTATATATGTATATATATATATATATATATATATATAGGGACTGCTGAAGGAGGGTTCACTGCTGAGCTCTGAGAAAGAGGGGATGTTCGGATGTTCCCTTCGAAACGTGTCAGCTGGCAGTGATCCCTGTGAGTCCCTTTGTGAGGAGAGCTCCGTTCATCATAGACTGTATGCTGTTAGTCATCGACTTTTCGCATTGCGAGATCTTCTTTCCTGTTTGTGAGTAGTTTCTTTTTATTGCTTTTAATAAATTTACTTACAACGATAATGCAGATGGCTGGTGCGCCCTGTCTTTCTTTTTACAGTTGACCATTAGGATTCCCCATCCTTGAGGGCAGAAAGGCCTGTGTCTCTATACCATTGGTCTGGTTATCCACTTGTGTGCAGGATCTTTTTTGCTCTTTATTTTACTAGCTAAATCCCTCCCGGTGGAGGCCCTAATGGTCAAGACTGACCCAGAGGGGCGATTTATTCTCACTGTGCAGATTGCCACTGTGTCTTTAACACTGGTCAACATTTATGTCTCCCCCCCATCTCCTCTGAATTATGGTCTAAATGATCCCTTCTGCTCCTATCTAGACCTGATGCTCCTCTGCTGTATGTATGGGGACTTTAACGCTGTCTTAGATCCTGCAGTGGACTGCTTGAGGGGTGGTGGTAGGCCCTACCCCTATTGATTAGATGCAGGTGTATGGTCTCATTGAGCTATGGCGGTGGAAGCATCTGGTTGTGTAACAATATTCTTGTCACTCCGGCTCCTTTCACACCATGTCTCGCATAGACTTGGCTTTTGCCCCAGCCCTTACGCTTCCCTTTGTTTATGATGTATCTTATCTACCTATGGGGAATGCTGACCATGCACCTCTTTCTGTGGACCTCCTCCCATGTACAAGTTCCATGATGTGACGCCTAAACTCCCAATGGCTGAAGGACGAGGTGGTACAAGGGGAATGTAGACAGGTGATTACTTCCTAGTGGAACATGAAATTGGTGATCGCTGACCCCTCTACAGAGTGGGAAGCTTTTAAGACTATGCTGCGGGGCACTTTTATGGTTATTACTGGCACCCTGCGTAAAAATACCCAGCAGCGTACGGAGGAGCTGGAATGGATCATGTTGGCAGCTGAGTCTGCCTATGCAACGGATCCCACTCCCGATACCCAAGATTCGTAGGGAATATGAGCTCCGCTTACTGGATCTCACCAAGGAAAAAATGCTCTGTCTCAAAAAAATTTGAACATGGTAACAAGGCTGGCCTGGCCGTCTGCTTGCCTATTTAACTAGACCTGACCATCCTTCTATATCTATCCCTTAGGATTAGGGATGCACCGAAATTTCGGCCGCCGAAACATATCGGCCGAAAATATGGCCCTTTTCGTCAAAAAGCCGAAAGAGAATTTTTGTCGATACCGAATGGGACGGGGCCTGGGCAGGGGCGGGGCTCCACCCCCGACCCTGGTGCCGCCTATCAGGGGGGCTTCTTATATATCGTAGAAGAGAGGAGAGCCACCGCCTGTTTGATTATAGCGCCGGGAACATCACAGCTTTCATTTCAATAGCTGTCTGTTCCCCGCTGCCCGCCGTCACATACAACCCCTCCCCCTTGTCCGGGCACTTTGATAGACAGATCACCCGTCCCATTAGGTGGCACCAGGGTCGGGGGCGGAGCCTGGGGCGGCACTGGCTGCACTACTGGGGACACTGGCTGCACTACTGGGGACACTGGCTGCACTACTGGGGACACTGGCTGCACTACCAATGGGGACACTGGCTGCACTACCAATGGGGACACTGGCTGCACTACCAATGGGGACACTGGCTGCACTACCAATGGGGACACTGGCTGCACTACCAATGGGGACACTGGCTGCACTACCAATGGGGACACTGGCTGCACTACCAATGGGGACACTGGCTGCACTACCAATGGGGACACTGGCTGCACTACCAAGGGGGACACTGGCTGCACTACCAAGGGGGACACTGGCTGCACTACCAAGGGGGACACTGGCTGCACTACCAAGGGGGACACTGGCTGCACTACCAATGGGGACACTGGCTGCACTACCAATGGGGACACTGGCTGCACTACCAATGGGGACACTGGCTGCACTACCAATGGGGACACTGGCTGCACTACCAATGGGGACATTGGCTGCAATGGGGACACAGGCTGCACTACTGGGGACATTGGCTGCAATGGGGACACAGGCTGCACTACCGGGGACACAGGCTGCACTACCGGGGACACAGGCTGCACTACCGGGGACACTGGCTGCACTACCGGGGACACTGGCTGCACTACCGGGGACACTGGCTGCACTACCGGGGACACTGGCTGCACTACCGGGGACACTGGCTGCACTACCGGGGACACTGGCTGCACTACCGGGGACACTGGCTGCACTACCGGGGACACTGGCTGGTTGCATCTGACGGGCACTGGTGAGGCTGCATTGATCTCTTGTATCAAGTCCGCAGTCCCTGACTCTCTGACCATGTCCTCAGTCTCTTACCATCTCCTGTACCATCTCTGCAGTCTCTGACCATCTCCTGTACCATGTCCGCAGTCTCTGACCATCTCCTGTACCATGTCCGCAGTCTCTGACCATCTCCTGTACCATGTCCGCAGTCTCTGACCATCTCCTGTACCATGTCCGCAGTCTCTGACCATCTCCTGTACCATGTCCGCAGTCTCTGACCATCTCCTGTACCATGTCCGCAGTCTCTGACCATCTCCTGTACCATGTCCGCAGTCTCTGACCATCTCCTGTACCATGTCCGCAGTCTCTGACCATCTCCTGTACCATGTCCGCAGTCTCTGACCATCTCCTGTACCATGTCCGCAGTCTCTGACCATCTCCTGTACCATGTCCGCAGTCTCTGACCATCTCCTGTACCATGTCCGCAGTCCCTGACCATCTCCTGTACCATGTCCGCAGTCCCTGACCATCTCCTGTACCATGTCCGCAGTCTCTGACCATCTCCTGTACCATGTCCGCAGTCTCTGACCATCTCCTGTACCATGTCCGCAGTCTCTGACCATCTCCTGTACCATGTCCGCAGTCTCTGACCATCTCCTGTACCATGTCCGCAGTCTCTGACCATCTCCTGTACCATGTCCGCAGTCTCTGACCATCTCCTGTACCATGTCCGCAGTCTCTGACCATCTCCTGTACCATGTCCGCAGTCTCTGACCATCTCCTGTACCATGTCCGCAGTCTCTGACCATCTCCTGTACCATGTCCGCAGTCTCTGACCATCTCCTGTACCATGTCCGCAGTCTCTGACCATCTCCTGTACCATGTCCGCAGTCTCTGACCATCTCCTCTACCATGTCCGCAGTCTCTGACCATCTCCTCTACCATGTCCGCAGTCTCTGACCATCTCCTCTACCATGTCCGCAGTCTCTGACCATCTCCTCTACCATGTCCGCAGTCTCTGACCATCTCCTGTACCATGTCCGCAGTCTCTGACCATCTCCTGTACCATGTCCGCAGTCTCTGACCATCTCCTGTAACATGTCCGCAGTCTCTGACCATCTCCTGTACCATGTCATCAGTCTCTGACCATCTCCTGTACCATCTCTGCAGTCTCTGACCATCTGCTGTACCATGCCCTCAGTCGCTGACCATCTCCTGTATAAAAATATTTTTAAAAACAGTCACTTTCGGTATCGGTGCTGTTTCAGTATCGGTTTCGGTTTTCAGGATCAAGGAAAATTTATTTTCGGTATCGGTTTCGGCCCCAAAAAACCCATTCGGTGCATCCCTACTTAGGATCTTGACTCAAAAGGGTCATGTTAGTGACGTACCCTCCGAGATTGTTGAGACTTTCCTATCCTTTTAAAAGAAACCTTTATGACACCAAAGTTCACTATTCGAATAATCATTTAAGTGAATACCTGGCTCAGGTGCGCCTGGATGGATGCTGGATGCGGCTCTTTCTCCGTTGAGGAAATCTCCCTAGCCATTTTACAGCTACGGGCGCACAAGACACCTTGCCTGGACAGTTTTCCACCAGTTATTATGCCAATTTCTTCTCCATACATTTAACAAAGCCTTAGAGGCTGGAATCCAACTACAACTTCAAACTAGGCGATTAATCAACCTACCTCTAGACCTAATGGGGAGGGCCAATGTTATTAAAATGATGCATCTTCCCAAGTTGCTGTATGTCATGGCCAACTCCCCATGTAGAATATCTAAATTAATTTTCAAACGCATTGACACCTAATTCTTGGCGTTTCTATGGAATGGCTGGCCTCCTAGGATAGCGCTTGCAACCTTACAACTCCCGACCCACATGGCTGGCTTGCCATTTCCTAACTTTTACTTTTATTATTTGGCCTCTCAATTAGTCTATTTCCGTGACTGGTTGCATCCAGCCTCCACCAATGCTTGCACTACCACAGAGGCAGCCATTGCCTCCTCCCTAGAGACTCATAACAATATTATTTATAGAAGCTATGTCCCAGCCCGCCCAGGTACAACACTTCTAAATACCCCCTATCCCTATTTAAGCTTGTGGCCACAGACGCCACTGATACATGGCTAGTGTCCCCCAATTACCCTTTGTTTTTTAATCCTATCTTTCCAGAAAGATACTCCCTACCTGACTTACAAAGGTGTTCTGCCAAAGGTGTTAAATAATTATGCCACCTCTTTATTGAGCAAGGCTTTAAAACACTCTATCAGTTACGTGTGGACGTTAACCTGTCCCATAATTACTTATTTTACTACTAGACAACCCTATCCAGGTATCTCCTTTGGAAAAATGATGCAATCAGACCCCACTAAACGTATCTCCGCCTACTACTCTGTCCTTATGACTGAGTCTAATCCCTGATTCCAAACTGCCCAAGGGAAATGGGTATCCCTAGACATACCCCTTATAGAAGCAGACTGGACCGAAATTCTCCTACCACGTGTCTTGTGCCTCACTCAGAGTCCCAAAAACCCCTTTTCTTAAGTATAAGACCTCTGTTATTTCCTCCAAGGACCGTATTATTCAACCTAAAATCTTCCACCAATCCCATCTTACACCTGCAGACTACTTAAGATGGGCTTATATCTCTCAGTTGAGTGCTTCAGAGGCTGTGGCCAGATTTCTGACTTTATGCATTGCTTCTGGACCTGCCCTATGGTTCACGACTTCTGGGTAGACATAAACTCTTTCATCTCCTCCGCCCTGGGTCTTCCTAATATAGTGAATCCCAAGAACTGCCTTTTGGGCATTCTAGGCGATTTAACAATTCCCTCTCACGCCAAGAGACTGCTTCGCATTCTATATTTTTATGCGAGAAATTCCCTTTTGCTGATGTGTGTATATATGTGTGTGTGTGTGTGTGTGTGTGTGTGTGTGTGTGTGTATATATATATATATATATATATATATATATATATATATATATATATATATATATATATATAGTGGTAAAAACAAAAAATTAAAAGCTGCGCTCAAGGTTAAAAAATAAAAAGTGTAGTGAAATCAAAGCAGCCTGCACCAAGATCTAGTCTCCAAATCCCATCATAGAAAATAATGCAAAAAAGATGTGGCGCTATAACATAATTATAAGCTATTAAAATGAATTAATATGAAATAACCATATAAATAAATGATAATAACAGTGCAAGATGAGTATAAACAATATCATACACTAATATCCAAAAAATTATTGTGCATAAATTGAATACATATACGTGGATAAGTAAATAAAGTCCAAAACCAAAAAAGAAAATTCGTGATAAAATAAAAAAAGGGTGCCAGAAAGTGCCACAAAAGAGATGAGGATGCAGTAGGGGAAATCTTCTAAGGTTCCTCACACCCAAGGTGGAATTTCAGATGTGCTTACCAGATCCCGGTGACTGCTATTACAGCAGTCAAAAACGGCACAGGGAAAATTTGGGGCTCCCCACAACCTCAGCATATGGTACCAGTAAGCGATAGATGATATCACCAACCAGGTCACTCCCCAGCCATATATATATATATATACACACAGAATATACCATATTTATTATAAACAATAAAGTGCAGCGCTAATATGTGAAAAAATACAATTGAGTTCCACCAAGTGACATATAAAACAATTAGTGACAAAACATATTGCAAATATAAGTACAAAGCAAAACTAAAATCACAAGTGTATGTGAAAAAATCCAAAAGTTCTTGGTAAGTCCACAAATAAATATAAAGAACACCCGTCCAAGAGAGGTAGTGATGAAAGGTGCCTAGATATGATCCACCAAAACGTGTATGAGTAGAGTCTGCTTACCAGACGGCGATGACTGCTATGATGGCAGTCTCGCCCAGCATAGGGATTATGGTCTCCCAAAACCCAAGGTGCAATGCGGGATCGGTGGTTCTAATACTCCATCAAACCGAAAATATCAGTCCCTTTTTAGTGAATCCTGAGGTCCAAAAGGCTGCTGCACAGGCTTTCTGTTATACAGGTCCAGATCTTGAGTGTCAGGATGGCTTCAGCTACGCCTAGCTGAGGCTGGAACTGGTATGAGATTTTAGCTGCTCCTACTCTCATCCACTGGCTCTCTCCTGTCCTTCCTTCTGCCCAGGAGCAAAGCCCCCCAGCACAGGGATCCCCTCCAGGCAACAGGACCCTGGACTCTGCTCTCTCACTGCCAGGCTCCTGAAAATTTATGGCCTATTTCCCCACCTACTGGGCCTTCAGGCAAGGCCCAGAAGGTGGGGAAATAGGCCATAAATTTTCAGGAGCCTGGCAGTGAGAGAGCAGAGTCCAGGGTCCTGTTGCCTGGAGGGGATCCCTGTGCTGGGGGGCTTTGCTCCTGGGCAGAAGGAAGGACAGGAGAGAGCCAGTGGATGAGAGTAGGAGCAGCTAAAATCTCATACCAGTTCCAGCCTCAGCTAGGCGTAGCTGAAGCCATCCTGACACTCAAGATCTGGACCTGTATAACAGAAAGCCTGTGCAGCAGCCTTTTGGACCTCAGGATTCACTAAAAAGGGACTGATATTTTCGGTTTGATGGAGTATTAGAACCACCGATCCCGCATTGCACCTTGGGTTTTGGGAGACCATAATCCCTATGCTGGGCGAGACTGCCATCATAGCAGTCATCGCCGTCTGGTAAGCAGACTCTACTCATACACGTTTTGGTGGATCATATCTAGGCACCTTTCATCACTACCTCTCTTGGACGGGTGTTCTTTATATTTATTTGTGGACTTACCAAGAACTTTTGGATTTTTTCACATACACTTGTGATTTTAGTTTTGCTTTGTACTTGTATTTGCAATATGTTTTGTCACTAATTGTTTTATATGTCACTTGGTGGAACTCAATTGTATTTTTTCACATATTAGCGCTGCACTTTATTGTTTATTATACTTTTGGAAGTCAGATACAGGAATTTTTCAGGGTGCTGGCAGCTTTTTTCTTTTTCCTTTTATTAACCTAAGCGCAGCTTTTACCCAATTTGGGTCTCCTTTTTTACACTCATACCATATTTATTGGCGTATAACACGCACCCCAATTTAGGAGGGAATTTTAAGGAAAAAAAACTTTTAGGAGGGAAGTTGAAGGGAAAAAAACTTACATTTAAATGGCCATCATTGCAGCCTTCTCAGTGCAGCCTTGCCCCAGTGCAGCCTTGTCAGTGCAGCCTTCCCCAGTGCAGCCTTGTCAGTGCAGCCTTGTCAGTGCAGCCTTGTCAGTGCAGCCTTCCCCAGTGCAGCCTTCCCCAGTGCAGCCTTCCCCAGTGCAGCCTTGTCAGTGCAGCCTTCCCCAGTGCAGCCTTCCCCAGTGCAGCCTTCCCCAGTGCAGCCTTCCCCAGTGCAGCCTTCCCCAGTGCAGCCTTCCCCAGTGCAGCCTTCCCCAGTGCAGCCTTCCCCAGTGCAGCCTTCCCCAGTGCAGCCTTCCCCAGTGCAGCCTTGCCCCAGTGCAGCCTTCCCCAGTGCAGCCTTGCCCCAGTGCAGCCTTCGATCCCCTGTCCCTGCTTCCTGGGCTTCAAAATCGCCGAACGCGATTTGAAAATGGCGCCGCTGGCGCCGAAATACACAGAGCCGGTCCTCGGCTCTTTCCGGCAGCTCTCGTTCACTTTCGGCTCCACTCGTAGTCCCGAGCGGAGCTATCCAAGTAGGTTCGGATCGATCCGCTCGAGACTACGAGTGGAGCCGAAAGTAAACGAGAGCCGCCGGAAAGAGCCGAGGACCGGCTCTGTGTATGCGGGCGGCGCCATTTTCAAATCGCGGTCGGCGATTTTTAAGTTTTGACAGCTCGGGATCGCAGGGGATCGGCGTATAACACGCACCTGCGACTTTCCCCTGATTTTAAGGGGAAAAAAGTGCGTGTTATACGCCGATAAATACGGTATATACAATATATATACATACACAAAAGTGAGTACACCCCTCACATTTTTGTAAATATTTTTATCTTTTCATGTGACGACCCTTAAGAAATGACACTTTGCTACAATGTAAAGTAGTAAGTGTATAGCTTGTATACCAGTGTAAATTTGCTGTCCCCTCAAAATAACGCAACACACAGCCATTAATGTCTAAACCACTGGCAACAAAAGTGAGTACACCCCTAAGTGAAAATGTCAAATTTGGGCCCAATTAGCCATTTTCCCTCCCCGGTGTTACAAGGTCTCAGGTGTAAATGGGGAGCAGGTGTGTTAAATTTGGTGTTCTCTCTCTCACTGTCTCATACTGGTCACTGTAAGTTCAACATGGCACCTCATGGCTAAGACCTTTCTCTGAGGATCTGAAAAAATAAATTTTTGCTCTACATGAAGATGGCTTAGACATTAAGAAGATTGCCAAAACCCTGAAACTGAGCTACAGCACGGTCACCAAGACCATACAGCGGTTTAACAGTACAGGTTCAACTCGGAACAGGTCTCGCCATGGTCGACCAAAGAGGTTGAGCGCACGTGCACAGCTTCATATCCAGAGGTTTTCTTTGGGAAATAGAAGTATGAGTGCTGCCAGCATTGCTGCAGAGGTTGAAGGGGTGGGGGGTCAGCCTGTCAGTGCTCAGGCCATACGACGCACACTGCATCAAATTGGCCTGCATGGCTGTCGTCTCGGAAGGAAGCCTCTCTGCCCGAAGTAGAGCTTTAACTGGTTTATTTTATAGTGACTGTACAAGTTTTGAAATAATAATGTCCAATTATGCTTTAGGTTTGTGTTTTGCCCATTTTAAAAAATGTCTTAGGATGGTGAAGTAGATTTCTTATCCATATACATTTGTGTATTTACATTTGATATTTAAATATAAATCTTTGAATTGAGTCCAGTTTGTGTTGTTTGTTTTCTTAGTAAGAACTATGGCATTACAATCAGAGAAGTAGACCAGCCACTTCTGCTTCACAGACCCAATGAGAACAAAGGTTTGCGGGGCAAGGTAAGCCTTATCCCTGTGATGCCTATGTTTTGTTATGTTATAGTTGCAGTCCAAAATACAAGCAGATATGTTTCCATTTAGTGTCACTTGATCATGTGTCTTTAAAGCGGTATTATTCCCAAAACTAAAAATTTTATATTTTGCAATATATTACCAATCCTTTGTGGTGGCTGCATTAATTTTCTTTTTTTTAAGGCTTTTTTCCTGTTTTCGCTCACTTATCTGGCCAGTAAAACACCTGTATTGGAGCGTCCGCACTTTGGATGAAGGCGCACAGGGGACACGTTTGAAAGATTGCCAATTTATGTTGAGGGGAGTGTTAGATGTACTAGCAGATATTCACTAACAAATTAAAGCCAAACTCCAGAACACACTTTATAATCGGTTACGGGAAACCATTTTTTCCTTTTTGGGATAAAAGTTACCTGAATTAATAAAAGCTGATTATGTAAGCACCCCTGTCAGTGTTTAATGGTTTGTCTCATCTCTGTAAACTCATACATCTGATAGAGAGCTTGTTTGAAAAACAACAGACTTTTTGGCAGGATCACCAGGTAAAAAGCCTAAAAAAAAAAATTCAGCCATCACATCTAAGAATTGGTAGACGTCAATATAATAAATGTTTGCTTTTGGGTTAAATAATGCTAAAGTAAAACTGTAAGGCCCCTTTCAGGTGGACATGATTAGACTCTCTATTTTCATAGTAGGATGTAAACCGACTTATCTTTGTTTACCCCCGGCTACCGCCGATCCGATCCAGCAAAAAGAAGTGGAAGAGGATATGTTCCCCTCCGTCTGACTGGATCTGAGAGCAGTCGGGTGTAAATGGATAGCCAGTCATCCGACTGCCCATAGAGCAGATCTGGCTTTGTTAGCTCCTTTTTTTCCCCACAAATAGAGCTTTCTTTTGGTGGTATTTGATCACTTATGCGGTTTTTATTTTTTGCGCTATACACAAAGAGCGAGACACAATTTTGAAAAAAATAAATACATTACAATTTTTGTACTTTTTGCTATAATACCTATCCAAAAAAAAACATACAAAAACAAATTTATTCATCAGTTTAGCCTGATATATTTTCTTCTACATATTTTTGGTAAAAAACAAATCGCAATATGCGTATATTGATTGGTTTGCGCAAAACTTATCGTGTCTTCAAACTATGGGATAGATTTGGGGACTTTTTATTTTTTTTAAATATTGTTTTTATTAGTAACGGCGATCTGCGATTTTTAGCGGGACTGCGACATTGCAGCGGACAAATCTGACCCCAAATGACACTTTTTGGGGACCAGTGACATTATTACATTGATCAGTGTTATAAATATGCACAGATGAATATGAAAATGACACTTGCAGGGAAGGGGTTAACAGTAGGGGGCGATCAAGGGGTTAACTGTGTTCTCTAGTTGTGTTCTAAGAGCCCTTTCACACTGGGGCGGTTTGCAGGCGCTATTGCGCTAATAATAGCGCCTGCAAACCGACCCGAAAGTGCCGCTGCTGTGTATCCAGTGTGAAAGCCCCAAGGGCTTTCTCACTGGAGCGATGCGCTGGCAGGACTGTAAAAAAAGTCCTGCCAGCAGCATCTTCGGAGCGGTGAAGGAGCGGTGTACATACCGCTCCTGCCCATTGAAATCAATGGGATGGCGCGGCTATACCGCCGGCAAAGCGCCTCTGCAGAGGCACTTTGCGGTGGTATTTAACCCTTTCTCGGCCGCTAGCGGGGGTAAAACCGCCCCGCTAGCGGCCGCATACCGACGGTTTTACCACGAAGCCGCCCCCCGCCCCATTGTGAAAGTGCTCTAACTGTAGGGAGGATGAGCTGGCAGGGACATGACAGAGTGTCACGTACCTGGTGATGGAGCCTGATATGCAGAGGACGGCCTCTCTTACAACTCTGACTTGGAGCCCCTGATAGATCTGACAGGAAGCACCAAGATGCAGAGTCGCACGAGTGCCTGGCGGGATCACTGGAGCTGGATCGGAGCACTCGGCCGGGCTGTAGAGGTGTCTGTAGGAATCCCAGAGCAGTGGTAGGCAGGTAGCTGGAGTGAGTAGACAACCGGTCCCCACAGGCAAAAGTGCAGGTGCAGCAGAAGGGATGGTGGCACCCTCGAGGCTGAAGAGAAGGCAGGTACAGGCAGGCCGGGTCATACACAAACGGGCACGTCAGGAACAGAGGCTGAAGCGGAAGCGGAATCAGATTACAGGCCGGGTCGTCAGCAGACTGGCAGCGAAGTGGCAGAAGGAGCAGGCAGATGCAGAGTAGAGGACAAGCCGGGGTCGGATGCAGGCAGGAAACAGGAACGTCAGGAAGCAAGCCGGGTCACAACAGGAACAGAAGTCAGGTAGGTAATTGCAGGATACACAGGGAATGCTGTAGAGCAGACAGCACTGAGTCTGGAAACTGACTGAGTTTAAGTAGCCTGTTTGGGTGTCAAAAAGCTGTCACAGGGTGTGTGTGCACCAATGAAATTCTGACAGGGGCAGAGGTAACAGGTCATCTTCTTCGGCAGCCATTTTGGGTGCTGGCGTGCCCTTCCTGACAGGCAGAGGTAACAGGTCGTCTTCTTCGACAGCCATCTTGGGTGCTGGCATGCCCTTCCTGACACAGAGATCACTGTTCCCGATCACTTGGGTTCCCGTCTCCTGTCAGAATGGGGATCCGCCTTGTTTACAAAGGCAGTTCCCCATGCTGCCTCTGTACTAGGCGATAGCGGGTTGCCAGTGGACATCGAGTTCGCCCGACCCGCGGGCACCCTGCTATCGCCTCTGTGCGAGCCGCCGTACAGCTATGGCGATTTGCGCAGGAGTGCCGACCTGCCGCTGTGTAACGACGGTGGCTGGTCAGTAAGCGGTTAAAAGTACCGCACATGTGCGGCAGCAAAAGGTTGGGCATTAACGACTACATGCTACAGACATGCGTCACTGGGTGGCCGATTTTTCTGTGCATACAGACTCTATTAAGGAGACACAGGGAAGGGGTTAAAAAAATCTGCAAGTGAATTTAATAAAGTAAACAAGTCACAATTTGGCTTATATAAAATCAGGATAATCAGAGGATAATTAGATCACTTCCTTTTTGCCCAAGTACTGCCTTCCTAAAGCCTGGTACACACAGGAAGGTTTTTTTTCGTTTAGTCCATTGAAAAATGAAGGAGGTCTCTGTACTATGCCATGTTGGTACTGTAATCTCCCACGCTGTGCTATTGTGTTCTGACAGAGGGATGCCTCCCCCGCCAGGACACACCGGTCAGCATTGGCTGCCAGAGAGATCGGCTTCTGTTGAACAAGGAGCTGTACGCACGGGCTGAAAGTTGGCCGGTAACTGCCAAACCAACTGGTTTCAGCCCGTGTGTAGCTAGCTTAATATCCCGCTAATGTTGAGGATGTGTAATGAACAAAAGAAATTTAGGATACATTAATATCTTCATCAAATATTTTGTTCTGGTGTTTACTCAAGCTGTTTTGTAACTCTTCTTTTTTACATTTTCATCTTTCTCAGATGTCTGGTCCTATTCTTCTTCTTCCAGAACTGTCTTTCATGACTGGAATCCCTGAAAAAATGAAAAAAGACTTTCGGGCCATGAGGGTAAATCACTGTTTAATTTATCCAGTCTCTTCCTAAAGCAACCTCGTCATGTTACAAAAAAAAATCCTGCTGAAAGTTCGTTGTTGCTCTATATATCTATTTTTGTTTTTTCAGTTAACCCTGCCCTTCAATTAAAGCTAAATGTTTTAAATGTGTCTAGTTCAAATAAAATAAATAACTTTTTATATTGGCTTTTCATAATCCCTTTTAAACAAGTACTCTAAGGGGCTGAGAGCAGATTATGAACTTTTGGTATAGACTACTGTGCTTCCAACATTTTGGCACAGAAGGACATTTGCTTCATATTGGTGGAATCATTGTTATATTGGCATAGTAATGGTATTTTTTTCATCATGAAACCTTTGGGTCTTGGGTTAAAGTGCTAGTAAACTCTTTTCTGCCACTTTCTACTTACAGGTAAGTTTACCTGTAGTTCGAATTAATGAAACATGCACCGTTTAGGAGATGGTCACTACTTCTGCAGCCGGTGACGTCACAGGCGTGTGCGCTCTTAAGGGATCAGCATGTTCAGTGTGCTGTGCGCTGAAGTTTCGTCATTGCAGCTCAACCATTCTTGCTGCTGGAGCCTACAAACCTGAAAGAAAAAAACGGGTAAAGATGGAGCCCGGGGCGTGTCCAAGATGGCGGAGTAACCAGACGTCCTTCCTGGAGCTCTGCTGATACATCAACCTACTTTTCCCTGTACCTGAGAGATCAGATGACCTGAGCTGCAGCATCTGTCGGCGGATACCTTCCAAATCATCGGGCCGTGGCAAGGGTGGTAAGAAACTCCGCTTTCCCCTGGATAGTCCTGATATTGCTGGCCCCGAGCGCTGGCTATGGCCTGTCCTACTGACACGCGCCAATATGGCGTCCCAGACAGACTCTACTGTGGAGGCTTCTGCCACCCCTCCAGTAATCCCGAAAGTCATGGCGGCTATTGCATTCTGCCACACTGCCATAGCCACCTGTCAGATGACCCTTACCAGCAAAATTGAGGCAGTGTAGCTAGACATGGGACTCATCCGTTAAGATATGGACAAGGTCCGGTCTTGGCTAACTAACGCAGAGGGGTGAGTGGGACACGTGGAGGACATGGTGGCGGAGCATGATGGGGCTCTCTGCGCGCTGCAATCCAAACTAAAAACCTTGGAATACAGGGCAGAAGATGCCGAAAATCACTGCCGCCGTAATAACATTTGCATTATCGGTCTGGCAGAGGGAGCTGAGGGGAAGAATCCTACCATCTTCATTGAGGAGTTCCTGCGCTCCCTCCTACCTGCACCCCAGCTGTCCCCATACGTTACTGTGGAGAGGGCCCACCGTATGCTGCCACAACCAGGTCCGCAAGGAGCCCCCACCCCCCCCACGCACATTTATCCTAGGGTTGCTTAACTTTGGGGGCCAGGATGAACTGTTGGGGGCAGCGATGGAAGGTGCATTACAAGAATAATCAGCTCATGATGTTTCCAGATTATTCTGTGGAGACACAAAAGCTCAGAAGGTCATTTGATACTGTTAAAGCTGCTCTTCGTGACAAGAAAATTAAATACAGTGTGCTCTTCCCAGCCAAGTTGTGAGTTGTGAATGGGGAAACAGTGTGGTTCTTTACCTCTCCAAGAGATGCAGCAAACTGGCTGGAATCTTTACCTCTGCGGGGATGATGACTCCTGGAATGGCTGCAGCTTGGATCAAGTTCTACTGATGTGCTTCTCTCTGTTGATTCTGCAACCTTTTTTTTATTTACACATGGCATCAACTCTGCAGGTGGGGGCTGAGAAAACTTCTTTCCCCCTTGTTTGTTTTTGGGCCCTGACCGTTACCCAGTTCTGACATGTGTCATTCAGGGGAATCGCCTCCCAACTCCTGGACATACTGATGGCCGTTGGAGCCATTGTTACTGTGACACCACCCTAAGATTTGTGCCTCTGGCGTATGCCAGGTGAATACTCTGACTCAGGTATTACTTTCTCCTTAATCCAGCACCTTCTGTTGGGAACTATATGCATCAGTACTTGCTACTTAACTCCAGGAAAAAGGTGTAAGTACCTATCTGTTTGACTGTTGCTCCACGTTTGATACACATCTCCCGTGCTTCCAGTTGCCTGCGGGCAGGTTATAGGGGACTAAATCGGACTCGCACTATGTGGGATCTGCGGGGTGGGGGGATGGGGAGTTTGGCCGTTGCTGACCACGGATGGACACCTAAAGTTCTTAGGCTTTGTTATATGTTTTTGTGTGCTTTAAATTTGAACACTGTTCCTTTATGGCATGGAATACCTCTTTTTGCTAGGAAATATGGCATGGTATTAAGACGGGAGGGCATGGGTGGGGATGATGCTTAACTGGGTGGAGCAGCATCTCTGCTTGTCGCCCCTTGGAGTGCTGGTGTACCTATTCCCAATGCATTGCATTTAATACTAACAATATGTCTACACCTACCATAATTTTTTGGAATGTGCGGGGTCTTAACTCTGCCATAAAAAAATCCTTGGTATTTAATTACCTTAAAATACCCCCTTATAACTATCCAGATAGTTGTACTTCAGGACACCCATCTTATTGGATCACATGTTTTGGGTCTTAAGAGGGCGTGGGTCAGTACACACTATCATGTCACGCACTCCAGTTACTCCAGGGGAGTCAGTATAGTAGTGCATAGATCACTCCCCTTCCAGCTCCTTGATCTTAAGATAGACCTGGAGGGTCGATTTATAATAATGCATGCTCTTGTGTCCAACGCTCCCCTGGTGTTGGTGGGCCTTTATTTTTGCCCCCCCCCCCCCCCCAACATTTCTGTGCTTACTACTGTAATGCAGAAAGTGATGGCATACGATATTGATGTATTGATTATGGGGGATTTCAATATGACTCCCTCCCCCGATTTTGACAGACTCTCATCTACCTCTCGGTGGTCCCCTGGACTGGCCCAGTGGCTGGGCGCATTCGATCTCCTGTCACTCAGCATCCTTCCTGAAGTTCTTGTGCATTGACTTGGTCCTTGCTTCCCGCTCCATGCTGCGCATGATGTCTTGAGGCCAGTATGCTCCCAAGGGGGGTCTCAGATTAGGCTCCAATGAGGGTTAATTTGGAGTCGGGGACACCGGGGGAACGGATGTGGTGGCTGTCCAGATTCTGGATAGAGGACCCTACCATACAAGAACATATATTCAGGAGGGTGTGTGTCATTACTGTCTTGCTAATGTAGACTCTGCTGAACCTACGACTACTTGGGATGCCTTCAAGGCTTGGTCCCCGGGAGCTTGTATATCTTGCCTAGCAGCAGCGCGCAAAGCATCCGCGCAGTCCCTGGACGAGTTGGAAAGGGAGGTTGGCCGGAAAGAGGCCTCCTATGTTGCAAACCCAAATATATAGATATACTTTATTGTCATTGTATACATACAACTAAATTTTTCTGTGTACTCTTTACAGTAGCAATAAAACACTTCTCAACAAAACCACACATACATACTCCTAGCACATGACCACATATCTATTTAAATATATCAAAATATAATATGTTATTTAAAAATAAAAGAATATCAGAATTCCATATAAAATTCCTAAAACACTGTACCTGATGGGATTATGGACAATACGGCCCTAGGGTAAAAACTATGCTTTAAGCTAGGGGTGCAATGGATCTTCAGCGATCCGTGATCCAAACGGTTCACCCTGTTCGGATCGGCACACATGCGCTCCGAGGAGCACGCTGCTGCCTTGGGCTTAGGAAAGGCCGCGGCTTCGGCCTAGCTCCGGAGCGGCGGCTATCTTGGTGCACCCGGCGGCGGCTCGCGCTGACGTCATCACCTCTTAACCCCTCATCGTGGATCTGATCTGGCCGTCTTCTATTCTGTATTCTGTAAGAGCCGGTAAACAACACAAACAACACTAGTCATCTAATAGTCTTCCTTCCTAATTCCTATACTATACTGTATATACAGTGGGGGAGATGTGGATATTACAACAGTGGGGGAGATGTGGATATTACAACAGTGGGGGAGATGTGGGTATTACAACAGTGGGGGAGATGTGGGTATTACAACAGTGGGGGAGATGTGGATATTAATACAGTGGGGGAGATGTGGATATTAATACAGTGGGGGAGATGTGGATATTAATACAGTGGGGGAGATGTGGATATTATTACAGTGGGGGAGATGTGGATATTATTACAGTGGGGGAGATGTGGATATTATTACAGTAGGGGAGATGTGGATAATATTACAGTGGGGGAGATGTGGATAATAATACAGCAGTGGGGGAGATGACGTGGATTTTACAGTGGGGAAGATGACGTGGATATTACAGTGGGGGAGATGACGTGGATATTACAGTGGGGGAGATGACGTGGATTTTACAGTGGGGGAGATTTTTTTTTGTTGATCCGAAAATGATCCGAACGGTGACTCCTGATCCGAGGATCGATCCGAACCGTGAGTTTTTTGATCCGTTGCACCCCTACTTTAAGTGATTAGTGTGCGTTTTAAGTGTTCTATATATTTTCCCTCATGGCAATGGGACAAACGCACTGTAACCTGGGTGGGTTGGATCAATACTAATAGCTTTTGCCCGCTTTTTTAATCGACTGGCATATGCTGTGTCCAAATTCAGTAGCTCTGTTCCTATGATCCGCTGTGCTGTTTAAACCACACGAAAGAGGCACTTCTTATCATCATCCGCCCTGCAGCTGGCATACCACACTACAGCGCAGTGGAGAAGAATACTCTCAATGGTACAATGATAGAAATTGATCAGAAGCCTTAAGGGCAATCCAGCCTGCTTCAGTCTCAGAAGGAAAAACAGTCTCTGCTGCGCTTTTTTCACTAAAAAAAAGCATTTTGAGACCATGACAACTCCCTTGTAATATGCACTCCCAAAAATGTAATAGTGTCCACCCTTTCCACCTCCTCACTACCTATATAAACCGGGCAATGATTTATCTTTCTTGATCTCTTATAATCCACTATTATTTCTGTGGTTTTTGCCGCATTGAGTATTAAATCATTTTTGTCTACACCACTCAACCAAATGTTTAATTTCCTGCCTATAAGCTGTCTCATCATTATCTTGTATGAGTCCCACTAAGGTGGTGTCATCAACAAACTTCACTATAGTGTTAGACGCATGTATGGGAGTACAGTCATGCGTGAGCAATGTAAACAGGGGCGGACTTAACACACATCCCTGTGGTACCCCTGTATTCAAAATAATAGTGTTAGACACCTGATCTCCTATTCTCACCATTTGTGGCCTGTTTGTTAGAAAATCCATAATCCATGAGCGCAGCAATGGACATAGGCCCAAAGCTTTTAACTTTTCACTAATTTGTCAGGGACTACTGTGTTAAATGCAGAGCTTAAATCAATGAAGAACATCCTAACATATGTGTTTGAGTGCTCAAGATGTGCCAAGGCAGAATGCAATTGCATCATCTGTGCATCTATTTGCACGATAGGCAAACTGATACTTATCCAGATCAACAGGAATGCTTGCTTTAAGATGTGATAATATGAGCCTCTCAAAACGTTTCATGATAGGAGTTAGGGCAACTGGGCGATAATCATTTAAGCATGATACCACTGATTTTTTAGGTGTTGGGACAATAGTAGTAGATTTAAAACAAGAAGGTACTGCAGCCTGCTTCAGTGACAAATTAAAAATATTAGCAAAAACACCTGCTAACTGGTCTGCACATCCCCTCAGTATACGGCCTGACACCCCATCTGGTCCTGCTGCCTTTCTGATGTCAATCTTCCTCAAATTTGACCTGACCTCATGTATTTTTAATACCAATAAATGGTCGTCCACCACCAGTTCTTTACTATGGTTTTCACATCTCATATTTTGACCCTCAAAGCGAGCAAAAGATTGGTTTAAGGTGTCAGGGAGCACTTTACAAACCTGTGTATTCCTAGATTTAAAATCTACCATTGTTTTAATCCTCTTCCACATGCTACAAGAATTTTGATTTTCAAAATAAGATTCAATGCGCTGTTTATCTACGCTTAGCCTCCTTAATGCCTTTCTTTAATTCATTCCAAGCTTTCCAAGCTTTCCTATAGGCCATAGGGTCGCCCGATCTAAAGGCCACATCCCTTGCTCTAAGCTGAGCTCTTACTTTAGCATCCAACCAAGGCTTTTGGTTTGGAAATACCTTAATAGTTTTTGTAACTAGGAACACCTCCATACAAAAGTCAATATAAGCTAAAACAGATGAAGCATATTCCTCTAATGCCCTGTACACACGGTCGGATTTTCCAATGGAAAAAGTGCAATCGGATTGTGTTGTCAGAAATTCCGTTCGTGTGTGGGCTCCATCGGACTTTTTCCGTCGGAATTTCCGACACACAAAATTTGAGAGCAGGATATAAAATTTTACGACAACAAAATCCGATCGTTTAAATTCCGATCGTGTGTACACAAATTCGACGCACAAAGTGCCACGCATGCTCAGAATAAATTGAATGACGAAAGCTATTGGCTACTGCCCCGTTTATAGTCCTGATGTACGTGTTTTATGTCACTGCGTTCAGAACGATCGGATTTTCTGACAACTTTGTGCAACCATGTGTATGCAAGACAAGTTTGGCCCAAAATCTGTCAGGAAAAAATCCGATGGATTTTGTTGTCGGAATGTCCGATCAATGTCCGATCCTGTGTACAGGGCATAAGTCTGCATCCTGTGCAAATACATTCCAATCAGTTGATTCAAAGCACTCTTGCAAACCTGTGTAGTTTTAATATCTGATTTTGTTCTGCAAACAAGAGGCTTATAACATGGGATCATCATTAAAGAGGTATGATCTGATAGACCAAGATGTGGCAACCAAGTAGCTTTATATGCACTGGAAACATTTGTATATACCTGATCTAAAATATTGTTCTCCCTTGTTGGAAAGTGCACATTCTTATAAAATTTAGGAAGAACCATTTCTAGCTCCACATGCTTGAAATCGCCAGCCACAATCGCAACCCCCTCTGGATGTGCATTCAGCTGAATGTTAATAGCATCGTATAGTTCCTCCAGAGCCAGCTTAAAATTAACATCTGGGGGTATGTACACAGCCACAATTATAACATTAGTAAATTCTCTTGGTATAAAAAAAAGTCTACATTTTAGCATAAGGTATTCCAAATCAGGTGAACAGTATGTCCGGACAATATTGATAGTTGTACTCCATTTATTGTTAACATATACACACAGACCACATACTTTAGTCTTTCCAGAGTCTGCAGTCCTATCCGCTCGATAGACAGAGCAGCCTGCCAGCTCAATTGCCTCCTCAGGTACAGAACCATGCAGCCAGGTCTCTGCGAGGACAGTCACACAGCTATTTAATTTGTGTGTAATAAATCCCACTGCATATGGGGCCTGGCAGTTTGCATTACAACAGTTGTCCCTGTTGAGGGTAGCTATGACCCATAAATCCTGTAATAAATACACTGCTCAGAGAATATTCGAATATGGGATTAATTAATATGGGATTAAGAATGGCAGATTGTTAGCTTGGCTAGCGAAGGGGCAGTTTACAGTGACCTCCATTATTGGGGTTAGAGATCTCTGGAGTTATGCCGAGAACACCCACTGAGATTAACGACTGCTTCCTTCTTTACTATCGACAGCTATACTCTTCACGGGTATCCTATACCACCTCTGAAATGCATTCTATCTGGACAGAATTAGATTCCCTAGGATTGATGACAGGACTTGTGCCAATCTAGAGCAGGAGAAAACATTGGAGAAGGTGCAGCTGGCCATGACCCAACTTAAGCCAGAGACAACCTGGGGAGTCGATGGACTACCTGTAAAGTTTTACACACAGCATCTGGAACTACTTGCCCCCAGACTTACCTCTTTGTTCAAACAATTTTTTCTCTTAGGGGAGTTGCCGAATTCTGTCAGAGGTGGTGGTGGTGTTGGTGCCTAAGCTGGGCAAGAACCCTGAGAAATGTTCTTCATAGGCCAACATCCCTCCTTAACCACTTACCAACCGGCCACTGTATATATATACGTCTTTTCTTTGAAGGTGGATATCTCGGTAAGGGCAGCAGCTGCTGCCACTACCGAGGTATACATCTTTAGGGCCGGCAGTTCTGTGTACGATAATGGTGGTCTCTGCGGCAGATTCGCCGCAAGATCACCGTTATCGATGGCAGGAGAGAGTGCCACCCGCCGCCCTCCCGTGCCCTCCACCACTTACCGGAGCCGTCGGTAGCGGCGGAGACGATCGAGACCTTTCACGTCCGTGGTATGGAGACGAGTGAGGGGAAGATGGCCCCCACCCGTCTCCATACCATAGGAGGGCGGAAGCGATGTCATAACGTCAGCTCCGCCCATACGTCATATTTTTTTGTTGTCATTTTTTTCAAATAACATTTTTTTTTTTTTTTTGCATTTAAGTCCAAATATGAGATCTGAGGACTTTTTGACCCCAGATCTCATATTTAAGAGGACCTGTCATGCTTTTTTCTATTACAAGGGATGTTTAAATTCCTTGTAATAGGAATAAAAGTTATCCAATTTTTTTTTTTTTAAATAAATAAAATAAAGAAAAATAAATATGAAAACAAAACAAAAAATTTTTTAAAGCGCCCCGTCCCAACGAGCTCGCGTGCAGAAGCGAACGCATACGTGAGTAGCGCCCACATATGAAAGCGGCGGTCAAACCACACGTGAGGTATCGACGCGACTGGTAGAGCGAGAGCAATAATTCTAGCCCTAGACCTCCTCTGTAACTCAAAACATGCAACCTATAGTTTTTTTTTTAAACGTCGCCTATGGAGATTTTTAAGGGTAAAAGATTGACACTACGAGCGGGCGCAATTTTTAAGCGTCACATGTATGGTATCAATTTACTTGGCGTAACATTATCTTTCACTATATAAAAAAAATTGGCTAACTTTACTGTTGTCTTTTTATTCAAAAAAGTGAATTATTTCCAAAAAAAGTGCGCTTATAAGACCGCTGCGCAAATACGGTGCGAAAAAAAAGTATTGCATTGACAGCCATTCTATTCTCTAGGGTGTTAGGAAAAAAAACAATATATATTTGGGGGTTCTAAGTAATTTTCTAGCAAAAAAACCTGTTTTAAACATGTAAACACCTAAAATCCAAAACGAGGCTAGTACTTAAGTGGTTAACATGGATGCAAAAATTTCGGCGAAGGTGTTGGCTAACCGTCTATCCAGAGTTAAGGAAGAAATAATTCATGTTGATCAAACTGGCTTCATGCCAGGTAAGGGCACCGACATTAACCTCCACCGCCTCTTTCCGAACCTTTCCATCCCTCATGCCAATAGTGGGAGTAGAGTCAGAGCCTACCTTGTCGCCGAGAAGGCTTTTGATTCGATGGAGTGGGGATTCCTCTGGGAGGAAATGGGATAGGTTCGGCTTCGGCCCTTATTTCCTCCACTGGCTTAAGATGCTGTATAGTAAAAAAGAGGGATGGTTAGGGTGCTCAGAGCTTCAATATAAAACAATGTCTCTATAACAGTCCAATAATAGTGGTGGTGGCAGAAATGTGAGGAATTCTTCAGCACTTATGGCAGCAGCTGACAGAAGCAATTTCTTTGGAAACATAAACAAAGACAAGGCGCCTCTAAGTGCAGAAGTTAACATATTTTAATATCCCCAATGCGATTAAAAACACTTACAAGATGGGATGATAAAAATGGCACATCGTAGGAATACGTGGATGGATGCAGCATTGGAAGGGGGCACGGCAGGAGGAAGCTCTTTTTTCACAATTGGTGAGGTTGGAGATTGCTTTGTTATTATTTTTGTTTTTGACTGAATTGCACATTTCTTGTATTTCAGCGTGAACAATGCGATAGAAAGCATCAATGCACGAGCCTTTGTAGTGGGTAGGGTAAAACACTGACGTAGGTCTGAAAGTGGTGTTCTGAATAGGTGGGGAAGTGATAAGCTGCTGTTTTTATAATGAGTAATCGGTCTCCGAGCCATTTATACCAAGAGAGTGAGTGGAAGAATGACTAATGACTTTAGTTCCTCTAAAATGGTCAAACCGCCTGACTTGGTATTAGTATTGTTGCATGAAATGTCGACTATATGGGAGTCAGTGTTGGACTGATGTTTGGTGGACTGGATATTGAAGAAAACCTTTTGAGAGAGACGGCGGACGAATTTATTCAAGTCCTTAAAGAGGAGAAAGGGATTAAGCTGGGCAGATGGTGCAAAATTAAGGCCTCGACTGAGTAGAGAAATCTCTTCTTTGGTTAAAGCATGGCTGGAGAGGTTAAAGATTTTGACAGTGCTCTCTTTTTGCTGAAGTCTGGGTTTAGATTTACCCCTTCCACCTCGGCAGCCTCTCCTTCGTATTTTCTTTTTCGAGGTTTGGCCCGGGGGGGGGGGGGGGGGGGGGGGGTTTGAATGCTAAAAAAGGGACCACAGTAAGATAAGAGGGGTGAGTGATGGTGGTGGATGTCACAAGGAGAGAATTTGCTCTGGCTTTAGAGCCGTTGGCGATTCTTATGCGGAAAGCTGGCTCGGTCAAGGGACTGCAGGTGGGGCCGTTGGAAGAGAAGATATCCCTATACGCTGACAATTCACTTCTCTATCTGCAAGATGCAGATGGTTCTCTGAAGGCGGCTCTGAACCTGTTTAACAAATTTAGTCACTACTCGGGGTGCGTATAAACTGGCTAAAAAGGGTGTAATTTTGCGTTAACCATATACAACAGAAAAGAAAAAACGGTGCAGCTGCTAGTATAAGCCTAAATACAAAAGACTCAAAACGTAATAATTAAGAAATAAAGAAGCAAGCATCCTTAAGTGATTCCCTTAGAGCCCTTGCACACTGGGGCGGTTTGCAGGCGCTATTGCGCTAATAATAGCGCCTGCAAACCGCTCCGAAAGTGCCGCTCCTTGCATTCCAGTGTGAAAGCCCCGAGGGCTTGCACACTGGAGCGATGCGCTGGCAGGACGGTAAAAAAAGTCCTGCCAGCAGCATCTTCGGAGCGGTGAAGGAGCGGTGTGTATACCGCTCCTGCCCATTAAAATCAATGGGACGGCGCGGCTATACCGCCGGCAATGCGCCTCTGCAGAGGCGCTTTGCGGTGGTATTTAACCCCTTCTAGGCCGCTAGCGGGGGGTAAAACCGCCCCGCTAGCGGCCGCATACCGGCGGTAAAACGCCGCTAATAATAGCGGCGTTTTACCGCCGACGCCGCCCCCCGCCCCAGTGTGCAAGGGCTCTAATATAAGGACATAAATGTGAAACAGTGTTGCTAAGATGAAAATGTTGACATGTGTGATAGTGTAACAACATTAAACAGAAAAACCTATATAGAATGTGTGTAACAACCAAATACAATATGTCCAAGTGAACAAAAAAAAGATGATATATAATAAAAAAAAAATATATATATCTCTCATATATATATATATATATATATATATATATATATATATATATATATGTATATATATATATATATATATATATGTATATGTAGAGATATATATATACAGTATATATCTATATAAAATAACGCCACCTAAAGCGTCCATGTGAACCAAAAATGCACACAGTGATGAATGGTATGAAGCAAAATCCATATATATAGTGAAAAGAGCATCAGCAGACTTCTCAACACTTGGACAGGCACCGAATGTTCTTCCAGTCAAAAAGTATGTCACCAAATGCCGCTTACCAGATTTGTTGGACCTCAAGTTATAGAGATCATACGAGCCTGGTGCATCAGCCTGCCGGTGGCGATGGTTTTCACCTGTACTCCGATCCAGGAAAACAACGCTCTCATCTAGTTTCAAAGACCAGAAGGTAAGCGCTCTCTATCCCATAGACTTGGATCTCTAGGTGAAGGAAATATAACACCCTAAATAGGGTTTCCTCGCTGAAGACAATCCTTAAAGTTTGCCCCTCAGTGAAAAATGAAAAAGGGAGACTTCATAGTGCAGATGTACTTCTAAGGGGTTTATTTCACTACAAAGTCACTGAAAAATCACAGCAAATATTCACAGCAGACTGTACGTTCAAAAACACAGGAACATAAAAAACGGATAAAATTTAGTATAAAAAATAGCATAAAAAACAGCCGAGGATCAAACCAACTGACTGCATGAGAAAAAACGTGATGATGTCAGAATGGGGTGGAGCAAGTGATTTAATAGTTTGTTATAAAATTTTGCAAAACAAAATTTTGCCGGCGATTTTTTTCTCCTCACGTTGTCAGCACGAGGAGAAAAAATAGCTGATTACCGACTCTGTTGACATCACATGATCAGCTGTCATTGGCTGACAGCTGTTCACGTGGTAAAGGGTCATGATCCACTCCGTTCTGTGATCCAGCGAGTCTCATAGACTCACTAATTACAGAGCGCGCCCTGCACGGGGCACGCAGGCCGCTCGGGCCTACGTCAATAGACATAGTCCCGGCAAAGCAGGTCCACGCTGTAGCTGTCATTTCGCTATAGCGCGGATCTGAACTGGTTAAAGGGTTAGTTCAGGGGACACTCCTTAGATATTAAATTAAAGAAAACCTGTATTAAGAAAAATATATATGAAGTGGCATTACTAAACTCTTTCTGAAACTGTTGCAAAGCTGACACACTGATACATTGGTTTTTATACTTTCTGGGTCACTGACGCAGAGCAAATATGTAGATCAGCCTGTGTTGAAAAGTATACGTGGGGTGGCATTATCTCTAGTGGTATGTTCAAGCGTTAATTTTTTCAGTGCGCTAATTTCCTTTCTAAGGACTCATTGACACTGATATTCTTCTTTTTAGCTTTTTCAAACACAGGAGAGGATATCTGAAGTGTTAACACATTTTATACCCTAAAAATCACTTTACTCTAAGCGCATATAAACACTGAAACATTAGTTGCACAGTACAAGAGACAGAGCTTTTAGACTTTAACCATGGGTTATATATGCAGCTACCATCAGATGATTGTACACTGGCAAAAAAAAAAATAAAAAAGGCTGCCAAGACATTCCCTATAGAACTTTCACTTCCAGCAAGCCTTATTTTTTTTTGGTTTCCCTAGGTGATGGATATTTTCTCTGTACTGAGAGAAGCTTACCTCTTTTTATATGGAGGTTTTCTCTCAAGATCCTTTCCTGGCCGCACCATAAACACTGCTGTTCCTTTCTGCAGTTTCTGGATTGACTCCTCGGATCCGCTTTGGAGGATGCAGGGCAAGCCTGTAATGTTGATTCTGCATGGGCACCCACCTTGGCATATGGTGCATTGGGTTGTTAGCCACAGAGTGCTATATAGGTCAAGGACCCTGGTCTAAATGTGGCAGAACCCTGTCCCTAAGGACCCCTTCAGGGTTATGCTCATCATGGTGGGTGGAGCCAAGATTATAGCTGGTCCCTAAGATCTTGTTCAGTATGTATGAAGACATCTACCATGGTAAGTCACGGCGCGTGCACCCTTTTCTATCCTAGGGTGCAGATGTGCCAGTGCTTCTGGCTGCAGCAGAGCTCAAGCTGTAAAACTGTATAAATGTAAATGGAGGTGCCACATTATCACAACAAGAATGTATATGTCTAAAAGTGTAGCATTTTATTGTACAGTTTTGTATTTCAACACCTGTGAATTTGATATTCACATTTTAAAATTCTTGAATTGGGGCGAATAATCATTTTCGAAAGAGTAGTAGGGCTTTTTCGAAATTGAAAATTCATTGCGGTTCATATTTGCAGTCAGATTTTGCTCTTGCGGCTTTCATACTGTCAGAGGAGGAGGTTAAGATGAATTAGGATGCGACACCCTCATCTGAGATTTTATCAAATTTTAAAGTAGTAGTAGTTTTATTTTGGCTAGAGTAAGAGAGGATTATAACCCTGGCCAATGTATTTATTTGCCATCTGTGTCCCTTGTAGAAATTTCATTGTCCCAGACCAAAAGAGGAAGTAACAGAAAATCCATTAAAAATGAGGGAATCCCTGGTTGAAACCAGGATCTCTAGAACTAGTGTCTCCATTTTTTTGGGAAGATTTTCCCACTATTTCTGTTCTGGTAACAACTCAAAATCTGGGATTTTCTTTTACTTTCACTTTGTAATAATGGTAAACAGGAGAAATAGAGCAGGTGAAAGCTCCCCAACACAGGGGCACGGAAAGCAATGTCAGCAGTTCTAAACCCTTACCACTCTTACACAAAAGTTTGCCTTTAGTCATAATTTAAGAATACTATTGCTACACCTATCAATGTGGCAAACACGAATGTTTAGTGTTAGAGTAGCCTTATTCTAAACACCCCATGTTCTTCATCATGGGTTTCCAAAATTTTCCCCAACCTGCTTAAACCTTTCCAGTTCTATGCTCTTGGAGCCTGTCTTGTATGGTGACTGGCCTCTTCCTGAAGAACTCTTTGATCCTCTCAAATATTTTGCTCAATAATATGCTAATGAGTTGTTGATGTATGCAGCATAGAATCTTGTTTCCCTCTGCTCCTAGAATCTATTCTGCAGTTCTGCCATTGAAGTACTCTTTAAACACCATTAAGTGTTGCTATTTCCTCTTCTCTTTTGCAGGCCATTCTGCAGGCCTTTATGCCCCAAATCACCCAGTTATTTGCTATTTTTCTGCAGATTCTGTAGCTTGCTTCTCACCTGTCCTGACAGCTTCTGAGTCAATAGCTGCGAAGACGGTCTCATTGTGACGCCAATCTTTGATGAGCTTGACCCTGAGAAATCGAATTCCACTCTTATTACTCCCAAATAAAAAAGATCTTTTCACTTCTTATGCATGTACACCACTCTGTATCTGGAGGATCGCTTGTTGCTTCTAGCAGTGCTGTTTCTAGTCTTGGGTCCTTTAGAGCCCCAATGAACACACAGACTTTCCCATTGCTCCTGCTGTTCCAACCATTTTTCTGTGGAGATTGGAGACACCTTGACAAGCCTTTTTCTTCTCCCAAGTTCTTATTAGGTTTAAACCCATTGGGGGGGTTGGTGGTTGATTGTAGAACAAAGAAGCAACTGATCTGCATGACTTTTGAGGAACAAGATGTCTTCGGATCTACCCTTGATCCCATTTTCAAGCATGCTACTGGTGGCAAGAGCATAGATCTTCCTTACTTCTGCTTCCTCCTTGAGCTGCCCTAAGCTCAGCTCCCATACCACTTACAAGATCTGGGGTTCAGTGTCTGCTAAGTCCTCGGGCAAATTTTCCTCAACATGAAGGTGCATCCTAATGTTCCAGAGGGATGGGATGTTTAATCTTTATGGACACTTTTACAGCAATCAGTTCCCCAGGGTTACTATCTAGAGTTTCAGTCCTTGCCCCTCCTCTGTTTTTCATCTCCAACTTTCCTGTTTCACCACACAGATTAGCATATTTCCTTTGAGCCCTTCTGGGCCAGGGTGATATTTTGCCTGTTTGACTGGTAGAAAGATTTCAAGGATTATTTTAACAACATGGTCTCCGTTTCCAGATCAAAAGCTGACATGTGCTCAATCTTGGATGTCAAAGCTCAGAAAGTTTTCATTCAAGCATACTTAAATTTCACATGGAATCCTTTAGGGTATGTCTTCTCCTTTCACACCAGGCTGTCTTTGTGGCTTCTGTGGTGGAAACGTATCTACAGTGAGGTAAAAAATCATTTGATCCTGTGCTGATTTTGTACATTTGCCCACTGACAAAGAAATGATCATTCTATAATTTTAATGGTAAGTTTATTCTAACAGTGAGAGACAGAATAACAACAAAAATATGCAGAAAAACACATGTCAAAGTTACAAATTGATTTTCGTTTTAATGAGTGAAATAAGTGTTTGACCCCTTAGCAAAACATGACTTGGTACTTGATAGCAAAACCCTTGTTGGCAATTAGAGGTCAGACGTTTCTTGTAGTTGGCCACCAGGTTTGCACACATCTCAGGAGGGATTTTGTCCCACTCCTCTTTGCAGATCCTCTCCAAATCATTAAGGTTTCGAGGCTGACGTAACTCGAACCTTCAGCTCCCTCCACATATTTTCTATGTGATTAAGGTCTGGAGACTGGCTAGGCCAAAACATCCCTCCATATTTGACGGTGGGAATGGTGTTCTTCTGGTAGTAGGCAGCATCCCTCAAGGTTGAGTTCATGCCAAAGAGCTCAATTTTGGTCTCATCTGACCACAACACTTTCACCCATTTCTCGTCAGAATCATTTAGACGTTTATTAGCAAACTTCAGATGGGCCTGTACATGTTCTTTTCTTGAGCAGGGTCACCTTGCGGGCGCTGCAGGATTTCAGTCCTTCACTGCGTAGTGTGTTACCAATTGTTTTCTTGGTGACTATTGTCCCAGCTGCCTTAAGATCATTGACAAGATTCTCTTGTGAAGTTATAGCCTGATTGATCACCGTTCTTATGATCATTGAAACTCCACAAGGTGAGATCTTACATGGAGCCCAAGACCGAGGGAGATTAACAGTTATTTTGTGTTTCTTCCATTTGCGAATAATCGCACCAACTGTTGTCACCCTCTCACCAAGCTGCTTGGCGATGGTCTTGTAGCCCATTCCAGCCTTTTGTAGGTCTACAATCTTGTCCCTGACATCCTTTGACAGCTTTTGTTCTTTGCCATGGTGGAGAGATTAGAATCTGATTGATTGCTTCTGTGTAGGGCTGGGGAAAAAAATCTATTTAAATCTTGAATCGAGTTGAGAGGTCAAATTGATTCAAAATGTAAGCAAATCGATTTTTTTTTTCACCGCGCCGGTCCTGAAAAACTGCGGGCAGGAGTTTTTAGGCGAGGCTGCGGCTTCGGCTAAAAACTCTTGCCTGCAGCTCCCCAGGAACGGCGCTGACACCGCGCCGGTCCTGAGGAGCTACGGGCAGGAGTTTTTAGGCAAGGCTGTGGCTTCCCCTAAAAACTCCTGCCCGCAGCTCTTCAGGACCGGCGCAGTGAAGAGAAAAAAAAAACCTCAATTCGAATCGGACCGCTGACATCCGTCGCTCAATAGGCAAACGTGGAGCGCCTGTTCAGGTCCACCGTCAAAACTGACAGGCGGACCTGAACAGTCCGATCGTGTGGAAAGGGCCTTAGATATAAAAAAATATGAAAGAAACAAATTAAGGTGCGCTGTCCTTTCTGACTCAGTAATATTCAATAAAAAAAAAAAAACATAAGAATGTTCTTATACTAAATCAATAGTGCAAAAAAAAAATCTTAAACATATAAAGTGCATTTGTCCAAATTATGAAAGTCCAAAGAAAATTCAAGTACAGTGCCAAGTGTGAAGATTCAAAGCAAGTCACACCACCAGAGAGCGAAAAAAAATGTGCCACAGAAGCTTCTTCACCATGAACAGTCTATTTACTTCTTACCAGATTGCTAGATCTCATATAGAGATCAACAAATGCCTTGCTGCTCAGCAGCCAAATTATCCATGATCTTAGAAACAGCACTGTCCTCATTCCTAGAGCCATTCACTCAGCAAAGGGATTTAATTGCAAAGGAGGCCACGTCACGTGTGAGGCCTCACCCAATGCATTTCTCCAGCATTGTTTGCTATATGCCTATTGGAAATTATCTATCCTGTAAGTGTGATGTTATCATTTAATAAATATTTTGCCTAAAATACTGCTCTATGTTGGCCTCCTCCAAGGTGAAAGGACTTTGTGTCCTTCAATGGAGGCCAAGAGCATTTTTATGGTGAGTACAAAATCTTATTTTTCCCTTTTCTATTTTTCATTTCAGGATGTTACCCAGCAAATCCATCTGAGCCCCAAAGAGCACTACATCTCGCTTGGAAAGCTGATAAAGAGAATCCAAAGCAGAGAGGAAGCACAAAATGAGCTACAGAAATGGGGTCTCGAAATAGACTTTGACATACATAAGGTAGATGTTTCTTCATTTTTTTGCAATTGCTTCATGCAGTGTATAAACATGTTTACGATTAATCATATCCTGTTAAAGCTGTTTTTTAGGCAACTATCATACTTAAAAAACTGAACTCCAGACGAGCAGCTAAATGCACTTTTGAAATTTGCATGTTAGAACTGTTTTACCTGCCAAAAAAATGTAATTCCGTGCAGCTAGTTTTGTGAATGGGTCACTGTTGTCATTGCTGCAGAATAGCTAGGTCAAGTATAATTGTGCCTTCAAGTTGCTGATCGGACAGTTGAGCAACAACAGCACTCCAGTTCTGACATAATTCTGATTTCTGCCTGCATCTGAGCCTGATTTGCAGCTGGTGCTGGACCTCCCTCTCTGTTGGAGTGCCGCTGTTTAGTGAGTTACAGGGGGCTGCTACAAAGACTAAGCCTGGTACTTGACTAGTTGTATGTACAACTTACATTTAAAGTGATTGTAAAGTCACATCTATTATATTTTTAGGAGCATATTAAATACAGTGTGTGTGTGTTTTTTTTTTATTATAAAGTGAAATACCTTCTTTGCCCAGCTCTGCTGTGTAGTCACATGTCCTCTCTCTGCTCTTCTCGATCTAAAGAGTACAGTGGGAGGGGTGGAGATTCCCTTCTGACGTATGCAAGCTAGCAGAGTGAGGACTCTGACCACACAGCAGCCCTGGGGGGGAGGGGGGGGGGGGTTTTAGCGTTATAATCTAAAAAAAAGTACACACACTGTGCTTAATATGTTCCTGAAACAGAGGATTAATAGTTGTTACTTTACACTTTACCAGCTGCAGCAGGACACTCAAGACATGAGGGGTGGGGAGGAGATCGGCTCTCACACATAGACTGCGGAAATGACAGAGAGAGAGGGAGATGCAGAGACGATGAATACACAGCCGGATGATGGAGGCACATAATCTGACCACGCTATCAGCAGCTATGATAAACATGGTCAGTACATGCAGGGAAAGAGAGAAACAGGCAGGATCATCCAGGTATTGTACAACATAGAAACCTAGGGTATAAGCACTTTAAAGTATATGCAAAACCCATACCTAGTAAAACAACCCACTCAGTTTAAGATAGAAATGCAATCTAAAATGTTGGTGTGTGTGTGTATGTATGTATATGTGTGTATATATACAGTTGTGCTTATAAGTTTACATACCCTGGCAGAAATTGTGATTTCTTGGCCATTTTTCTTAAAATATGTATAACGCAAAAACATTTCTTTCACTCATGGTTAGTGTATGGCTGAAGCAGTTTATTATAAATGAACTGTGTTTACTCTTTTTAAATCCTAATGACAACAGAAACTAGCCAAATTACCCTGATCAAAAGTTTACATAACCTGGTGATTTTTGCCTGATAACATGCACACAGGTTGAGACAAAGGGGTTTGAATGGCTATTAACCACTTCAGCCCTGGAAGGATTTACCCCTTCCCGACCAGAGCACTTTTTGCGATACGGCACTGCGTCGCTTTAACTGACAGTTGCGTGGTCGTGCGATGTTGCACCCAAACAAAATTGACGTTCTTTTTTCCCGCAAATAGAGCTTTTAGTGGTATTTGATCACCTCTGCGGTTTTGATTGTTTGCGCTATAAACAAGAGCGACAATTTTGAAAAAAAAAAGCAATATTTTTTACTTTTTGCTATTATAAATATCCCCAAAAAATATAAAAAAACAAATGTTTTCCTCAGTTTAGGCCAATATGTATTCTTCTCCATATTTTTGGTTAAAAAAAATATCGCAATAAGCATACGTTGATTGGTTTGCGCAAAAGTTATAGCGTCTAAAAAAAAATATGGGATAGATTTATGGCATTTTTATTATTAATTATTTTTTTTATTAGTAATTGCGGCGATCTGCTGCGGACAGGCCTATGATGAAAGGTCCGGAGGTGGATCGCTGATGTTTTGGGGATGTGTGAGCTACAAAGGCACAGGAAATTTGGTCAAAATTGTTTGCAAGATGAATGCACTATGTTATCAAAATATGCTGGAGGAACATTTGCCTTCATCAGCCAGGAAGCTGCGCATGGGATGTACTTGGACATTCCAACATGACAATGATTAGCTACAGCAGAATAAAGTGAAGGTTCTGGAGTGTCCATCTCAGTCTCCTGACCTCAGTATCATTGAGCCACTTTGGGGAGATCTCAAACGTGCAGTTCATGCAAGACAGCCCAAGAATTTACCGGAACTGGAGGCTTTTTGCCAAGAGGAATGGGCAGCTTTACCATCTGAGAAGATAAAGAGCCTCATCCACAAATAACACAAAAGACTTCAAGCTGTCATTGATGTTAAAGGGGCAATACACGGTATTAGGAACTGGGGTATGTAAACTTTTGATCACGATCATTTGGGTCGTTTTTGTTGCCATTATGATTTAAAAAGCGTAAACACAGTTGATTGATAATAAATGGCTTCAGCCAAACACTAACCATGAGCGAAAGAAAAGTTTTTGTGTTATCATATATAGTCTCTGAAAAATGGCCAGAAATCATTAATTCTGCCAGGGTACGTAAACTTATGAGCACAACTGTGTGTTATATGTATATATATATATATATATATGTGTGTGTGTGTATATGTATGTGTATAATATAGATATGTATATGTATATAAATATATATATAATGTATATTACTGTGCAATAGTGTTATTAGTTTAGTTTATTTTTACCAATTAGCAATATGGAAAGTAAATGAAGAGAAGAGAAATCAAATCAATATCTTGCCTTCAAAACAGCATAAATTCTTCAAGGTACACATTAAACATGCCCACATTTTTTTTTGAAGGTATTCGACAGACAGGTTGTTCCAATGATCTTGGAGAACTAACCACTTATCTTCTTTGGATATAGGCAGGCTCAGATTTCTCTGTCTCTTCATGTAGTCCCAGACATACTCAATGATGCATGCCCCCCCCCCCCCCCCCCCCCCCCCCAGCCCTCTTCTGGTGGTACAGACAAATTTGCAGTTTCCACTTCCTGAGCCCTTGGTTCCAAAGGTTAATGGATTGGGATAATGGCATCCTCAGTCTTTCCTGTGCATACTCCGTTTAAAGGATGTGTTATATGTAGACTGGGCTCACCCTGAAAAAAGTTTGTCCAACCAAAATGGTTTGCTCAGCAATATCTTCTGAAAAGCAAGATAAAAAAATGACTGACAGCTGTAGATCTTGCTGTTTAATATATCAACAAGGCCCTTATGGTTTTGGGGGACTAAGTACCATTGTTTAAAGTGGTTCTAAAGTCAATGAGTGTTTATTTTTACCCTAATGCAAAAAAATAAAATAAAATAAAAAAATCCTGTTTCTATAAAGCATGTTAAACGACACAGTTATTGTGCTGTGTAATTTGTCCCATTGTATGATGTAAAGTACCTGGTTTATCCTGCCTGTTCCTGTGTCTCCCTGTGGGTGTGCTGACCACAGTAATCATGAATGCTGAGCCATGATACCATGGTCAGTTTACGTGCCTCCGTCATCCCGCTGTCTGCTCTCTGCTGAGTCTCTCCCTCTCCCCCTTTCTTCCCTGCCTGTCAGTTCCGAAGCCTGTGTGTGAGAGCGATGATCTCCTCCCTGCTACTCCCCTACTGCTGCTCTTCCCTGTGGCTTGAAAATACCATTTAGTAAATAACTGCCATCCCCTCTGTTTTATCAAGATCTAAAGTACTGCGTCCGATTTTTTTTTAAAGATTTTAATGCTAAGTAGCTTCTCTCACAGCACTGATGTGCGGTCACGTGACTTTCGTCTGCTGGCCGGCTGACGTCAGAGGGTTCTCAGCCCCTTCCTCTGCATTCCTTAGATCGGGGAAGGAGAGCAGAGGAATGCCACGTGACTGCACATCGGTGCTGTGAGAGAAGGTATTTAGGATTCGAATTTTTAAAAAACGGGCATACAGTACTTTAGCTCTTGATAAAACAGAGGGGATGGTTGACTTTACAACTACTTTACGGTAAATATATTCCTACTACCTGCTCCCCCTATTCACCCCCTCTGCCCAATCCCCACCCAATAACACCTGAGCCTGTCAGTGATCCAGTTCTGTGTGTAATATCATTGCACAGTGCGGCTAACTATAGCATCTTTTTTTTATTTTATTTTAATTTAGCTACTTAATTTCCTTAGGCTATTTATAAATGGCCTAAGGTTGAAGTGGTTATAGAAGATCCATGGTTGAGGCTACAACTGTGATCTTGGTATCACTTGTTTTTTAGTGGACGATTCATTACAATGTAAAAGTGATCTGATCGACTATAGATACAATGGATCACTTTTACAGGCAGCGAGAGGGTCTCTCCCCCGATCTCGGTTTGATCAGATGGTTTGGAGGCCAGAGAAGAGATCTGGGGTTTAAAAAAAGAAAAAAACAGATCTCTCCATAAAGAGTATCTTTCATGGCCCGTACTATCATAAAGTGTGTTGTTCACCCCTTGTGATAGCAATGTAGTTGATCCAAAAAAAAATATATTATTAACCATTTCACCCGTGTTCACGTCATTCGACGTCGGGGACTTGAAATGGCAATGTTTGAATGATGTCTGCAGCTGCAGTCATCATCCAGATATCTTTCTTTTAAGCCGGCAATTTCCTTCACAGTAAAAACAATCATAGCGTAATCGGTGAGTGTACTGGTACATAAGTCCTTGGCCTACCAGGAATTGGACGCAGTCATAGACCCTCTGGGTAGATATATATTTTTGTATTGCAAAGTGTTTACCTTAACTGTGATATTTGCCTTTGTGTATACACCCCCCATTTTCTAGAGAGATACTGCAGCTTCTCCTGTCTTACCTGGTCTATAAACCCGATGCCCCCATTCTGATTATGGGAGACTTTAATGACTACTTGGATCCCAAACTGGATAGACATCCTCCAGCTCAGGCTCCATCACGGGGCAGAGGCACCATTCTGAGCCGACTGCTACAGGAGGTTGGCTGGACAGATGTATGGAGGGCAAAACACCCAACAGCTAAACAATTTTCGTGCTTTTCCAAAATGCATGGGTCGCTCTCACGCATTGGCTTCTGCGTAGGGTCCCTGCAACTTTTAACTATGGTCACCAGGATGGAATGTTTCCCCAGGGGGATATCTGATCATTTCCCACTGGCTGCACACCTTATTACCTGTCCAGCTGCCTCCTTGCCCAGGGCACCGTGGAAGCTGAACGCCTTCTGGCTAAAACTTTTTACCTCACATAAACGTGTGGTGAAACAGCTAGAGCAATACTTTTATGATAACCGAATGCACACCAATCTTTGAGATGGGACGCCTTCAAGTCATGCCTGAGGGGTATGTTCATAGCTGAAAAAGCGGCCATTAAATATAATTCATCAGCCCTAATGGTACAAGTCGAAGATCAGGTGAGATGGCTAGAGCTTGCATGTCTTAGATTCGTCAGATTCTGAGAGGGAGGCATGGATCTCAGGCCAGGACTCCCTGGACCGATTGAGATCCTCTGCCACAGAACGTAAAAGATTCTTTACTAAACAAGCATTTTATGAGGAAGGGGAAAAAACTGGCTGACTGTTGGCTAGAATTTCCAGATCTCAGCAGTAGTCCCCTGCTATAGGAGCGATACATAGCTCTCTGGGACGGCTGGTGAATGACCCTGAGCAAATAATAGCCGAACTAGCATCTTTCTATGCTTATTTATACAAACCCTGTGATAATTACACTGACGAGGAACTGCAAAACTATCTAGGTACTGTATCCCTTCCAACTCTGACCCGCCAAGCGCGCGTGGAGATGGAAGCTCCATTTACATTGGACGAGTTGGAGGCGGCTGCCTCCTTTCCTACCTGCAAGGCTCCGGGGAATGATTGGATCCCTATGGAGGTTTATACCCAATATGGTGAAGTAATTTTACCTAAACTTCTTGAAGTCTTTAATTTAAATCAGGAAAGCTACCTACAACCATGACAAGGGCGAACATTATATTAGGCAAAGACTCATTAGATCCTAGTTCATATAGGCCTATCTTGCTGCTGCAGAGTGATGTAAAAATACTAGACAAGGTGCTGGCCACAAGGGTCAATAAGATAATTCTGTCCATCATCCACTCGGACCAGGCAGGATTTATGCCACGAAAATCTGCTGTAACCAATCTCAGGCGACTCTAAAAATGCAGACCCCATCGGATTCAGCCGGCCACAGAGCACTGTTGTCTCTTGACGCCAATAAGGCATTCGACAGTTTTGGCTGGTGGGATCTGTGGGCTGTATTGGCCAAGTTTGGGTTTGGACCCAGGTTCATCAGATGGGTGAGGCTGCTGTATGACACACCGCAGGTCAGACAGGATGTCACATGCTTTTGTACTGGGCAGGGGGACTAAGCAGGGATGCTCCCGGTCTCCCCTGCTCTTTGCACTGGCCATCGAGCCCCTTGCGGCTCAGGTGAGGAACTGTCCACAGATCAAGGGATTCCGCTATGGCGAACTGCATGAAAAAAATCATGCTTTATGCCGACACGGAGTCGGCCATTTCTCAGGCTTTACCATCAATTGGTCCAAATCGGCTTTAATGTTTCTGGATGGGACCCCCAGGCTAGGTGCGGGGCCCTCTTGCCCGCTACCCATAGTTACCTCCTTCAAATACTTAGGTATACATATCTCCCCTAAACTAACTGAATTTTGTAAGCCGAACATATATCCCCTGTTAACTCGTTTTAGAGAGAAAATAAATATATGGAACAAACTTAAAATGTCCCTGGCAGGAAGGACAAACCTCATCAAGATGATACTAATGCCACAGTTCTTATACATGTTGGACAACGCGCCGGTGGTCATTACACTGAAACTATTTAGAGTGGTCAACTCCCTATTCAGGCTATTACTATGGCACATCAAACTCCCCCAGGAATAAATTAGAGCAACTGCAATACCCAAAGGAGGGGGGGTGGTCTTGCCCTACCCAACCCTTGGATATATTACCTGGCCGCACAGCTGCAGCACCTGATAGGTGCTATGGCTCCTTCGCCTGTGGGCTCATCAGCCAAACTCATGCTGATTGGCTCGGGGGCGGAATCAATACCCGAGAGTCTGGAGGCTCAGCAATTTCCAAGGCCTAACAAATTCCCACGTATACATTCTTTCAGAATGTGTGGAACAAGACTAAACAGCTACAAAACGTAACGGGGTACACAGCTTACAGCCCACTCTGGGAAACAAAACGTATACAGAATTAGCGAAGATCCAACAGGAACCCAGGTGGCGCCCAATGGGTAATAACCCATTTGAGACATGTTTTTCATAATCGAACCCTGCTCTCTTTCAATGACCTACAGTCCAAATACGCATTACCACCCAACATGCTATTTTATTACTTACAACTAAAACATGCTGTTAGAGCACAGGGGGACGCAATAGAATGGGTACATTTAAACCTTTGTATGTTTTCTATTTTCTCTTGTGGATAAAATATGAGTTTATATGATTTGCAAATCATTGCATTCTGGTTTTATATAGAGCTTACACAGCGTTCCATTAAAAAAAAAAATTGGAGTTGTAATTCTTTTGAATATGAGAGCTGTGTGGAAATAGTCGTCATTTTAATTCTTTGTGTGTTAGGCCTCTTTCACACGAGGCGGACTCCGCTTCCACGGAGTCCGCCTCGGGCCGCCTGCTCAGCGGGAGATCTCTCCCTGTTGATCTCCGCTGAGCCGACGGATGACAGGTCCCTCTCTGCTCGCTGAGCGGGGAGGGGCTTGTCAGGCGCCGCTAACCGCCTATGGAGGGATTGGATGAAAATGGACAGCGTGTCCGTTTTCATCAGATTTCACCCGCTCCGCCAGCGACGGATCTGGACATAGAGCCATCCGTCTGTTTTTTGCAGATCGGACCGGGTCGGATGTCAGCGGACATGTCTCCGCTGACATCCATCGCTCCATAGGCTAACATGGAGCCCCCATTCAGGTCCGCCGTCAAAACTGACAGGCGGACCTGAACGGTCCGATCGTGTGAAAGGGGCATAACAGCCAACAAAGTATGAGCTAATTTGTTTTTTGTGTTAGTGATTATTGTTACACATTCAGTTCCTGAATGACTCATGACTGGATATATCTAATTAGTTGTAAGGAGAAGTGAAGATAGCAAGTTGAGTCGTTTAAACACTACATTGACTAAGCGCTGTTTAGCGTGAAGTGTGTTTGATGCCTCTGTATTCTTACTTTTAATTGATTTGAGATATATCAAGTTTATTAACCACTTTGCGCCCGCGCTATAGCCGAAAGACGGCTACAGCGCGGACGCCAATTGCCGGGAGGCCGTCCCTGGATGTCCTCCTGTTAACTTCCGTGATGCGCGCTCCCCCGGGCATGCATCGGGGGAGTTCTGTGCTGGCTGTGTCCCTTGGACACAGCCAATCACAGATCGCTGTAAACGGCCAATCACAGCGGCCGTTTACAGCACGATCGGCGGTGCCAATGATAGATGATCTCATATGTAAACATATGAGCTCATCGCTCGCTCTCCCTCCTCACACAGAGACAGCGCGTGAGGAGGGAGAGCTAACCGCTGCAACGTGAGTTAAAAAAAAGTGATGTCAGTGCCATCTGTCTCCACTGCCATCTGTCGCCAGTGCCATCTGTCATCAGTGCCACCTGTCAGTGTCACGTGCCACCTGTTATCAGTGTCATCTGTCATCAGTGCCATCTGTCATCAGTGTCACGTGTCGTCAGTGCCATCTGTCATCAGTGTCACGTGTCATCAGTGCCACATATTAGTGCCATCTGTCATCAGTGTCACGTGTCATCAGTGCCACATATTAGTGCCATCTGTCAGTGCCACGTATTAGTGCCATCTGTCAGTGCCACGTATTAGTGCCACCTGTCATCAGTGCCACATCAGTGTCATCAGTGCCACGTATCAGTGCCATCTGTCATCAGTGTCAAGTGTCATTGTCCTGGTGCTCCAGGGCCTTCAAAAGTGTAATAGGTAGTCAAGTTAGATGTGTAATTTATGCTCCTAGAACGTGATGGTGCTCCCTGCATGTTGGGCCTCTCTATCTGGCCAGGCTGTGACAAAGTCCCACACATGTGGTATCGTAATACTCAGAAGGAGTAGCAGAATGTATTTTGGGGTGTTATTTGTGGTATATACATGCCATGTGTTAGAAATAACCCATTACAATGACAATTTTGTGGGGGGGAAAAAAAATCTTCATTTTTCAAAGAATTGTAGAAAAAAATGACAACATCAAAAAGCTCACCATGCATCTTACTAAATACCTTGGATTGTCTACTTTCAAAAAAAGGGGTCATATTTGTACTTTCCTGGCTTGTTCGGGTCGCAAGAAATGATATAGGCCACCAGTACATCAAGTGTGATCAATTTTTTATGATTTGCACCACAGCTTGTAGACTCTCTAACTTTCGCAATGACCAAATAATATCCACTAATTTGGGTTATTTTTACCAAAGATATGTAGCAGTATAAATTGTGGCCAAAATTTATGAAGAAAAATTAATATTTTGCAAAATTTTATCACAGAAACTAAGAAAAATGCGTTTTTTTTTCTCAAAATTTTCGGTCTTTTTTTCATTTATAGCGCAAAAAATAAAAAACCCAGAGGTAATCAAATACCACCACAAGAAAGCTCTATTTGTATGAAAAAAAGGACAAAAAATTCATTTGGGTACAGTATAACATGACTGAGTAATTGTCATTCAAAGTGTGAGAGCGCTGAAAATTGGTCTGGGCAGGAGGGGGGTTTAAGTGCCCAGTAGGCAAGTGGTTAAGTTAATTTTGAGTGCCGTCATCTGTTTTTTTTTTTTTTGTATAGTGTAATAATATTAGCATTAAACTAAACAATCACCTGACATTTCCTGTTGGGGGGGACAACGACGACTTTGCAATCTTTCTTTGGCTGAGGTAGATGGGTATTTGATGATGTCAGAACTGTTCCCCGAAGGCCATGGGGATCAAATGCTTTTCACATGAGGGTTTTGCAATAATGCGCCCTTCTGTGAGGGGCCTCGGTCTGTGTCCCCTGTGAGGGGCCTCAGTCTGTGTCCCCTGTGAGGGGCATCCGGCACCCCCTGTGCGGGGCCTCGGTTGACATGCCCTGTGCGGGCCTCGGGCGGCGGTGGTCTCAGTTGGTGGCCTGAGTTGTTTTGTGGTGGCGCTTAGGCATATAGCCTGGTAAATTGCACCCCCCCGCCCTCCACTACCTCCTTTGTCTCGAACGATCCTATATCTGTCTCTGCCACCGCGGAGGTGACCCACCTTGTGGGGTTGGTGACCACGCTCCCTGTCCTGTCAGGGAGTGAGGATGATTCCTCCACAACTGCAGTGGTGCACGATAAGGCACTGGTTGTTGTACTTAATACATCTGTGCGGGAACATTTCAAAATGGGGGATGCAGTGGTGGCTGCAACTGAGGGCCGGTTCCCCTTTGGCACCCATAAGCCATTTTTCACGGCGAAAGCGTTCCCTTCTCCTTCTTATTTTGCCATATTTGTCCATGACTGGGAGTGTCCAAAGTGCCCCTTTGTGCTTCCGAAAACGCTTGCTGTGAGGTACCCCTTTGAGGAAATCCTTCTTCAAAGTGGACTATTCCACCAGTAGTGGACCCCCTTGATTCTAGGCTGCTCAAGGCAACCATGGTTCCAATAGAGGCTACTCTCGCTTCTAAAGATCCAGCTGACATACCTGGAGGGGGAGCAGAATCCCCCTGCCAGTGCTGAATTGGCAGACCTGTTGGTCTAGGCGATGCAGTTTGTCTGCTATGCCTCTTGGCCACAATTCCCCTGATTGCTGAGCTCTCTATTTCCGCAGTGGGGCTTAGACATGTATTGTGGGGGGCTACCCTGGATGACATTACGCGTCTTGATTTTGTCCTGTTACAAGTCTTTTGCTTCCAATGTGCATCTGCCGCTGGACCGTTTGCTGTTCCCCTCATGGGGCTGTGCAAGCCCTGTTGATTCAGAGTGTGATTGTCCTGGTTCCCATGTCGGGAACAGTTTCAGGGGTTTTAATCAAACCTGTTCACAGTCCAAAAGATAGAGGGCATGGTACCTCCAATTCTGGACCTCAAGGCCCTGACCTGCCTTGTGCGGGTACAGAAGTTCAGGTTGGAGTCCGTCTGCATGGCGGTGGCACCTCTTCATAATAGGGAATTTTTGGCTTCGATCGACATCTCGAATGCTTACTTACGCATTCCACTATGTGCCCGACCCCAGCACTTCCTCCATTTTGCTGTGATTGCTGAGTATTATCAGCGCGTGGTGTTGCCCTTTGGTCTTGCCATCACTCCTCAGGTGTTCACGAATCTGGCATGGTTATGTCAGTGGGGGTTTGCAGTCCTGGGCTGCCTGGACGATCTTCTGCGAGTCCTCGACTACCCCGAGGGGCAACATAGCTCCTATACAGATGTTGACAGATTTCAGTTGGCTTCTATACTATCTGAAGTCTGCTTTGGCCCCTTGCAGAATGTTGGATTATCTGAGCCTGACCTGGGCTTCAGCTCTGGCCAGAGTGTTTCTTCCTCTGGACAAACTCCAGAACTTGCATGCTGTGTTTTTTCATTTACTGTTGTCTGGCAAGTGGGCCTCCCTGCAGACCTGCATGTGGGTGTTGGGTCTGATGGTATCTACTTTTTGAGGCGATTCTATTTGCAGAGTTCCATACAAGCTCCTTTCATGGAGAACCTGGCATGATGGACCCGAGGTCTCTGTACAATTGAATTCGGCTGAGCCAGGAAACCAGAGGTTCCCTGGTCTGGTGGCTTCGCTCTCCTGTTCTTCGGTGGGGTAAATCCTTTCTCCCCTCGTATTGAACAGGGTCACCACTAATGCCAGTCTGTCAGCAATATCCTGGAATTGCAAGCGATCAGACTATGTCTGGATCATGGATGGATGGACGTCGGTGGCTCCTGCTACGGATCCAGTCGGACAATGCGACGGCAGTGGCTAATCACTGGGGTGGGCTAAATAGCGTGTTTGCAGCCCTATCAGTTGCCAGTATCCTCTGGTTAGCAGAATGTCTCGTTCTGGCCCGCTCCGATGTACGCAGGAGTGGAATACTGACAGCGGATGCCTCTGTCGGCTAGGGTTGGACCATGGGGTGGGCCCTTCTCCAGGCCGTTTCATTGGATATGTCTCCGATGGGGCACTCCTTAGGTAGATCTGTTTGCTTCCTGGCTCAACAGAACAAGGTTTCTGGCAAGGTCACAGGATCCTCTGGTGGGCACCTAAATCGCACTGATGGCCCATGGGGCAGGTAACGCTTGCTCTACGCCCTTCCTCCTCTCTAGCTTCTGCTTTGGCTTTTGCGTAGGATCACGGCTGCTGGGATTCCGGTCAGTCTATTGGCTCCGGATGGGTCCCGTTGGTCTGGGTAAGCCGACCTGGTGCGCCTGGTGCCTGGTACTGCCTCTCAGGATCTACTGTCCTAAGGGCCAGGCCGTTAAAACATGCATGTTTTAACGGCCTGGCTGTGATGAGCCAGGTGCTGCAGTTCCGATGCTGCCGATGGCTAGGGAGTCTACCTCCTAACAGGTTCTACCTCTGTACGTGGAAAGCGCATGTATCCTGGTGTGAGTCACCAGGCATTCATTCTCGTTCTTTCTTGCTAGCTCCGATTCCGACCTCCCTTCACGGGGGGTTGAGCGGGAATGGGCCTCGAGTACCATCAAGGTTCAGGTGTTAGCCTGGGTGTTTTGTTCAGTGTCCCCTGGTCTCGCACTCCCTGGTGCGTATCTTTTATTCAAGGGGTTCGACGTCTGTTTCCACCGGTGCGGTCTCTAATACCGCCGTGGGATCTGAACTTGGTGATTTCGGTTCTACAGATGCTTACTCTGCCTCGGAAGGTGGCCATCACCTCTGCTCGCAGGGTGTTGGAAATGGTGGCGTTATTTTGTCGGATTTCCCTTTGAATAAAGGCATTGTGTTGCTTTCCTTGTGTCCCTGGTCAACTCATCCTAAGAAATTTGTCTTATCTGCCCTGGATGGATCAGACAGATGATGATGACTCTGGCCTATTCTGTCAGGGATCAGTTTCCTCCTTTTTCCTGTTATGGCGCATTCTTCTCCAGCGCTTAGTGCTTCTTGGGCCTTCTGTCATCAGGCGTCCATTGCGTAAGTTTGCAAGGCGGCCACTTGGTCATCGTTGTACACTTTCACAATGTTCTACGAAGTCGATGTGTTGGCATCTGCAGATGCCTCTTTTGGCCGCAAGGTTTTTCAGGCTGCTGTTTAGAGGGTCTATTACCTCTTGAAGGGGTATTGTTCAGGTTGGGCTCCAGCTTGTTCTGTGTTGAGCTCCTGTTACCTGGTTGGCTCTTGTTATGTTAGCCTTGAGATTTTTTGTTGTCCCACCCCTCATGTTTGGAACTGCTTTGGGACGTCCTTATGGTTCTGAATAATGAAGCGCTGTGTCTGTCAATGAACGAAAGAGAAAATTGACAGACACAGCACCCACACCTCTAAGGAGTTTTAATACTTCTGACACTGCTTGCTAAACTGAAGGCCTATAGTAGAGAGGGATGTGTATACCACCTAGGACTGCCCATAGGCATAGCCAAGTCTTTTTCTTCTGGCTAGTGTCCTACTCCTGTAGGGGGCTGTATAACCCTATGGTTATGAATAATGGAGCACTGTGTCTGTCAATGAACTCAGAGAAATTGATTTTACGGTAGGTCAAAAATCTAATTTTTATGTGATAGACCAACACAAAGTGGCACATAATTGTGAAGTGGAAGGAAAATAATTGGTTTTCAATTTTTTTTTTTTTTTTTTTTTACAAATATCTGAAAAGCGTGGCTTGCGTTTGTATTCAGCCCCCTTTACTCTGATACCCCTAACTAAAATCTTGTGGAACCAATTACCTTCAGATGTCACCTAATTAGTAAATAGAGTCCACCTATGTGTATTTTAATCTCCGTATAAATACAGCTGTTCTGTGAAGCCCTCAGAGGTTTCTTAGAGAACCTTAGTGAACAAACCGCATCATGAAGGCCAAGGAACACACCAGACAGGTCACAGATAAAGTTGTGGAGAAGTTTATAGCAGGGTTAGGTTATAAAAAAATATCCCAAGCTTTGAACATCTCATGGAGAACTGTTCAATCCATCATCCGAAAATGGAAAGAGTATGGCACAACTGCAAACCTACAAGACATGGCCGTCCACCTAAAACGATGGGCCTGGCAAGGAAAGCATTATTCAGAGAAACAGCTAAGAGGCCCATGGTAACTCTGGAGGAGTTGCAGAGATTCAAAGCTCAGGTGGGAGAATCTGTCCACAGGACAACTATTAGTCCTGCACTCCACATATCTGGTCTTTATGGAAGCGTGGCAAGAAGAAAGCCATTGCTGAAAGAAATCTATAAGAAGTCCCATTTGCAGTTTGCGGGAAGCCATGCAAGGGACACAGCAAACGTGAAAGAAGGTGCTTTGGTCAGATGAGACTAAAATTGAACTTTTTGGCCTAAAAGCAAAACGCTATGTGTGGCGAAAAACGAACATTGCACATCACCCTGAACACACCATTCCCACTGTGAAATTTGGTGGCAGCATCATGTTGGGGATGCTTTCCTTCAGCAGGGGCAGGGAAGCTGGTCAGAGTTGATGGGAAGTTAGATGGAGCCAAATACAGGGCAATCTTAGAAGAAAACCTGTTATGCCCTGTACACATGGTCGGTCTTTGATCGGACATTCCGACAACAAAATCCATGGATTTTTTCCGACGGATGCTGGCTCAAACTTGTCTTGCATACACACGGTTGCACAAAGTTGTCGGAATTCCCGAACGCCAAGAACGCGGTGACGTACACCATGTACGACGAGACTATAAAAGGGCAGTTCAATACCAAGCGCGGCACCCTTTGGGCTCCTTTTGCTAATCTTGTGTTAGTAAAAGTTTGGTGAGAGACGATTCATGCTTTTTCAGACTCGTGTTTTTCAGATCTTATTTCTGCATTTTTTGCTTGGTGGTTTGTATCTGGTCTTCAGTGCATGCAGCGAGTTACCATTGACTTGTCATTGTGTTCTTGTCCGTTCGTTACTGATTTTCAGGTCGCTCTTCACAGGCCTTGCTGTTCTTTAGTGCATTCTGTTACTTCATTCTGACCAGCTGACCATTTTCAAGCATGTTGCCTGTACGTACTCATCGTAGAGTTCGTGCTGTGCGGCGGCTTAGTGTTGGGGTCCTTACTTTGACACAAGCCTAGTCCATGAACAGGGCGAGGAGGAGTATATGGACCAAGAATTGATTGCTCCAGCGTGACCAATTCTGTCACATGCCTTTGCTCCGTGAGATCCGTGAGAGTAAACCTGATGATTTCAGGAACTTTCTCCGGATGACAGACCCTGTTTTTCACCATTTGTTGGCTTTGCTGACCCCTTATATCAGCAGGCAGGATACCTGCATGAGGCAAGCCATCACTTCGGAGCAGAGGCTGCAGGACCTCAAGTTCTCGACAGGCATCTTTCCCCAGTCTCTGAGGATCATTTTCACAGAGACCTGTTCTGCCATCATCCCAGGTCCTGCAGAAGGAGTATATTAAGAAGAAGGAGATTTTATACAAGTGAGGAGGCGTTCCAGATCCTCTCCATGACTGATGAGAGCAGCTGGGAGCTCTCATCAGATTCAAATGCCAATTCCTGTGAATCAAATTCAGCATTTGAACCGATCGAAAGTAGCGGATCGGCAAACGATTCAGAGGAAGAATGGATCCCTCCTAAAAGAGCACGGCGCTCTGGAAACCAGGCAGCCACCAGCAATATACCCCAGGATCAAATTCCCAGTACTAGCGCTGCTGCCAGCGGTAGACCCCAAAACCAAAGGCCCAGTCCTAGAGCTGCCGCCAGTGAAAGGCCACAAGAAATGCCCAGTACTAGCACTAACGCAGCATCACGCCCAAATGCCAGCACAGGAACTCCAACTACCAGCACTGGAGTGCCACGTCCCCCAAGAGCCAGGGCCGCTACATATCTCCCAGAAGGTCTTGCCAATCCACTCAGGATCAGCAAGAATTCCCCCTTTCACGGCACAGCCAGGTGTGCAGGCCAATACCCCAAATTTTTCTGCAATTGATGGTTTTAATTTATTTTTGCCCAACACTTTGCTGCAACTCATCGTGGACCAGACCAATTTATATGCCCAGCAGCATATTGCCAACAACCCCCAATCTTCTTACGCCCGTCCATTCGAGTGGAAGGATTTGACTCTGGAGGAGTTCAAAATGTTTATGGGCCTCACCATAAACAGGGGGCTTACAAAAAAAAATGAAGGACATGCTTATTGGTCCACCCACCCCATTCACCACATGCCCATTTACTCTTCTGTAATGCCCAGGTCCCGATACGAAATGATAATGCGCTTCCTTCATTTCAATGACAACACCCAGTGCCCTCCCCGCAATCATCCAAATTACGATAAATTATATAAACTTCGCCCACTCATTAATTTCTTTTCCCAACTATTTGCAGAACTTTATGTCCCCGATAAGCATATATGTGTAGATGAGTCCCTGGTACCCTTTTCTGGCCGGCTAGGAATAAAACAATACATTCCTAGCAAAAGGGCCAAATACGGAGTGAAATTTTATAAGCTTTGCGAGAGAGTCACGGGATATCTGTATGCGTTCCGCATATACGAAGGAAGAGATTCCCAGCTCCAGCCCCCTGAGTGCCCGGCCTACATGGGCACAACTGGTAAAATTGTATGGGACCTGGCCTACCCACTGCTGAAGAAAGGTTACCACATATACCTGGATAACTTTTATACCAGCCTGCCCCTTTTCAAACACCTATACCTCGCACAAACCCTGGCCTGTGGAACCTTCAGAAAGAATAGAAAGGGCTTCCCACAAGCCATAGTAAACAAGAAATTGCGAAGGGGAGAAAGAGCAACATTGAGATGCAACGAAGTGCTGGCCTTGAGGTGGAAGGATACCAGGAATGTGTACATGATGTCCACCATCCATGACGACACTACAGTTGAAGTTTAGAGAAGACGAGGTCCCATTGTAAAGCCAAAATGTATACAAGATTACAATCTGTACATGGGGGGGTGGATTTCAACGACCAAATGCTTCAACCCTATTTAGCAATAAGGAGGTCCCGTTTCTGATACAATTCATTTGGCCATTTATAATGCCTACATAATTTACACCAAATCCACCGAAAAACCTGCCCACTTCCTAAAATTCATTGAAGAAGTTGTCACGTCCCTCATCTACCATCAAAGACCCCCCCCCAGAAAACCTTCGCTCTGATGCTGTAAGCCGACTGCATGAACGCCACTTCCCGGACCACATTCCCCCATCTGAAGCAGGCCGAAGACGCCAAAAAAGATGTTGAGTATGCAGCAGTAAAGGATTTCGAAGAGATACCAGCTACCATTGTCCCCAGTGTCCCCTTGAACCCGGCCTTTGCGTTGGTGAATGCTTCAGACTATATCACACATCCCTTAAATATTAGCCCATATTCTTAACCACTTCCCCATTTTCATGATCTGTGCTAACCATTTCCCATGCTTCCCCAAATGACCATTCCACTGCCTTCTATGTGAACTGACCCTGGCCTGTTTTTTGACTATGCCTCTGCCAACCGTTTGGACTGCTTACATGTGAACCGACCCTGGCCTGTTTTACCAACTACGCTTCTGCCTAATGTTTGGACTGCTTACATGTGAACTGACCATGGCCTGTTTTACCAACTACGCTTCTGCCTAATGTTTGGACTGCTTGCACGTCATCTGACCCTGGCCTGTTTTATAGACTTTGCTTTTGCCTACAGCTTGGACTGATCTGTTGCCCTGCTACTGTAGGACACAGGGGTCTCACATGTGAGGGGCTCCAGAAATGTTTTTCCAGATGGAGAAAACAATTTTTTTTTAGTTGTCTCCGGGTTTCGTAATTTCCGGATTAGGGTCTGGAGTCCGGAGGCTTCATAGAGATTTGGGTGGGTCGAAGCCTCTACCCCTGTGCACAGGTCTTACCTGATTGCGGCCCTCAGCCTGCTGCTGACTTAGTGCCGCCATCCCCCTGCCTGCAGCATAAACTGACCACACCTCTGTCTGCTACCTGGACTATGGAAATAATTAGCTGTAGCAAGAGGCAGTATGTTTATGAAGGGCTGGAGAGCGGTACAATAATGAGTACAGGGAGGTAACGGTGTACCAGGACCAATATTATGGATGTGTTGGCTGTCTCTGCCTGGACAATTTCTATGGACAAATGCTTTGGCTGTGCTGACGATATTCTTGTGCTGACTATAGACAATATGCCTGCCTGCTGCCTGGATAATTACTATTGTTGCTAAGCACATCCCTGCCTGCTGCCTGCACCAATTCTCTCCTCTGGGGACACTACTAAAACCACACGTAATACTTTTTTTTTACCCTTTCCTCAATAGAATTTATTTTGGAGTGTAATTTTTGGTATGTAAATGCAATGTGTTAGAAATATAAGGGCCTTCAAAAATAATAGGTTGTCAGGAAATTAGATGTGTAATTTATGCTTGTAGAATGCCTGAAGGTGCTACTTCAATGGTGGGCCTCTGTATGTGGTCAGGCTGTGTAAAAGTCTGACACGTGGTATTGCCATACTCAGGAGGAGTAGCAGAATGTATTTTGGGGTGTCATTTTTGCTATGTACATGCTATGTGTTGGAAATATCTTAAAAATGGACAACTTTGTGGAAAAAAAATGCATTTTCATTTTTTTTCCACATTTTCCAAAAACTTCTGGAAAAAAATGAACCGTTCAAAAGACTCATTATGCCTCATAGATTATACATTGGGGTGTCTGCTTTCCAAAATGGGGTCATTTTGTGGGCGTTTCCATTGTCCTGGGGCTCCAGGGCCTTCAAAACTGTAATAGGTGGTTGAGAAATGAGATGTGTAATTTATGCTTGTAGAACGCCTGAAGGTGCTTCTTCCCTGGTGGGCCTCTGTATGTGGCCAGGCTGTGTAAAAGCCTCACACATGTGGTATCGCTGTACTCAGGAGGAGTAGCAGAATGTATTTTGGCGTGTCATTTTTGCTATGTACATGCTATGTGTTGGAAATATCTTAAAAATTTACAACTTTGTGGGAAAAAAAATTGCTTTTTCATTTTTTTTCCACATTTTCCAAAAACTTCTGGAAAAAAATGAACCTTTCAAAACACTCATTATGCCTCATAGATTATACGTTGGGGTGTCTGCTTTCCAAAATGGGGTCATTTTGTGGGTATTTGTACTTTCCTGGCTTGTTAGTGTCTCATGAAATTAGATAAGTCTTCAGTACATCAGGTGTGATCAATTTTCAATGATTTGCACCATAGTTTGTAGACTCTATAACTTTCACAAAAACCAAATAATATACACTAATTAGGGTTATTTTTACCAAAGATATGTAGTCGTATAAATTTTGGCCAAAATTTATGAAGAAATATTACTAATTTGCAAAATTTTATGACAGAAACAAAGAAAAAGGCATTTTTTCACCAAATTTTCAGTCTTTTTTTATTTATAGCACAAAAAATAAAAAAACCCACTAGTGATTAAATACCACTAAAAGAAAGCTCTATTCGTGTGAAAAAAAGGATGCAAATTTCATTTGGGTACAGTGTTGCATGACTGAGTAATTGTCATTCAAAGTGTGAGAGCGCTGAAAGCTGAAAATTGGTCTGGGCAGGAAGGGGGTGAAAGTGCCCTGTAGGCAAGTGGTTAAATAAAAATATATTTTAAACTGAACAAATATTTGCTTAGATTTACTGCTTGGCTTTCTTTTAGCTGACCACGACTGAAATTTGGGGATTCCTGAAAATGGCGTAATTGTGTAAATAAAACCCAACAGTGCTTTCCGCACTGTTGGGTTTTATTTACTAAAGGAAAATACACTTTGCACTACAAGTGCACTTGAGACTGCACCGAAACTGCACTTGTAGTGCAAAGTGGATTTGCCTTTAGTAAATAACCCCCATTGTCACTGAAAACACCAACTTTACAACAAAAAATGCTTTTGAGCATTGAAAGAAGTAGCTACACATTGTTGATTCTCAATCTTTTTAATCAAAGCATAATCACATGTGCATTTCTAAAAGGTTTTTAAAACAAACCAACATGTTTGTTGTATAACATTTTTTTAGGTCACATTAAAAAGTCGAAATTGCCTTTTAAGGTAAAACAGGCATGTTTAAAACCAAAAAAAAATACACAACTCTGGAACTTACAAAGTTCACCTTTTGTAGAAATTGAAGGCAATATCAGACGTGAGTATTTATAAACTGTGTTTGATATTGCGTTCAGCAGATGGGGTGAAGTCACCCCTGGAAAAGCCAAATTTTGAAGATGCACACAAATTGCCGAATGTCAACATTTGCAAGCTGCCATCATGGGAGATAAAGGGACGTGTTTTGTGAGTCCACCCCCTTCCTCTCAGCTACTTTATTATTGAGGAAGGGGTTGCACCCACAAAACGCTTACATTGGTCTCCCGTGATGGCAGATCGCACATGTTTGACACACTGTGTTCATCTTCAAAATTTGGCTTTTCTAGAATGCCACAAGATTTACAAAAAATTGTCAGAAAAACAAACAAAAAAGCACAAATAGGTTAGAGATTTCTAGGGGTTTTAAATTCTTCGTAAAACATCAATGATGTTCTTCATTTCCACTTCTTCCACAACATCACGATCACCTAAAAAAATATATTAAAAAAAAACACACCCATGTATTATAATTGTGCAGGCATCCATCTCTTACCTGAGCCTGTGGTCGCAGACACTCACCTGTTGTGACAATTTCCACCACGTCTTCCTCCTCCTCCTGTTGGGTTTGGGGGATTTCCACTTCTTCATAAGGTGGGGTGTCTGTTGTCTCCTCTGAGGGGTGTCCTCCGAGTCTTTTTTTAAAAAAAAAAATAGATATACTTGGCACACAGATATTTGATGACAGAAATAGGAATATGAAACATTGCTTGGAAGTGGGGTACATTTGTCTGTTTTGTCAGAGTTCCAAGATGAATAAATATTTTTTTTGTGTGCAAGCTTCACAGATGGAGACACCCCTATATTATCCACTGGAGCACCTGTGTGGGCCTCCTAATAAAAAGGGTGTTCTTTTGTCCCACACTAGTGCTCCTGTGTCCAGATGTGTAAACAGCTGCTGAGTGTCCTCTCCTTACACAGAATCTAGTTTGCATTTCATTCTTGTTACAAACCCATCTAGACAACAAAATTATTTTCAGAGAAGTAGGCCTGAAAAAATGTATTGAAATGCATCTGGACCAAACATGGTGTATTATTGGCCGAACAAACAATGTTTCCTATGAATGAATAATGTGTCCATGAACATGATAGTTGCTATTTTAAACTGTACAACAGTAAAGAAAGGCACATGGGGCAGCACGAACGTAAAAAAAATAAAGAATAGGAACACAGGACAACTGCTTACTTTTTTGCAGCACTCTCCTGATCCTTCTATATTGATCGTGCTCCCTGATTTTGAGGTCCGACCACCGCTTCCTCAGTTGATCCTTGGATCGCCGTACCCCAAAATTACGGCGCAGACTCTTCACAACTTTCGCCATGTTCTTGGCCTTTCTCACCTTGGGGTAAGGTCCATACTTCCCGTCATAGTCGGCTCTCTTCAGTATGTCAACCATCTCCACAAAGGACATATTTGATGCCTTAAATCCTCTCCTCTGGGATCGTGAGGTTTCTGGCTCCGGGCTTTCCTCCTCCTCGTTGGTGTAATTAGCACTCACCTGCTCTGTCTCCAGCATGTGCTCTTCCCCACTGCGCCAAAAGAGAAGGGGCAGGGAATAGACTTGAAAGAACGTCGGGCGTGCAGAGTTTCACGCATGCGCAGTATATATAAAGCGTAACACGTGTGCATAGTACGTACGATCTGTGAGCGGAGGAAGGAGTATAGGAAGCGCCGATCATGATAACGAAGGTAACATTTAAACTTGGGCCTATACTGCTTACAGATTGAGGCCTATATTGGGACAAGATTAGGAGAGTTTAGCCTGACATTAGGGTTTGTCTTGTGTTGCGTCTTGCAGAGAAAATGGATATATTGAATGATCAAGACTTTATACCCATATTCATTGATCTGTTCAGGGAGCTGCCCTGTCTGTGGCAGGTAAACCACCCACATTATTAGAATCAAACAAAGAGGAAGGCAGCGCTGGAATTTGTGAAGCCGGTGATCCTAACGGCAGACATGACCTATTTGAAGGCTCTAATTGGTGGCATGAGGAGCACTTATCTAAGGGAGCACAAGAATGTCCAGGATTCCCTGAGATCAGCAGCTGCAGATGCCATATATGTACCCAGGCTGTGGTACTATGACAGACTGCATTTTCTCGCAGGCCAGACTGAACCCAGGCCAGCACTCTCCAGTCTTCCTTCAACACTTCCTTCCCCCCTAGCTGAGGCTTCAGACTCCCAATCTGGGCCTTCCAGGCAGCAACATGTGGAGGAGCCCAGCTTGAGCCAGGTATAGCATGCTTCTAAATATTTCTGTTGGTCAAATTAATGATGTTAAATCTGTTAGTTTGGATTACTAATTTCTGATTGTGAGTGATGAACCAAAAACTGAAACGATGTCCCTTTTTCATACACAGGAAAGTCTCAGCCAGGAGGTGGCCGGGCCCAGTTGCCTGCCCGATACCCAGGTCCCTCCTCTCCGCCTTCAACCAAAAAGTAGCAGGAAGGAGTAACCCGGAGAAGGCAGCAATTGGCCTATTTTGGAAGAAAAAAGAGAAAAAAAACTGCGCTAGGGTGTATCAAAATAATGTGCCAAATCACAGGTTACAATTTTGACAAATAGTGAACAGTCTAGATGGTATAAGCAGCGATTCTTCTGCACAACAAAAACAGTGTAAATATAAAGATAATGATAGAATCGCGCTAAAACATTAGCCCAATAATAAATGATTAATCAAAAATAGTGTCTGAGACATAATTATATAAAACATAAGCAGGTAGCCACAAAATATGGTGCCAGAAATAAAACTATTAATATAAAATTATATATGACATATAGTGTAATTGCCAAAAATAAACACCCGTGTACAAATAAATAAAATGAAATATTGAAAAAAGTCCATCAAATTGTGAAATATATGAGGTCTTCCATGACGTGGAAAATATTGTGTTCAGTCCACCACCAGTGATAAGATTTACCGCTTACCAGAGCCCCATGACCCCCCACTACAGAGGATCAGGGGAAGCCTGTACGGAGATAGCCCTCCAAAGCTTGAAAAATGGACACAGATTCAGAAATCGTGGGTGGTCATTAAACATCCAAAGACACCAAAATGGAATTATTGGAACTCAGAGCCCATCGTATTTTCCCAGCTCATAAGCGATAAATATGGCATGAAAGATAAGGGCTTCCCCTGATTCTCTGTAGTGGGGGGTCATGGGGCTCTGGTAAATCTTATCACTGGTGGTGGATTGAACACAATATTTTCCACATCATGGAAGACCTCATATATCTCACAATTTGATGGACTTTTTTCAATATTTCCTTTTATTTATTTATTTATACACAGGCGTTTAATTACCGTATTTATCGGCATATAATACGCATTTTTTTCCCCTGAAAATCAGGGGAAAATCGTGGGTGCGTGTTATAGACCGATCCCCATTTACACACGGCTGTATATGTCGGCAAAGATCGCGGCGATCCCACAAGGCTGCACTGGGGCAAAGCTGCACTGACATGGCTGCACTGGGGCAAAGCTGCACTGACAAGGCTGCAATGGACACTGGGGCAAGGCTGCACTGACAATTCTGCACTGGGGGCAAAGCTGCACTGACAAGGCTGCAATAGACACTGGAGCAAGGCTGCACTGACACTGACAAGGCTGCAGATGGACACCGATAACGCTGCATTGATGGGCATTTTAATGTAAGTTTTTCTTCCTTAAACTTTACTCTTAATGTTTTTTTCCTTAAAATTCCCTCATAAACTTGGGGTGCGTGCTATACGCCGATAAATACTGTATTTATTTTTGGCTATTACACTATATGTCATATATAATTTTATATTTATTAATAGTTTTATTTCTGGCACCATATTATTTTGTGGCTACCTGCTCATGTTTAATATAATTATGTCTCATAGACACTATTTTTGATCATTTTTTATTGGGCTACTGTTTTAGCGCGATTCTATCATCTTTATATTTACACTATTTTGGAAGGCTACTGCGGCCCTCAAAACCCCCCACATTGTTCAAGAGGACTTTGCATACATAACAGCCTGCAAAATGATGGAAATGGAGGAGGGCCAACGCCTAATATGTGAGTATCTAATCTTCCAAGCTCTAAATAAGAGGTTGAGGGGCCTACTCACAAGCCAAAGCCACGCTTGTGAGCTCAACCATGGTCGTCCTCCTCCTCCTCCTGCCACACCTCCAACACCACAGACACAGCCTGGAAGGAAACGTCTAAGGAAGACCAGAGAGTGATGGGCCTGGGTTCAGTCTGGTCTGACAAAAGATGCAGGCTCTTGTATGACCACAGCCTGGGGACATACATGTCAGCTTCTGCTGTTCATGATCTCTGGGACTTCTGGACCAGATTGTACACCCTTATATATGGACTCCTCAGACCACCAATTTTGCATTAAAATAGTTGATGTCTGCCCTGGGGGCTAAAGGCTTCGCCAATTTCTGCTGTTTATCCTGCGTTGCCTCCCTCTTTGGTTATGACCCCTTAATAAAGGTATTTTTTTTTCTATTATAATCGCCTATGTGTTTTCATTCAAAAAGGACATTTTGTTTGTGAGGAGGCAGGTACATTTCAAAAATACAATGTGAAATTAACAAGAGACACCAACACCAAGCAATCTCCTTGAGATTAAATAATACAAGATAATAATGTTGACGCACAAAACACACCAAAACTATTCTGGAGTAAAATAAAAAAAAAATAAAATAAAAAATAACACAAGATCAGGATTTAAAAAAAAAAAAATGTAATCTAAAAACATCAAAAAATATATATATATATATATTTTTTTTTCAGTAGATGTGACAAATAAAAATATATTGATGAAATCACGATAAATAATAAAGAAAAGTTTGTGAGAAGTCTTTGTGAATATGAGCAGCAAAACAACTTCATTCTAGAATTTTAAAGAAGAGGAGAGTGCACTGCATTAAACAATTTAAAACATTGCAGCGTGACGAAAGTGCTATATCCATTCCGAACGCTAATTTTACCAGACCGAGCAGTTCCGTCTCGGGAATTTATTCTGAGCATGCGTGGCACTTTGTGCGTTGGAATTGTCCACACACGGTCGGAATTGACGCAAACGGATTTTGTTGGAAAATTTTATAGCCTGCTCTCAAACTTTTTGTGTCGGAAATTCCGACGGAGCCCACACACGGTCGGAATTTCCAATAACAAGCTCCGATCGCACATTTTCTGTCGAACATCCGACCGTGTGTACAGGGCATTAGTCTGCAAAAGACTTGATACTGGGGTGGAGGTAAACCTTCCAGCAGGACAACGACCCTAAACATAGAGCTACAATGGAATGGTTTAGATCAAAGCATATTAATGTGTTAGAATGGCCCAC